>JAVHKZ010000002.1:23600000-24272500 GCA_035079395.1 Aspidiotus destructor | reverse complement strand
ATCGAACACGCAACCCTTCCAGGGCTTTGCGGTTCTTTTTGTGTTTACAGCAGCTTAATATTTTTCTCAAAAAATTTTCGAAGTCCGTAATTTAAGAGTAAGGGGGTGGTACTCGTGGGGGAGGGGGTGGTACAAGGTGAGACTAAAGACATGAAATATGTCAATAAAAGAATTATCAAAGCTCGAAAGATATCTAGTTCCTTTAGATGTTGGAAATGGAATCGGATGCGTAATAATATCGTTTTTCTCACATTAAAAATAGATACGTACATACTCTAAATAGTACGACAAAATAAATTTCTCAACACGGCAACGTTCATATTACTGCAAAATGAGTAATTAAATTTGCATCGTCGGGTCTTTTCAAAGAAGATTCAGAGTTTCAGCATCGGGACTATTCTATCGAGTGCTTTCACAAATTTAAATCATTCGCAAAATCTAGACTCGTACGAGTAAAATTTGACTCCTCTCTATCTTAATTCAGAGAAACATTACCTAATTGATATTGCTAAAAGGATTGTTCACAGATAACGACGAGCGGTCTCGTATATCCCTATAGTGATTAATGCTTCAATTTCTAGTTTATTTTATTTATCTTTTGAGTATTGTATGAGAAATATTTGAATATTTAATTTTCTGTGGTGTTTATACCTAATTTGTCGAATGTATGGTAAATTACTTACATATGTTCTCCGAATGCACCCAATGAGAAGGACGCTGCAAATCTGGTATACGCCACGTGATGTTGCCGTACAGGTGCTCGTTATCCGGGTCGTCTTTGAAAGTGAATGTAAAATTCATTGATATTTCGGGTTGATCTGCCGATAGAGAATAAACAGTCCGCATGCATCGGTAAATTTCCGATTCTTCAGAACTAGCGTAATATTTTATCACGTACCAGGAACCTTGCATCTATAAAATATGGATCATCCGAATTTTTAAAAGAAAGATTTCTCCTCTTTAAAACTGAGTTAAATTAATTAGAACCGATCGATTCTATTTTCTTACTTAATTTGAATACTTAGGTGTCATTGATTTCATCACAATATTTATACACGTACAGGTACCTACTGGCATATATCGAAAATATTGTTATACGTCGTACTCACTTGTTCTAAATCGAATGATCTGTAAGTATTCACATTGGGACATTCAAATTTCTCAGTAATACGACGTTTGAACGAGGCAGCATTGATGGACGATTCAAAAAAGATGCATGCAAAGATACCACTCAGGCCTAGCAGGGGCCGGTACATTATGTTTTCGTAAACTGGAATCAAATTCTATCTTCCTGTATTGATTAACAATTAATAATACTTACAAGTATAACAGAATTTATTCGCTGTCACGTCCGTTTGACTCATGGACATTATACACACTCGAATCGCCAAGACTGTATTACGAGTATATATTCATCATCTATCTTTTAAAGATTATTTTTATCGCGTGATGCCCACAAATAATATGAGTTACTGTATGACAGGATATACTGCATTTAAATATTCTATTGAGCAGCGTACTTCCATGTGTGTTAATTGCTCGTCCAATATACATAATACGTAATTCGTGCGTAATTGCTGTAATCTTGCCCAATTTATAGGTAGATCCACGAAAGTTATACTAGTTCAGCTTATTTAGGCTTATTCAATGATAAATTCCTTTTCATGAAAGTCAAATATTTTGAAACCTTCAGGCCTACAATATCTTTTTTGAAGCGGAAACGCTATTTTTTTTTCATTAAGAATTCGCCTTATTTATCGGGTTCTATAGAATCAATATTTAATTCTATCAACAACGAGTATGTACGTCTATCATTATTATTTGACATACTCGCTGATTTTACTCTAAATTAATATTGCAGATTCGAGAATTTCGAGAAAAAAAAAAAAAAACAATTTTACTTTTATTATCGAAAATATGGGCTAGGCTTACATATAATGAAAGTGCAAATTGTTTAAATTTGAAGAGCTTTCGACACTTACTAGCCACCTCTCGATTTCCCGAGATGCAATCCAAGAATTTCAAAGGCACATTTTCAGATAAAGAAAACCTTCGGGCTCTTACCTACAGCATTTCTAAAGAAGAATGCGTAAGAAGCACGAAACTAACGTTCAATTAGTGGTGTGCACTTTTCTAAAAGAAAAATTTTTTGAAATGACTTCTCATTTCAAGTGTGTGAATTTAATAAGTATAGGTACCTACGAAAAATTGAAGAATTGTTTTGAGTGACCTACAGCGTTGATGTGATTTGCTCAGCAAAACGATATGAATAAAGAACAAGAAGGTTACATGAATTTGTGTACCGAAGTGATTAAACTTGAAAAATTGAAAAGAATAAAGCTGGAATTATAATATTTAAATAGGTATACTCATAACACTACTGAACAAAAAAAAAAAAATTGTTTGTGTACTGATTTGAATACGTGATTCTGAAGTACTTTTCAACGCTGAATTCAATGCCGTTTTCCGTTTTTCTCTATCACGTCTAGATTTTCCATAATGTCGATGTTTATTTGCGTCCTTTTGCCGCAGCCTCACGCGATATGTAACGAGCGTTCGAGCTTGAATACTGCTCAACTACCTATCACTGCGTTCTGCGACGTTCTGCGGCAAATTGACATCAACATTATTAAAAATCTAGACGTGATAGAGAAAAACGGAAAACGGCATTGAATTCAGCGTTGAAAAGTACTTCAGAATCACGTATTCAAATCAGTACACAAACAATTTTTTTTTTTTTGTTCAGTAGTGTAATTCATACAATTACGAGATCAGAAAATTGCACGTTTAGAAGCTGTGCTAGGGCTCTACATCGTAATGGGTGATTGCAGACGCCGTTTCGTGAGCAAAACGAACTTTTCCTCATATAAGAGCCTACGAAGCCCACGTTAAATATTTTGTATTTTTCAATGAAGGATAACTCGAGAACGGTTCGATGGATTTTTTGAAATGACTCGTATTGGAAAGAATGGACATACACGATCTTCTTTTCGATTTTTCTTTAAAAGCATTATTTTTCAAGTTGTCGATTAATAAATGGAATGCGTTTTTTTGCCCAAGCGTTCCATAAACCAACGTAACGAGCGACAAACGTATGTGTTCGGGCAAATAGACGCGTTTCATTCAAGTTTGATACTTATTCATTTACTTATTACGGTAATTTATGAGTCGGAAATAATGCTTTCATAGAAAAATTGAAGGGAAGATCGGGTATTGTCCATAAAATTTCCTTTTCAACGCGGGTCATTTCAAAAGAATTCATCGAGCCATTTTTGAGTTATCCTTCATTGAAAAACATAAATCTGACAATCTGACATGGGCACCACTCTCATGGGAAAATTTTTTTTGCACACAAAATGGCGTCTGCAAATACCCATCAAGATATAGAGACTAGAGAGTTATAGGTCCAGCGCCTTATTATTATAGGTACCTAACCCTTCACTTTGTTTATCCTGCATTTTGGATTTTTCGTTTGGATTGCGTTATGTTTGAGCAAGAGCACGTTATGACGAACAAAGCGATACTCTTAAAATGGATAGCCGTAACTTACAGTCTGGCATCAATTTGATCAAGAGCACGTTATTATTCCATCAGTGAGCGCTACGTCTACCATCGCGTTTGTGCGCGTTGCCGCTTAGTATTTTCTGCTGATTTTAATTGCAACTGTGGGACACTGATAATGGATCCGATGGATATTTAAAGGTTCAAATTGGTAAACTCTATTTCATTACATTTCATAGTTCTCTTTGGGTTAAGGTCCATCATGGATGCAAGATCTTAGATTGGCGATATTGGGTTTGCCTATATCTAGCAAAACATCCAGAATTACTGAAATCAACGTCTTCACTTGTTCAAGTAAGTATCCCTTTGGATAAATCTCCTGTGATCTGTCTAGTTGTTCAAATTGTCAGATGTCAGAGGTATTAGTATAGTGGCTATAGTGAGTCAGTATCGGAGTTGGTCCATGATTTCATGATTCATTTGATGAACAAGTGATAAGCCTTCTAATCATGTTTCAATACACCTTATCTCCCCTTGAATGCAGTCTTCCTTCTTATAGTAAGGTTTGTTGATTGCAGATTTGACCAGTTGGCTGATGTTTCCTGAGCTTTCTCTGTTGTATTATCACAAGAGAAGAATATGATGAGCGCACTCCAACCTATCCCATGGTAGAAGAAGATATAATATTGTAAGCTTTCTCCAGTATTCCATGTATATATTTATGAACATTCTTCTAACTTGTGTGTTATCAATGAGTCTTGCTCTTGTTATGTCACTTTACTGATGATGGTGAGTGATTGTAGGAAGAAGTAAGGAACTATTCTGGTGTACAAAGTTCAATCAAAATACTGCGCCAAAACAATTTAAGAAATGTAATTGCTTCTCTAGATTTATTAGATTTTGATGTAGTAGTAGGATAATTCAGTTATAGGAATAATTTACTTTACTAATCCTCAATTTTCAGATACGGTGTTCATCACAATGGATTCACATCAAAAAAATTGTACCACCATACCTGTGCATCATTTGACTGTGATAGTAGTGCTGCGTGATTACAAAGCTTCATTACTATAACCCTTTTGTGGCGCAAAACACCAATTGTCTGTGTGGTTGTTGTATTTTGCAAGTATGTTGATTCAACTTTGCATGGCAAATGAGATAGATGTATGTGATGAGAAGAGGACCATTGCCATGTTGGTGAAGTCAATGGAGGGGGAGTTTCTGGATTTCTATGAAAAATTTAAGTGCCGGTACTTCATTGAACATCACATTTTGGTTGTTAAGAGGAAGAAGGAAGGTAAGTGAGAAATTATTTAAGTGGACGGAATTCTACAAAATAACTTAGATATCATAGGTCGTTGCCTACAAAATGTCAGGTCTTGCGGTTTTTGTAGGTATTTTTTTGGACGGCAGTGCCGTAAAACTTGAATGAAGGTAAGTGAGTTCCTAATCTTTTTGTTAGAATTTTTGTACCAATTCCGTATCATTGATGTTTAAAATTTCTTAAGATACTATGGTCCTATTCTTATTACTTCTGCACACCTATCTTATACCCTATATAGTTCCCTAGCAAAAGCAGTCTGTTTATTTCTGATAGTACGCAATATTTGGCATTGTATCATTATCATTGCAATCATGTCATGGTTCTTGGAAAGTGATCAATTCCCATAAAAATACATAAGTTAGGTACAAAAAGAACATTTTGATCATTTGTTACCTAGCGTGGTACATTATAAAGATATTGATCTTTGCCTTCCAAACGCAGCTGTGTTTGTTGTTTTTTGTTGTTCTGCAATGTGTTCACAGAGCATTTTTTCAGTATATTTCAGAAGCTATCTGTCTAAAGGACATCTGATCAATGTAATTCTTATTTAAAACAAGTGCCCATTTCACAAATAATTCCTCATTTGGTTTCTACAGTACACCTGTTGTGCAAAATACTGTCACACATTTGCGTCACAGTTGGGTCACAAAGAGGGATCATTGTGCTTTTTGAATGGGTGATTGCTGTCACAAACTACCGTCACAGGCGTCACAATTCTTCTATGTTCCCAACTGTGACGGCATTTTGTACTATAGGCAGCAAGCGAGTCGAGGGAGCCAGTGATTTCTGGCTCCGACTTTCAAAATTCAAAAAGCGGAGTTGAGCCAAAGAGCTGGACCTTGAGATTGAGCAGAGCCGGAGCTGAAGAGCTTGAACTTGAGAGCGGAGCCACGAAGGCTCCAAGCCCCATCAGCTCCTAATATAAGAGAGCTGTAATTAGCTCTGACTTTGGCTTCCGGTTCTTCTGGCTAAAAAGTTTTTTTTTTTACTTTGTTTGGGCTTTCACCAAGTTCATCTTTCTCACTTTGTTCTGTTTTTGTATTTTTCACGTGCTGAAAAAAAATGTTCTAGCATCTTGATTTTGTCTTTTTGATGTTTTGAACTTTTTCTTTTGCCAAATATGTCAATTTTTATGAGCCCTTGGTCAAACAGAGCACCTTACAAAAGAGCTGTGGAGCTAACTACAAGAGTGGCGTTTTTTTTTTCGGTTCTTTTCACATTCAAATTGAGGCTGGGGTCGGTTTTGTTTGAAGAATATTGAATTCTGGTCCAAAATTGAGCAATAATTCTTGTCGAAGAATTTGTCAATTTTGGCCCAAAGCGGAGTAATTTTGATTGGAAAAACCTATTAGTTTTGATTGAAAATTCATGAATCTTGACTTTCAAAATTCATTAGTTGTGGTAAAAAATCTGTTAATTTTGGTTGGAAATTAAAAAAACAGGGCAGAGGCAACTTGAGATGTTCATTGATCTGGCTAATTAAAAAAAGGTGGTTCATTGATATCGTGTTGTGCTATACAGAACAGAAATGAAAATCAGAACACGATACCAAGTGCGTAGTTATGTCAGATTCATGACGAATGGATGACGACGATCGCCTAATTCGCGAGTGCTCCAGTACCGGTCGCACAATATGTTTGAAATCGATTCTAGTTGTTGTTTAATTTGATTGATGATAATATTCGCCGTGTTGAATGACCGACAACTTATATAAAAACTCCCCATTACGTTCTCGCGTCTCTTCGGAGCTCGCCAAGTTCACGTTATTCCGCGTAATTAAAGCGCAAAAGAGACGGCAGGTCTTGCGACCGGATCTTCACATGCGGCGAGCATCGATGTTAAGTTTCATTTTTTACCATGTTGGTAAAGTTGGTATTTTTAATGTTGCACTATATTACTATGTGTTCGCAGCCGATCAATGTTCTCCGATGATACGGATGAGGGGTTGACTTACTGTTCTGTTATGGTCTAAACAACTGTCCTCGGTGTCGAAGAAGGGAAAATGGAACGCCATCTCCGCTGTTGTACACTCTTCGGACGATATTTATACCAAGTAACACGTGTATCTGGGGTACTCGCATCGAACCTTACATCAGTGACTTAGTTTTTAAATCATTTGGTTCACATTAGAAAAATAGATGCTATCGGAAATGAATGAAACTTGTTTACGCGCAGTCTGGCCGATCAGTCTTCGTATTTTCAATCGCCATTTAAAAAGTTTTGAACAAATAACCCCTCACAGATATGGAAGGATTAGAGGAAAATAGGTACTATAACGTTGACTTAAAGGACTCTTTGATGAAACTTTGTTCAAAGTTGAATTAGTGGCGGATATATAAGCTTGACCAGACTGAGAGTATGAAAGGATGACGATCTCAATTATATGCTGTTTATAACTAGTAAGAGTGTCACGTCTTACGGAATTAAATCTGCGACTCGTTCGATGACAAGGATGCGAAAAACTATTTTGATCATAGTATGGACTCAATACTCCTAGTCTCTTAATTAAAAAATTCCTATACTCCTGAAATGTGAAATACCGTCTCGTGATTGTTTAGGCGAAAGTAATTCGGCCTCTTCCCCAGACAGCACAGTCTTCGTCACTCTACCGAGGCTAATTTCCAACAGGAAAACTATTTTACGATAGGTTAAAATATTGTGGTTTTGATGGAGTAAGGGCGAAGAATTGCAGGTGATCATACCTATTCGAGAAGAAAGAGGACTCTGGTCATTGTGTGCCCATGTGATCCAGTCAGGACAGTGTCTTTGACCTATCTAGAAGGCTTCAAAACCGCGGGCTTCATGGTTTCGGTTGATCTAGGATCGCTTGTGTCGCAGGTGCAGCTCACCGGTCTTCCATGAGTGGGTTCGGGTTGCGTACGCATGAATTTTGTTTTTCCAATACCGATATCGACCCGTTCGGGTACTTCCACATACAACTAACACTCTTTCTGAAAAAATCGTCGATTCTCGAGAGGAGAAGACAGGTACAGAGTTTTCTGAATGTCCTTAGATTTCTTGTCCCTTGCTTCAGGATCGGTATTAGATATTTTCACCAAGCCTTACTTCATTCTCCAGAACGAACGAGACGAGAATCGCTAAATTTTTAAAATTTTTATGGACGAGGCGAGAGGCGCGTGTCCCGCCAACGTCGTTTGATGCGTTGATCGACCAAAAATGACATAGCCTACGTGAATTAAAACCAAGATTTTTCCATGATAATGACTATAAATGGAACATTCCTCGGAATTTTATATTTCTCTTACGAAACGAGTCGACGCGACACGATGTACTATTGTATGAAAAAAAAAAAAGAACATTAAGAATTTATTAGCGTTGATGTTTGCATTTCAATAATACTTTTGTGAACATAAGTTACTTCTCTTCTGTCAATATTTTCGCTTTGTAAAATTCGCGAATGTTTTTAACGAAAACGAGAGCATTTTTTGTGGAAAATTACATATCTTAAAAATGATCGCGTTTATGTATAAAATATTCAGGTCATACAGTAGATGATATAATGATTTTCATAACGACGAGTGTGATGCGAAAAACTCATTCACTTTTACCGGCGTTTGGCATCGGTCCCGCTCTATGGAATATTTATTTGCCTTATTTTCCCTCCATTTGCCCAGTAATGTCTAGATATATCGCGGTCTTATCAGCCTTCTTGAGACAATCATAATAAAAGGAACGTGAATTAAGTCTTAAATCAGAACTGAAGGTAGTTTAGAAGCTCTGCAACTTGGCTCTTTGGGGTTTCCTTAATTTTTACCAATTTCGTCCAAATTACTCCTTTGATCAAGTCGAAACGTAATGTTTATGATATAATTTAGTTAATGTTCATTTTGAGAACAAAATTTCAAATAAGGTTTGTAGTACCCCCTCACGAATGTAAATTTATGAGAATGTTGTTTGAATTACATACCAGTTAAAAATAAATGGTTTCGGTTGATCTAGGATCGCTTGTGTCGCACGTGCAGCTCGCCGGTCTTCCATAGTTGAGTGGGTTCGGGTTGCGTATGCAATAATTTTGTTTTTCCAATACCGCTTTCGGGTAATGCTTCAGTTTCGGAAGAGTCTCCTTGATCTTTTTGGTAGAAAGCGGCTAGTTGCATCCCCCCCCCAGACGCGCAAAATAACGCATAAGACACAACTTCAAGAAGAGTATTGCAACCGAAAACTTCATCTCTGGTTTTCGGTCTAAACTTATGAGTTATGACCTTGAAGAATCTGGCTCACCGCCTTTAGAAAAACTCAGCTGATTTTTGGCTACAAATGAATGTGACTCCATATGAAACGATCAGGAGAATTGGGGCTCAATCGTACTTGAGGAAGGTACCTATTCTTCTGTTTGTGTTCATCCTTTGTGAATGACCGCACTACAGGCTTCTATGCTGAATAGCTGAGCTGCTTAATTGAACGGAAACCTTTCCTTCTCATCTTTGTTAATTCTTTGGCAAAGCCATTCTGGTCGCAAGAGTGGAGCTTAAACTTTCAAGCAGTGTTTTCTTATTTTGCAGGAATCATAAAGCTTTGGCATACAAAGGTTTACATCAAATGACCCATTTATCGGTCCGAGAAAAATAATAGGAACCACGAGATGATGAAAGTAACGTGGCAGATTTTTAAAATGATGACCTTGAAAATGAATTTTCTGCAGGAAAAAAACATTGAAAAAGAAAAAAAAAAAAAAATGTTCTGGCTGAGCCAACCAAATAAATGAAGATGGTGTTTCAGACCTTTCCCTTTCTCAGAAGTCTAGTGTAAGTCTATTTCAGAATATTTCAAGCTAATAGCTTTTAGGTAGCTCACTCGCTCGGTTCATTCGGCCCCCTTTCTGCTCTAGTCTATACAAGTCCAGCTTATAATAGAATATTTCAAGCTAATAGCTTTTTGTAGGCATTAGTGTATTTTGAAAAAATTTTCTGGCGTAGCCAAATTAATAAAGATCATGTTTCATGTCTTCTATAATAAGCGAGTGAGTCCTCTACATGGTCTAGTATAAGTCTACTTTAGGGTATTTTCGCCCCCTTCTTGGTCTAGTGTGAGTCTAGTTCAAGACTAGTATATTCCTAGTATAGGTCACAAACTGTATAATACTATTTATTATACTAGAGAATTGAAGCGTTGCATTATGTAGCTCATTGAAGGGGCGGAGCCAACATAAAGCTAGTATAAACCTAGTATATAAACTGGGAAAGAGAGGGGGGGTCTTTTATGTCTATTATGTCTAGTTCAAGGGCAGAGTAACCATGATAAAGCTAGTATAAAGCTACTATAAACCAAGTTCTGAGGATTCTATCCTAAATTAGACTTGTACTAGACCAAGAAGGGGGCCTAATACATAGCTTTGATACAGTATACATGATTTCTAAACCTAGTATAAAGCATGTCTAGATCGAAACTAGTATAATCCTAGTTTAAAGCTGGTATAAAACTAGTACAATACAAGGGGTCCTCATCTAATGCACCTCCAGTATAGAGTATACAGACTGTATTTATCTTTATGATAGTATAATACCATTCACAAACTGTATAATACTATTTATTATACTAGAAAATTGTACAGACGCCCGGACGCAAATTCCGGAATCAGGGGTAGGGCTGAGGTTCGACGTTGAAAATTTTCCAAGTCCCAAGGTCATGGCCGGATGCCCGGACGCATTTTCGAGATTTAGGGGGTAGAGAAAAGACATGAAACATGTCAATATGGGGTCAAAGCTTCACCCCAATTCGGACCAAAGACCGGGCAGCTACTATACTCGATCCAACCCGAGAGCCGCCCACAACCCGGGACGCCCGCATTACAAGACGGAAGGGAAGCCGTATTGAACCCATACAACTTCCCATCCGTCCCGTAACGTAAGCGTCCAAGGTCGCGGGCAGCTCCCAAGTTGGATCGAGTGTAGCGCGCTTTGCTCGATCCAACCCGAGAGCCACTCACAACCCGGGACGCCCGCATTACAAGACGGAAGGGAAGCCGTATTGAACCCATACAGAGGCTCAACTCTTTTTATCTTTTCCATCTCCTTTCTTCGTTAATAGGTCAACTTCAGGTTAGACAAGGAGGTGCTCATCATTACCCTTGCTCTTATTCATCTCGGTCCTTCTAGGTTTATCATCAGGCAGGCTAGGTAGGTCATCATCCTACCACTCTTTTTCGCTAGAGGACCGCTACCATCAGGAAAGGGTACCTATAAAGCTCAAAGCTCAACTCTGAATCGAACCACATGCTCAGATATTTCGTCGATCGTGATTTCCACCCTCTCCAGGCGAAATTCGGTGGACTAAAGTTCCGACGGTTCAGGAATAATGGGACCCTCTTCTTTATTACTGCCAAGTTCTAGTCTGGTTGACTAAAGATCCAACACGTCAGTGCCTTCTAAAACTTGATTTATCCTGCTTTCTACTTTTACAGTCGTGTAAGTAGTGGATACTATCAGTGTGCCATCCGCATAACAGATAAGGTTAACGCCTATCGGCAGCTTCATCTAGAAGGCACCTGAGGCACTCCACAAGTAACTGGGCGCTTCTCTGTACCTAACTTTAATTGAATTACACTAGCTTTAAACTATAGGCATATACTATTTCGATGCTAGGTTGTACTAATACTGGACTTAAACTGAATACAAAAAATTTTCTGGCGTAGCCAAAAAAATGAAGATCATGTTTCATGTCAAGCATCCTAGTTATTTGTTTTCCTTTCATCATGTAGATTCGTCATTCAAGAACGGGAGCAGAAGAAATTATTGGTCGGGTAATGAAGGTTGCCTAAAATAATGAAGGCTTTAGCCTAGTAGAGGTCTAGTAGATAAGGTCATTTGGCCCACTAGTCGTACTATACTGTGTATGGAACCTTGTTTTGAACTCTGTTAGTACAGGCATTAGACTCGGGAGGCAAACGAGCGGTGGAATAATGAGGTTTTAGCCTAGTATACAGGGCAGTGTGCTGTATACTAGGAAACTGAACGATGTTAGTATAGGCCTAGTCAGCCTCCCTTCTTAGTCTAGTAAGATGTTTGGTATATGTATATTAGACCTAGGCCTATATATTGAAGAATATATGTACTACAGCAGCCTGATTTAGGGCTGGTATAACAAAGGCTTCAGTCGAATATAGGTCGAGGATTTCGAAATTTTTTTAAGTCCCAAGGTCATTTGCACGGACGGACGCACGCACGTAAATTTCAAAATCAGGGTATGAGTCAGAGCAAAGACATGAAACATGTCAATATACTGGTGAATGGACGGAGAGACAAACATCATGGAAGCTTCTCGTGTCTTTCGCGAATGTTGATAAATACATTTGAAAAACACATTGCATCTAAAGAACTCAATTGTGATACATCAAACGATCAGATTATTCTTCACCATCCCGGTATAGCTTTTCTTGGCCCATTTTATTATTATTATTTTTTTTTTGTTCTATTCTCGCTGACATTTTTTCCTTTCGAAGTAATTGTTACGAGTTTATTTAGCCTGATTATTGTAGAACTTGTAGCGCTACTTGAGGAACGTACGTGTGTATTTTAAACTATCCGGCACACATTTTATCTCGCTAGATCAATGAATGAAGCTTACGATATCGATTAATGACACATGCGTAATGTGTGCGAGTTCAGAAGCGAGTCTATCGTGCTCTCAATGTTTCGGTGGACTGAATCTGGTCTTTCTTCGGAGTAGGTTTTTTTTCCAATGGTCATGTGATTTAATGCGTCAATTTCTTGAAATCATTTGTGAGAACATAAAGTACCGACTGCGTGATTCGAGGGAAAAAGCCCGTCACTTTGGAATTTGAAGCGGTGTAGCTGAAGTAGTATAGGTAACATACGAGTCTAGAAATCTTAGTCTACTTGCACACGCAGTATTTGTACCGAAGGCGAAACGAGAAAAGAGGATAAGATATAAAATATTAACTTTGAAGGTTCGAAGAAAAAAAAAAAGGAATTTGATATAGTCTATAGACAGCCACTCAAATATATCCAAAAAAAACTTCTAAATAAAAATTTCTGGAGCTACGACCAGAACCGATGTTTTGAAATTTGGTTTTAAAATTTTAAGGGTAGAATTTTCGACGAAAAGATGATTTGTTAATGTAACATCTTTATTGATCCTTCTGTTTTCTTCATTCCTACAGAATTTCTAGTGTGAGGATTTAGAAATCTATCAAGTCTATTGACCTTTCCATAAAGAGCACAAATGTTTCTCTTTTTTTTGCGTTGCGGGACTTGGGGAAAATTTGGAAGTTTTTCAATATTTCAAATATCTTTGATGCGACCGTTGCGACGTTGACGGCGACTACAACAGGCTAAGGTTATACAGTATACAGAGCTATAATTTCGACCATTGCTATTTTCATTATATTAGGCCTAATATAAACATTGATCAAGGCTGTACTTTGCGTATGTCAATTGTTTGATCTCATGATAGCCTTATACTAGTTTAAAAGCAGCATGTGAGTCCGTCAGCTCTGAAGCATAACAAACAGTTGCAGTAGGAGTGACACCATGACGATTTTTAGGCTAAGACTGCTCCTGGAAAAGTCATCACAATGAAGTGCAATGGCAACTTTTCCTAGTAATACTGTAAAGATACACGAACGCGTCAACCCCATCAGCACAGAAGAAACAAAGCTGTTTCTCCCATGAAGAAAATTGACAATTGAAGCGCTGCGTGGAAGAGGGGCCTCCGATGAAAATGTTAGTTTTGAGAAAAACGCGTGTGAAGTTTCATGATGTAGTATCTCGGCGAGTACATAACAAAATTATTTCTATAATTGGAGTGTTTTTGTAGATGTCAAGCTACCAGCTGACGGTTATCACACAATGGAAAAATGTTTTCTGAAGCTCTCAATAGAGGAAGGAAGTAAAAGTCTCAGAGGCCCCTCTTCCATAGAACAACTAAATAGGTGTAATTTTGGTCATCCATTGCAATTTTGGGATTCATATGAGTTCATCTTACATTGGTAATCTTACTTAGTCACTCATCCTCTCTAAAACGACCTTTGACTTTGAAAATATTGGGAAACAACATACGACATGTATAGTGAGCCGGCTATCATGACTTGAGAATCATAGCACTAAACTAAGTAGATTCTTCCTAATTTTGCTGTAACGCGCTCTAATGTCATTTTTGAGCAGTAAAACTCGATATATATACTTAGTAATGATTATAGAACAAAATGAACGCTTTTACGGAAAAAGGGCCTAAGCCTAAGGAGGCCCCTTTTCCACGCAGCGCTTCAATTATGAACGATTAGGGGAACTACGTACTAAAAGTAGAATCATCGTCTGGGCGAATTTATCTGCAGTACCAAGTGAGGGTCATACCAACTAGAAAAGTTTCAATAGCCAGACATAGATTTATTGCTATTATCTAGCCTACATGAATTGCCCTATATAGTGTACTCTAAAATGACGAATGATAACGCGTCATGAAATTCGATGGCAAAATTCTAATCCCTCAACATTTTCTCGAAAAGTTAGACATCACAGACACAAACGTTTTGTACGAATGACCCTCAACAAAATATAATTATAACAGCCTCCATTGCTTTATCTAGCCTAGACAAATTTTTCTATGCAAGGTAACATAACAATCAAGGATCAAGGTCAAACGCAGATCAAGAAAGTTCTAAGCCCTAGACAATTTCCCGAAAATGATGACGTCACAAATGAGCGGACTTGTACGTTTCCTGAAAATGACCTTCGAATAAGGGGAATAGCGGATTCTTCACTGACACCGTCACGGTGTTTTGTCAACATTGATGACGTCATCAGTAACCTTGACCCACTTTGGGAACGTAAAACAATTTGGAACTCTGATACTTTAAAAGTTATCCTCTTATATATTGGCAAGGTTCATCAAAGAAGAGGAGAGCCGTTTACTGGTGGACTAATAATATTGCCATATTGAGGAAGGAGTGTAACCATCAGCGCCGGATATACCAGCGTAGTAGAGGACACGAAAGGGCGCGGCCGATTGCCCCTGAATACTAGCTGGCTCATTAAAGGCTGAAGAAAGCCATTAAAGACAGCAAGAGTGCTGCTTGGAACGAGCTGCGTGAGATGAAAGAGGAAGATCCCATTTGGTAAGCCTTATAAAATTGTGCCAGAAGCTTAAGAGCCTTTGAGCAATGAGCCGAATGGAGCCGAATCTTGTGGGACAAATCTTTGACGGCTTGTTCCCGCAGCACCCACCATTAATGGTAACGCTACCAACAGTAGAAAAGGATGGTATATCCCTCCTAGGTACCGCGGAAGTGGATGCAGCAGTCAGTAGACTACTGGGAAAGTATAGGACGGCTCCAGGCTCGGATGAGATTCCAAATCCAGTCTGGAGCGCCATGTATTCAGTTGACCCAGCACTGCTTGTTGATACATTCAATGTGGCAGTTACTTTGGGGCTGTTCCTTGCTCCATAGAAGAAAGCCAAGTTGGCGCTGATCGATAAGAAGGATGAACCACCTGGCCTACCATCCTCTTATCGTCCACTTTGCCTACTTGACAATATGGGCAAACTCTTGGAGAGTGTGATAGCCAATCGCCTTGAGAGCTATCTGATTCGCTTATGTCGCATGTGCAGCGCCGCCCCGTCCTCCATGGTGGAGTAGGTGCGGGTTGCTTATGCATTTGATTTTGTTTCTTCCAGTACCGGAATCGACCCTTTCGGGTATATCTTCAGTGTTGGAAGAATCTCCTCGGCGAATCCCCTCTTCTGCTTGGCAACCGCCAAGTTACTTTGGCAACCGCCAAGCTGCAGTGCACCCCTGGCACGCAGGAAAACACAAGAACACACATCAACAAAATCACCTTACGATATAGTAAATTGCTGTTGGGGTCTCTTCATTTTCTTTTATCTTCAGGGAAGATCGTCGTCCTCTCCTTCCTACAAATCTGGGTGTTGATGGTACTCACGTGTCGAGTAGGCCATAGCGTGGTTTTGCATTTACCTATTCCGCATTCCTGGTCCATTTTTTTCTTCATGACGGTTGCTGCAAATGCAGACACCTGGTTCCATGCTTCTTCGGAACCTAGCATGGTGGATACCAGGCTACTCGGGTCAAGCGCATCATCTACTCCGATCTCTTGAAAAGACGGACTTAGCTTGTACCGCTCACGCCTCCACGCCTCGCACTCAAATAAGGTGTGCTCTGGTCCATCATCCCGCCCTTGGTTGCAGTGCGAACACGTTGCTTGCTCAACTTTCTTCATCTTCTCATGAAGGTACTTGTTGAAGCAGCCATGGCCACTTAACACCTGCGTCAGATGAAAGTTTAGTTGGCCATGGTGTCGGTTCATCCACTCATCAAGGTCGCGTATTAACACATGGGTTGTCCACTTGCCCAGCTCACTTTGGGTAATTCTTACTTTCCATTTCTCAAGCAAGGAGCGCCTGGCCTCCTTCTTAACCCGTAGAGTCTCACGGTTGGTCATCGTCGTCTTTTTTGCGCTCTCTTTTCAGCAAGGAGCTGGATTGGTAGTGAACAAGCTAATATGCAAAGAGCCTCTGTCGAGACAGTGCGGTAGGACCATATAGGAGGATCGACGAGGCGGTGCTCATCATGACCCTTCTTCTTGCTTTTCGCGGTCCTCCTAGGCTCCTCATCAGGCGGCTTAGGTATCCAACTACCCGGCCTGCCTTTTCCGCTACCATCAGGAAATGGCGCCTGAAGCTCAGCGTCGAGTCAAACCAGATGCCCAGGTACCTCATCTTCTTCTTGGTCTCAATTTCCACACCTTGCTGGCGAAAGGTGGGTGGACTGAATTTGGCCTCCGTCTTACTAGCTGCAAGTTCGAGTCCAGTCGACTCGATCCAACGCGTCACTTCCTCTAAGGCCCGGTTTACCCTGCTCTCCACCATCAGAGGTACATATCACCAGGGTGTCATCCGCATAGCAGATAAGCTTAATCCCCGGTGGCAGCTTCACGTTAAATATCCCGTTAAATGCAACGCACCACAAAAGCAGCCCAAGGACCGACCCCTGAGGCACCCCACTTGTAAATGGGCGCTTCAATGTACCAGCAGACGTCTCTGCTTGGATTTCACGACAGCTAAGATAGTTGCTGATCATCCTGAGCAGGTATACGGGCACTTCTGCGTCCTTGAGGGCTTCCAAGATCCTCTCCCAAGGAATCGAATTGAACGCATTTCTTATGTCGAGGGTGACGGCTGCGCAAAACTGACGCGTAGCTATTGCTTACTCGGCTATCTTCTTCAGTCGGATCCCAGCATCTGATGTGCAGCTTCCAGCTTGAAACCCGTACTGATTGATAGATTTATTTTCTATGTACACACACGTAACACTTTATAACTTTGTCAATTATGAGATTAAAATAAAAACTAAAATTTTGGACTAGAACTAACGAAAGACGAAAAATTTGAATCAAAAAGGTGAAAAGAGAAAAGTTTAAAAATTTTTTTGACAAACAACCAAATATAAATAAAAATTATAAAACGCAAAAATACAAAGTTAAAATTCACAATTGACAATAAGTAGAAAGACCGCGACCGGTTTCGAACTGGATGCAGTTCATCTTCAGGCGTGACTGAGCGAATTGCGGATGAATAAAAAGTCGAGCTTACGAAATAGAAAAATGAGGTCATGAATAAACAGGTGGGTCAGCTGATAACATGAAACGTAAAAACGGATTAAAAAATACGTCAGGACTATTTAGAACATTGTTATTTTGATGTTTAAAAGCAATTAAGGTGTAATATTCTTCCAATCTATTCATTTTTGCTCCTTTTTCACAATATTGAAGAGGAGAGACCCTGACACCATCGAAAGTGTGCTTTTTTTGATGGCAATGTTTAGCCATGGCCGAAAGAGAATCAGCTGAAGACGTTACTGAAGGATTTGGTTTTGACAGGTTCCTTCATGGGATTAGAGGATTCGAGGGGAGAATTCGGTCCCACTTGATTCTCTCCGGCCCTCGTGAAACGGCGGATACTTTTCTAGGAAGTTTTCCTTCTCTCATTGACTAATATCCTTGAAGACTCAGAAACTGGGGTACTCCGGTGAAATTTTCTAATACGACCACAGTCACAGAGAAAGTAGATATTGTTTCAATTTGGTCTCGCCACAGTTCAGTGGATGAGTTATTTTATTTTAGTGACATTTTCACCAGATTTTACGTTCTATAAAAATTATTTTTTCCTCGTTGATATTTATACGCCAGTACAATGTATAATATTAACTCTCATTTATGTGCATAGTTTGTGAAAAGTACGAGTGTTATTGCATACATTTACATATTATTTTTATTCACGTATTTTCTTGAAGTTGGACATCGCGTGAAATGCTAAATTCCGATTGCATCTGGGAGAAACGAGAATAAAGTTCTTGTGTATTCGAAATATTAGTTCGAAACAATTATGGAAGCTAGCCGTGCAATCGAAATTCCATTAATGCGAACTTAAAGCGTATTTAACTATAGAAGAAATCCAAAATCTAAAATTTGTCGTTTCATTCTCATTTTTCGTTAACTTTCCCTTTTTCTATGCTCGTACGCAAAAAAAAAGAATTTAACACACAGACTATATTTTCTATCGAGCAACCAACCTTTCGTAGAAAATTACTACAAACCTCGTCAATCGTACCGCGTTATTAATTTCAATTTGTCGAGGAGTACAACCGGTTCGCACGACTTCACCGAGGTAGCTTCACGCTGGAATGAAAAGTTTCGTCTGTTCCCCGCAATGCTAATTGGATTTTTTTCGCATTTTGGTTAGAAAAAAAAAAAAAGAAAAGGCAAATAAGAAAACTTGAAAAAGTTTTCAACATTGCCGACAAGATATACACAATTTTGACTATCATTGGACAAAAAGTTGTGTATATTGGCGAGCAAGTTGATCGAGTACATTATATAGGTCAGTTGGTCGGTGGTCATCCTGGAATGCGGCGAGTTTTTAAACTTAACCTTGGGGTGATTACCTCCGAGATAGTCGGGTGTAGGCATGCGTCGGTGCGTATATAAATATTATTAGTCGATCGCCGAGTGGTCGCAAGTTTGCGACTAATTATGAAAACGCATCTTGTTTGTACAATTATCGTTTTCACACGCATCTCGCACTTGCCGATATTGCGTTGGTGCGAAATAGAAAACGTGAGTCAATTCCGTAATGCGGTATATTCTCGAGTCGAGCCCACGAGGAAGAACGAGAAGAGCAGCCAGGCGCTGCCAGATAATTAATTAATCGTTCCTCTCTTGCAAACGAGAACCCTGCTGTCCTACCTATTCTTTACTCGTTAAGGTGAAAATTTCAAATTCAATTTGTCCGCACTCAAAAATGTGTGCATACGTACACATACATACATAGGAGTATTTGGTCGTGAAGTTTCAAATCGGTTCGAGATAACAATAACTCACGAATGATTGATGGCTCATCGCCTCAATCAATCAGGCGAGATCATGTTAAAATCGAGAGAGGCTTCTTCGAATCGGAACGTACGAATTTGGAGACCGGTCCAATAAAGAATAATAGCTACCAAATATGAAACAGCAATAAAAACTTGTACAACAAAAGTAGGGTAACGATTTTCAGTGGTTCTATAGCGAATTAGGAAAAAACAGAAAACAAAAATAGTTTTTTTTTTTTTTTTTTGGAAAAAAATATGAAGATTGAAGACGCGTAATCAATGAACTGACGCACTCAGCAGATCCAAAAGGTAAACTCGAGTTACCTGATTTTTCGACGGCAAATTCGCTATCTTCTTCATTGGGGCCATATCCCTAGAAAACGTCCGCAGAAGTTATTCCACAATCCAACCTCTTGTCTAGACCTATTCTTTAACCTAATCAAATTTCGATGCCCGTTTGAAAAGGGCCATCAGCGAATTGTCAGGTAGAGTTAGGGAAGAGGTGATCTGACGAATGAAACCATGAAAAAATAACTCCAATGTATCCACACTCTAGGTCTCTTGAAAGTTCAGTATGAAGTGAATCCATGCGTACATAGAGGTTCTGCAATAAAACAAGTTCGTTGTTAAAAGTAGCTGCCTAGTATGTAAGAGGATCGCTTCTGTCGCTTGTGCAGCGCCGCCCTTCCGCGTGGTGGAGTGGGTGCGGGTTGTGTAAGCATTTGATTTTGTTTCTTCCAACAACGGGATCGACCCTTTCGGGTATAGCTTCAGTGTTGGAATAATCTCCTCGGCTCTTGTACTCGGCAACCGCCAAGTTGCAGTTCCCCCTGGTGCGCAGAAAGCACTAGAACTTATAACAACACCACCATCTTAAATAATATACTGGATTGCTGTTGGCTTCTCTTCATATTCTTCCTTCTTCAGGGGTGATCTTCCTCTTCTTCCTGCACATCTGGATGTGGATGGTACACGGGTGTCGAGTAGACCACAGTGTGGTTCCGCATTTGCCCTGCAAATGCAGACACATGGTTATATGTTTCTTAGGCTACTCGGAACGAGCGCTTCATCTGCACCGATCTCTAGAGGAGACCGACTAAGCTTGTCCCTCGCACTCAGATAACGTGTGCTGCGGTCCATCATCCTCCCCTTGGTCGCAGTGCGAACACGTTGCCTGCTCAACTTTCCTTGACTTCTTGTAAAGGTACTTGTTGAGGCAGCCATGACCGCTTAGCCTTTGTCAGGTGAAAGTTCAACTACCCATGGTGTCGGTTCATAGGTTGCGTATTAACACACGGATTGGCTGCCTCAGCTCACTCTGGACAATTCTTGCTTTCCATTTCTTAAGCAAGGAGCGCCTGGCCTCACAGTACACTTATCTGATAATGCGAGTCTTTAGAATAATATACACATTCACCAGTTTTGCAATATTAATCAAGCTAACATCTCTTAACTGATCTTCTTTCTCAAAAAGTTCTATTAGCATCATGATGTTTCTGTTGTCTTATTATGACAATCGTGATGACAATATAAGAGAAAATTCAACACTAAATCAAGGGTGGTATACTTCTTACAAGGCTTCTTTGGCTACTTTTGAGCCTGAAGTATTACATCTTCAATAATCGACAACTATTAAGAATTTGGCATCTTCTAGGCCTTAGCAAATTACCTCTCGGCAATACTTAAGACCTCTGTAAACCAGAGAAGAAAAAAAGTGAAAAAAATTTAGAGGCCATTGCAGGTTTGCAATGGCAGCGGGGAACCCGCAACCTCCCAGGCTCGCGATCATGTTGGCGCGAAAATGCCTTCTCAGAAAATGAGTTGGCTGGGCTCTACTCAGTATATTAGGCCTGATATGTTCCCAAATCCCAAACTAGGTCAAGGTTAAGGTCATTGATGACGTCATAAAGCATCCCGGCTGGAAGTTGAAATTTTTCCGAGTCCCTAAAGTAGGTTAAAGTCATTGATGACGTCATAAAGCACGACACGTCACGGAACGTCGCGGGACGCAGTTCACAGAAACTCCCGGTAGCGGGTTCCCCGCTAAAAAAGGTTGTTTGTAGAGGACCGAGGTCGCAAACGTGGCCTGTTCGTAGAATCTAACGAATGGTATTTGACGTTCTTGTCCAGCCTGCTGTCTATTGAATACTTTCGACTGGAACCTCTCCTCTAAAGGCTGCTGACGTAGACGCATGTCTAGTAGAGAGGAATCCAAATTGTGACTCTAATACGCTTTTCAAGAAAATGTCTTTTATCCATCTCGCCAAGGTTTGCTATGAGACTGGCTTACACGAAGGGGGCAGGATGATACAAATAGTCTTCCTTCATTATTCCTCACAGGCTGTGTTAGCCGTAACTACTCACATAACGTTGTTCCAACACAAATTTTTGTCTCATCATAGAAAGGTATGTAGGATGTTGAGTTGCCGCGTAACACGGTGAGAACGAAATACACAAACGTCTCGAGGAACGATTTAATGCACGACTGATTAGATACTGATTACGAGTACAAAAGATACAAGAGAGAGCGGTGCAGTCCGCTACAAGTAATACTGGCACAAACTGGGGCCTTTGGTTTGTTACCTGACGTCTTCAAGGTTTCTGAGATGAAGATCTCTATCTTGGTTGATAGTCTTCTGATATGAGAGTTGTGTAAAGTCTGAATTCTTTGGCCTGTTGTCTGGGCTAGAAGCATCATCAGCTTCTTGGCCATGGATAGCCGGTCGGTTAAGAAAGTCTCAGCCTGTGACCAAAGGTAGTCAAAAATTATATTCGGGGCTCAAGTGTGGTTATGTTTTGGTCATATGGATACAATATTATCTTCCGGATATCTTCCAGTGTATCACGGGCTAGTACGGTCGCGTTGAGTCCAGTTGAACGTTTAAGTTGCTCTTCCAGCTGCGCGATACAAGCGACTTCCGAGTCGTATAATGCGAGCGATATGGTAATGGTGGGCTCATCATTTCCTGCAATTCCATACTTAAACACAAAATTACAGTGGAAGTGCACGCACTAAACGTCTCGGTAGAAGAATCAAGATATTGTAGTCTTGTGTCTTGAGCGTGATGATATCAGCGCTTCCCTGATGATTTGCCTACTACTAGGGCAAGTGAGTAATGAAGTGGGTGCGGCGACGTGTCAAACGAGAGAAACAAATTAGTTGACGGCTGCAACAGCAGAAGAGGAGCGGAAAGTTGGACTTGGAAGAGGGGAACCACGGCTAGGCATGCCAGTCAGACAAAAGTACAATGCCTTCTCTTCTGTCTCTTGTATTTTCTCTTAGGGTGCGTAAGATCAAGCTAAAGGGAGGAGAAGAAGATATCCTCCCGTGAAATTGTGGAAGTATCTATAGCGCAGCTCTTTGTTTGATCCTTACCATCTCTCCTCTTCTGTATAATATCCACATGGAGCCGGCCCATACTGGTGCACCATATAGAAGGATCAACAAGGCGGTGCTCATCATGATCCTTCTTCTTGCTTTTCTCGGCCCTCCTAGGTTCCTCATCAGGTGGCTTAGGTATCCAACTACCCGGCCTGCCTTTTCCGCTGCTATCAGGAAATGGTACCTGAAGCTCAGCGTCGAGTCAAACCAGATACCCAGGTACTTCATCTTCTTCTTGGTCTCCATTTCCACTTCTTGCAGGCGAAAGGTGGGTGGACTGAACTTCCGACGGGTCGTGAACAAAATGGCCTCCATCTTATTAGCTGCAAGTTCGAGCCTAACCGACTCGATCCAACGCGTCACTACCTTTAAGGCCTGGTTTACCCTGCTCTCCACCGCTACAATCCTCTCGGCAGTGCATACCACGAGGGTGTCATCCACATAGCAGATAAGCCTAATCCCCGGTGGCAGCTTCACCTTAAATATCCCGTTAAATGCAACGCACCACAAAAGCAGCCCAAGGACCGACCCCTGCGGCACCCCACTAGTAAATGGGCGCTTCAATGTACCAGCAGACGTCTCTGCTTGGATTTCACGACAGCTAAGATAGTTGCTGATCATCCTGAGCAGGTATGCGGGCACTTCTGCGTCCTTGAGAGCTTCCAAGATCCTCTCCCAAGGAATCGAATTGAACGCATTTCTTATGTCCCACAACAACCGGCTCCATTTGGCTCATTGCTAAAAGGCTCTTCAGCTTCTTCAGCACAGTCTTGTAAGGCTTGCCAAATGGGGTTTCCTCGGCAATTTTGCAAAGCTCTTTCCAAGCAGCACTCTTGCTGTCTTTTATGAAGAGGAGAAGGTACACACAAGTAACAAATTGAACTTTAAGTGGAGTGAAGAGAGTGTAATTTAAAACTGGAAAACAGAATTATCAAAAACGTCCAAAACGTAGGAATAAGTAAAAACCAAAAGTCAAAAATAAAGTTAAAAATTTTGAACAAATTAAAATAATTTTTTTTTAAAAAGAGATTGTAAACGATCATACCACTTAAAGGGGAAGCACAACCGGTTTCGAATGGCTGAACCATTCATCATCAGGTGATTGCGATAACTGAAGACCACGGAAAGACGAGAACAACCCAGTAGAGAGAGAGAGAAGTCAAAGGAAACCAACAGAATCGTGAATTATGACGTGTATTGGTGGAAGTAGCAAATAAAAGGATTTAGTAGAGTTCCACTCAGATCGTTGAGCTGATTATGACGGTTAGAAACTGGTGCCGCTATAGTCTCCGCTTCTTCTAGACGATTCATTGTACGTCCCTTATCATATACGTGTATAAGTTTTGCTGAAGATCTCCCAGCGTCATGATTTTCGTCCAAGCAATGAGCAGCGAAGGCAGATTCATTATGATTATTGTCCTTGAGAGCCTCAAAGTGTTCATTAAGCCGTTTCTTGAGATAACGAGCAGTCTGGCCAATGTAGAAACTATTGCAATCGCCGCAAGATATTTTGTACACGCCAGATTTCCGGAGGGGAGGGATCGGATCCTTCAGAGAGATGAGATTACCAAGAGTACACATTGGATAAAAACTGACTTGGTAGTTAAAACAGCGGAGGTCATTGGCCAGCTTCTAGGAAGGATGACCTAAATAAGGAAGACGGATCCAGCGCACTCTTTTATTGTCATGAGAAGGATCAGCATCTGCTTTAATGGCTTTCTTCAGCCTTTTACGAGCCAGCTGGTATTCAGGTGCTACCGCCCGCGCCCCTTCGCGGTCACTACTACGCTGGTATATCCGGCGCTGACAGTTGCACTCCTTCCTCATTTCGGCAATATTATTGGTCCACCAGTAAACAGCTCTCCTCTTCTTTGGTGGACCTTACCTGGGCATGGCTGCATTGAATGCTTTTGTGACAGTGTTTATCATTCTTTCTGCTGCCACCTTCTCGTTCTCTTCTTGCTCTTCTCCATGGTCCCATGTGAGAGCGAGGTAAGTAGCTTCCAGGCGGTCACTATTCACCTTCCTAACTATCCATTTTCTTACCAGCTTTTGTGGAGCAGCGACTTCAACTTCCCGGTGGATAGAAAAGTTGATATACCGATGATCGCTCCCAGAAAGCACCTTATTCAGTACCGTCCAGCCTTCTATTCTTCGGGCTAGGCTATCTGGAGCAAAGTTGACGTCATTGATGGGTCCGTATCCTTGATGTTACCCACGTTAACCGTTTCCAGTCGATTGTAGGCAATCCACTCCTTCAAGGCATATCCACGGATGTCAGTTCGGCCAGAGCGCCATTCCTCTGACCAGGTTTCAAGATCGCCTGCCACAATGAGCGTATCACCTCGCCGTCTGGACACAGCCGACTCGATCCAACGCGTCACTACCTCTAGGGCTCGGTTTACCCTGCTCTCCACCGCTACAATCGTTCCGGCGGTGCATACCACCAGTGTGTCATCCGCGTAGCAGATAAGCTTAACACCCGACGACAGCTTCACCTTAAATACCCCGTTAAATGCGACGCACCAAGGACTGACCCCTGCGGCACCCCACAAGTAGGACGCCTCAATGTACCAGCAGACGTCTCTGCTTGGATTTCTCGGCAGCTAAGATAGCTGCTGATCATCCTGAGCAGGTATGCGGGCACTTCTGCGTCCATGAGAGCTTTTTGTATCGTCTCCCATGAGATAGTTCGACCTCTCGCATGGAATTTATCCGGGCGATATCTAAAACCTAATTGCCAAGTTAATCGCATATGACTTCGATTCCTTTGTAGAAGTCGTATTGACTAAAAGAAATAGTCAAAATCAACAGGTTGATTTTTTTTTTTCACTTTGACTTTGTCTCGTCGGCAGTTTGACTTTTCAGTCAAACTAACTGAAATAGCGAGTCAAGCCGACCATAAAAAAGTGAAGGGGTTAATTTTGGCTAATTTTTCTTCTCAGTACAGCCGAGGCATGGAGGTCAACAACATCTTGAAAGAGAGTAGACAAGGGTTGTTTGGAATGGAACTCCTTTTGTTTTTTTTTCAGTTGAACCCATGAATGACACTGTTCGGGATCAAAGATGACGAACGCCTATTCTGACCATGTAAGTGTACATCGTGAACTAGTTTTTTAACGCTTCGAAATTATATTCGTCTATCTTTGGTCCACATCCGTAATAATTTTTCTCTCGCGCCGCGCCGTTTAATATGAAGATGATTTCAGGAAACGAGTTCGTCGTTTCGAAATTCAAACGACCATAAAAGCGAACTGAATTATGTAGAAAAATGTTAGCTCGTTCGCGTAGAAAAATAAATTAAAAATGTTAATATCGCTATTTTTAAGAAGATCCATCGATATTTTTCTTTCGGAGCGGTTAAAAAGTGGGAATAACTTGCGAATTCCTCAGCTTCCGGTTCGTTCAGTGTATAGGTATATGTAGTCTATAGCTCGTATACTGAATACGATGCACGGTCAGTTTCTATTTTGAAAATCGAAAGTAAAAACTTGCTCGTAAGCTGTACGACTGCACTACACGTCTGTTATTAAGTATACGCTTTCGTCATTAAGGAAGCTTCGATGACACCGATACGGTACTGTATCGTTACCCCATCTATTTCTCACTTGGATCACACACAGGTACTTATACGGTCTTGTACGTGCCTATAATTACACATACACGCGCACATTCACCATGGTTTTCTTTTTCCACGACATTTTTAGGTGTAAGGCAGAGTTCAGGCTTCTTAATTTCCAAGTCGCGCGACGACCAACCTCGTAAGTAAACTTGTTTTTAATTTACGTGTACTCCGTATTTATCAATATCGTATCTATGTGTAATTACTGCTTTTTTTTTTGAGGATCATATTATTAAGATATATGTACGCTATTTCGCGAAGTCATTGTGCCGCCGTATCGTTGAGAGCCTCTTTTTTTCTCTCCTCTCTATAGCTCACTTCCTTTCTACAGCCTTCCTCGCTCAAACTTGTTCTTATCGCATAAAGTCAGCCGAAATGACGAGCGACTTGCATCGCGAATTCATCATCATCGTATATACACAAAGAAGGCGCGGCGATACGTTCAGATTGTGGGAATTGCCCCGAAGACAAAAGTGGCCGACACCCGCTTTTGGTAGTCGTATTTGGGTCAAATTGATCCTACTCTATCTCAATGGTTCGGTTTGATTCGGTTTCAGTTGTTATTAGTCCACTCACTCTCTTCATTCTTCGGGCTCACTCGCGCCGGATATTTTATTCTCTGTCGGACATATTTCATTCATTCGCGATGTTGGTACTTCGGTACCGTACGGTACATAATAATATATAGATACGTGTACGTATCGTCTACGAGACGTCGTCGTTTTGAGTTGCTGTGTACGCATAATCGTACCCGAGAAGAGTACGTCTCGTACACGAAAGTAAAGTAGATAAGTATCGCAAAAGAAGAAGAAGAGGGAAAAAAAAGTCAACTCTAGCTGGGTTATTTCTCGAAGAAATACAACCGAGAATGAAACTCGTTTTCGAGTCGCTAGTTTCTTCTAAATCGTTCACGCTCATTCATTAATCTCTTTTATCGCTTAATTAGTAAAACAAATTTCTGGAAATGAAGAATACGGAGCCTGAATGAATAAGAAAATCGTTGACATTCAGAAAAAAATCCGGACATAGTAATATGATAGGCTCGATGTGTTGGTAATTGACGACAAAACGAAACGATCTCTCTCCACTCTCTCCTACATTTCGCACCTACTTTTAGGATAGAATAAGGTGAAGTACATGTCACACGAAATTAAAATAACCACTTATCAATCGGACGACGCGAAAAGAGGAGATACGAGGGTGCCCTGAAGCTACTTTCTCGAAAATAATTTTTTTATTCTATTCAAGGGGGTAGGGGTTGTCCTACTTCAATAAAATAATCAATTATTCAAGTTTCTTCCCCTTCAATCGATAGGGTAGATGAAAAACACGTGTTAGTTCATAATTTAGGACTTTATTCTTGATGATTAAAATTTTCAATTTTTCTGTCATTGACATGAGCAACGCAATGAAGTCATTGGTATTATTTTTACAATGTGATTGGAAATTGGAAGAAAGGATGTTCTTCCTTCCATAGTTGGAGGATTGCTTTTGACATGTAGTCTACGTGGTAGACTGTGATGGTGTTCCAGTCGTTTGGACGACCGTTATTGAAACGTGGGCACTCCAAGAAGACGTGGTCCAAGCTCTCCTTGTAGTAGCCGCAAAGGCAGCTAGCAGTGAGGGTACGTCCGCTTGAGTTGAGGTATGCGCGGAGACAGCCATGCCCACTGATTGCTTGACTGCTCCAGAAAGGACTGGATGGTGCGGAAAAGGAAGTGAATTCCGACTCAGCTTCCTGTTTCCATTCGGATGGGTCGGTGCAAGTAATTGGCTCTTCATGTACCCCTGTTAGTTTTAAAATCTAGTTACTTTCCTGATGTTTCCACATTCTTGTTTTTTTTCTGATCTTTTAAAAATTTTCTTATTTTCAATATCACAATTTTTTTTTCAATGTCACAAATTCATTTTTTTAAAAAGTTTTATCAGAAAAAGATCAGAAAAAATAATCTTCAGAAAAGAATGAGAAAATAAAACTAACACAAAAATAAGTGGAAAAAAATTCATCAGAAAAGGATGAGAAAATAAAACTAACACAACAATAAGTGAAAAAAAATTAATAAAATTCTTCCTTCCTTCAAATTGTAATGATGCCTGTTGGATATTCGAGTGATTGAATAACACGTAAACATGCTGAGAAATTAAAAAAAATAAAATTTATATATTACAATTACGGCTCTGTCCGCACAACTGAAAAATACAAAGTAGGTCTGGCCGCCAAACCAGTTGAAACGTCAAATTATAATATTTAAAAAAAAATTGTACGATTTTTGCACGAATAAAAAGAATAAAAAAAATTTTTAATTATACTGAGTGATATTGAATTCGTTTTCCAAAACTCAGTGTAAGGTAAATGGCCTATCCGGTGCACTTGGAGTCAGAAAGACCGGTTCCGCTGGTGTCGGCTGTTTGCTGGCACTCTTTTCTTTTTCTCCTTCCAGACTGTAACAATTGAGAAACAAAATTAAATTTTGACATGTTTCATGTCTTTCTTGACACCTGGTGCACTGCTGAAAATTTGCGAGTACACCCCCCCCCCCACCCCCTCCCTATAATGGACTTGAAAATTTTTTTCAGAATTACCTGGGAGCTTATCCAGTAATCTGCGAGTACCACCTCCTGAGTAAAAATAAAATAAAAATTAAATTAGATTAAATTAAAATAAAAATAAAATGAAATAAAAATAAAATAAAATAAAAATGAAAATGAAAATAAAATAAAATAAATCTCGAATCACCCGTGAGGTCATCCAGAAATCCGCGAGTACCACCCCCTGAGTAGAAAAAAAAAAGAAAATAAATGAAAATAAATGAAAATAAAAATTAAATTAAATAAATCTCGAATCACCCGTGAGGTCATCCAGAAATCTGCGAGTACCACCCTTCGAGTAAAAATAAAAAAATATAAAAACAAAAAAAATTAAATAAAAATTAAATTAAATTAAGTTAAATTAAATTAAAATTAAATTAAATTAAATTAAAATAAGAATAAAATGAAATAAGATAACTTCCAAACAGTAACCTCATTAGCTTGAAATATATTAAAGTGGACTTGTACTGGACCAACAGTAACCTCATCAGCTTGAATTATACTAAACTGGACTTGTACTGGACCAAGAAGCGGGACGAACGAGCGGAGCGAGTGAGTCCCAGTAGCCTCACCAGCTTCAGGAAGCAGTCAGCCTAAAATACTCCAAAGTTGACTTATACCAGAACAAGAAATTGGAAATTTGGGAAATTTTTGAACGATGAAGAGCTTAAGAAGACTGGCGAAAAGACATGAAACATGATTTTTATATTTTTGGCAACGCCAAGAAATCCTTCCTTTTTAACTTTTTTACTCTTGAAATAAATGATAATTAAGTTCAATATTTACGTACAAGTTGATTAATTTCATCGCGTTGTTGGCTACCAACAAACATACGGTTCGGTGGTCTGCATTTGAACTGGAGAACAGTATTGGGTTTTTAGCATGTTCTACGGCAGCGATGAAATTTCCTAGCTGGTTTGCGTCCATTGTAAAGACAATACTGCGTTCGCTGTTATGTTCCTGTTTAATTATAATATACGTCAAATTCTTATTCATCGACTTGTTATTATATAAAAAAAAAAAAAAAAAAACATTAGTTGACGCAAAAATATCTCACCGAGAGGGTTAATGACCCGTATCTCGCCATTGTGATGATATGTGGCTTGAGAGAGGTGCCCCCAGTTTGGTACTTCTAGTCTGCGGTTCACTAGCCACCTTACTGACCTGTAGATGAGTCGTAGGTGGAGTGGGATGTTGGTGGAGAGTACACTGGCTACGCTTGAGCTGACATCAGTATAGGCCCTACTACAGATGACATCGCACCGCCGCTGAACTTTTGTTGCGATGTTTCTATACGTGAAAAGTTGAAGTTTATGATGAAAAACTGTGCTGCAGTGCATAAAGAGAGAAGCAACATAGTCTTTGAACATGGTGTGGCGGGCGGAGAACTCATAGCCATAGGTATTTCTGCAGAGATTCAGTAGCATGGGGATCACTCGCAATACTTTCTCTGCCATATTATAAATCATGTGTGCTTTAAATGTCAATTTGGCATCCAGTATAAACCCAAGGACTTTAATGGTTCGGTAGCTGGAGATTTCAGGACCGCCACTTAGGCGGAAGTGGGGTTGCATGACATCCCGCAGTCTTTTGGGAAAACCATTTCGAAGGAGTATTTCGATCTTTCCTATGTTAAGGAAGAGACCAAAAGTAATTATGATCTCTGCTTCTACCTCAATGCTGGTGTTAACATTGTATTCAATCTCCTTATGGGAGTCCGCTCAATGGATGGTGAGTGTGTCGTCTGCATAGAAACTGAAGTGTGGGTACTCCCGTGATAGGGAGCAGGTGACCTGGTCGTAAACGATGTTCCAGAGGCTGGGAGCAACCTCGTTGGAGCATTGCATTTTCTTCTCCACCGATGGTTTCCCGTTGGGTGAAGTAGGACGCTATGCATCTGTAGAGGTATTGTGGGACACCAGCGTTGGGAAGGTTCTGGAGTATTTGGGGCTATTCTGCATGGTCAAAGGCCTCTTTAATATCGAGGGAGACGGCTGCAACTGAAGGGTACTCCATACACGCCTCTTTATATTGTTTTACAATGTGATGCATAGCTTGCTCAGCACCTGTTCCATGGCGGAAGCCATGCTGGTGTTGGTGCAAAGGGCAATGCTCCTCATAGTGGTCTACTAGCCTCTTATTTAGGCCCCTTTTGAAGGTTTTCCCAATTGTGGAAAGCATTGTGAGGGGCCTATACGTGTCAGTGATTGTTGTGTCCTTTGCCGGTTTGGGGATGAAGGAGGCTCTGCCTTTTCACCAGAGGAGGAACCTAACCTAACCCAACCATTTTTTTTTTTTTTTTTTGGGGGGGGGTCCCAGTCCGAACTTACTCGGTGGGGCAAGTTTATTTCTGCGTAATAAGACAGGAATTAAAATTAGCCCACGCAGCAAGATCGCTTGCTGTTAGGGGTTTTGAACATCTTATAGTTACTTATACATGGTGCTTTCGTGTTCAGAGGTCGCCCGCAGAGACTTATGAGGATGATCTATGCACTGGTCGGGTCCCCCCATCACTCTACGGCTAATTATCATCTTCCCAGCTGGCCTGAATCAGTCTAAACAGTGACCTCAGGTGTCAACTGGTGAAGAGAAAAAGAATGGTTTAGTCATCTCCTCCTCCAACTCGAATCGGCCTAGACAGTAGCCTCAAGTTAGAGGGGGAGAGAGAAAAAGTTAGAATAGTCATACATGTTACATTTATGTGCCGCACGCAAATTGTCCAAGACAAGGGGCTTGCGTGGGCGGAATGTTATAATACATAATTCGCTAAGTATTATATACATAGATGTTGGAGATCAACATCTTATTCTACGCTGAAATAGGAGAAAATGGTGATCCGCGCTTTCTGCTAAGTACTCCACTTTTAGCCGATGGTTACAGGAGACAGATGTAATCCCAGTACTTTCGCGTTCAGAGCGGTGTGGTGGTGATGATGAACAAATACATTATGGGTACAAATGACTTATTACATATTAGCCTGAGTTGAAATAGTAGAAAATGGTGACCTTGCTGCCTCGTTTCCAACTCCTCCACAAGCCGCTAGGGTTACAGGAAGTCGCGTACATCCCAGTTGTTAGGCGTAGACAGCAGGGTGTGGTGATGTGAGTGGTATAATGTAAAGTAAGATTATAATACCTAAGATCCAGTTGGTCCTATGTTGATTGGTGGCAGCTACCGCCCGATGGCATCTTTAAGAATAGACTGTTACCGCCCAATGGCATCTTGAAGTTTGATGCAAAGCCCTGCCTAGTTGGTTATAGTTGTTCGCCAACTAGGAGCGGTTGTCCGTGAACTGTCAGCCCGCCGACTTACTGTGGTCTTACATGTATGCTGGAGCTTATGATGCGGAAGTGTGGATTCTCTGTCTTTCACAGCTTCAGCATCACTTCTTACATGTAGGGTATGTGGTGCTCTTTGAGTCTGTCCCAGTCCATTGGACGACCGACCATGAATTGCATGCACTCTGTCAGCACGTGTTCAGCAGTCTCTGGGTAGCCAAATCCACATGCTGGGCAGAGTCCATAGTTTTCTGGTGTATCTGATTTCACGCGCTTCTGGTAGGCTTTGAAGCAGCCGTAATCAGATATGGCTTGAGACGACCAGAATGTTGGAGGATCCTCGATTCTTAGTCGATCGTAGACGGAAGGAAACAGTTTTTGGGGCCACTTCTTTGACGTAATACTTTCCCAATCTTTGTTCCATTCTTCCGTAGTGGCTTTCTTGAAGGCCTTAGCTACTTCAGCAAGGGAGGCAGGTTCACCTTGTAGCATTAGGCCGCCTTTATCGTCAGTCTCAACTTGGGGAAGGTGTCCCCAGTGAGTGACAGGCATATTTTTCAAAGGGAGCCACTTGACTGATCTTTTAATTACTTGAAGGTGGAGTGGTTGGCTGGCTGCAAGTACGCTAGCAACCTGGCTGCTGACGTCCTTGTAGCTCCTGCTACTTATAACTTTAGTACGAATGTAGAAAAGGCATCTTTTCTAGTGGCTAGGTTTACTTGGAGAAGTTTCAAAAGGGATCCCATGCTATTTTGTTGTTATTGTCTTAGTTACTTACTTCATTCTCATTGTCTCCACCATTGGCATGTGTTACTTCCATGTTGTCTTCGAGATTTGCGATATTCACTAAAGGTGTTTGGTTTTCAGCATCAGCAAAATTCTTCATTCTCCGTTGGATGAAGACCTTGTAGGTTGGGCAATCCCGCGTATCTCTTTCATGGTTAGTGTCTCGCATTCTGTAACTGGTATTCTTCTTAATTTTTGTATTGATGTAATTCTGGGTGTGACAGTCTGCGCATCCACTATCTAAGGCTGTCACATTTGATAGTAGTTCAATTTTGCTACATCTATTCTTGGTATGACCCATAAAGCTACAGTTCTTGCACTTGATTGAAAGAGGCAAAGTATCTATCTTGCAGTTTGACCAGCCAATTTCCAAATATTTATTCTTCCTAATTTCTTTATACAGATTTGAACTACATTTTACTACGACAAATTTGGTGTTTGGGTACCTCTGTTTGTCGTTATAAGGATGTATACTTGTTTCATCAGGTGTTGGTGATGTCAGTTCTCTGACAGCATCATTAATGTCTTTGACAGTAGTATCAAGAGGTACGTGATGGATTCTGAATTCAAAGGCTTTGTGCACCCAGTTTTGTTGTTGGAACCTCATCACCAGAATTGGAGGCTTCATTATCTGTTTCTAAGTGATCACTGCTATCTGCACTAGAGTATCTTCTCCTCCTTTGATTTTGTTTCCTTCGAGGAAATTCCATGTCTGTAAGGGCTTCTGGGAAAACACTGGGGGGTGAGCTTAGTTTAGATGGCTCAAAGCTCACCTGAGCATTAAAACGTGGCCTGACATTGTTCTCACAAGCTGCCCTGATTTTTCTAGCTTGGTCTAATTTTTGCGACAATTAGCTTTTGTTTTCATGTTGTTGGTTATTTGCACGAGTGTCTTTATCTTTCATTTCTTCTCCGAGTAGGGTAATATTTTGGCTCAGTTTGGTAATTGTTTTATTCTGGGCTTTTGATGTTTCCAGCAGTTCAACATACATTTCATTAACGATATTGAAAGGAATCTTGAAGCTCCGTTACTTTATCCTTCAGCTCATCTCTTTCTCTTAGTAATGTCTCTACTTCATCATCAGTTAATCCGGTCCTGAGGAGATTTGCAGCAGGGGATTCATTTACAGATTTGTCGCACCGCTACCAATCTTCCTATATGATGCTTCAGTATGTGGCAAATCCTAGACAGAGGGAAAGAGATAGAAAAGATCTGAGAAAGAGCTAAGGTGTGCGAGTACCTACCGCAAAAGTCCTTTGTGTATCAGCGCGTTCACCACCAATCATGCTTCTTCTTGTGGAAAGAGTGGTAGTGTTCAAAGCAAAAAAGAGACAATGACCGATCAAGAGGCTTAACGGGCCAAGGAGGACGCCCATGTCTTGCTCGAAAGTGGGAATTGCTCAGTAGGAAATCGGGAGATGGATAACCCGAGTTTTAGTACGCAACCTTGATGTGTGGATGAACCGAAACCATGGATAACTCAACCTTCTCCAGAGACAGGTGTTGAGCAGCTATGATTCTACAATAAGTACCATCATGAAAAGTTGAGGAAATTTCAGCAGGAATTGCGATCAAGGGCAAGAATGATGGACCGCAACACATCTCATATGAAAGTGAGGCGGCCGCTGTTATGCGAGCTAAGATCGGCGAACCGGAATGCCTACAATGGTCCATTCTTACCAGTGCTTCCAGATGATAGTTTCAAAAATCCGTATCCGCCCTAAAAACAAATTTCTACGGACATCGATTGATTTATTAGTAACAATCAGGAGAAAGGTATCTTTCATAAGAGTAGCTGAGGTACTTTTCCCTTGATCGACTCAACATTATGGGATACTGCGCACTGTCAGCCCATAACGAACATGAGAAAAGTATCTCTCGTATTAGTGTCCAAGGTACTTTTCCCTTGATCGCAAGAAATCCGTATTGTACGTAAAATCTAAAAAAAAAAAGAAAAACCCGCACTTTTTTCGAGAACCAAAAATCCGATCTGGCATCCTAGATTTTTACACATATGGTATAAGACTGGAGTTCGTCTTTTCCAATCTTAGGTCTGTGTGCTTTAGCCTTTCTTATCAAAAATGTTATGTGGAACTATTCATGCATCGATACAAAGTTGGCGCAATTACACAAATTCTAGTTCCTTGCTGTACACGTCGGCTTATAAGTACAGAAGTGACGATCCTTCTCCGCGAGTATCATAGCACCATCACAGGTATCTGCTTTCCAGCTTTGTTGTATAAAGCAGGAAAGAACTAGGGAAAACGCGATTATTGAGTGATATGTACTACACCATAAGGACAGACAAGAAGAATTGTTAACTATCCATCGATGCATAAGCTCAAAAACTGGGATAAAGGGACACGGAAAAAATTTTAATCTTCAAGCCATATAGATCAAGAGATAGAAGCTCGGCAGCAAAATATAAGAGGAGGAACGAAAGAAATCTCCGACCTTTGAGGTAAGATTCTTATGATAGAACATCATTACTTCCAACATAACGACCCACGGATTTTCGCCCTTCTCGTTAGCTGTAATCAGTCGGTTTTTGTGATAATTTCAATGTCACAAAAACCATAGGTATACATACTATGACATACCTATCACCTTAATTTTCGAGATAATTTCATTTCTATGTTTACTTTAACGGAATGTATTAAGGTGCACGGTTTAACAACAATTTATTGCTTTCTATATCCTGATTAATGATCCGTAGTTTGAAATGTTCGACCAGCGATTTTTCTAGTGGACAATATAAAAAAACGAAAATCAGCTCGAACGACACCAAAGTTTTTACGTGGGCTTACGGTAGCGAACTTGTCAACCAGTTCGAGTCGGATTCCGGAATTGATTCCCTTTAATATTGATGAGGTACGAACGGCGGTCGGGTTTGGTTCACTTTAACAATGTTTGGGAAACTACTCGTACATACGTGAACACACGGCCAAATTTAATGAGCCGAATAAAGAAACTGACGGTTAAAGATTACTAGAATGAATAAAAAAAAAAAAATGCAATAAACTAGACCGGCGTAACTTGTAATTGCGCACAGATATCGGTTTTGTTGTTTTTCGAGCCCTTGGGTGGACACGAAAGAATCTATATACAAGTATAATATCCTGTACGTTCTGCTTGTACTCTTTAAAGGTGCCGGCTTTATCGTCTTTTAAACTGCTCGAATCTCAACAAAAAGATGTGTCCGGTTACATAAATTAGAGTTTCCTTCCAGGCTGTAATCGAATTAGACATGATTCCGTTCAATTTTTTCTATTTTTACCGGGATACCTAGTTCTGAACAGCGAAAAGTGAAAAACGGAAGCGAAAATGCAGCCGAAAGAAAATAAAAATCGTAAATCAACTATAGTTATTTTGTTTGTGCACGTATATAAGATCAAACACGAATTTAAAGCCGCATTTAGAAATCGAATGATCGACCATTCGGATTCGTAAATGTTAAGACTGTTTGAAGAATGCGAATAAGTTTGATATAGCCTACATCCATTCAAGACGGAATAATCCAAGCGCCGCAGACATACACATACGATGAATGATGAAGCTCTAATGGGATTCTCATAATCTTGCTCGTAATATAGATCGAGAAACTATTGAGAATAACACTTAACCTTAACAATAGCGTTTGATAGGAGAATGGATAATACGAAACGTTGATCTTTTACAGATCCCCTGGGTGGCATTATTAGGGAAGTAATTAAACGCGGCGCTCATTCGCCAATACGACAGCACTCAGACTATATCAGTTCGCTAAAGAAAACATCCAATTACGACTTTATATCAGAAGAAAATCTCACTTTTTCTCAATTTTATTCAATAGGATTTTCCTACATTCAAGACTATCAAGTCTGACTCAAATTTCTCTTGCGTTAGAATTAAACCGATTCACTAAATTATGGCCAGAGACTCCGAACGACGACATACTCAAACGAGTAAAACAAAGGAGTAATTAAATAAAGCTACAGAAATACAGAAACACACAGGCATACCTACTGGTTCAGGTTACAAGACTATGGGACTATGAAGTAGCTAGTGATAGACAAAGAGTTGAAGAAAGGATTCACAGACAGCAGAAGACTTCCATGATGATGAAAATCAGATTTAAAATTCTCTGCTGAAGAATTTCTATAGTAGCCTTAGCTAGTCTTCAGCATAAGTCAGTAGTAGTAATACCTTGTAGTAATAGTAACAATTGAGATGTAACATAACTGCAATAGCCATAAACTCAGCCTTCGGCATAACTTCCGCGTCCGAGAGTTTCTGTGAACTGCGTGACGTCACGTTATGTGATGTGATGTGTGACGCTTTATGACGTCATCAATGACCTTGACCTACTTTAAGGACTTGGTAAAATTTCAATTTCCACCAGAAGTTTCTGTGAACTACAAGACGTGACGTGACGTGTGACGCTTTATGACGTCATCAATGACCTTGACCTTGACCTACTTTAAGGACTTGGTAAAATTTCAATTTCCACCAGAAGTTTCTGTGAACTACAAAACGTGACGTGACGTGTGACGCTTTATGACGTCATCAATGACCTTGACCTTGACCTACTTTAGGGACTTCAAAAAATTTCAATTTCCACCAGAAGTTTCTGTGAACTACAAAACGTGACGTGTGACGCTTCATGACGTCATCAATGACCTTGACCTTGACCTACTTTAGGGACTTCGAAAAATTTCAATTTCCACCAGAAGTTTCTGTGAACTACAAAACGTGACGTGACGTGTGACGCTTTATGACGTCATCAATGACCTTGACCTTGACCTACTTTAGGGACTTTGTAAAATTTCATTTTCCGGGCAGGATGCTCTATGACGTAATCAATAACCTTGACCTTGACTTACTTTAGGGACTTGTGAAAATTTTAATTTTCAGCCTTCATTACATCGGGTTTAGTATGCAGTATACTGAGAAGAGCCCAGCCAACTCATTTTCTGAGGGGGCATTTTCGCGCCAACGTCATCGCAAGCGCGGGAGGTTGCGGGTTGCCCGCTGACATTGTTAACCTACAATAGCCTCCAATTTCTTTTTCTTTTCTCTCCTTACTCAATGCTGAACCAGAAGGTATCACTACTTGCCAATCTGCCATGCCATGCCTGCTACCTAGTGATTATAAGAATGTGAAATGCGGGAAGCCATTTTAAGAAGCTTATCAGAAAAGTTGAAAGTCATAATAAGGAAAAAAATTTAATAAAAAGTTTTTATCATGAAGAGGAAAAACTTGTGAGCCAAAGCCAAAATTTAAACTTGAAATGATTGGCTTTGCATCCCTGGCTGAGACCAAGACCTCGAAAGCTAGTTATGTATACTAGACTAAGTATGGGGACAAACAATTTACAAAATATTGATACAATCAAGATCGATGTATCGATAAAACTTTCAACAACATACTGATTCAATAATTTTCCATGGAGTGGATAAATTTCCTCTTTTCAGCTTCAAATTAGGCCCAGTATATGCCTATGGTACGCTACATTAACATCAGACCACTCCCGGCTCAAACTAGGCTTAGCAACAATGTGCTGGATTATACTGAGCTTCTCCCTCCTTCTTGTTGATGGTCTTAAGCCGGGAACACACTTGAGGCAAATTAACCCGAGGCCGAACGCGGCAGCCTCGACTTGCCTCGTTCGGCCTCGGATTGCCTCGCTTCTCATCAAGTGTGTGCGTTGTTTTTCCGTCGCATGAGGCAGCACGAGGCAACACGAAGGCATGTTCGCAGTTGCCTCACTTTGATGGACCGACAACGGTCGGATCGCGTCCGCACGACGCACGAGGCAGGCTGAGGCATTCGGAGCGCCGTCCAAATTTACCGAACATTGGCCGAACGAGGCTGCCTCGTTCGGCCTCGCGTTGCCTCTGCCTCAAGTGTGTTCCCGGCTTTAGAATCCTTGTCCTAATCCGAAAATCCTGAATTCCCCCCCCCCCCAAAAAAAAAAAAAAAAATTAGAGGCAATTGAAGGTTTGCCGTGGCAGCGGGGAACTCGCAACCTCCCGCGGCGCAAAATGCCCCCTCAGAAAATGAGTTGGCTGGGCTCTTCTCAGTATACTGCATGCTAGACCTGACATAGTGAAGGAAGGCTGGAAATTGAAATTGTCCAAGTCCCTAAAGTAGGTCAAGGTCAATGTCATCGATGACGTCATAAAGCATCCCGGCTGGAGGTTGTAATTTTTCCAAGTCCCTAAAGTAGGTCAAGGTCAATGTCATTGATGACGTTATAAAGCATCGCGGCTGGAAAATTGAATGTATTCAAGTCCCTAAAGTAAGTCAGTGTCATTGATGACGTCATAAAGCGTCACACGTGACGTCACGGGACGTCACGCAGTTTACAGAAACTCCCGGACGCGGGCGCGGACGTTTTCTGAGGATGTAATCCCCTTAACAAAATGGATAGCAGGTTCTCCACTAAAAAACGCAGAAAAATTAGATTCCATTGCAGTAATGCAATGGCAGCGGAGAACCCGGTGTCCCGAGTCCATCAGATTAGTAGATTTCTCAATCACCACCAAGGTATAAAAATTTTTCTCGAAAATTTTCCAAGTCCATTATTAAGGGGAGAACTCGAGATTTGAAATGTTTCAAAGTCCCCCTCCTATCATATATAGCTAGAGAGTAATTTTTTGAAGTCTCTCTTCTATCATAGACTGTATAGCTTAGAGGCAGGAATTTTTCCAAGTCCACTTCCTATCATATATGGCTAGAGGCTCGACATTTTTCCAAGTGTCTCTCCGTGACGTCATCAACCTCGCTTTCCCTTGCGTGAAATTTTCCCAATTCCCTAAAGTAGGTCAAGGTTAATAATGACGTCATAAAACGTCACACGTCACGTCACGCAGTTCACAGGATTTCCTGGACGCGGTGAAATTTTCTCAAGTCCCCAAAGTAGGTCAAGGTCATTGATGACGTCATAGAATAGAACGTCACGTCATGCAATTCAAAGAAACTCCCGGATGCGGACGTTTTCTGAGGATGTAAGCCTACTCAAAAGAATAGCGCGTTCCCCGCTAAAAACAAAAAGAGAGAGAGAGAGAGAGAAGAAGAAAATAACAATAGATTACTACACGTCGCAGGCATTTCAAAGCTGATGACGTCACAAAGAGGTCCAGCTGATTGATGTCTTTGGTGAACTTAATTTATTTGGCTTTGCCAGGACATTTTTTGGTCATAGGCGGCTTCGATGGTACTTAATCAGCCCGCTTTTTCCGCTGTCATCGGGAAATGGTACCGAAAGCTCAGATTTGAATCAAACCAGACGCCCAAATACTTTTATTCCGACTCTTTGCAGGCAGAAGGTGCGGGTGAAGTGTACTTTAATGAGTCGTGAATAATATGGCTTGAGAGTTCTAGTATGGCTCCCTCGATCTAATGTGTCCACGCCTCTAGGACTTGATTCACCCTGCCCACCGTCAGTACAGTTCTTTCGGCGTCATCTGCATTGGTAGCTTCACCTCGATGATCCGGTCAAATGCGACGCACCTCAAAAACGGCTCAAGGACCGATTCCTGCAAAGACCTTAATAGGGCGCTTTACTGGATACCAGCAGACGACTCTGCTTGAATTTCTCGACCGCTAAAATAGTATGCAGGCACTTCTGCGTCCATAAAGGCCACTGCTCTAATGATGAGAAGAACCAAGTTTGGGGTATCAAGAAGAAGGCTCGTGAAAAGGATGTCAACATAAGGACTGGCCACGCAACTCTCCTGCCGTTCCCCATGAGTTCGATGACCAGAGTAAATGTAATCGGATTGAAAAAGCTATTTGGCTCAATCACGAATGCAATGTAATAATCATTTTAAAATTATCGAATCACTGCGACACGTTGAATAAGTCATCCATCGTACGTAACATGCATCTTTTATCTTTGTAATGAATGAATTCTGATAAATTTGTCATTCTTACGTTCACACTTCGGTATTATAGAGCTCAATATCGGATTCATTCATTTAATTTTTAATCTAATTTCTCTAAATGAAGATAATATACCTGCCCACCGCGAGCGCATTCCGAATACGTGGTCCATTAGTACGAATCGCACGTGTTCTCGAGATCCGTACAACTCGTTCCAAAAAGAGATGCTTTGATATACGTTAGTATCAGGTATTCTACTTCCTCTTTTTTTTTTTTAATGTCTTCAGTAGTATTACTATCCTATATTATTTGAATTTCCTGTTTTACCGGACAATCGGGGGAGACCGGAGAGGGAATCGCTCGAATTAGTATCTACGGCAGCGTCGTGTCTGGGTCAGGTACCCTGTCCCTTGGAGGAGGGGGCTCGCGCATCACTTTTCAATGATTACGCCGCTCACGACTTCACTCGCACAGTTCATTCGATTTTATTACTTTGTTTTCACTTGTCATTATTGCGTGGTGCTTGAACCTGTTGCGGTAAAGACGGTCTGTCTTATTTATTTTACACTTTTTTTTTTGTCGTCGACGTATTATTGTGTTATTACCCGCTCTCGGGATTCGTTTTGGTCTTAGCAACGACGACGAAGCGCGCCTCTGTAAATGACGACTTTGTTTACTTCGTATAATTTCGGATAAGATGTTAATGTCCGACATCGTCAGAAATCAGATTAGATTTGGCGGTAATTTTTGATGCGCGCGGTGTGATTGACGGATCGTATGTCGCGTTTGTGACTGGTTGGTTCCTCGTTGTTTTGTTCGTAATTGTTTTTCTCGGTTCTTTCGATTGGTGTCCAATTATACGGCGAGATTCGGAAATACGCATGTGTTTTCGGTGAGTAATGTATCGTAGTATGTATTTAGTTTATATGTAATGATCTTAGCTGCGTGTCTGGAGATCTCGAGAGGCTCTGTAATTTTGTCTGGTGCGAGGTCTCGCAGCTACAGTCATTAGTCTGGATGTTTGGAAAAAAAAGAGGCTCTTGTTATACTTTCAAATGTGGGCAAAAGTTTTAAAGAATGGCTTCAGAAAACCTTACGCTAGATCTTTCTTGCTTTTCATTTCTCAAGGTCGAGTGTTTTCAGTTAGGTGCGTCTCCAAATTTTGCATATCACATATTCCCTTGTCTTGAGGTGTAGTCAGTGGTTCTCTCCAAATTTTCTTGGAAAAAGTCATTTCTATTGCGATGACTCTATTTTTCGGTCCAACAGAAGAGAAAATCCTCAAAAGCTGATTATAAAATGCCAAAGTATGCTGAAAAATTTCCCAAATACTGTATCTAAATTTTATTTCATTTGTGAGATTAGTTATAATATGAAAGACAGAATCTAGTTCATGTGTCTACCAGTAACTTTCACTGAGGTCAAATTTAATTTTAAATAATAATTGAAATATTCGAACTATTTTTAGCCTAAATGGGAAGAGCTTTTTGACTAGAACAGGAGATTATGCTGAGGAGTAGTTGAAGATGGTGTTTTGAAGGATTTGAAATTAGTCAAAGAACAGACAGACAAATTGTTTAGTTACTGACATCAAACTTGAGTCATAGAGTGCAAAACCAGGGCTCGGCAGAATTTTTCCAAAGAATTCAAAGTTTCAGGTGGCTAAAATACAAAAACTAACATTACCCTGCTATAAACAAAAACCACAACTAAAAATAAGATTAACAAACAAAAATGAAATGAACAATAAATTAATCCTTAATTTTTGCCAAATTATTGAACAACCCTGAGTGGCATTGCGCCTCAGTATCCAGGTCTTTCTTTTTTTCTCTCTTCTTTTATAAAAATTTTTCTCATTTTTTGATAATACATAAACCCAAAAGATCTGGAGCGTTTTTCTTGCTCCAATTTAAACTCAAGGGAACCAGATTTTTTCTAAGTCAAGATCTGGAAGCCAAAGGTTTCCTCTTAGATCTGGAATCTAAGAGATTTTGGTTCAAAATTTAAAACTATCCCAGACACTCACGCACTATATGAATGAGTTTTTTGAACTCTCCAAACGTATCCCATCTTCCTTCTGCTCTGCGATATCTTTGAAGAATGGCTGTGGTAATTGGCTTCTGAAAAGCTGCTGCAACATTTTGTCATTGAGTTCATAGACGTGAGAAACCTTACTATTGGCTATTGCTTGCTGATGAGTAATAATCTATCCATGTAGAACCTTATCTTATGATAGCAGATTCCAATTTATTGACTGCTTTTGATGATAGTTGATTCAATGTACACTGCTACTTGACCATCTGTTAGTTGCTGCTAGGCCATTATTTGGGTCAAATTAGCCACTGCTTGCTAAATATGTATCCGCCATTCTTTGTAAGACCCGAAGACAAATTTCTGAAAACTTTGACTGATCTATACATAACAATTAGGAGAAAGGTATCTCTCATATGGGCAACTGAGGTACTTTTCTCTTGATCGGCTGAATGTTACAAAAAATTGCGGGATCAGCTCATAATGACCGGGAGAAAAGTGTTTCTCATCTCTGTCAGACCTAAAGACATACTTAACCGAGATAACTTACACAGTTGCGAAATTTGCAATGATTTGCGAAATGATGCTGACGGTATCGCATATATCTATGCAAGTCATTTTTAGATTATTTGAGGATAAATGAGGCCAATACAATCACCAGACCGACAAATAAAAGTAATAAAAGAATTATTTTTTAGGACTTTGACCGATCTATACATAACAATCAAGAGAAAGGTATCGCTCATGAAATCGACTGAGGTACTTTTTTCTTGACCGGCTCAATGTCACAAGAAATTGTGGGATTAACTCCGAACGACCACCAGGAGATAAGTATTTCTCATATGAGTGTGTAAGGTACTTCTCTCTTGATCGGCTGATTGTTACGAGAGATTGCGGGATCAGCTCATAACGAACAAGAGATACGTATTTCTCATTTCTGTCAGACCTGAAGACAGAATTTTGAGGACTTTGACCGATCTGTACATAACAATCAAGAGAAAGGTATCGCTCATGAAATCAACTGAGGTACTTTTTTCTTGACCGGCTCAGTGTTACAAGAAATTGTGGGATTAACTCCAAACGACCACCAGGAGATAAGTATTTCTTGTATGAGTGTGTAAGGTACTTTTCTCTTGATCGGCTGAATGTTACGAGAGATCGCGGGATCAGCTCATAACGACCACGAGAAAAGTATTTCTCATCTCTGTCAGACCTGAAGACAGAATTTTGAGGACTTTGACCAATCTGTACATAACAATCAAGAGAGAGGTATCGCTCATAAAATCAATTGAGGTATTTCTTTCTTGACCGGCTCAATGTCACAATAAATTGTGGGATTAACTCCGAACGACCACCAGGAGATAAGTATTTCTCATATGAGTGTGTAAGGTACTTCTCTCTTGATCGGCTGATTGTTACGAGAGATTGCGGGATCAGCTCATAACGAACAAGAGATACGTATTTCTCATTTCTGTCAGACCTGAAGACAGAATTTTGAGGACTTTGACCGATCTGTACATAACAATCAAGAGAAAGGTATCGCTCATAAGATCAATTTGGGTACTTTTTTCTCGACCGGCTCAATATTACAAGAAATTGTGGGATTAGCTCAGAACAACCAGAAGAAGAGTATTTCTCATATGAGTGTCTAAGGTACTTTTCCCTTGAGCTTAGGAAATCCTTTTTCCACGCAAAATTTGTATCTCCTTCAAGAACCACAAATCCGTAGATCTGGCAGCACCGACTGCTTGTTCCCTTATAACACCGGAAATTTTTCTTCAACTGCCGTATTGCCCTTTAAAGTACTTTGTAAACGTTTTATATTTGTTCTACCATTTAGCTATGAGCAGAGGCCAAGCTGCCTTAAATGATTTCCAGTCTTTAAATGCGAATACAGTAATATCAATTTTTATCAAAACCGTATCTCCATAATGATATAATAATAAATAATAAACCTTTATTGAGGTGCTTCATGCAATGTGTGAAATACAATATTATTACATATCACTCAATTAAGAATTAGAAGTCTTTCGGCCCGTAACGAGCAAAGGTTTCCTGCAATCTTTCCCATTCAATTCTGTCCCTAGCAATTTGTTTATAGTTTTTGTTCTGTGATGTCGTCCCTCCTCCTTGCTGGTTGCCACCCCCTCTCCCTAGGGAAGTTTTCAGGTTCTCATATCGTAGTCTTGTATGCCCATCTATTATCCTGTAGTCTTTCGACGTGACCGCCCACCTCCATTTTTGTCTTGTTAAATATACGAAAGAAAGATCGAATTAAAATATCTAAAATAAAACAACAACTACATAATAACTCATATTTTGGTATAAATTTCAAGAACATTTCAATGTTCTAGATCGGTCAAAGTTCTCAAAATTCTGTCTTCAGGTCTGACAGAGATGAGAAATACTTTTCTCCTGGTCGTTATGAGCTGATCCCGCAATCTCTCGTAACATTCAGCCGATCAAGAGAAGAGTACCTGAGTTATGAGAGATACCTTTCTCCTGATTGTTATGTGTAGATCAGTCGAAGTTTTTAGAAATTTGTCTTCGGGTCTTACAAAGAATGGCAGATACGTATATTATAAAACCCCTGGCACAAGGTTTTCTGACAATACAGTTATTACGATTATAGAATATCGTACCGAGAACTAGTGCTGGGATATGAGCTCACAACCTTAGAAGTAAGACGGGACTCAACGCTAGTCCTCCTATTAAGAGATTTGCTGTGTGGACGCCTTGTCTCTTCCCCTCTACTTAACTACATACATCTGGCAGTCCCAATGAAAAAGACCAGGCAACAAAATTTATTTAGAATACCACGCACTAGAACCTCGAACTTTGCTTCTTCTCCTATGAACCGGGCTATGAGGTTGTACAACGACATCTCGAACATAGATTCAACGCTGGATATTTTCTTTGATAACCGAAAAAAATTCACTCAAAAAACGATAAACGCATTGCAGGAGCTGAGGGAGGGACGGGGTACCGAAACGTCGTGATGTTGGCTACATAACCGGTATTGAAATTTTTCGCTTTATTGTTTCATTTTTCCATTTTATTTTCATCTTTTTTTTTTTTTTTTTTTTTTTTTTTCTTGTTTTTTTTTTTATTTTATTTATTTATTTATTTTTTTGGTTTATATTGTGCGTGTTATTATTATTATTAATTTTGTAAAGTGGTGTCGCCTTTAATTGGTCTACTGACTGTTGGCGGCACCACTATAATATAAAAAAAGGGGATCCCTTGAAACGGATCCCCCCTCGAAAATAAATAAATAAATAAATAAATAAATAAATAAGTAGGAGCTAATTTTTACCGCCTTTTTTTCGAAGACAGTAGGCCTAATAATTCTTAATAAATTTTGGTTGTAAAATTGCCGTCCCTTGAACTTGGCACTGCACTGCTTGTTCCTAACGCTGGGGCTACGTGAAAGTACAATAATATATGAAAATATGATGTTCAACTCAATGAACTTCGATTGTATTGGGTCAGTAGACTTCACGTGTCTGCGAGCGTGTCATCAATGTGGACTTCAGGATTCTGGTAGACTCTGATTAGGAGGGATGTGAAGGATTTGCATCCAACACTTTCTCCTTCAGTCTCGGGTTCTTTAGTAACAATGGAGCTGAGTAAATGAGGCAAGCTCGGAGCTTCTATTCAAGCTTTTTTCGGGACACACGATTTAGATTTGAGACTGCTTGAGTCGCTGTTTGAGTCCCACGTAGGAGGACCCAAAGTTGGCGTCAATTTGTGAGAAAATATTGTGAATTTAAGGACAAGAAACGAAAGGATCCATCGAATATCCAACTTACCTATTTCCTCCAAGGGTGATACAAAATAAAATTCGTTATTTATATTGAAAAATAGGTAGATGAGAGTTTTTTTGTCATATATGGAGAAGTCCTTCGAGGGCGTCATTGTCAAGACAATTCTTCACAATCTTCTGTAGTTAGGGAGGGGGGGATTCACTCGTTTTGACGAAGGGAGAGTCGAATCGAAGATCATGAATGTATTCAAGCTCTCCTAGATAATTTATCCAGCTGCCACCTGACTCAGCATAGTCTAGATTAGTCTGTGAACTAGTATGATAACTTGGATTCTCAACCCCTCAACTCAACCACAAAATTTTTCCAAGCGTCTAAACTAGGTCAAGGCCAAGATCACCTTATAACGTCTAAAGGTTGAAAATTCGAGACGCGCGTATCCTTACCTCCCTCCCACGGCCGGAGTTGCGAAAAGAGATGACTTACTTTTAAGGGTGTTAGCAGTTTTCGACCCGTAGGATATTCTGTAGAAAACGTTTTTAAAAGTGAAAAGATTGCAAAACAAGCATTTTTGGGAAGACGCTCATACGTATACGTGTTGGTGGTCCATTGTTCATGAGTGAAGGAAAATCATTCACCGAGTATATTTTTTCCGATTCTGTCATAACTTTATATCCATCTGTTGAGAATTCGTACTATTTACATACTTAGTAACCACAGGTTAACTAGTTTTACCTATTACTACTTTCACTTTTGAAATGTGTTCCAAATGAAGATTATAATTAGTTACTAATTTGTTATTTCTTACGGAAAATTTCTCGTAGTGACCCGTTTTGCAATCACACAACCGTCTTCCGATAGTCTTGACGGTCGTCAATAGCTTTTTTTAGGCACAAGAAGCCCTATCGAATAGAGAAATGAATTTTTGGATACGTAGTTCGATACAACGGTGTTTTGAAGGGCTCCAATATCGAGGCTTGATGGATGGTCCGCCGATTTTTTCATTCTTACGAAGGTTTTTTTAAGTTAGGAAAATAAACCGTACCCCACTTTCAAACGCCAATGAAACGAAAAGAAAGTCAATTACGTCACTCAGTGTACATGAGGTCACAAATTATTTCTTCTTATCAAGGTGTACGAACCTAAACAATTCCACTAAAATTTCGACTCCGTCGCGAGTAATCGTTTGGTCAGTGAGTTGACGGGTGCACCTTTTCATTTCCAATCAACCTTTTTATAACGGAACAATTTTTATTTCGAAAAAATCAACATTCTTACATTTAGAGCCGATCGTTCTCGAGTCGTCGCTAAAAGGACAGAAAGTGCTTGGACGCTTTTTCTACAACCATATTTGATGTGCATAGCAAGAATTTTATATTACTTTCACTGGTGCGATTTAGTCAGTGGCATAGTGTACCTACCTGAAGAGAAACGAGTTATTGTACGTTCAGCTTTAGCCTTCAGACAGTCACGACGACGTATATGATATGTAATTTCGAATTCCGCGGATAATTCACGCTGAAAAATTATTCGCGACATCTGCTGCAATATTGCCCGTCTGAAGCCGAGAAGCACCCTAAAGACGTGATATTTCAGCAAAGGAAGATGAGTTGAAATTACGTGTTCTAGAAATTGTGTGTTATGTAAAAAACAATAGAAACGTATAAACTCTAAAGATTTGATGTATCCCTTGATCGACAAGCAACGACCCTAAAATCCTATACTCTCGGACTATACCCATCATCGAAAGATTCTTTAAGCTCCGTCTTTCATAGAACTCGATACTATTTTGATAAAGGTCGAGCTTTGTCTCCTCACGACCACAAGGTGCTCTACTTTTGTAGCACCTGCTTCTTGCTAAATTTTTTCCTCTTTTTTTCATCATCCCTGGCTTGTTTTTTGGTTTTTTACCACTTCTTGAATAATTGTTTGTGCGAGTAGTCTAATGACCAAGAATGTAAAAGAAAGATAATTCATAATGTCTCTTTCTGAAATACGATAACCAACGCGCAGGGATCTGCGTTGTCAAAGGTTACCCTTATTCATTGTAGGGTAGTTTTCTAATCAGCTAATTTTCAAGCGGCTCACAAACATTTGATGAATCATTTTAACGATGTTGATGACTGATGCAGTGGCGTACCTGGACGAATTTAAAGACACCCTCCGCCCCTCCCGTCCGTAAGTTTGTAGGTATGCCACTGAACCGATGAGTTCTAGAATATCTAGATTCAAGCTCAGTTCATCAATGCCCACCAGCCTAGAATGACATCCTCGATAGTTTTCTTGTGGACGCCTCATGCGGAGTAAAAGAGGCTGATTTTTGCGATTTTAGTGAGCTAGCAAGTAACACCACCAACAAGACAGAAACAGGTTGGAAGAAGCAGAGAGGAGAGTGATCCCTGGTTAGTTTGATCACAATTCCCTTCTATCTCTTCTAGTGGTAATGTATCACGAAGGTAAATTGATCCATGACAGAGAGGAGCCCCACTCCTTACGCTGATTTTATCAATATCCTTCTTCGTTTTCATCTTCTGTTACCTTAATAGCCTTACTGGAACAAATTGTCCCCTACCCCAAAAATCAATAGCAGACATAAAATGTGATTCTTTATTTTTTGGTTTTTTGGTATCTCAAATCTTGAGAAATGAGTTTGTTCAAGTGGCCTAAAAACTGGATTTTTGTATCTCCCCGTTGAAAGACGTTGACTGAGAATTCATCTCATTCAATTTCTTCGTCGAAATTTCGTCGATATCTTTATGAAATTGAGTCTTCGAAATGTCGATTTCGCGTCGACTTCTCCAAATTTTTCAACGACCTCAAATCGACCGCTCCGTTATGTCGATTTCTGAGAATTTATACAGATCAATTTTAGGTAAATTCATCTCAAATCGACGTCAATTTGGAGTCGATGCACAGGAATCCCCTTGGAAGGATTCGGTTGGTTTGGTGACTTCACTACTCGCAGATAGAATAAGTGGTCATGATTATATTACTAAAACTATTGGGAATCTTAGTTATATTTGACTAGTGCAGCAGTGTTGAGCAGTGTTGCCAACCGTGGCACGTTTGTGCTGAAGTTTGCACTTTTGGTGGCTCATAGTGGCATATTTGTGGACACATTTCATATTCCTTGTCTTTGATCACGGCCGTGCTTTGATTTCTTACACATTTTCCAACTGTCAGTATTATTATGGAAAGTCCGTGCGTCATGTTTTTCATTCTTTTAAATCAATATAATATCTTAGGTTTGTGAAATTTTAATTTCATCTTTTCATATTGTGCACACTCGCTTGGTTTATTTTTTGTTCTGCTCAAGCATTACAATTAGAACATACTAAGCAAAAGATCTCAGTGGCCATGATTCTGGTAGTAATACTATTTCCGCTGATTGGCTTATGGCTTTGAGGCGGGTACTTTTGCCACATGCTCTCAGTAGTGTGTGACGTCACAATAAGAAGGCCCATTGCAGCATTGCTACCATATAAAGTTGAATTGACATACCTTCAAAATCACGATCAGGAGAATAAGGCTCTTGATAGTACCTACTGAGAAGACTTATTCTATTGACAGGGTGACTACTATCCACCAGTCACAGAAAAACCGGTCAGTCACGGATTTTCAGAGAAGAAATTGATAACAAGAAATCTGTGATTGGTAGTTGGAAAATGTAAAATGATGATCATTTACAGCCATATTGGGAACACAATATCACTTTGATGGATGGCTTATGTTACCAATCACGTCATTTTGTGGATACTTCATTCACTCTGTTCAGCAGAATGACTTTTTACCCTTGCCTAAATCTTTTGTCAAATACAATGACTATTTCTATATCTAGACAAAGGTATCTTTTTTCAAGTTACAAAAGACTCAGTTCTCTTGATCGTTATTTTTCCAAAGGGACCCATACATCAGCCGTGGAAAGATAATAGGAAGCACGACATAATGAGAGTGACAAAGCAAAATTTTTAATTAATGACCTGGAAAATAAATTTTCCTCTGAAAAAAAATTAATACTAAAGACAAGAGGAAAAAAATTTTTCACAACATATTTTTATAATCCACAAGAAACTAATTGGCACACGTCACTAAAATATGTATGCCCATGAAAGAAGATCATTCCTCTAAGGATGAGCGTGCACAGAAAAAAAAATCAAAAAACTTATTAAAATATTCAATTTATTTGTATTTGATCCATTAAATAAAAATATTAGAACTAATAATTACTTTTTAATCATATTAATAATTATTATAAATTATAATTATTGATCAATAAAAAATTTATTTATTATAACAAAAATTATTACTAAATCTAATATGAAAAATAATTCAAATAATATATCTTATAAATTTAATTATGTATTAAATATATTTTTTTCAGTTTTGATTTTATAAAATTGTATTTTATGTTAATTTTATTTTTATTAATTAAATTTTAATAATAATTCAAGAAGTTATGATGAATATTATTTAGAAAAAATTAATAAAAATCATAATTTAATTTTATAATTCAACATCGAGGTATTGAACTAAAATCATTAAATTTAATTATCCTCTTATCTTTAAAGTAATTTTAGATTTAATCAAGATAAGATAGATTATTTTATATAACACCTATAAAATTTAATTAAATTGATATAAATTATTTTATAAATAAATAAAACTTTTGTCAAAGTGATTTATTAATATATAGGGTGCGCCAAAAAGATGTTAACAGTCAACCGGGGAACTCCACGAAATTGTCGCATAGTTCTCCCGGAGTTTTTTGTTCAACTGTTAACATCTTTTTGGCGCACCCTGTATAGTACTATATTATTCAATTTGATTTTCTTTTAAAAAATTCAGTTCTATATAATAATATTAATTAATTAATTAATTTAATTTCAATTTATAAGCTTGAACCAACGGTGGCACATTTGAAATGTTGAGAACGTGACTCATTTTTTGGCCTCCCAGGTTGGTAACACTGTAGTCGCCTTCGATTTTCAGTCGATATTGAAATCTAATTTCAAGAGTCGATTCATTTTCATCTCGATTTTGAAACCTTAATTAAGTTGTTACGAAATATTCCAAGTCGTTGGCAGACGAGTAAGGCCTAGGCCTAGTCAACCCAAAACCGACTTCTTTAATTTTGAGAATCTACTCAATGGTCGGTTTTAACATCCACGATGAGAAAATGCTAAAGAAACTTTTCTACAAGTGAAGAATGAAGATCATGTTTCAAATTCCTTGTAGTACAGTCAACCTCATAATATTGAGGGTCTCTGCTTGTTGTGTTTTAGATTAACTTGTTGCCTGTGACAGGCATTGTTGTCCACTCCTGAAATACTGATCGTACAAAATAGTTTACGATAGATCTTAGACTGGATGGCTTAGGCACTCACGAGCTCACTTTCCTCTCTTTGTTTTTCTAAGGGACCATGCAGTCGTGACGTACCTCGTGAAGGAAGTTTATTGAGGTACATACAATAAGTACAATTTCCATTACAAATGTCACTAGGCCCAGAAACTGTGCCTAAAAGTGGCCTCTCGAGACGAAGACAAGGGTATCTATCAAGTATAGTCGTTCAGTTTAATACATAATTATGTGTCACTCATGGGTGCTCGCCTAACCGGGACCTTCGAGGACAAAGAAGGTGATGATTTTTTCAGGGTGTTTAACTGTCTACCTGTTGCGTAAGAATTCGCATATAGAGACTATGAAGTTGATTTATGCACTATTTGAGCTTATAGTGACATGTGTTTTTATCCTTCCAAGTTCTACCTGTACTTTCTCATGCCTACTAGTGAAGCTACTTCCTGGCGGAAGCAGTGTTCGTTAGCCCAGCAACTTTTTGAGGTCTTACATTCGGAATAGTTGGGGATTGGAACTTGGTTGATGTTTGTCTGCATCCTTTGTCTTCATGACCCGGAATCGAGAAGTCTGCCATTGGAAAAGCGAAGGCATTGACCGTCTCTTTGTTGCTGAAGCTACTTGGGCAGTCGCTTGTTCTTGCTAGTGTCTGCTTGTGCAGATATTTCTTCGCGACGTTCGAAATCTTGAGCCGCAGGTGGTCTTCAACAGATGAAAAAAGTTCGCATGCCCACTTCTCAAGTGTCCCAATCGTTTCAGCTTTTGCAAAGGTCACTCTTCTGTTTTCAAATACGAGTCCACCGTGTTCGTGTCTATCAATTGGTGGAAGATGTCCCCAGTAAGATATTAGTAGACCTTTTCCTAACAGCCATTTCACCGATTGTTTGATAATCTCTAAAGATGTAGCGGGATTCACTTATGCTACCTCGACGCTGTTGATGACATTGCAGCGTCGTTGTATTTATCTGTATGTCTTCAATCGGAATCTGCCATACCATACTGAAGAACAGTATATGGCTATCGAGTATATAAGGCCCCTTACGCGCCTGAAACTATTGTTATACCTGTAGATTAAGGGCTAGTATCTGCGTGGTAATCTTCCCCTCTGTACTCTGTAGTTGAGATTCAAGTCCAGAACCATACTTTAAGTGGGGATGGTCTAAAGTTCAAATTTTCTATGATAGCGGCGAGGAGTAGAAATAGACCAAAATTCTCATCAATGAGATTTCTTTTTTAACCTGGGTCAAACATTCCTCCGCATTAATTGCGTACTTTGTATCCTATAGTAACCAAAACCGCACCTGGTAGGTAATTAATTTCTAAACTCATCGAGAGTAGATATCGCAAAATTAGTATAATTTCTATGATGAATAATTAGCATAAATATTCCAAAAGAATTCATCCGATCCGTACGTGGTCGGGTGACTTTTTGTTTTTTTTTTGAGCAGAATAATCGATTAAAAAACTCGCAACCTGTTTGTTTTTGGCATAACCCGGGCGAGCGAATTAATGTGAGATCTTCCGCTCTCGTCAAGTTCCTTTTTCCCTCTTGGAAACGAAGCGACGACGTCTTTATTTATTCGTAGTCTCCCATGCTCCACACCCAGTGCGGTGACCCTGGCCGTGACCTATTTTACCTTAACGAGCGAATTCACGTTCTATCCTTTCGTTATCTTCTATCATTATCGTTGACGATCAGGTTTATTTTTCACCTATATTTTAAGATTCTCGAGCGCGGCGATCTCGAAAGGAAAAGTTCTCTGTGGAAGAGAAATTTATTCGCTGGACGTGCGCTACGTATATAGCGAATTTGACTTTGAAAAATCACAAAAGTTTTCTAGATGATAATGTGTGAAGCGCACAACATGAAGTGTCTGAGCATTTCTCACTTCGTCGTTCTCTTTTCATAATTCTCTAACCGGTTCACGATGCGTTTTAACAAACTTCATTTGTATACGAGGTAGATAATCATCAATGGTAAGTTTTTAATCATAAAAATTATTAAGTATTTCTTTTAATACTCTTTCTAATTTCCGCGTATTACCTTCATTCAGCGTGTCCTTGTTGTATTTATCAATTTTGCTTCAATATAGACCTATTTGAGCGCACTTGAGCTTTCACAAGACGTTTATATTGATTAATCGAAGTTGTTTATGAAGTCGTAAAATAAAATAGAGGCGATTTTCAATCAAACAATCGTTGATTTTCATTTTCTCTTGTATAAGCGCATCTGCGTTACATTTGCAAAATTATTTTAAGTAGGTTAATATAAACGTTTAGCGACTATACATTGCCAGGTTTTAGTGCCCATAAACGAATGCAAAATTTCTTACTCGAAATTGATGGGCCTCGTTCACATCCGCGAAGAAAAATTATTTTTGCCTACATTAAGCATCAATTATCTATCGTCTTTACAAAGCTAACTACCTTTTGTCTTACGATGTTGCGAAAGAGGATCTTCCCTAGTAAACGTTTTGAAAAGTGAAACAAATTCTATTCACTACCTACTAATTTAGAACCTAGCTTATTAATCCAGCGTTTGGTAAAGACGTTGAACAATTTTGTAGATGTCAGGAGGAGGAGCTTCGATCAACTTGAAAAAAGAGGTTTTCATCTTGAGACTCCGAGTAACTTTTTGACAGAAGAAGAATTTTCATGGTTCTAAATTTTCAATGTTCAATATGCATCGTCGATTGATGATACCCATAAAACAAGTTTTTTGCATTCTTTGATTAATCGAGTTTCTCCGATGATGAACCGGTAGGTCTAGAAAGCCGAGTCACATCTTTTATAATAATATTATGCATACCAGGTACTTTTTCTTTCAAATATTGATATTAATGAAATTTCCTCCTCCGGTAAAAACGAGTCATTCACCGCAGTACCTTGAAGCTCTAGTTCAAAAAACACGTTGTAAAGCCATAAGTCTGAATCAAATATGTTCAGCTTCATTCACTAGACTGATTCTCTCCTTGTAAGAGCAGAGGAATGAATGAAGTGGGAATATTATAAGGAAAGACATTTCTCGAGATTAGACTTTAAATAGGCTATTAGAATGCGGAGTCGGGATAGAATTTTCGTTTGCTTTTTTTGTCTTTGAAGGGTTAGAGGAGAGCTCGAGTTCAACTAGGGAAGAAAATCCTAATATGTGACTTGTTCTAAAATAAGGGCTACTGCCATCAAGTACCTGTTCCAGGGAAAAGGGAGCAGTGCTACCAGATATTTTCAAAAATCCGTGTACGTCATTTTTCGTAAGACCTAAGAACAGACTTCGACGTACTTCATGATTTGGAACCGATCAGGAGAAAGGTATCTCTCATAGAAGTAACTGAGGTACTTTTCTCATGATCGACTCGATGTTTACGGAAGACTGTAGTATTAGCCTATAACGACCAGGAGAAAAATATCTCTCGTGTATTTGTCTAAGGTACTTTTCCCCTGAGCGCAAGAAATATATATTTTACGCAAAATCCTCACTTTTGAGGACCAAAAATGCATACGTCTGGCAGAACAGAAAGAGAAGATTGAGTACATCTTAAAGCTGGGGGTCTATCTGAAAGTCGCGTCTCAAAATCTCATTACAAGGTTACACGAATGAAGTCACGAGCTGATGACGTCATCAGATCTTACGAAGATGTCGACTTTGGCATCTTTGAAACTTGTGTCCTTAGCTGTCACTATACTAAGCCTTAGAAACACTACACTGCACTAGGTTTGGCGCACTACTAGGCTATACCAGGCCTAAGATATAGTATACTGGCCTCAATCTTTCTTTTGATTAGCAAATAAACCAAATGACCTGTATCGCTTATGTCGCATGTGCAGCGCCAACCCGTTCTCCATAGTAGAGTGGATGCGGTTGATTTTGTTTCTTCCAGTACCGAAATCGACCCTTTCGGGTATAACTTCAGTGTTGGAAGAATCTCCTCAGCGAACCCCTTCTTCTACTCAACAACTGCCAAGCTACTTTGGCAACGGCCAAGTTGCAGTGTCCACCTGGCACGCAGAAAACATTAGCACAAAACAACACCGCCACTATCTTGGATAATAAATTGGATTGCTGTTGGCTTCTCTTCATCTTCTTCCTTCTTCAGGGATGATCTTCCTCTTCTTTCTGCAAATCTGGATGTCCATAGTGTGGTTCTGTATTTGCCTATTCAATTCCCAATCCATCTTCTTCTTGCAGACACCTGGTTCCATGCTTCTTCGGTACCAGGCTACTCGGAATAAGCGCTCCATCTCAACTTCTCGCAAAGGTACTTGTTGAAGCAACCATGGCCGCTAAACACCTGCTTCAGGTGAAAGTTGAGCTGATCATGGTGTCGGCTCACCCACTCATCAAGGTCGCGTATCAACACACGGGATGTCCACTTGCCCAGCTCACTCTGAGTAATTCTTACTTTCCATTTCTCAAGCAAAGAGCGCCTGGCCTCCTGCTTAACCCGTAGAGTCTCACGGTTGGTCGTCGTTGTCTTCTTCGCTCGGAACACCACCGCTCTCTCCTCATCAAGGAGCTCGATTGGCGGTGAAAGTGCTAATACGCGAAGAGCCTCTTTCGAGACAGTGCGGTAGGCACTAACACACCTCAGCGCAGCTCTTCGCTGTATCTTTACCATCTCCCTTCTTCGATAAAGTTTTCCATTGAGTTGGTACATACTGGGACACCATATAGGAGGATCGACATAGCAGTGCTCATCATGATCCTTCTTCTAGCTTCTCTCGGCCCGCCTAGGTTCCTCATCAGGCGACTAAGGCGTGCAACTATCGTGCCTGCCTTTTGCGCTGCCATCAGGAATTGGTGCCTGAAGCTCAGCGTTGAGTCAAACCAGATGCCCAGGTACTTCCTCTTCTTCTTGGTCCCAATTTCCACACCTTGCAGGGAAAAGGTGGGTTGATTGAGCTTCCGACGGGTCATGAATAGTATGGCCTTCGTCTTACCTACTGTTAGTTCTAGTCTGGCCGACTTAATCCAGCGCGTCTCTTCCTCCAGGGCCCGGTTTATCCTGCTCTCCACTGCTACAATCGTTATGTAATAGATATTAAGATTGCGATAAAATCGCAAAGCTTTATCGATTCTTTGTCTATCTTGACCTAACTTGTATCGAGAGAAAGACAGATGATGCGTTTTTCGGAAAGGAAACTCTTCAGTAATTTTTTAGAGGAATATTTCTTCCTTCGAGAATATTTGCAAGTCCCTAGACTTGGTCCGATGTGGAGGGGGGGGGGAATTAAAAGTGCTGAGACTTCCTCACCTGATATGCCGATTTGGAGGTTGATGAGCATGTCTCATTAGATGAGCAAGGGTTGGATTCTGTCTCTTTCGAATTTGATTGGTGGAAACTCTGAACATCAATTTCAAAAAATGAAAATAATTATGTAATACATCTTTAAACAAAATTAAACAAAGGTTCGACCGCAATACGTACATGACAATTGCTGCCCATCAAATGAAGCCTTCAAAATGGCTGTGAGCAAATTTTGACCCAAAAATTTTAATTCATATTGCAGCCAGTTGGTTTAGTTCATTCAGCTCTACACAGGATGCACCGCGTGGAGGCGACTTGTCTCTGGTTCATAAGCATGGTTCAAGTGACGGCCAACAACATTATCAGCGATGCGATGTCTTTCTTCAAGTAGGCGCGACATGTCTTTTTGGTACAACACCATCTTGAGCCGTCTCTGAACTCTCTTTGAAATCAAATTTTGAATCAGTACTAACCTTCATTATGTGTGAATTTTGTGACTTTAGTGCCAGTTTCTACCGCTAGAGTACAAGATAATTTGATTGCTAAGCATCAGAGTTTGAAAGTTTTTGGCGGGAGGCCCGCCATCTGTTTAGTTACTGAGGGTCATCAGAGAAATTTGGTCCACTTACGCGTAACGCGGGAGGGGCCTAACGCTTCTTGGGACAAAACGTCGAAAAGCGTTGGGTGTCATATAGGGACTTGGAAAAAATTTTGAGTTTTTTTTTACATCATTATAGAGCTCTTCTATACCCATTTATTGGCCAGAATAGGGACTTGAAAAAATTCTTATACCCCTCTATGAGCTAATATAGAGGGACTTAGAGAATTCCGGGCTCTTCTATATCCTTCTATTGGCTAGTATAGTGGCTTAGAACTAAGGACTTGGAGAAATTTTAAGGTTTTCTATATTCTCTGTTAGCTAGTATAGGGACTTGGAAAAATTTCGAGCTCTTTTATACATCAGAATAGAGAGCTCTTCTATACCCCACTATTGGCTATTATATCGTGACTTAGAAAATTTTCTATGGGCTATTATAGGGACTTGAAAAAATTACAAGGTCTTCTATGTGCTAGTGTAGAGACTTGGAAAAATTTCGAGTTCTTTTATACATCCAAGTTTTTAGAAGCATTCCTGTTTCTGGGTCTTCTATGAAACACTACAGAACTTAGAAAAATAAGCTATCTGTATTTACTTCAAATTGAATAATATGCCTTTCACTTTTTTCCGAATTTACAGTCACACTCTTCGACCCTAAACCATCAGTCGCGGGTCTCCCGCAACTCTTGCTCCATAAGCAAGAGCCTGTAAGTTTTTGAAAGCCGAAAGTTCTAAGCTGAAAGCCAAACGATTTCTGGAAGCTGGAAGTGAAATTCGAGAGCTAAATTGAAGCTGAAAATCCGAAAGCCAAAAGCAAAAGTTTTATTTTAGTAGAGCATTTTATTTAGCTTTTCCAGTTGTGGCATCGCGTTTCACAATAAAAGCAATATAAGAAAAAAAATGAAAAATCGAAAGCTGAAAGCTTAAAGTTGAAAGCCAAACGATTTCTGGAAGCTGGAAGTGAAATTCGAGAGCTAAATTGAAGCTGAAAATCCGAAAGCCAAAAGCATAAGTTTTATTATAGTCGTCGTCGTTTCCTTTTCCTTGCGGTAGACCTAGTGGCCTGTCTGCGGTGTAGATGAAGCCGAGTTCTCAGAAGATTCGCTTGTGTCGGTGAGCTTCTTCCTTGGTCTTCCTCTCAACCGTTTGTTCTTCGGTGTATACTTCATCAGTATTGATTTTGGAGATCTATCTTCTTCCATTCTTTCTACGTGGTTTCGCCAGTTCTTCCGGTAGTTCTTCACCTTGTTTATCACCGGCGTTACTCCGAGGTTCTTCACAATGGTCTCAGATCGCATTTTTGTTTAGGATTTCATCGATCTGAGGCTCTTTAGTTGTATAACCTCTCACGTTCCATGTACCGACTTTCATCTTTTTCAATCGTTTTTTGTCAGCGGGCGCTTTATTTTTAACCAGGGGTTCGCCTCCGCCTGGGTTCCCAGTAAATCTTCCTTTTCCGAGGCTTCCTCTATGCCAAAAACGAGTAATATTATTCATCCCGAGTGATTACCAGCCACATGGGATATATCCAAATGGTGGGATTGCCACCTGTGCTGTTTGGCCAGCGTGTCAATTTTCTTTCAGGGTTTTCTTCCCTTAGCCTTTGGGGTTATCTATCCCTTAACCACAAGGCAGTGGTGGCGTGACCTACCCCCTCCATTACAATACCTCCGTTCTTCCACATCATAGGTACCCGCACTTGCTAGCGAGGGAGAGTAGGAACCTTTTTCAATAACGACTTTGGCGGGGTTCTTTATTCGAAGTTTTCCTTCTCCTCTTATGGTTTAATTCTCGGAGTTTTCCTTCTCCTACGTCCATCCACCTTGGTCGCCGCCCGACTATGTCGCTTGGCTTAACGGGGTCGCCACGTGAAGGCTGTGGAATTGGGCTTGAGCGCAGCAGTGGTGTCGGGCATGGGTGGCCCTGTCGATCCATAGATCTTCCATTCCTGGCCCCATTGACCCCATTTAGCTTTTCCAGTTGTGGCATAGCGTTTCACAATAAAGGCAATAAAAGAAAAAAAATGAAAAGTCGAAAGCTGAAAGCTTAAAGTTGAAAGCCAAACGATTTCTGGAAGCTAGAAGCCAAATCAAGCCGAAAAAGTCAAAAGCGAAAAGCAAAAATTTCATTATTTGGTTTTCAAACTCCGCTGAGCACATCAATTAGTGTTGGGAAGTATCGATGGACTTCGATACTATCGATAGTTTTTGAAAAAAACGATAGTTTTGTAAAAAAAAAAAAAAAAAAGACGGCGATACGTCGATCGTTTCTTATCAAAATCACAAAATTGGTGGGAATTTACTAATAACACGTTTAAAACAATGCAATAGAAGAAAAAGCAAGACTGGTAATTTGCACCATTTTGGCTTCTAAAAATTGGAAGTGACTGAGATAATGTGCGTCAGTTCAATCAATTAAGATAAATCTGGCGGTGGCGGTACCAGTTGTGGAATGGGTGTGGTACAACGCTATTATGATATTTCTTGGTTACGTCCATCATCTGGGACCACTAAGATACATTCCTCGACGGGATCTTCGGTAAAAACAACGATCAGGAGAAAGGTATCTATCCTACGAGTAGTATAGGTACTTTTCTCCTGATCGAGGTTTTTTTTATCCACATTATCGTAAGTTTCAGGAAAAACTTTCGGTACTACACTATAGTCCTGATAGTATCTTGACAAAAATATTGTGAATATCGATAGCATGAAACTATCGATTATCGCCCATCACTAATACGTATCAATAATCATTCTTACATGGCTGAAGTCTCCTTTGCGACGGTATTTCTTAGTCGCGTCCATCATCTGGTACCACTGAAATACATTCCTTGACGGGATTTTCGGTGAAAAAACAACGATCAGGAGAAATGTATCTATCCTTATTGTAGTATAGGTACTTTTCTCCTGATCGGCGGTTTTTATCCGAATTATCGTAAGTTTTAAGATCTGGACTATCTTGGAAAAAATATCGAGACTATCGATAGCATGAAACTATCAACTATCGTCTATCACTAATACGTACCAATATTCATTCTTACATTGCTGAAGCCTCCTTTGCGACCAATTTCGTTTTCGACGGATAAAATTGTTTTCTTCAAGCCTCGCGTTTCCCTTCCACCAAGACTTGACAAAAATAATTTTCGATCGGTTTTGTGCATTTTGGAGACCTAATACGTCTACTCATACAAAAATAAGACAAGCTTTTTTTCATGAGGCCAGAAAGCTTGCGGAGTTCCCGCTGCCATCGCAAAGTTTTCAATGACATCTGAAGTCAAGCTGCTTGTTCAGATAGAAGTGTTGGTCGTTCAGTAAACCCTTCAGCTTGATGATCTTCTTATACAGTTTATTTATTTCGATTTTCGCTCTTAATCTTTCGGCTTGCGTCTTGGTGCGCTTCACTGCTGCATCGTTTCCTGGTAACATGATAAGAGCGATGCCTCGTATAGTTTGTTACAAGAGCTACCAGAGGCAAAAAAAAGTGCTGAGCTGCGCGTTAACAAGTGGAACGGTGTGCGTTGACGTACCTCGCCGACGAACGAATAAGAAATACTCCACTCAACGGCATCCGGGTTGCCATCATCTCAATTCCCTCACCCTTCGATCTGCAGCCCTATTCGACTTTGTAGCTCTTATTTGAAATAGACTATAGTGTTTGGTTTCCAAGTTATGGATGTGGGATAGGTTCGGATGTTTGTAAGTTGAAATAATGAAGGAAGCGTTAGTAGATCCCATGACCTTGCAGCTCTTTTTTGATACTCTGTTTCTTATGTTATTGAAGCGTGTTCAAGTGCGTCTTTCTCTCTTATTCTGCTTTCAAAATTCATAATGTGTATCTACTGGATAAATAAAAACCGTTTTTCGATTATCATAGAGTATGCGACGTTTGATTGCTGCGACGGATTCGCGGTCTCACATTCTAATTTCCGATAATGTCGTCAATTTTGCATATTCTTGCGCCGCGTATGTCGAAGTCTTCTCTGCAGTTGGCATGAGTACGGGTGTAAGAAAGTAAAAGTAATGTCCCATTACCTGTTGTCATTAAACGTAAACGTACGCAGCTTCTCGATTTAGTGCAGAAGTTTCCTGTATAACTTTTTAGGAGTTGAGCCTAAGCGACGCGGTGGTCTTCGAAGGAGGTCGACGAAAATTTAAAACTGAACGATGTTGATCGTTATAATATTCGTCTAAGAGAAAAGAGGTTTTTGTGTACGATTAGGCCGTGTCCAACTTTCGCCCACGTAATTTGAAGCTTTCGTGCGTCTCTTCATTTTATTCATAAAACCTGGTCATTCCGTTTTCGTATACATCTATTTTCGGCTAAAAACTTTTCTTATAATCTTTCAAAACTCCTCTGTCGTACGTGTTTTACACTCCTATAAATACAATATTTAGTACCCAGATGGGCTCCGCGCGAGAAAAATTATTGCTCTATTACTCTCGTATTTCCATTTTTGAAATACGTACCGCCCAAATAACCTCATCAGCATTTTTCGTAGATCGGAATACGCGGAAACGAGATTAAACGAAAACTGGACGAAAAATCGTTAAAATATGATGATGCGAGCGAACTTCAAAGCGAGTTATCCAAGGGAGAAAAGCACAGAGAGAGAGTCGCTAATGCGGAATAAAGGAAGGAAGGCAGACTTTTTATTTCGTTTGAAGCTGGTTTACCGAATGACAGGGAGGGCCAATTTCGCGAGTGATTAATTTAGAGCTCGCCTGTCCTAAATTTCGCTCGCTCATTGATGATATCGATAAGAACGATTTAGCTTCTTAGGCGAGATGAATGAGCTAAACAGGTTAGTTGGACGATACACACCTATAGCTAACTTGTTTCAGACCGCAGATTATTTTAATGTCGCTATATCGTTAAGTTTGAACAGGTTGATGGTACTTTTACTCGTAGATTGATGTAGACATACTCTACCGCTATTATAAACTTACTGCGCAGCGTCAAGTTATACATCCTGTGTACAGAAACTTCGTAGTTCATATGTGAAGTAAAAAGACTGTTTATTGGTTTAAACTTGGTCCAGGCAACCGCATTCGTATATTGTCTGTTCTTATTTTATTTTATTTACGAGAATAACGCGTACATATAGACTTTCCTATAGGTGATTTAAAACTATATTTTTTCTCGTAATTTGTGTCAAGAAGTGCAAGCAACTATGCGGAGTGAATAATCGTGAAGACTTCTGCAATAGAGGCTATGTACTTGAATTTATCTTTTGAGAGTTATGAGAGCAAACAGGTTTTCTTCGGTAACACGAAATTTTTTGTGCATTCTGACTCATACGGAGTAATTTATCTCGAGGGTGCTCGTGTTCGCAGTACGTTTTATAAAAAAAAAAAAAAAAAAAACTTTCCAATTGATTCAATGAATTCGACTTAGTACAAATCATCTTCTGAATGGATTTCTTCCAATCTCCTCTCTTACTCATTCTAATATTTCTACTCTGTGTTCCTTGCCTTCCCTTACTTATGGCCTCATGAATCATACTCACGTGTCTGAGGAGAGGAATGTAAAGTTGATAATATTCCTTTTTTTTGGGGGGGGGGGGATTATGCAGAGGCGAATGTTCCCTGAAACGTTGAGTTTGTATTCTGAACTTCATTTTCACGATGAGATAGTCTCGAAAAAATCCAAATTGATTTCAAGATATGTTCGTTTTTTTAGTTTTTACCACGCGTGAGACTCGAAGGAATACGACTTATGGTGAGTTTTTGGAAAGCTTTCAGACCGCGGTCTTTTTGTGGAGCAAAATGTAGGATTCGATGAACCTTTCTACGATGCCGATAACAACGTAGTGTCGTGCTGACCGGACCAGGCGGCCGGGGATCCTTGGCCAGAAAAGGCCCGCGAGAAAATTCTTGAAGTTTGACCGTGAGAGAATGATCCAGCAAATCAGAAAAGATGCGTTTGCGGTATCATTTGCCGCTAAATTACAAATAGTCCCCGAAATAGTCCAAATTGGACAAGAGGTGTCTGCAGTGTCATTTGCCTCAGAATTGCGGATAGTCCAAATTACGAAAGAGGCGTTCACGGTGTCATTTACGACTGTATTGCAAAAGAAGTATTTGAGGTGTCATTTGCCTCAATATCGATAATGGTCCAGCAAAAGGCAAGGTCGCGCTGGTCGGTCAGAGCAGGCCGGTTTGCGAGAACATTCTTGTAAGTTTGACCACGAAAGTTTGGTGGGCACAATTAACCCGAGCTAAAAAAAATGGGAACTGGCACGACACCGAGAACGTAATCATTACATTTCTGATAAAAATTTACGCACTGAAAATTTTTCGCAAAAACGAGAACACGAAAATTGTTCGCACAAAAATAAGTTCTATGATGCATATTAAAACGAGTACAAATCAATATACAATGATACAAAAAATAGTTTGGAAATAGGAATTAACAAGCAATGTTATGAGCTACTCCTCTCAGGCTGGAAGCTCTTTGTGTAAAATTTACGGTCAAATTGGACCTGTTTTCAAGGCCCTCGCCAGTGAGTGGCGAGTAGGTATTACCACTTCAGGCCTCGAGCTACTGTAGGCCTCGCGCCGGCGAGGGGGGAAAAATCAAAATTGTCAAAAAGGCTCATGTGAAAATTTTGCTTCAGGTCTCAAAAAGTCTGGCGACGCGACGACGCTGAGCTCGAGTCTCAGTCTCGAGTCTCAAGCTTGAGTCTTAGTCTTGAGTCTCAGTCTCGAGTCTCAGACCTGAGTCTTAATCTTGAGTCTCGGTTGTCAGTCTTGAGTGTCAGTCTCAAATCTCAAAGTCCAGTCTGAATCTCGAGTCTTGGTCCCAAGTGTCGATCTTGAGTCTCGGTCCTGAGGGCCACTCTCGAGTCTCAGCCTCAATTCTCAATCCGAAGTCTCAAATTGAGGTCTCAAACGCAAGTCACAGTCTCGCAGTCTCGAGTCTTAGTTCCACGTCTCGAATCCAAATCTCAAGTCTCAAGTGCAAATCTCAATCTCGAGTCTCAAGCTCCAGTATCAGTCTTGAAGCTCAGGCTCCAGTCTCACCCTCAAGTCTCAATCTTGAATCTCGGTCTCGAGTCTGACTCTCAGTCTCCTTGAGTATCAGTCTCGAGTCTCAAGTTCCAGTCTCAGTCTCGCGTCTCAAGCTCATGATTGTGTTAGTCTCTAGTCTCAGTACTGAGTGTCAGTCGTAAGTCTCAAGCTCCAGTCACAGTCTCGAGTATCAGTCTTGAAGCTCAGGATTGAGTCTCAGTTTCAAGTCTCAGTCTCAAGTTTCAGTGTCAAGTCTCAAACGCGAGTTTCAGTCTCGCAGTCCCGAGTCCCCGAGTCTCAGTTTCAAGCGCAAATCTCAATCTCGAATCTCAAGCTCCATCAACACTCTTGAGTAACAGTCTTGAGTAACAGTCTTGAGTGTCAGTCTCGAGTCTCAAACTCCACTCTCAGTCTCGAGTCTTGGTCCCAAGTGTCGGTCTTGAGTCTCGGTCCCGAGTGTCACTCTCGAGTCTCAGCCTCGATTCTCAATCTTGAGTATCAAACTGGAGTCTCAAACATGAGACTCGGTCTCGCAGTCTCGAGTCTCAGTTTCACGTCTCGAGTCTGAATCTCAAGTCTCAAGCACCAGTCACACTCTTGAGTATCAATCTTGATGCTCAAGCTCGAGACTCTCCCTCGAGTTTTAATCTTGCGTCTCGGTCCCGGTCTCGAGTATCAGTCTCCTCGAGCCTCAAGCTCGAGTGTCAGTCTCAAATGTCAAGTTCCAGTCTCAGTCTCGCGTCTCAGACTCATGTGTTAGTCTCTAGTCTCAGTCCTGAGTGTCAATCGTAAGTCTCAAGCTCGAGTCTCAAACTCAAGTCTCAAGCTCCAGTCACAGTCTCGAGTATCAGTCTCGAGTCCCAGTCCCAAGTCTCAATCTTGAGTCTCGAGTGTCAGTATTGAGTGTCAGTCTCGAGTCTCAGCCTCGAAAGTCGGTCTTGAGTCTCGGTCCAGAGTATCCATTTTGAGTCTCAGTCTCACGTCTCGGGTCTAAATCTCAAGTCTTAAGCGCAGGTCTCAATCCCAAGTCTCAAGCTCTAGTCACCCTCTCGAGTATCAGTCTTGAGGCTCAGGCTTGAGTCTCAACCTCGAGTCTCAATTTTAAGTCTTGGTCTCGGTCCCGGTCACGGTCTTGAGTCTCGAATCTCAAACTCGAGTCTCAAGCTCATGTGTTAGTCTCTAGCCTCAGTCCTGAGTGTCTGTCGTTAGTCTCAAGCTCGAGTCCCAAACTCCAGTCTCAAGCTCCAGTCACAGTCTCGAGTCTTGGTCTCGAGTGTCACTTTTGAGTCTCAGCCTCTATTCTCAATCTTTGGTCTCGAACTGGAGTCTCAAACGCGAGTCTCAGTCTCACGTCTTGAGTCTAAATCTCAAGTCTCAAGCGCAAGTCTCAATCTTGAGTCTCGGTCTCGGTCTTGAGTCTCGAGTCTCAGTCTCTTTGAGCCTCAAGCTCGAGCCTCAAGCTCAAGTGTCAGTCTCAAGTCTCAAATTCCAGTCTCAATCTCACGTCTCAAGTTCATGTGTTAGTCTCTAGCCTCAGTCCTGAGTGTCTGTCGTAAGTCTCAAGCTACAGTCACAGTCCCGAGTATCAGTCTTGAGGCTCAGGATTAAGTTTCAAGCTCAAGTGTCAGTCTTGAGTCTTAAGCTCGAGTCTAAAACAATTTATTGTGCAAACAGATCAAGTGAGTTTATTTTTACTAGCAGACTTAGGCATCCTATGTATCGTATTTCTTTTTTGAATTCCCAATTGAACTGGACCTTAAGGTTCAGATTTCTTTATATAGACTTAAATGTACTGTAAACTAGACAAAGAAGGTGGTAGGTCTGAGCACTGGACTTTCTCTAGACCTGTCTTTGAACAAGGTGTAGGCTTACTAGGATTTTATCAATCTTAAACTAACTTTCAGGAATGACGTTTCCAAAGGACTGACTTGGTTACTCGCATGGTTCCTATCTTGCTAAAGTTGTCGCTTATTTCCATTACTACACCTGAATAATGTACAGGAGAATAAAAAGATGAGTTCAAATTTACCCCTCAAGATAATCATAGTGGTACACACTCACCAATAATTTTTCTCAGATTGCCCTTGCTCCGCTCAACGCTTGGGACAGGGATGGTAACACAAGTAGCGATTTCCAATTTTTCAAATTTAGCGTCACTGGCTACCTTCATACATTTAGCCTGGGACTGAAGACCAGCAAAGGCTCAACTTTGGTTCCTCTTAATCGCACTACAAAGTTGATTCCGCGAATCTGTATCTTCATTGTCGCTTCCTGCTTCAACGCTAGCAACTGTATCTTCATTGTTGCTTTCTCCTTCAACGCCAGCAACCGTTTCTCCATCATGAATGTGAACCTCAGCATCATTAGACCTGATTGATGCAAGTGTTTCTGCTAACTGTTCTTCTGTACCTAAGGCCTCGGTAACCGAGGTACGGAGCACTGAGGCATTGATTCCAAAAGGCATCTTCCGGCGAAACATTGCGTCAAATTGAAACTCTTTGATGCCTTGGTGGTATTACTATTATCTTTTTGAATTTGCACAAAACGCAGTCCTTTGCTCCGTTGCGTTGACTTGTTATCGGTCATCCATGCGTGGACCATTCTTTCAAGGTTCTGGTTTGCTCTTTCAACACTCCCTTGACTTTGGCTGTGCCTTGGTTTACTATGCACTATTCCAAGGTGAGGCCACATCATTTTCAATTTGTCTATAATCGAATTCTTTTCTACTGTCCGACTGAAGGATGGAAGGTTCACCAAATAGGGAGAACATGTCAATCAGGTTGTAGGCAACTTTTGCTGCGGTCTTTGTTTTTAAGGCTTGTAAACAAAGATATTATTTTGACAGGTGTTCTTGATAATTGAGGATGAACTTGAATTCACGATCGCGGCAGGTTTGCATATCTATTAGGTCTACTTGTGCCCTCGCATTCGCGTCCTTGAAGACCATAGGCTTTATGACAACATCCTTCTTAGGATGCATCCTCTTTGCGACACATACTTTGCATTTACGTAGGAAAAGGTGTATAATTGGATTACCAATATTAGCGTAGTTGTGGTGAATTGAGTGTTCCATTTTGTGAATTCCTCAATACCCTGTTTGAGTGTGAATTGGATGTAGGATGTCAAAAATTTCACCATATGTAATGCACAAAAAATTTAATCGAGTTCAATTGTGAGCTCTTGTCCGACTTTACTGGCTTGATTAATTTTGTACTACTTGGATCAGTCACCAAGATGTCGTATTTCTTCAATCGTCAATAATCTTTTGCCGTTTTCTTTGATGCACTCTTTGCATTCATTACTTCGCGCGGTATCACACTATAAAGTTCTTCATCAACTATCGCAAACGAATTTTCAGCTCGAGGCAATTTGAATAAACCCTCTTCAAAATTTTTTTAAAATGCTTCAACACTTTGGGTATTCATTTTCTATCACAACAAAACTACATAATGATTTAATATCAATTGAATTTTTAATAAAAAATAATTATTTATTATTATTTTTAATAACCATACATAAAGAAAATAAAATGAAATATTGAATTAATAAGTATTTTCTATTAAATAAACAGATTACTCTAATAAATTAATACTGCCAAATTAATTAATTTTAAATTAATGTTTAATATTTTCCGATTTTAATAAATTTTTTAGGGAATCTAATCCTTTTATTTAATTTTTTCAATAATTTGATTATATTTTTATTAAAAAATTTCATCTAAAATGATAAAATTTTTATATATTTTTTATATTTATTTTTATAAATTTATTAATATTATTTAAACGCGTAAACTTGCACAATATAATAACTAATTAAAATTAATTTCCATTAATTTTTTAGTTATAAATATTTATATAGAATTGATTTAATTTCTAATTGAATTTATTGAACATTTCTTTAAAATATATTTTATTAATACTATTTATATTTTATGATTAATTAAAATATATATATTATATTTTTTAAGTAACTTAAATTTAAAGTACATACTAATTTTTTAATTAATTATGAATCAATTTCCTTGAAAATTTTATTATTAATATTATTATTTAATTAATTAATTATAATTAAAAATTTTAATAAATGATTTAAATTTATTTGTTATATTTAATTTTATTATTAATTCGAATAATTGATTATTGATTTGAATTTTTATTGAAATATTTATATTTATTATTTCTTCAATATTAATTAAAATAATAATTCATTTATTATAAATTTTAAACTAATAATCGTTTGTTCATTTATTTTATCAATAATGCAAATTAATTTATATTCAATAAATATTTGAATAATATTCAAAAAGATATTTCTTGAAACCTATATATTTATTTAAATTTAATTAATGAAATTCCTTCTTTAATTATCTTATTTACAGTAGTACTGTATGTAGGTAGAAAAATATCACTCGCTATTTTATATGCTAGAACATGACTCAATTTTTACCAACTTTGTACAAATACAGTGTACATTACGCACTCTGTACATTATTTATGCACACTTCTAACTATGCTCAGTCACTTTGCAAATTGTACAAAATTGCCTCTGCAATACCCGAAATGTACGATTTTGGACTTTGCTCTTGACATATCAATATTTTGACAGTCCATTGGACTAGAGTTTTCATCTTCATCTCTATCACAACATCTTTGTTTACAAAGAAAAGTTGTAAGCATACAGCCGACCCTCTTCCCACCTCGGGTAGCGAGTAACCTAGCTTGTTTTTGGTTACATCTCTGTGAGGGTCGGTAAAATACCTTGACGATCGTTCCTTATCTATTATTACGTCACTTTCCGGTAGCATTCCCCTTTTCACCCGCACAAGAGATTTGTGGATCGTCATCATTACCTATCGGTATGTTACTTACGGGTAACAATTTGGGCTTCCCAACTCTGGTCTCAGTCCGTAGGATAGACTCAAGTTTTGCGGGAGAAAGGAAGATGAAATTCCACAAAAAAGAGTGAGAGAATATGATGCATAATTATTCTCCTGCACACTGATGAGAATCGAAAAAAAATCCTACTGTATTTTACGTTTTCTTCAACTTTCAGCCGGGCATTATGACCGATATTTTATTCCAAACCTCCTTACTCTCGGTTGAAAACAGCTTTTACCTCAGCAGGCAGTAATACAGCTAGATTTCAAGATACTTTCAGATGAATCTGCGTGATTTACTCTTCTGTTTAGGCCTATAAATATTGTTGACCTATGTTGTCGCGTATTAGGCCTATCATTTCGATCTCCTTACTAAATAAACAAGTTTTCGAGATTTTAGCTCCAAAAAATGTCAGAGACTTGTGCTTTATGTGCTGAGGATTATGAACTTATTACCTTAGGCCCAATAATTTTGAGGATAAACGCCTACCTTTCTTCGCCGCTTGTCCATCGAAATTCCAATTTTTCTCTTCAAGTTCAAGGTTCATTTTTTCTCATATCGCTCGTGCCATTGATGACAGTTTATCGCCATCATCATTCGTCCACACCTCGAAAGAATGTACGTAATACGTACGTACACAAATTGATATAAAGAACACACGTCGTGTTTAAAGCTCGTATTTATGTTATGCACGCGGTATCTACGACACCGAATGCACGCTGCGCTTCAATTCTTTGGCGGTTGAGTGAAATTGAAACCAGTCAACGCGCCAACGAAGCTCAGAATTCGCTAAATGGAGTCAAGTATATCGTAATTATTTAGCCGGCCGCACGCTCGTTGATGTAAATTCATTCAGATCTGTTTGTAATTTCGGAAGTCGATCCTCGTGAGATCGGTAAGAAAATTAATGGGATGGTCAACGGCGACTGAAAATATGCCCGCATCTTCTTCCGTCTCGTGCCTCGGTTCGCGTTGAAACTTTCATTTTTAATTTCGGAGGCTTTCTTTCAACTGAAATACCTACGGCGTACGAAGAAAATATGTTCGCGAAGAAATAAAAAATAAAAGTAGGTAGTATAAAAAGAGAGAAAAGCGAAGACGGGGAAAATATGAATAAAAAATCCACTTCCGGCCCAATGCTCCAATTCTAAACCTTGTCAAACTGGTGGCAGTTTTCCTAGCCTCTTCGTGCCGTCGTATATGTGTCTAGGTTTGCATGTGTGGTACAGCGAAATCGAAAGAATGCTGCACCAGTCTTCCGTAGATACATCGTATATTTATCTAGCCATACGTGGAATGAGAGACGATTCAGTGATCAATATTGATTGATTTTTAGCTCATGTCTGTACCTATTCTTTCATACATGTACTAAATATTGTTTGTTTTTTTTTCTTCTTGCTTCGCGTTATAGGTACTGAACTATTACGAAGATTGCGCATGTATCATCAACCAGCGGACTTTCAAATCTGGCTTCAGTTACCTGAGTAAGGGGAAGTTATGCGGTTGTTATATGCCCTCCTAGCCATTTCACTTACACACACTGGGGTAAGCTTAACTGCTGTTCTTACTTGTATTTACTTGTATAATGATGTCTGTGGGCGACCATCATACTGTATAATCACGCGCGTAAAAATTTCCTGAGATCCGTGTTCACGAGGCGAATAGAAAAGAAGGAGTGAAAAAGAAAATGAAAATTATACGTTGAAAATGTGTCAGATTCCGTACTTCTAAATCGTGACTCGCCGAATAAGTAGACGTAAATTTTTACCGAGTCGGGAAAATTGAAAGGCTACTTAGGTACTCAGACGAGGTGTGGAATGGTGAGAAATCGAGAGTGTGAGAATGACAGGTAATATTTTTCGATCGATAGGTGATAATTATAAGAAAAAGTTCGACTCTGATTTTAATTAACCAACAGAAGGAAAGACGGAATGGATTTTGGATGTCGAAAGATTTTAATGCGAGTACATGGTCAGGTTGACGTGTTGCTAATAAGCAAAATGTGAAGCCGCAATTCGACAGGAGACGAATTTGGATTACGGCATGAGCTGAAGTGCCTTCGGTGTGATCTCCGGAATTTTCCTTAATTTCCCAGAAAAATTTAGCGGTGAGTCTGGAAAAAATGACAAAAAGGAAAGTAAAAGCTCGTCTTCTTGTGAGAGATTGACCATAGCCTTGAAGCGGGCAAATGTGCAAAAATTCTCGTTGTTTCACGCGATGGAGGGGACGTTTGCGATAGCGAACTTGCGATGAAATATCGACTCTTGCTCCGAGTATGATCGACGCAGGCAAAAAAGTGCGAAGTGCTTGAGGAGACAATGTGGAAAAGGTATTAAAGATCACACAATTTCGACGTGGATATGTCTGAAAGGTGAGGTTCATTCTAAAGTCTGCGTCACGAATCGCAAGGCGAAAATGACGTCACAAGCTCATGACGTCATACACTTGATCATCGCAACGTTGAAATTTGTATCGAGGCCTAACATGCTGTGTACAATACTTCATACGAGGCAACAAATATATATTCGATGTATCGATATTTTCGATGTATCGATGTATTCGATGTATAGATGTATCGATATAATCGACGTATTGGTATAGATTCAATGCATCAATATTTTTGGACTTTTGATATTTTGATGTTCATTTGATGTATCGAAATTTATCGATAATTTCGATGCAGAAATCGATAACGAACTCAAAATATTGACATGAATATATCTTGAGGGTAGGGGTCATCAAGAAATTTGGGTTACGAAATTGCGCCTCAAAAAAGGCGTTACAAGCAGATGACGTCATAGGGATTTGGAGAAATTTTGACCTTTTCCAGGCCCTTTGAGTATTTTGGAGTTTTGTGAGGTCATTTTAGTTTTTTTTTTAGGCTCGTTGAGAAATTGAATTTCACTGGGACCTCGAGGAACACTTCAAAGATTAGACGATTATTCATCTTGAAAAACTTATGACTCTTCCCAGGCCCCATTGGATGATTTTGGAACTTTGCAGGGTCATTTTGGCCTTTTTGTCAGACTCAGCGCACAAGTTTGACTTCGAAATTGAAGAAAAATACGATGATTTCGCATTAGACAATTTTTCATCTTGGGGAAATTTGGACCCTCTCCAAGCCCTTTGGCTGATTTTGGAGCTCTGTAAAGTCATTCTGGCCTCTTTTTTTTCAGACTCAGCACTTGCTTAGACTTTGGAATGAAAGAATATTTCAAAAATTGCTCAATCTTGCATGTTGAGGAAATTTTTACCCTCCTTAAGCCCATCGGCTGATTTTAGAGCTCTGTAGCACTGCTGCCAGATCTATGGATTTTTGCTCCTTGAAAAAGATACAGATTTTTCTACAGATTTTTTGTGTAATATAGATGACTTGCGCTCAAGGGAAAAGTACCTTAGTCACTCGTATGAGAGATAATTTTCTCCTGGTTGTCATAGACTGTTACCGCGATTTTCTGTAACATTGAGTCGATCAAAGGAAAAGTATCTGAGTTCCGAGTATGAGAGATACCTTCCTCCTAATCATTATTGATGAATCAATAAAAGTCCGGGGAAATCCATTTTCAGGTCTTAGGAAGAATGGCAGATACGGATTTTTGAAAATATCATCTGGCAGCGCTGCTCTGAAAGGTCATTCTGCCTTTTTTTTTCTTTCTGACTAAACGCCCAAGTTATTTACCCTTTTAAATTGAAGACGATTTCAAAAATTTCACCATCTTCCATTTTGATAAAATTTAGTCCCTCTCCAGGCCCATTGACTTATTTGAGAGCTTATGAGGAGGAGAGGGTACAGACACGTAACGAAGTACCCTCTCCTCCTCATAACATTACGGCACGTACCCATGAGGAAAATATCGAATTTATTTGAGAGCTTTGTGAGATCATTTCAGCCTTTTTTTCGGACTCGACGCTGGATTTCTTTAGAAGCTCAAGGAAAATTTCAATTATAAATGATTCTAAGGATTGAACAATTCTGCGTTTTGCGTGGAATTGTTGACCCTCCGCGAGCCCAAAAGTCGGACGCGGGTGCGCTTGCCTTCGCGGTCGTTCTCTAAGGATGTTCCCCAATAAAACAAATCGCAGGCTTCCCGCTAGTCCATCCCCTCCATAGGGCAGATTCTTTGTTGGAACGGGTGAGGGCAAAATAGAAAAGGGTGGGTCTGGAAGAGAATTTTGGGAGGATTCTGCACGCTAGTGGCTCCCATGAAAACAGGTTCAAAGGCAACCCCGAGCATCTTACTGGGTGTAGTCTGCTGGGATTTCCTCATATTGGGGAAAATTTGGATGTTTTCCAACCCATTGGTTGATTTTGGTGCTTTTTAGGGATCTTTTTGACATTTTGCTTCTTCAGGATCAGCGCTAAATTTTACTAAGAAAACGAGGAAATGTCCAAGATATCGCGACAAGGTGATCAAGTGACGGTGACGTAAGGCACTAGAGGAGATTTGAGAGGTGACTCGCTGATAAAGTGACCGCTCGTATCGCATTTCCAGCCGCCCCTCCTCCATATTGGAGTGGGTGCGAGTTGCGTATGCAATAATTTTGTTTCCTCGAACACCAGTATCAACCCATTCGGGTATGAATTCAGTGTTGGTTGAATCTCCTGGGCGAAACCCCCTCTCTTTGGCAGCAATAAACTGTAGTGCCCCCACACGCAAATTAATAGTGACTCATCAGACATAACTTGGAGCTAAATTGCTACCAAGAGTCCCTTCTTTTTCTTCTTTCTTCATCTCCCTATGCTTGAGCTTCTTCCTACAGAGAAAAAGCTTGCCCCGCTTACGCCTCACACTCAAATCGCAATGCAAGCACACCGCTTCGTTGGAATACCCTCACAATTATTTTCTTTAAGACTGTCTGAAGCAGTTATGGTCGCTCAATATCTGCGTCAACTGAAAGTTCAACAGACAATCGTGCATGCTCTACGTAATTCCTCTGTTGAATCTTTTCCATCTCTTTCCTTCTACATACGTATCTTCTATACGTATCTTCTTAGGGTTAACTTTTCCCTCATCATCCTTCTTCTAGCTCCCCTAGGTTTGTCATCAAGAGCCTCAAGTAGGTCACTACCCTGCACGTCTTTTCCCCTGCCGCCAGGAATTGGTGTCTGAAGCTCAGCTTTCAGTCAAACCAGATGCCCATATTCTATTTGCACATCTGACAGGCCAATTGAAGGTGGACTAAAATGTCAAAGGTCGTGAATGATATGGCGTCTGTCTTGCCAGCTGCAATTTGTAGTCTGATTGACTCAATCCAAGGGCCTAAATTACCCTGCTATCGACCGCTACCGTTGTTTTGACAGTATGACCAGTGTGTCCTCCACATAGCAGATGAACTTAGCACCCGGTACGGTGGCAGCTTCACCTTGAAAATCCTGTCAGATACATCGCACCATGAGAGCGGCCCGAGGACCAAACCAAGTGTACTGTATGTTAGAACTAGTCAATATACTAGGCTAAACTGGGGGCTCTAATAGACTTATGAAGAAAGAAAGGAATTTTATCATACACATCAAAGCCTTAGACGAAACCAAAAAGCCGAGTTTAAGCCGATAAGACTTGGAGGCCTCTTTCACGCCTTTCAAGAATATGCCAAAGGAGGGAAGGTGGATCCGCTAGAAGGGAACCTGTTTTAGGGAGGGGGATGCCGAGTGCCGTTTGGGAAAGAGGGTCATCTGGCAAAACGTGGGATTTGGAGAAATTTCGACCTCCGAGCCGAGGAACTCGGAAAAACATCAACTTGCAAGCTGTATATGATGCAATGCTGCCAGATTTACGGATTTTTGGTCTTTGAATAAAAAATACGGATTTTTCTAGTTTAGTCGTTAGATACGGATTTTTTGTGTTCAAGAGAAAATCCCCTCAGTTCTCAGAATGATAGATACTTTTTTTCTGATCGTTTTGAGCCTATATCGCAGTCGCAGTCTTTGTTAACGTCGAGTCGATCAAAGGAAATGTACCTTAGTTACTAGTATTAGAGACACTTTTCTCCTAATCGTTATTGATAAATCAGTCAGAGACTGTAGAAGTCCATTTCTAAGTCTTGGAAAAAGTGACGGATACAAATTTTTGAAAATATTATTAGGCAGCACTGATGATGGCAAAAGGACTTGGAAAAAATTTTTGAGAAGGAGGGAGGACGACCCCGACAAAGACTTCAACTGGCTGAGGCTACTAGCAGTAAACTTCTCGAGATGAAGGTCGATACCATGTCGCCGGGCCTTGATCTTCATCAGATACAAAAGGGAGGGGTACGAGGCAGTAAGTCATACTTTTCAGATAATGAAATGAAACATAAGACAATTCTCTATGTCTCGGGTGACTGTAGGCCAGGGGGAGTAGGCTTTCGGTAAATGCTGCCCTCGTGTACGTTAGGAGCGAGTGAGTGCCGAGATCAAGAGAAGTGATAGTTGACTCGCCTATTTCTACAGTGAACTTGATTCTGGGATAAAAGGCATCGAGGTACGAGAGGAACTCATGGAAGACGTCTTCAAACCCATACCAAAGGCACAATATTTCATCAACATATCGATATCAATGAGTGATGAGCCTCGTGAGGGAGAGCCCAACATGAGGACCTGTACCTCCAAATGATCCATGAAAAGATCACCCATAAGAGAATCCAGAGGGGGTCAATGAACTTTAGTATCTTTAAGGGACTTCAAAAAATTACCGTTGAAGAATGCTATTAAAGTTCGAGGAGAGGCAAATCCTTAAGAGAGATTCTAAGTCCTTAATGAAACTAGGGTGGCTTAGAGAGAACGGGGGGGGGGGTATACGACGAGTGGTATTACGTCATTAGCTTATACTAGGCTCTTCAAGCGAATGAGAGGAACGAGTGACATAATCAGGCCAGCATTTTGTATACTAGACAGATACTACGCCGAGAATTGAGACCACGGTTTTCCTTGAAGCACTTAGCTTTAGTATGTACATTACCTGTACGAGGCTAAGAATGAGCTCGTCAGCTAGTTAGCCTAACATGCAAAGTACTAGGTTTTTACTAAGCTAGGTTGTCTCTGGTCTTCGCCCTCCTTACGTGGCTCCTAGTAATTAATATCCAATCCTGCCAAATTGTTGTATACAAGATACACTATTCTTCTGTAGTGTTTTGTTGCATCCTTGTGAGAGTTTCTTCGAGTTCCCCAGTTCAGCTACACTATTTGTGAGGTGCATGTTTCTTTGCTCATACATTCCTTTGTCTTGCAGACTTGTCCGAGATCCCAGCCCTGCTGCCTGGTCCAGGGTCTGGTCGAGGGTATCAGTGTGTCCTGCGCTTTGTGTAGTGACACTATCCGAGGCTAATTTCTTCCACATGTTGTCTTGTACATCCAGCCTTTTTCAACGTAGACGGACTGGAAACTAGTATCCTTTGTGTGCAAGGTATTGGCCGCAGGATGTGACCCTAGTCCCCCTATACGCAGGCGGTATCCACCAATGCAATGCGTAACCCATTTACGGGCACGAAGGCACCAGTGTGCCTGAGCTGCGGCATAAGAGTATTTAGACATGCAGGCTGCCAAGCCAAGCCTTGTGGTTGAGTTCAACCATGCCTAGCCACTTGCTCTCCCAGGCATGGAAGGATTTTTTTGGTGCGGATGTTGAGCACCTGCGCGGCTCGACTACACGCACTCAAATATACCGCAGCTACCTCTTTTACTACCCTGATGCGCTTGTGCGTCATAGAGAAGCCTGGGTAGATGCAGGGTTTCCCAAAGTTCTCCTTCTCCTAACGCCCTCTCACGTCAGTTGCCGTCCAACTATGTTGCTTGGCTTGACCCAGGTCACTACGTGAAGGTGTGAGTCGGCGGGGACGATGGCGTCCAGTGCTGCCAGATCTACGGATTCTTGCTCCTCGAAATTATTCTTTGGATTTTGCGTAAAATGCGGATTTCTTGTGCTCAAGGGAAAAGTACCTTAGTCACTTGTACGAGAAGTACTTTTCTCCTGGTCGTTATAAGCTAATACCGCCGTACTCTGCAACATTGAGTCGATCAAGGGAAAAGTACCTGAGTTACTGGAGTGAGAGATACCTTTCTCCTGATCGTTGATGGTGAATTGAGAAAAATCTGTTTTTTCAGGTGTAGAAAAAATGGCGGATACGGATTTTTGCAAAAATCATCTGGCAACACTGTTGGCGTCCCCGTTTCAGCGTAGCCTCCTCCCTCTGTATCTCACATTGACCCGGAAGCTGGAAAGTACTGGCGGGAGGTGATGAAGACCGACGTATCAGTAGTCAATATAATGGGTAGAATCGATTTCATATAATCGATAAAATAATCGACATACACTCGTCTTACATCGAAGTGTAGGAAGCTATCAGATAAAATACTACATGACGTGGTCTCTGAAGGAGACATGTCAACTTCTAGGCTGCGTCGCTTTTGGTAGGAGACCCGCCATCCGTTTAGTTACTGAGGCCCTCAGAGGAATTCTGTCCGTGTACGCGTAACGGGGGACAGAAAAATTTTGAGCTCTTCTATACATCAGTATAGGGTTTGGAAGAATTCCGGGCTCTTCTATACCCCTCTATTGGCTAGTATAGTGACTTAGAAAAATTTCGAGCTCTTCTATGGGCTAGCATAGGGACTTTGAGAATTCCGGGCTCTACTATATCCCTTCATTGGCTAGAATAGTGACTTAGAAGCGGGAGACCCACCATCCGTTTAGTTACTGGGGGCCTTCAGAGGAATTCTGTCCGCGTACGCATAACGCTGTGGGGCGTAACGCTGGGACTTGGAAAAATTCGTAAACTTCTATGGGCTATAATAGGACTCGGAAAAATTTTGAGCTCTTCTATGGGCTAGTATAGGGACTTGTAAAAAATTCACGGGTTCTTTGACGAAGTTAAATGAGGGGATGCAGGGAACCTGTTTTATAAGTTTCACTGTAGGAAAATAATTTTATTTTATCGATTTATCTGGACCAATCAAATATGATTTTCTGTCTCGAAATCATGTGCAAGGGGTACTGGTCGGTTTGTATTGTGTTTTAGTCCGATGAATCTATGTGCCATTTGATATACTTCCTCTATACTTCTTCCGGAGAAGTGTTGTCTGTAATTTGTAATTTGAAAGTATAGCTGGGACCCCTCTTTAATCACGTTTGCAATGATGGTCTACAGGCAGGATATGGCGAATGTAAGGAGCCCCTTGATGGTTGGGGTCTCCATGACATGAGATGATCAATGCATCTTGGACGGAATGGGCACGGTTTGGGGAGATGGCTCCCAGCGAGAGTTTTTAACACATCGCATGGCGACACTATTAAAAACTGCGACATTTCACGCAGCACATACAGTTTGAAACTTCAATCAAAAGAGAATCATTTGCAAAATTAATTATACAGCAAAGGAATGAAACTCATTGCGTCAACAAATGAAAATTCATCAGAGTTCTAAGTCACAGCGATCAAGTGCATGCAATCAAGTGCATGCGCACAAGAGAAAAAGGTTGGCATTATTAGGCCAAAGGCCTTAGCCCCAAAAAAGTACAATGCAATTAGCAAGTTATCATAGATTTAAAAAGCTTCAACTAGACCGTAAGAGAGAAGTAAGAGGATTGGATAGCAATAAACAAGCACCTTGGGCGAGGTGTTAGGAGGGTCGGCTAAATGAATTTTTTTTTGGAAAACTCGATAAATAAAAACTTGGAAAAAGCTGAATTTGGCTGCAGGTTGAATCACCTCCTCTCCCCTCCCCACAAAAAACCGGAGAATAAACTTTTCACAATACACTTCAGAAGACCATTTAAGATACATTCCAGAGGAAAATCTTTTGCCCTCACTTTTTTCCTTATCCAGAGCATTGTTACCTGGGCTAAAAGGTATACTAGATTCTTTGAAAAACTGAGATGAGCATAACTTTGAATGGCTTCTGTCAGATGAACGCAGAATTATACATGTGTTTCACAACTGGAGAGGGACATGAAGAACACTTATTTTTATCATACACTGTTCCCACAAAAAAACCTGAAGGTAAAAAAAAAGGGCACAGTGACCAACTGTAGCTTTGTGGGAATATAATAATAACAATAATAGAAGTAACAAAAATCTTACCTCTAGATTCTGCCATATGAAGAAAACAAGAAAAAATCAAAATAAAAATCAAAACAAACAAAATGAACTTGAAATAAGAATAATCAAGAAAACAAGAAGAAAAAAAGAACAAATTCAAAACCAAAAAAAAATTGAACTTGAAATAGAAATAATAAAATTACAACCACTAATCTTCTAAATAATCGAAAATAAAACAAAAAAAATAATAAGAAGAACTAATAATAATAAGAATGACAATAATAAGGATGCGAAGAGATAGGGAAAATATGTTCCACACAGATAGTCAAAGAAAATGCGTTTGACAGAAGTAATACATTCTACCAAGAAAGTCAAAAACGCACTGACAAGAAATTTCCCCGCTACCTGAATACTGCAGTTTATAATAGGAAAAGGAAAAAAAAAAAATAATAATAAAAAGGGTATTCTCCATTGTGTTGTGTATCTAAGGTAAGATAAGAAGATAAGAAAAGGTACCGGAGAAAACGTGAAGGAGACAAAGGAGGAAACGAGGACGACACTGACGACGACGACAACGACGACGACAACAAAAAGTGATTGTAATATGGTCGGCTAGCGAAAGCGCGCCGACCCTAAAAATAGTTAAGATAGAGATGCAAGAGCGACAAAGGGAAGTCAGACATCTGAAATAGACAAAAAGAGTGAAAGCTTTGGAGAAAAGAGAAGTAATGTTAGGACGGACTGGGACAGCAAAAAATGAATGCGAGGGTAGTAAAATAATAAATAGAAAGGACTATGCACCGCTCTAGATTCAAAACCTCGTAACTCCAATTTTGGTAATTTTACAGGAGAGACAAAAAACTGTTTGTGAAATAAATCAGTTGATATTCAATGTAAGTAACTTCTATCTTAATGCTAAAAAAATTCTAGCCAAGTTACAATTTTTTTGGTATTTTTATATGATGCGCAACAGCCAGCTGCATCCTAATCACCAAAAATGTCATTTTTGCCAAAAATGTGAGTTACAAGGTTTTGAATCTAGAGCGGCGTATGAGCCTATCAAAATGGTATCAAATGAATGAGTTGAATGAATTGTCCAAATGAATGAGTTGAATGGGAGATAAAATTTTGCGACACTACACTTTGTGACACTACACGTGTTTGTTGATAATGCAATAAAGAGCTACAAAACGAAGGCAACAGTAGAAATAATATCTCCAATGAACGTGTTTGTTGATAATGCAATAAAGAGCTATAAAACAAAGGCAACAGTAGAAATAATACCTCCAATGAACAAGTAGAAAGGTGGGGAAAACATCACAACGCGCGCCAAACAATGCAAATAGAGGAATAGGTAAAATTGTCAACAGAGGCTGGTCTACGCACACACACACACACACACACACTTGACGTCGCCGAGCAAAGTCTTGCTTGTATTTGATGGTAACAGTGCGTACAAGTATATGCCTAGCAATCTGTATTATCTTTGATATAGGTAAGCTAGAAGTTCTCCTTTATTATACTAGCTTCATACTAGTATAACTAGAATATGCCTAGCAATTTCTATTATCTTCAGTATAGCTGGGACCCCTCCTTGTAGTATAGCAGCTTTATACAAATATATGCCTAGCAATCTGTATTATCTTTAATATAAGCTAGAAGTTCTCCTTTATTATACTAGCTTCATGCGAGTATAACTGGAATATGCCTAGCAATTTCTATTATCTTCAGTATAACTGGGACCCCTCCTTGTAGTATAGTAGCTTTATATGAGTAAATGCTTAGCAATCTGTATTATCTTTAATAATGAGCTAAAAGTCCTCCTTTATTATACTAGCTATATGCTAGTATAACTGGAATCTTTGAGCTATAGATGATAGGAGGGGGAACTCAAAAAAAACTCGCAGCCCACATACTTAGCTGCTCGGAATTGCCTTCATTAACTGTGTTAATTGAGGCAAGCAGGGAACCTGTTTTACAAGGGATTTTTCATCAGATACAGGTCAATTTTCGAATTTTTTACAAGTCCTTTTCCCATCATATATAGCTTAGAAGTGCCATCACTATCTGATGACGTCACAGAGCTAGTAAAACCACTAATACAGTAGTATAAAGGAAGCCTAAGACCTAGTACAAATCTAGGACAAACTGCTACTATAAGCTATTATAAAGATCTTGTAAGCTTATGGTATAAAGGATGCCTAAATCTAGTATAAAGGAGGATTGGACCTAGTATACGCCTAGTATAATACGTAGTATAAACCTAGTATAATATACTGCATGAAGCAGAGAGACCTAGTATAAAGAGGCTTGGACCTAGTATACGCCTAGTATAATTTACGTAGTATAAACCTAGTATAATAAAGGAAGCCTAAGACCTAGTACAGAGCTAGGACAAACTGCTACTATAAGCTATTATAAAGATCTTGTAAGCTTATGGTATGAAGGATGCCTACCTAGTATAAAAGAGGATTGGACCTAGTATACGCCTAGTATAATACGTAGTATAAACCTAGTATAATATACTGCATGAAGCAGAGAGACCTAGTATAAAGGAGGCTTGGACCTAGTATACGCCTAGTATAATACGTAGTATAAACCTAGTATAATATACTGCATGAAGCAGAGAGGATAAGTCCCCCTCCTATCACTTCATCAAAATTTTTCTAAGTCCCTTTTTCTTGCCGGACGGCGGACGGCGGACGGCGGCCGGCGCCCGGCGCCCGTCATTTTCCTTCAGTTTACCCCCCGATAAAACAGGTTCCCTGTTAAAATTTTCCAAGTCCCAAGGTCATAGGTAATTATGGCTGTATAACTGGAAAATATTGATATACCTAGCAATTTGTATTATCTCTAGTATAAGCTAGGACCCCTCTTTGAAGCACAGTAGCTTTATACTAGTATATGATTAAAAAGGAGGGTCTTGGGGGGGGTAGAGGGGATGAAAAGAGGGGAGGTCAGAAAGTTTCCAGGTCCCAAGGTCACTCTCAAGGTCATAGTTAGGTAAGGAAGTTGCCTCCCGGATGCCGGATGCAGGACACCGGACACCGGACGCTGGACACTTTTTCTTGAAAGACCCCCTGATAAAACAGGTTCCCTGTTAAAATTTCGAGCTCTTCTATGCTAGGATGCCGGATGTACGGATTTTTGGTCCTCAAGAAAGATACAGGTTTCTCTTTTTATATAGATTTTACCTACAATACAGATTTCTTGGGATCAAGGGAAAGGTATCTCAGACACTTGTACAAGAGATACTTTTCTCTTGTTTGTTACATGCTGAGACTGCAGTATTCCGTCGAGTCAATCAAGGAAAAAGTACCACAGCTACTCTTATAGAACATACCTTTCTCCTGATTGTTATCAATGGATCAATCAAAGTCTGTAGAAATCTGTTTTTAGGGCAGATACGGATTTTCAAAACTATCATCTGGCAGCACTGTTTCTATATGGGCTAGTATAAGGACTTGGAGAAATTCCTGGCTCTTCTATAGTTCTCTATGGGACTTAGACAAATTTTTAACCTCCTTGACGCTGGGACTTGGAGAAAAAGAAAAGGGAAGCTAAACACATAGAAACCAGTATATTTTTCTGTATTTATTACCGAGAAAGGATAAATTGTAATCTACTTTGAAAATAAAATTATAGGCTTACATTCTACGTAAACTAATAATCTTGAACCGTCTGCCATAAGTCGCGGGTCTCCCGCAACTCTTGCTCCCTGAGCAAGAGCCTCTAAATTTTGTATTTTGCTCGTTCACGAAGTCTACAGATTTTACTAGTACTTGAAAAAGTTTTCTTCGTTGATCTTGACCTATTGAAAGGCCAATGATATCATGTAGAGGGTAGCCATCAATGTTTTGGAATAGAAATCGGAATATTTACTTCGAAAATTAAAAACGGAACCAGTGAATTTTTATAAGACTTCGAAGAATTATTGCTGATCTTAAGGTGGATTTGGTAAGAATCGACATGGGCAGGTGATCGCACGACGAGATTTGATCAGTCGATTGATTTTAATATTCGGTATATCTGTGTTAATGAACAGTCTCGATAATCCGCTTTATCGCCGGCTAAGATAAATTTTTCCGAAGATTAATATGTTTATCATGTTGCGACTAAAAGAGGTCGAATTATTATTTCCCTTAGCGATATATTTAGTGCAATCGTCGACGCTATAATATTATACAAAAATAGAAATCAGAGTCGTAAAATCGGCGTACATTCGTATGATTTCACAGTAGGCTCGATCTTAAAAATAAATGATACGTTAGCGTGATAGGTTTTCAACCTATCCTTTAGACTTTTTTTTTTTTTATAAGCTAAAAATCGCGCGATACTTCCGTATATGCAGGACCATTCAAAATGTGGTTTCGATGGACAAAAATGATATAGGCTCATCGCACGAAAAGTGAGAAAATCTAAACATATCAACCTAAATTTATCGCAGTAGGTCTATTTCGATTTTTTTTTCTTCTCTCGGTACCAACTTCCAGAGTGAAAACTGGCATTTTGTGAAAGTAGATCGTGTTCGTGATTATTTATTAATCGTCAATGAGAAGAAGCGCATCCCCGGTTGAAACTTGTTATTACTATTTCAATATTTTATTAATGACTCCGATCGCGGCACACACATACGTACGCTTCTCGTTATACGAGATGTGTGTCGACGTTTCCAAATTTCTTTTCAGTTTGACCGTGACCCCGAACGAGAAAAGAAATATTAAGAGTGGCTCGCGCGCATAAAAATCAACTACTAATATCGTCCGGTCCTACATTGTTGAACAACTTTTTCTAAATAATGTGATTTTGTTCTATAGTTATGGAAAGAGGGGAAAAAAATAGAAACGGAAGATGCGGAGAAGTCAGTTCTACGAATACATTGTAATGCACCGTGTACAAAAAAAAAAAAAAAAAGAATAAAGTTGTTTAGTTATCAACATGTTTATCACGTTCTCAACGGATGCAGATGCAAAATACAAACCCGAGTTGCACCAGCAACCTTACCTAGATTTAATAATCCAGTTGTGAAGAAGAACCTGATCTTTCGCGAGCCCTAATTGGTCAAATGAAATGTTGACACACATTTTTATTATCATCTTAGTGTATTTTCTACTAAAACGAACAATCGTCGTTCGTAAAACAAAAAATGAATCGCCTTATGCGTAAAATCTAATTCGCGTTGTCTATTTTATCTGTTCTAGTTGGGAGAAGAGGTTGATATTGTCGAGGCAGTATCGGGCTCATCGTCACAAAGTTCCTCGTCGGACTCAGCCGACCAGCAGAATGCCGTCGCCCAGCACAGAGAAGACACCAAACGAGGGGATGGTGACCAGGTAGCCCTAGAATCGGGACCGGACCAGGAAGCGTCCGCGTCCTCCAACAAGCATACCTTCAGTCAACCTCCGGGTCGTGATATACCACTTTCGTTACCGTCGCGTAGCGGTCCACCTTTACCGCCTCCTCATCTAATCCACGGCCACCCTGGTAAACCATTTCCTAGCCATCACTCAGGTTACCACGGACTATCTTTACCATTACCACCGCCGCCAGTAATACAGAAAAACCCCATACCAGAAGCGATAGAAAAGTTGTACTCGAATAATGAACCTTGGCCAAATGGAGCCGGCAGCGATACCCCCAAAGTCATCAATCTCGATGTGAAGTGCGAGAAGAGTTCGATGAAGGTGTTTATCAGTTTTGATAAACCGTTTTACGGAATCATCTTCAGTAAGGGTCACTACAGCAACATTCATTGCGTCCATCTGCCCGCTGGTTTAGGCAGGACGTCGGCAACTTTCGAGATTAGCATTCACGCGTGCGGAACTACCGGTAACACCGAGAACGGTCTCTACGGATATGGGGCGGATTCAGGTTCCGGTACTTATTTCGAAAATATCATCGTTATACAGTACGATCCTCAAGTTCAAGAAGTTTGGGATCAGGCGAGGAAACTTCGCTGCACGTGGCACGATCAGTACGAAAAGTCGGTGACATTCAGACCCTTCCCGGTCGATATGCTCGATGTGGTTAGGGCAGATTTTGCTGGAGATAATGTAGGCTGCTGGATGCAAATACAGGTGGGCAAAGGTCCCTGGGCTTCCGAAGTATCTGGCTTGGTGAAAATAGGTCAAACGATGACAATGGTGTTGGCGATTAAGGATGACGATTCTAAATTCGACATGTTGGTACGCAACTGTATGGCGCACGACGGTAAACGTGCTCCGATCCAACTTGTAGATCAGAGAGGTTGCGTAACTCGGTCGAAGTTGATGTCACGATTTACGAAGATTAAGAACTTCGGAGCCAGCGCTTCGGTACTATCCTACGCGCACTTCCAAGCCTTTAAATTCCCAGATTCGATGGAGGTACACTTCCAGTGCACGATCCAAATTTGCAGGTACCAGTGTCCGGAGCAGTGCTCCGACCCTAATGTCATATTGCACTCGCAACACGAGAGTGTGCTAGCCGCGCATCACGGCGCCATTCGACCGGATGCTGTTTACAACCCCCCGCCTCCGGGGCCCTTGCCACTAGATCTGTACCTTCACGGTAATTCGCGACGGGACGAGCGTCGGGTTCGCAAGCACAAGCGAGAGGTGAAAGCGGCCGACGAAAAGGAGGAAGTCGGCGTCAATAGGATTATCAAGGTAGTTTCAACAGGCGATTTGACCTTCTCGCTGGAGGAGGCGGCCAATAGTTCGACACCGACCATGGTGTTCCCAACCGAAACGTTCGAAGAAAACGTGTCCATGATATGTATGACTTCGTTCGGCTTCTCGGCTACCCTAGTCTTTTTATTAACGATTTTATTTATTTCTTGTTTGATTTCGTCAATTCTGTGCGTAAGACTGAGATCGTCTTCGGGTCAGCAGGCATTGTTGAAGAAGTCGCCGAAGTTGACCTCGACACCATCCACGCACGAGAGTAAATCCAAAGGTTGTTTTTACTAACGAAATTTTATTCAACCGTCTGTACGAGTTCATAATTTGAGGATGTGAAAAGCTGGACAAATTTTGAATTCGTATAGGCCTCGACTTTGCTCCCTTCTTATTTTTTTCTTAAGTGTTATTTGTCCGAGGAATCCTACAGTAGTTTAGATTTGATTCAGCGCAGAGTATCTGTTCGAGAAGTGAAACACATTTCCGGACAGCCATATAGCGAATCTTTTAAGGTCACATATTTAGTAGGTTATATGTAAATCTCAAATTGTCGGATCGAGAGGCGAAGAAGGGAAGGAGATGACTCGCGAAGTGAAGAATGCAGCGGGGAGGAAAAAAGGAGTAATACCTATTCGATATGACGGGTCATTCACACGTGTATGAAAGTGAATCGTTGAGAATTTCATTTTTAAATTATATTTGTATACGTGCTACGCAACGACGGCGGCGGTCCGATTAAGAAATATTGTCGGGTAGGCAAGTTTTTTTTTTAATTGTTGGAATGTCGGTTGTGCTGAGAAATCCTGTAGGGGAAATCTTTCGCTCCGATCGCGTTATTGTCGCGATTATGGCGTAGTTGGACAAGAGTGAGAAATGTTACAGCGAAGCGGACTCGCTCCGAACACGCGAAAGAACTCTCAGATTAACATTTTTAGACATTTCAAGCGCACTTGCCAAAGATGGTATTGGCCGCGTATTCGCGGCAGACTCGATAAAAACGTTGTCAACGATATCTCGGAAAGCGTTTACGAAGAGAAATTTAATAGACTTTCATCCGAAAGAAAAAAAAAAAAAAGGATTTGGCCTGCGAAAATGTTCCTCTTTTATGGGTGTTTCCTTCTTTAATCTTCTTTCTTGTACCGCTGATAAGGAAAGCAGACACTTTGCGCTTCGAATAGGACTACGTAAGACGTTTACGAAAACTTTCAATGAAACTTTCATTTTCTTCTATTCTTTAAGATAGTATATTTCATTATACAATTTGAAAAAAAAATCAAAATTAAATTATCGTGTACTATTTATTAATTCTTACGTGAAATAGACGTAAGTATAAATTACCTATTGTATTTGAAACTCATATTTTCAATTATTTATTTTTTGAGACTGAAATGGACGAGTTCTCTTAAAATGAACACGAAAAAGACCGGATTTTGAGACTACGATACTGAATTGTGTTTTGGAAAAATATACTAATCGTTATGACAAGCATTTATTAAATGTATAATTGAATTAGAAAGGTAACTTATTGTATCGAAATCCGGTTCGATAATTTTTAAATATTACCTTACGTTTTTCTCTCTCTTTCTCCCTCTGTCTTTATTATTTTTTTGTGTTTGTTTAGAGAAATTTAGTATATTATTATTTTATAGTTGTATTGTTTTTTTTTTTGTTTTTATTATAATGAGTGCAGATGTTGCGAAATTATTGTGACTGAGGCGTTTACGATGTGGAATTACATAATTGTTGAAAAGTTTGAAATTTAAATTAAGAAGAGACTAATGCTCAATTTCATAAGTTTATATCATTTATATTGACGTATCTTATTATTGGCTGTATTATATTCCGTTGCGTAGCGACCTATGTAATAGTAACGACTGATAGTTTGTACAATTTTTATTCGAATAACGAATGAAAATAAAATTACTCCGATGAGAAATATTCAAATAAAATTATTTTGTGTTGAAAAAGCTAACGAGAGTTTTCATTTTGTTTTTTACTGTCACAATATCCAGAAGAAACGCCTGGAAACAATCTCTAGCAAAAAATCATTGGAAGTTGTGCACCTGTAAGTATAAAACTTTCGACTCGAAGGTACCAAATGTCGGACAAAAATTCGTTCCCTCGGGCCGTGCAATTCACTTTGAAAGTGCCTTAGTAAAGAAAAATGATTTAGATTTGAAAGAAAAAAGCATTCTTGTGATTTTCCGAATAATACGCCAGAAATCAGGTAAACACGCCTTCACAATAAAGTCGGCGCAGCAGTTATTTTCATGATGCGCGAAAACACCGAAGAAGACGGTTTTCTTGATTTTCTTTTGCACACCACATATTCGGGCAAACTACATTGAAGGGCAGTGCGGGTGATGGATTGAAGATTTATGAGAGAAGATGATTTGTAGGAAATTTTTCGACAAATTTTGTCCTCTTCATCTTTCTCCCAAATTGCGTCGTTCCCGAATTATTTCGATGTTACTCACTGTACATTTAAATGAAAAAATTGTCATGCTCCCGTTTTCAATGTTGCCGATTGTAACGCTCCGACGAGTGGCCTGCCTGAATTCCAGAGTGTTGCAGTCAGCCGAAAGCCAAAAGCCGTATTTAGCCGTATTTTTGATCATTCAGCCAAAAACGGTGCGCCCCAAAAATCATACGCCAGCTTCGTGTTTATTCTCAGAAGCCGGAAGCTAAAAAATCTTCTGGCGGAGCCAAATAGAAAAAGATCATGTTTCAGGTAAAGCCTAGTATAGACCTATATAATCAAGCAGCCTAGTTTAGGCCTAATACCTGCTCATTATTTCACGCAACTCATAGACTCAATGTACAAACAGAAATTATATTAGGAGGATAGGTATTACTACCAATTCAGAGATGGGTCCCTTATCTCGTGACAGGTCTCATATAGTCTTGGGGCGTTTTCAAAGAATCGATAATATCGATACATCAATCTCAATTATATCGATACATTGATATCGATTATATCGATACATTGATATCGATTATATCGATACATTGATATCGATTATACCGATACATTGATATCGATTATACCGATACATTGATATCGACTGTATCGATACATTGATATCGATTATATCAAAATATCGATTCTATATTTGGCTGGCCTTCCGCTTCAACAACTAGTATACCTAGTATAATTAGAGCCCTATTCGCCATTCAGAGCAAAAAGGCTGAACTCTGGTGGCAGAAATTGTAACCTGATTAAGGTATGAAAGAATTACATTACGTTTATGGGAAGAAAAACAGAGCTTCATACCTTATTTGTCGTTTTTTACGTACTACTTCAGCGCAGTCTGCTGGTGCTCTGAATGGCGAATAATAACGCGTGAGGACATGGGCCGCCATATTTAGTCGTTGCAGCATGAACTTCCCTATTCCTGTTACTGATAACAATCTATCATACTTTGAAAATTGTAAAAGAACAACTTAACTAATGCGCCAAACTAAAAATCAAAACTCTGGCCATTGAGGAATGCAAAATCACTATATTAATCGCACAAAATCCTCACCTATATAGGGAAGTGTAAGGATAAATAATGACGTAACGACTAAATATGGCGGTCCATGTCCTCACTCGTTATTATAGGGCTCTAGTATAATGAAGGCTCAAAGCTAGAAACCTAGAATATAGTGATCATAAAGCTAGCATAAACCTAAAATAAAAATATAAACTGGGCAAGGTGAACTCGCAAATTTTCGAATCACGCACGGAGCGATGAGGGTGAAGGGGAGGGTGGACACTCGGGAAATTTCAATTTAGGGTCAGGTCAGAGTAAAGACATGAAACATGTCGAAAAGCTCAGCTGGCTGAATTCTTCCATTCCCCTCACCTCTCACCTTCATTATAGCTTGGATAGCTGAAAGCCCGAAGCCGTATTCAGCCGTATTTTTGAATTATGAAGCCAAAGCCAAAAGCCAGCCTCATCTATAAAAAATTGGAGCAGCCGAAAGCCAAAGCCGTATCTTTCAAGGTCATCAGCTCTGCCGAATACCTGCGGGGAAAACCTCGTGATCAGCTATCTAAAATTTTCTTATCAATTTCCTCCCACCATTTTTGGTAGGTCGAACGCCAGATACCTAATTTTTAGTAGATACATGTACACCTACTATTTAGCAGGCCTAAGTCTATTTTCACCGATAAAATAAAAATTATACATTGCAAATTATATGAGAAGTCATTTACAGCAAATGAAATGAAAATTATTTAGCAAATACCTAGTTATAAAAAAAAAAGTCATACCACACGCTGCGTATTGCAACTAGCTAAAAGCCAAAAACCAAATTTTTACTGAGAAGAGCGAATCCGAAAGCCAGCTTTATTTAAAGAAAATGAAAATCAATTCGGACTTGACAGCGGAAGACATCGCTACAGGTGGCAATGTATGGAAGCTTGGCCCAAGAAGATGATCGTGATTGAATCACAATAATTTCTTTTGGCAAAAACAACTCTTTCAATCTCATGAAAGAATGCATTCATACAATTGCCTAGCCTAACGTAGGTACACTCGCAGTCGAGGGGAGAACGAGGATAAAGCAATTTATAAGATGGAGGATTGTTGGCGAAGAAACAGATGAGTTGGAAGGGAAGAAGTTAGAAGAGAAGAAGCCGAGAGGATGCGTCTTTCACTGATTCAACGTGGAGATTGGGTACGCTGGAGGAACTAAAGAAACGGATAGGAGTTTCAACATGAAATTGGATAAGCCTTAATAAGAGAAGCCGGGAAGCAAAGGAGCGTCTCCCGCGGGTTGAGCGTGGGCATCGGAATAGCCGGAAATAAGAAGGCCAGCGTGAAGATTGGAGTAAGTGACCGGGAAAAGCAAATAAGGAAGCGATGAGAAGACAGGTAGAAGCAATATGAAGCTGTAAGAGAAGCGAGATAGTCCCGCTGTTTTAGCGTGGACCAAATAGACTAAACTTCAAGGGGGGGGGGGGGGCTGAGAAGAGTCACGTGATGAGTTACCGTTTCCACCTTCCCTGCCAAAATAGGTACCCTGTCGAAAATATCAATACCATGAAGATTTTTCTTAACAATTTTCCAAAAGTAACCCTAGACAAAAGACTTTCGGGACCTACGAACGTAAGTATGCAAATTTCGTTGTCAAATAATGCCTCAAGAATGTTACCTTCATAGCTTTCAGTGAGATTCTTCTTTGAGTTAAACGTCAAGACGCGTTGGCCCTTGATATCATTTTATATGTTTAGCAATTTGTATCATCATTTTGTACTGTATTTGAGTCCATACAATGGAATAATTATGTTGTACAATACAGGAAAATAAACACCTCTTGAAGTAACTCTTCGAATTTGTTGTTCATGTATATGACAGAAGAGAGGACCAGGGAACTAAAGACTGGATCAAAAGTTTGGAGGAATTCCTCGAACAGATTGCTTCAGTATGTCTGTAGCAAAATCAGAAAGCTATCTTATTTCTATTGATTGAAGGATCAATGAATTCTTATTTGAGTAACAAGTGAATAAGTACATGCTTGTATGATTAAATTCTAGAGGGAAAAGCAGAATCTGAACATGATAACAAGCATAAATATTTTACTTCGTTTCACAAAGTTCCAAAAGCTATTCTGTAACACTCATCACTTAAAATAATTATTTCAAAATAGTTGAATATACAAATCTGTAATATTCTAATTACCTCAAATTAAAAATCATTTGTTTTAATGATGAACGCTAAATTATCTGCCTGTGCAAACTATTACTTTCAACAGCCTGGAATAATAGAGTTTACTACTAAATATATCACAAGCAAGTGTGGGTTGCGTGAGTGATTCAAAAGTGGTAAGAATTGAATTCAAACATGATACTTATGCCTGCAGACTAATGTTCCTCTACCCTTTTAACTCCAGGTAGATATATATTTCCTTTTTAGCAACAGAAAAACGGTGTTTGCGTGAACTGTTCAAATCTTGCGTGCAAAAGATAAATCTTTTGCACGCAAGATTTGAACAGTTCACGCAAACAGCGTTTTTCTGTTGCTAAAAAGGAAATATATATCTACCTGGAGTTAAAAGGGTAGAGGAACATTAGTCTGCAGGCATAAGTATCATGTTTGAATTCAATTCTTACCCCTTTTGATTCAATTATGCAACCCACACTTGCTTGTTATATCATTCAATAGTGGACTCCATTATTCTAGGCTAGAGAAAGTCGTATTCTGTAGAGCCAGACATATTTCCTATCATCTCTTTGAATACATGATGACTGGTTTGAGGTTTTTCAAACATTTTTGAGGGTTTCCATAATTTTATATGGGAATGTTACACTGTTGCTTTGAGACTTTTTGAAGCTTTGTGATGAGCTGTAATGTGCACCTCTGAAATATCAACGAGGAACCTGTTTTATAGGGAATTTACCTGGAAATTTTTGTCATTTTCTATAGGAATTTAGAAAAATTTCGAGTCAAGATGTATTCATATCTTGAGAGGGCTTCAAATAATTTCAATTTTCATGGGAAACTTGTATAAATTTAATCTCCAAACCTGTTATATGTGATAAAATAACTTTTAATGAATGGAGTTGAGCGAGAAGAAGGGAGAACATATTTCACCAAAATTTTATTTAAAGGACATGAAGGAAGATATGAAGTTACCGTTTGATTTTGATTGAAGATTAGAGAGGGACCCATATAGCTCGAAAGTGAAAATTCCTTCACAAGGTTTTTCCATCTTTTCCACCTGTGCCAGGAAGATAGACATGCGGTCAGAAACAGCAAGGCTGCAAAGATACTTAAGAAAACCAATAATAGGTCCGCACCAGGTCCAGATGGCATAAACTATAAGACGCTCAAAATCTTTAATAAGCAGCACCCAACCATTCTCAGTCAAATGTTCACCGAGTGCCTCAGATATAACTTATTCTCTGGGGCATGGAAGCTTGGGAAGGTGATATGAATGCACAAACCGACTAAGGACCTTAGTACAACAGCAGCCTATCGCCCTATAGTTCTGCTTTCTACGCTTGGCAAAACCTTTGAGAGGCTCCCGATCAACAGACTGCGCCAAAAAGTCACCATGTCACAGTAGCAGTTTGGCTTCACCCCCGGGTTGGGCACTGAAGACTGCATTTACCCGGTAGGTCAGGAAATAGAAGAGAGACGCCAGAAATCAAGATTTACCGCGCTTGTTTCGTATGATATAGCCAACGCATTCAAGGCCACATATTATTTGGCAGTTCCGAAAAGTGGGAACTCCTGAATTATACGTCCAAACCAGCACCAGAATGTGATGGTTCTTTACAACGGTTTTCTGTAATATCAGCTTTCCATAGTGGTTATCATGACGCTTTTTTGTGACAATTTTTCCAAGAATAGTCCCAGCCAAAAAACCTGCCTCAATCTTGAAAGCACATAAAATTCCAAAACTGTAACAATTTCTTTTTTACAATTTTTGCTACAGTAGCCTCAGGAAAATAAGTTCCAGAAGGTCCTCTGATTTGTGTCCGGAAATCTTCAGCGTTGGCGCGCAAAAACTTATTTTCGAGATTAAGACGTCCCCATTTATAGGATTTGGAACACAAAATTTTTCAAGTCTCCTAACATGAATTCTGACAGTTTTTAGAAATTTATTCAAAATTATCCTCCCAGAGAATTGAGCACAAACATTAAAACATTTTTAAGGCATACGGAGCACGTAGTTGAATCGATAGTTAGAGAAAATGGTTCTAATTCCTTGACCTCTCTTCATTCATCATTTTTATTCATTGAAAACACTCTCCGCAAACTGAGATAAGTAACATTACGTTTTTCTGCCTTTTTGCTTTCGTATAGGCAAAATTTCTACCATCACAGCAACCAACAGGTAAGAGGAGAGATAACCACGTTGTTGTTCACAAAAATCAAGTTGTCAAAAATGTTTCCTAAACAAGAGTAAGAAGGCAAAGGAACGTTGTAGGACTTTTCTCAGTAAGCAGAGAGTGTCCTTCGATTTAAAACCCAATCGCTTTTGCAGGGGGAAAATACGTAAGTTATATCTGTATGATATAAAAATTGCTAAACTAATCCCATTTGAAAAGACAAAACACTTGATGCTTGCCAACACGGTTTTAATACACTATTCATAATACAAAACAGCCTTTAGCAAACAAAAATTAACGTTATAATAGTGTATACGAAAATAAATAAATAGACTATTAATAAATAAATAAATGAAAGTATACAGCATGTCCTACACGTCAACAATCATAACTTCTGTAATTTACGATTCGTAACTACATAATCCTTAATACGACAACAATTCAGTTCTGTGTCTATTTCACACAATGATACAATACGTAGAATGTTGGTAGGTATGATTGATTCTGATTCAAAGAAAGAAAAAAAAATTCTAATGAATTGTGTTGCCAAACAAAGGAAGATAACAATTATTCTAAGTCGCGATCATTAATGCTATCTAGCGTATGATTCTGAAGCATTATATTTATCGATACTTTCGTTGAAAGACTAGAAGTAACAGCTAAATACGAATTTCATTCGCGTTACTATCGTGAAAGTTGGAAAAGAAGAAACGACGAACACAAAAAAAAAAAAAAAATGCAAATGAAAGTTTTTCAATTAAAATGATTTACCACAGCTCGCAATACTATACTGGAGATGATTTTAAATTTTGAGATTGCTTTTGCTTAATTTTATGGTACAATCCTAGATCATTACATATTAATCGTAATTAATTTCGTAAGATTGTGATAAGAAATTCATTTTAAAGTATAAATAAATAAATATTACATTAGTCTACGATTACCTACAATATAACAATAAATTACCGAGTAATTTTCAAAAAATGAGCAACGATGAACTTAAAAAGTAAATAAACTTGAAAAAAAAATCAATTTCTTTTTAAATAAAAATATTGCACAAGGGCCTTCTAGCATAAAAACAAATAATTACCTACATAAATACAAGATAAACAGTCGAATAATAAGTTTATCGTATTCGATACACTAGACTGTACATAAAGAGAGATTTCCATGATTCCTTGGAAATCCCCCCGAAGCCGCTCCAATTATCTAAATTAATATTAATCTAATTTTCATGAACAAAAATCAGAACTACTAATGTTGGAAGTCCATAAGATACTTCATAAATATAAGCCATCAGCTCATTTGAACAGATTTGGGTTTTGTATAGAATTGAAAAGATTTCATCAAGTGTAAATTGCTCTAACTTCTAACTGAGACTGAACAATATTCTCTAATCATTTGCGAATATAAAACTTTCCACAAAAAGGCATCAAAAAAAAAAACAATCATTGCAATAATATTCTGCCTAAGCGCACAATCTTTAAGAATATAATACGACCCTGTAAAATGGAAACCACGTAAGTTGTGAAATGGTAATTTTTCAGGAGACAAAAAAAAACAGTTTAAAAATTCAGTTTTATATTTTTTGACGAAAAATGTTCATTAAAATATTTTTGAGAGGCTCACAGACTATCTTAAACTTTATTTGGACCAATTTACCCCAATAGTAATGTGGAATTTGAAGTTTAAAGTGACTTAGGTGGTTTCCATTGTTATGTCAGACAACTTACGTGGTTTTTATTGCTATGTCAGGCGACTTACGCGGTTTTCATTTTTATAATCAGGTGACTTACGTGGTTTTTATTGCCATGTCAGGTGACTTACGTGGTTTTCATTGTTATGATCAGGTGACTTACGTGGTTTTCACTCTCCATCTCTCACGTATGTCCGACTTACACGGTATTTCAAAATCAATTGTGAGATACGCGGTTTTCTAGAATTTTGAAACGTTAATAGAAACGGTACCGTGCATTTCCGACTTACGGGGTTTCCATATTCAGATTCCTCGTTTTTTTTACATCAAGAAACTACTTAAACCCCATTTTTGAAAAATCTCGACTTACGTGGTTTCCATTTTACAAGGTCGTGTACAAAAATAATTTTTCCGACGAAGCACCTTGAAAATTCTATAATACGAGATTTTATCCTTTTCAATATTTCATCTTATATAACCCTCCTCTTTTCTTCATAAACCAGATCATTGTCATGAAAGACGTTCAATTTTCATTTATAGAGCCATGGAGGAATTTTAGGTCACTGAAATCCGTAACTGTAAAACATTTTTCGTTTTAAGTTACTCTGAAAATTAATACAAGAGTACAAGCCAAAATATACAAATACCAGTAACAGATCTAAGATTAAGAAAAAAAAAAAATGACTTCACAGTAAGATATGGAATTTTTGAAAACCCGGAAGTTAGAACGTGGCTCTAGTAAGGGCAATTTACGCGAGAGTGATATAATCGGAATGCGTTAGAATAATTACAATAATAAAGAACAACCGAAACATTCAGCTTCACCTCTGAAAAATAAAGACTCGGCTTCAGAGAAAAAATGTACATATTAAGACTTTGGAGTGAGAAAAGGGAGCTTTTGGCTTGAAGTAACGACCTTGAGAAGTATTGCCTAAGCAGCAAGCAGCCTTTTTGCCGTCAGCTTTGAGGAAAATATGGAAAATGGACTCCAATGTTCAGCTTTTGGCCTGTCTAATAATTTTCTTTATCATCAAAGAACAGAATATTAATTTGAATGAATTCGATTGAATCAGCAATTAAGGACATCAAAATGCGTATCTAATCAGCGATCAACTTATTTAGGCTGGAAGAACGGCGCCCACGATTATTTTGGATAAACGATAGAAATTTAGAAGCGTTCATTTCGGATCTCTCGAGCCTTTTCTGTGACGTCTCATTCACTCATAAAAATGTAATTCAAAGCAGGCAAAAATAACCTGACATTTTTGACTTTGATGTAAAGCAGATTACTATTAGCTGAAAGCTGGCTAAAAACTGATAAGCAGAGCCCGGATTTTTGGAAACTTGATAATAAAAATTTTTGGTACTATTCGGCATTCATAAAACATTTAGGAAAACGCGTTCTTCAGGGCTTTTACTGTATATTGACCGAAATTATTTGATTTTTGACAAAAATTGGCCAATCTGATATCAAATCTTATTAATTTTTCAATCGAGATTATTTCGTTTTGGATCAAAATTTTGCCTGATCTCTTCATCAAAAATTATCTAATTATAGTACAAACTTCAATGCCCACTATTTTTTCACCAAAATCACCCACTTTTATGCAAAATTCACCGATTTTTGGTTCATTAGACGATATTCAACAAAGTGGTCATTTTTAGCACCCGCATTTGAACCCTTAAAATTTGTTTCCCAGACCCAATGAACTTCTACCTGCTTCTAAGACTTTCCGCCCCCAGCAACAGAATCCAACTAGAGCCGACAATTCCGGACTCCTGCTGTAAAGTTCACTGGTAAAGCTTCTCATATAATTGGTTTAATCATTTAGATAATAATATGGTTGGCTCAATAACTGACTTGGAGCGTTTTTGAACAATGGATTTTAATGAAAAAAAACAATTTTTTTCTTCAGATCCAAAAAAAAAAAATCCATCGGTGATTAGCTATATAACTGGCTTAAAGCTGTCTTAAAAACTATGAAACCATAGGCCTAATGTTCAACTTGAGCCACAATAACAGCCAAAGCTTGATATCTATGAACGGAGATTGACAGAAAAAATGAACGGCCTTTAAGTGAACTTGGGCGCAGACTGCTTACATTCATCCCCAGTCAATGAACTAGCGATAAGAAATTCAAACTTATAAGCACAAAGCTAAAGCTGATTTTTGATTGGCTTCTGAGCGGATAAAAGTTTGATCACTCGTTCCTACATTGGAAATGCAAATTAGCTGTTCTTCTAAATCAGTTATAGGCCTATCCATTATAGGCTATCTATCATCAAAGATATGAGTGCTTTTGCTTATGGCCAATTTATTACTGTTATCAGTTTTGAGTAACGTCACAGCATAAAACGTTTCATATAAACTAGTGATGGGAACTATCGATAGACTATCGATAGTTTTTGGAGAAAACTATCGGGAAAACGATAGTTTTCCAAAAAACCATCGACAATAGTATCGTCGATAGTTTGAGAAACTATCGATAGTTCAAACATTTTTCTATTTTTTATCAAAATCACAAAATTTGGTGGGAATTTATTGATAACACATTTGAAAGAAAGAGAAATGAACTGGAATGTCTAATAGTCGACTGTTCACCGTTCACTATTGGTCACATATGCGCTTTTTGGGTGTGGGGCCAAGTTTTTGAGGTATTTCTTTGTTGCGTCCATCATCTGGTAACACTAAAATACATTCCTTGACAGGATTTTCCAAAAAAAAAAAACGATCAGGAGAAAAGTATCTATCTTACAGTTAGCACAGGTACTTTTCTCCTGATCGACGTTTTTCATTCAAACTATCGATAGTATCGATAGTTTCAGGAAAAACTATCGGGACTATCGATAGCATGAGACTATCGACTATTGCTCATCATCAATATAAACTAGTGGTGGGCGACAATCGTAAGTTTCATGCTATCGATCGAGACTATCGATAATTTGGATGAAAATTGTCGATCAGGAGAAAAGTACCTATACTACTGGTAGGATAGATACCTTTCTCCTACTCGTTATTTTTTCTGAGCAGTCAATCAAGGAATGTATTTTTGTGTTACCAGATGATGGACGCGACTAGGTAATACCATAAAAATGTAGTGCCACACCCATCGCACGACTGGAATTGGACATTCCAATTCCTTTCTTTTACTTTCAAATGTGCTATCAGTAAAGTCTCACAATTTTGTGATTTTGATAAGAAATAGAAAAATTTCCAAACCGTCAATAGTTTCTCAAAATAAAAATGATTGTATCGACGTCGTTATTTTTTTTTTTTTTTTTTTTTACAAAACTATCGTTTTTTGCGACAATTTTTTCCAAAATCGAAAACAGTCGATAGTATCGAATGGGACCGTATTTTTTCGAAACCCCACCTTAACACAGTCTTATCCCAGTTCACCGTTTGTGTTCAAAACAAAAATCAACTTCATAAGAAATACACAGGGCGTTGCGATCATTTGTTGATACTTGAAAACAAACGATGAATAAAGAATTACAGATACATTTATGAATACTTCAGAACTTCTAGATTCTGAATAAGAACTCTTCTTTTCTTATTTTTTTCTTACGTTCAAATAAGAGTGTATGATCGAAACGTTCCCATGCATTTCTTATGGGAATCGATAGTTCGTTTTGAACAAATACGGTAAACTGGGGTAAGTGGTGCTTCACAAATACAGGTGGGATCGTTCATGTTTTCAGAACGTGTCTATGCCACGCCGGCACGCTTAATACGGTCCATATAAACATTGAGCATTGCAACTATCACCAAAAATCGAAAAAAAATAGATTTTCGGCACTTTACTTTCTACATTTCAAGAACTTTCTTTCGAATGCTGCACAGCTTCGATTACAAACAAATGATCAATTTTTTCTGCTGATTGTTCAGCAGTTGTTATGAGTCAGATAATTCTACGAAATTTCAATAAAAAATAAGAGATAGAATATAGATGAGCAATTGAAGAGACATAATTTAGAAAGCTACATAAGGTAGCCATAAACACAACAACAAATAATGAAAGTTTCAGCTGATATCTTTTTCATTCGAAAAGATTGTTCGATAAATATTCTTAAATATGAAAGCTGCAAAATGCAAAGGCTAGATAATTCAGGGCAAGTAACAATATTTGTTCATCGTTCAAAATGAACTTTTTTTTATAATTTCAAAATAATAAAAATATGTGCTTATACAACTATTAATGAATTACTAACGTTATTGAAATTAATAAAATAAAATGAAAATCAATTTTATTTAAAAAATATATTGAAAGAGATTCTGTATAAACACACACTTGCAAATTATTGAATTATATCTTAAAAAAAAAAAAAAAATGTTCTTATAGCGATTGAATGAATGTTCAACCTCGCAAGATGTACTTTTCGGTTTTTATTACGGTATCCATTGATTTTTAGATAAAATATTTGATGAAAATTAAGGAAAATATAAGAAATAGGTTTTCATTTCTGTTTTGCAAAATAATTATGTAAATAAAAAATATTTTTACTTGCCCCATTTCAGCGCATACCTTAAACCCACCCTGACATTTTAATGGATAACAAATTATTATTTTACAAGATCGTATGAGTCTTTCAAGATTGAATTCTTAAATTCCCTTTTACTAGAGTAAGGGAGAGCCAATTGGAAATAAATTAATCTAATGGATAAGGGAGATTATCGTTAACATGAGAAACTGCCGTCCCTAGCGCATACATTAAAATTAACAACGCTCCCTTTACCATCATTTTCCTAAAAATTTTCTTCTACATTGAAAGAGGGTGTACTCACATCAACATTTCCACAATTCAACTATTTCTTCGTTTCGGAAGTTAAAAATAATCACTTAGGAACAAAACGTAAAATTAGTTAGTACGACGTGTTTTATCGTAAACTTAGCTATCCGAAGGAGAGAAAAAAAAACTAAAGAAAGGTATTATAGGTAACTTTTAACGTACAAACGAGAGAGCGAGAAACAGTGGGACATGACGATGGTCTTATGATGATAAATGCTACCAGTGACTGTTACTATCATTGGAACAGGACTCTCATTAGAACCAATAGGTCGCGGCAGTGGTAAATAATGCTGATTTTGATCCGTGGATCCCGCGTGCACAGAAAATCTAACACATCACGTAAGTGGATCGCGATCACGTGTAATTCGAGTATCCATATCCTGAAACAAATTTTGTTGTCGAATTAGTCTCGCGTGAAGAAACGTTAAATGACTGTCATCTGTCCTACTATATCAACAGTTACCACTCATTTTCATGCGCCTTTCTCGATACAAATTGAACAGTCGGTCGAGTAAGATGAATTGCATACTCTAACGCCCACTTCTAAACCTTGCGCCGCGCCACCGATATCGACGTGTTTAGATCCGGAAGCGTAATTTCAGCGCTACGCTCTGTATCTCGAACTACGTATTAGCTCGGAACCGAATGATCTAAATGACTTATTCGGTGGCTACGCGTTTAATAATAATAATAATAATCATAATGATGGTCGTTCGCTGATTTAATAACGTCATTCATCAAACCACCATTAAATATTCCTCGTTATCTGTTTTCAATTACAACGTTTCTCCCATCGGCACTCGCACCATTTTCCTGTAAATTCTCTCGATCCTCTCGACACAATTATCTATACAATCGTGTACACATACGCAAATTGGTCCACACGAGGCACTATCGTACGAATAATTAATAGGTAGCCATGCTAATAGGAAAAATCTGAAAGGTAACTTCACCAAAATATGAGGACAAAACAAAGAAAGTTGATAGTGGGGTGATGGCAAACAATAAGTATTTTGGGCTCAAGACCTCATGAATTGCACCTTTTCAAAAAAAAAAAAAAGTCGATGCTCAACTTGATGGATGAAGTATGCACGTATTATTCATTTACATGGGTAAAGAAAGTTCTACACTATTGAATATTTTTTCCACAGATTGATATCTTCGAACATGGACGTACAAAATTCGTGAAAGTCAATGTTTAAAAAGTTCACCAGGATATAAAATAAATGGAACAATGCAGTCGATTCCTTTCCAGACTCTACTCTTGATAATTGCAGTGGAAACTGTGTCGAGATCTGAGGAGGGGAAAAAAGATCAAAGAAAATTTAAGAATATTTAAACGATACCTTTAGCCACCATTCCTCGTTCAAGTTCAATCCGAGGTTTGACGTCCTCCTCTAAACTGCCGTTTTTAGGACGAGAAGCGATTCCAACACTAATTCGAATAGTGGTTTCTTCAATTTTACGAGACATTATAATAGAAGAGTTGCCTAAATTTGCAAAAGCTCGTAATGTTTGAACTCACAGATTTGAAAACGAAAATGGAACTTAGATTAACCAAATTTTAATTACCGAGAGTGCATTGAGGAGTTACTTCTTGAGGCAGCAGTCCCACTTTCCATGATCTCGGAATTTAAAACCCTCCTTCAGTGCTGCCTCAGCCCCAACATATGTCATTTCAACAACTCCATTTTCAAACTTCCTCCTGACATTGGTATCCCTATTGGATCACCATTGGGGTCTATCTCCGAAGTCTTCATGTCTAGGTTGGAAGGTGATATCTTCCAATCTGGGCTCCCTCTCCTCAACCACATCTTCCTCTGGCGCCGGTATGTCGATGACATACTGTGTATCTGGACTGGACCCACCCAAAATCTACAGGACCTCCTCACTTTCATGAATGATCTCTACCCTTCCATCCAATTTACGATCGAGATCGGAGGCCCTCAGATAAATTTTCTTGACATCACTATTTCTCTTCTTAGTGGTAGTCCTGAAATAGGGATCTATAGGAAGAATACGACCACTGACATTCTTGTCAACGGGTCGTCCAATAGCCCCTTCCCCCATAAAATGGCAGCTTTCAACTCTTTCATCCACCGCTTAGAGTCGCTCCCCCTCACACCTCAAGCCTATGCTAAAGAGGTCTCCATCCTCAAGTATTTGGCCCACACCAACATGATCAAAATCGACGTTGACGGCCTTTTACGTAAGAAGGAGGTGAAAGCCGCTTTCCAGCGGACCACTACTTTCCCTCCCTCATCCCGGACAACCAAGAAAAAAGTCGTCCTCATGCCCTACTCCCCAATCTTACCTCTCACATTGGAGCTGTACTCCGAACCATTAATAGAGTTCCTTTGTACTATCCTCTCTCTAAGATTGGGAGGATGTTCCCAAATGGTAAGGATCCTATTCCCCCCTTATCTAAGAGCGGGGTGTACTTGCTCCGTTGTAGAGACTGCCCTGCTACCTACGTCGGCGAGACCGGGAGGTCGTTCAGCGTGAGGATAACTGACCATGTTGTGACCTATGATAATAGCAACCCAATTAAATCAGCCTTCGCAAAACATCTCCTAGAAAAGTCACATCTAGGTGGAGATGAAGCCATACTACATCTGGAAACCAACTTCCGCCGCCGGAAAGCATTGGAGAAAATAGAAATTGCTAGGAAGAAGAATCACCACGCCTACCAAATAATAAATCGTGCGATAGTAGAAGATGAAATCATCGAAAAAGTTTACTCGCAATCTCCCGACTACATCTCCACCGATGTGTAATCTTCGATTCCTGAGTTTTCCTGCCGTCGTATTTTTCTCGCCAGCGTCTGCCAGCGTCTCGTTTATGTTACCGTCGTTTATTTAGTTAAGTTTTGTACTTTGTCCGATGATGACGGTTACCGTCGAAAGGCCTCACTAACTGTAGGCCTATCTCATTTGTATTTGTTTTGATGATTAAATTTTGGTTAATCTAAGTTCAATTTTCGTTTTCAAATCTGTGAGTTCAAACATTACGAGCTTTTGCAAATTTAGGCAACTCTTCTATTACCAACACTAACTCATTTAATTTTCAGTGGCATGCGCATCGGTATCAGTAATTTCCACCCTTCAAAATGCCGAAAGAGGAAGGAGCCGGCCGAGCTACCAGCCAACGAAGTATAGAATAAGGTCCATTAAAAAAACTAAAAGAGACTCTTCCTCTGAACTGTTCGCTTGTCGCTTGCTTTGACAGAACTCGCTTCAAGAAAAGGTCGATCGGGCTTCCGCAGGCCTGACAAGCCAATCTTACATTGCAACACTTCATGCTCCTACAGTGATTTGATATACTACCAGTGTCCAGAATTGAAAAGCCCAGCCATTGACGTAGAAAAGCCGAAATTCAAAAGCCCAAAAAGAAAAAAAAAATAAGGGAAAGCAGAGAGTTTAAAGTTCTATTGAATTTGACTCTTCCAAATAAATTCATAATTTTGTAATTCCCATCCATATTTTCCACATTTTCGGTAAAACGAATCGGGAAAATCAGAAGTTCAAAGCCAGAAGTCAGGAAATTTAGTGTGCAACAAGTTGAAATCCAAAAGCCGGGTCAAGAGCCAAACGCCATAGGTTCCGCTAACAAAAATTTGAGCTACAGCTTAAATAGATTGCCGATAAGGAACCCAGGCTTGGACCAAAGAACAAAAAGAAAATTGTTAGAATTTTGGTGAATTTCAAATACAACCAATCTGACTACTAGCGCTCCTTGCCTACAACTGATCAAGATATTGAGGTTATAAACTTTAATTTCTATCAAAGTATTGCAGCCAAAAATTTTTGCTGCAGCTTTCGGCTTAAACTTACAACTAAGGAGAATTTGGCTTTTGGAAAAATTCAGCTAGCTTTTGGTCCTTATTTGGCTGGCAGCCAATTCAAAAGATTTTTGTGGCAATTCAGCTGATTTATGGCTGATCAATATGCGAGGGTGGATGAAAAAATCAGGAGAATTGGGACTTTGACATACTTGCCGAAGATACTCACTCTCCGGTCCAGTTTGTGTTCATCTCATGGTTGACCGCACAGCAGGCTTCTAAGCTGTGCAGCAAAACAGATGATCTGAACAGGAAATAATCGTTCTGATCATTGTCAATTCTCTGGCAAAGCCAATCTGGCTTACAGACATTGACTATACACGTACCAGACAAATACTCGCATTGTTGAAAAAGAAGTCCATTTGAAGGATCTGACACCAGAGTGTGCTGCGTGTTAACCGGCAGAGTGAAAGAGACAGAACATATTTCCCTCTCTCTTACACCAACGTATTAACACGCAGCACACTCTGGTGTCAGTATCCTTCAAAGTGACAACTTTTTCAACAATGCGAGTATTCGTCTGGTACGTGTATAGTCAATGCTTACAGACCATAAAATGGATCAACTGAACTTGAAATTTGAACACTCAAGTGCAATCTTCTGTTTTGTGGGAACCAAAAAACCTAGAGAGAAAGCTGAAAAAATTCAACTTATTTTGACTTAAGAAGGATTTGATATGTATAACACTGGCTCTCAGCTTTGCTCTCATCAGTAAAAATTTGACTGAATTTGGCTTTTAGCTTTTAGCTGGCTGCAATATTCCCATTTCTATATTCTCTATTATAGCTCATCAGCATCAATACAAAGTTGGAAAGCCAAAAGATGAAACTTTAGCTTTAGGATTTAGGTGTTGATTTTGAAAAATACAATTTTGGCTTTTGTCTGTAAATTTGTCTTTAGTTTACAGGGCTGAGAACCGGAACCAAAAGAAACCGGATCCCAGCTTTGGTTTCCAGAACCGGAACCGAAAGGAACCGGATCCTGGCTTCAGTGGCGTACCCAGAAGGGGATTAGGGAAATGGATCCCTTCCCCCTTGGGGATTATTTTAATACCCATATTGTTCCAAAAATTTGGAAAAAGGGCAAATTTGGAGGAAAGGGGTGAAAAAATTTTCGCGCCGTTGCGCGCCTCAGATCCCCCCGCCTTTGTTCAAATCCTGGGTACGCCACTGCCTGGCTTTGTTCTCTGGAACCAGAACCGAGAGGAACCGAATCCAAGCTTCGGCTCCCGGAACCGGAATCGAAAGGAACCGGATCCTGGCTTTGCCTTCTGGACCCAGAACCAAATCTGAGAGGATCCCAGCTATGGCTTCCAGAACTGGAACTGAAAGGAACCGGATCTCACAATTCAGTCCAAGAACCTTTATAACTGGAACCACTAAAAGAAATAACTGTTCTCAGCCCTGAAACAAGCTACAAGCTAGCAAGTAAACAGAAGAAAGAAAGTTGAATTAAGACTGAGAGCTGACCCTAAAGAAGTCCAGAATGCAGAGATAACGGAATATCTGCCAGTCAATTAATGGCTGAAGGTTTTTAAATAAAAGACACACGAGGGCATAAACTGCCTTTATTCAAGAAAAGTCAACAACAACGACAATATACAAAATTATATAAGATGGAGACTTCACACACACAAGCAACGTGGAATACATGAGTACGTGCACATACAACTTTTACCTCGGCAATAACAGTGTTACCGCATAACATATTCCAGCACTCCCATCTGACTGAAGAGCTATACAAAACGGAGTTAAATTGATCAAAGTCACAAAGATCCAATTCGCTATTTAGAAGAAAATTTCTAAAAAGAATATTTCGCACAAAGCATTTGACATTAATTTTTGCACTGAGTATAGTTAGAGTTAGCCTCAGTTATGTCTTTTTAATTGCTCCCGTCTTTGTCAACAATTTTCTCCCATCTGACTGAAGATCAGTGAAGATTACTGACGATCAAAGTCACTCAGATAACTTCAAAAGAAAGGCTGCCCCAAGAAGTTTATTACTCTTCTTGATTTTTATTTTGCACAAAGCGTCACACAGATCTTTTTACTATGCACATTTTTCTTCATTTCTCATTATTGCATTGAGTGAAAGAAAAAGAAAAAAAAATTTCACACAAAGTAAACTTTTTATTGGGTAAAGGAACAGAAAATTTCAAGTGAACGAAAATATACTTTTTGTTCTTTCACTTATTCATACATAAAAATTTCGAGTACATAGGTAGAAATAAAAAATGTTCTTTCACTTGGGTTCCACAAGGGATTCTCCACAAAGTTGCTCTTCTTTACACTGCGAACAGAGAAAAAAGATTTTTAAGTTTGTTTATCAGTGACAACATCTTTCAGCAAAGAGTTCCTGAGTCTTTCAAGTGCTATTCTGCCTAGAGGTTTAGTTAGAATGTCCGCTACTTGATCCTGCGATCGTATGTATATCGGACGCACAAAGCCTTTTTCAACTTCATCGCGAATGAAATGATACTTCACTTCGAAATGTTTTGTTCGCTTATTTTCACGCGTTTTAGCTATTCGGATAGCAGAAACGTTATCCTCATATAGAGGTATGGGTATGGTCATGAAGGTGTCTTCAGTCAACTCACCATTTAAAAAGGCAGTACAGACATCTAACTGATAAATCTCCAAGCCAAATTTATTTGCTATGACAAAGAACCAGCGAACAGTGCTCAATTTTGCGACAGGTGCAAAGGTTTCTTGAGCGTCATAAACTTTTGGATCTTGGAACCCTCTTGCAACGAGTCGAGCTTTACGTCGTATAATATCATTGGCTCCAACTTTTACTTTGAAGACCCACTTACAAGAAATTATCTTCTTATTAGGTCTACGCACTAAGCTCCACACATTATTTTTCTTCATTGAGTTAAGCTCTTCAATGATAGCTTGCCTCCAGAGTTCCGAGTCAGGGCACGTTAGTGCTTCCTGATACGTTTGCGGTTCAAACACATCACTTTTCTCAATTGCTAACACGCAGTATGATGTAGCATTATTGTCAACTTCATACTCCTCAACTTCATAATCTATGATCTCATCATCATCAGACAAACAAACTTTTTCAACTTCTTTTGACAATGAATCAGAGACATCTGTATCCATATTTGAATCTTCACAATCACTTTCTACATCGTTTCCACCTGGAGAAAACAAGCACTCCAGCTCAAAATCTTCATTTTTATTTAATTTAGCATCAGATTTCAAATAATCGCCATAATTTTGGCTCTCTATCCATCTGCCTGCACACCAGCGATTTGTAGTCTTTGTAGATGGATCGTAAAACTTATAGCCTGTCTTGGTATACCCAACAAGAAACACCTTTGTACTGACAGGTTCATGTTTATCATGATCTTTCAGAAGCACATAAGCAGCACTTCCAAATCGACGAAGATTAGATACATCAGGTTTGGTTCCAAACCACTTCTCATAAGGAGTTTTATACTCAATTGAACGATGAGGAGATCGATTGTATAGATAATTAGCCGCATGCATCGCAGAAACCCAGAATCTGACAGGAAAGCCCCCTTGTATCAGTAACGCTCGAGTTCTTTCTTGCAAAGACTGGTTGAATTTCTCACTGGTTCCATTATGTTCTGATATATAAGGCTCGCTGAGATCATACTCAATGCCGTTCTCACGAAGATATCTATCCATCTTTTTGTTCACATACTCACGTCCGTTATCAGTTCTCAGTTTTCGAATAAGATATTCACTATTAAATTGAGCAGTTACCCAGGCCTTATAAGCTACGAACTGATCAAATACTTCATCTTTATGAGATAAAACATACGAAACTGCGAATCTAGAATAATCATCGATAAAGGAACAGATGTACTTTTTCACAGGTTTTGTAATACACATCACATCGCTATGAATTATCTCCAGCGGCCTTGTCGCCCTTTCACGAACCTTTTTAAATGATTTCTGTTTCATTTTAGATTGTGCACAAATTTCACAATCTTTAAAATCAAGGTTAAACTTCATACTCTCCATACCCACGGTATTTTCAGTCGCTCGTCTAAGATACGGAGCAGAAATATGCCCAAAACGTTGATGCCACAGCCAACTCATATCTGTAGATTTCGACTTTTTACACTCAGATTTCGTAACACTCTCTGTTTCGATATCATATTTTCTTTTTCGATCTTGAAGAGAGTTCAACTTAGAGGAATCGTGTAGTTCTTCTGTATTAGATACAGTTTTTGAACACGAAGGACGAGCTAAGTCATCCTCCTCAACAAACGCACAAAGCTTCTGTGATTGAGATTTTAATTGATACAAATCACCAACGAGCGGTGCACGACAGAGAATTTTTCCTGACTTCCTCTCAAGAATAGTCGCACATACATCATCAAACAGAACATTATACCCACGACGGGCAATTTTGCTCACAGACAAAAGATTAAGCGAAGCCTTAGGTACATGAAGTACGTTGCTCAGCTTAATAAACTCTAAACCATCAAGAGCGGATAGAAAAATGTCCCCTTTTCCTTCAATATCAAGGTCAGATTTCTTATCCGAATTAACGCACTTCAGCTTTTGTGGGCGAACAAATCGCTCATACACAGTGAAATTATCACGACTTTTATTCACGTGATCTGTAGCTCCACTATCCAACGTAAGAAGGTCTGACTTACCTTCATTTTCCCACTCGTCTTCATCCATCCTGTCATCATCTAAACGTCGTCGAACCATCAGCACTTTCGCGTCTTTATTGGCCTTTTTCTCAGCTGGACGTTTGGCTGCTGCGTTATCACGCTTGAATCTTGGATTTTGGTCGTGTTTTAATCTTGAGTTGTCCTCACGTCTGAATCTTGAGTCCCTTGTAGAGTCTTCTTTGTTCTCCAATCGTTCGGGACACGATCTGTATTCGTGGTCTGGATCACCACAGATGTAGCATTTTCTGGTGCGATGGGGACATTCCTTGGCCCGATGCCCAACTCGGTCACATACAAGGCAGGTCACAGGTGATTTCTTCTTGAATTCCTTTTCACTAAACTTTTTCTTTTTTGTAGTAACGGAATAAGCAGCGTTGTTCGATTTTTCAGTTTCTTCATCGTTCTGGCGAACCTTTTGCATGCCTTCAAAATCCAGTAGTTTTTGTTTCACGAATGATAACGTAAACGTTTCAATGGGGAGTGACCCCAAGGTTGTCACCAACGAATTAAACATGGGTGTATCTGGTAATGTCACGAGAAGCAGGTTGGCTTGTAGACGCTCCGGAAATTGATCACCTTGATGGGAACTCACGTCTCTTACCAACCGATCAAATTTAGATATGTGAGTCATGATGGAGTTACCCGGCTTGTATTTTAGATTTATCAGCTGCCTCAACGCATCGAGACAGTCGGTGGCTCCTTTTCTTTCGAAGGTAGATTTTATCATATTCAGGAGTTCAATCGCAGATTTTGCGCTGGTGACATCTCGCGCTATTTTTGGGTCTAAATGAGCGAAGATGAGAGACATTGCTCTAGCGTCTAGCATGTCTTGCTCCATTTTTGATAAGAGAGAAGGTGCTGAGGTTTCAGACAGTTGTCCGAGAAGTCCATTCGCTTTCAAATCGATCATAATTCTCGTCTGCCACACTTCGTATCCGGCTTTATTCTTCAGCAGATAGTTGCTCATTTGGGATCCAGTTTGCCGCATGTACGAAGGTATCGGTAATGGTGGCATTATTGGTGGCGGTGGTGGAACGGAATTGTAGCGTACCGGATCGCTGCGACGTTTCTCAGTCGATTTTTCGGAACTATCGGTCAGGTCACTCAGATCACTCACAGTGAATCTTGAATTCATGATTAACAATTGCTCACCACGTGACACGTAGAAAAGGAGTTTGATTTTCACTTTACGATTCGAAGTTCTTTAAAATAAAAGGTTTTCAGAGTTATAGCTTACTCGAACCACGCTCTGCTACCATGCAGAGATAACGGAATATCTGCCAGTCAATTAATGGCTGAAGGTTTTTAAATAAAAGACACACGAGGGCATAAACTGCCTTTATTCAAGAAAAGTCAACAACAACGACAATATACAAAATTATATAAGATGGAGACTTCACACACACAAGCAACGTGGAATACATGAGTACGTGCACATACAACTTTTACCTCGGCAATAACAGTGTTACCGCATAACATATTCCAGCACAGAAAATAAAGCTTTTGGCTTTTAGCTTGCACCTCAAACTTTTTCCGGTCGTTTGCTACAGGACTTTGAGCATCCGCTTTGGGCTTGAACGAACGACCTTGAAAAATATGACATTAGCTCTGAAAAAATATTTTAAGAAACAGCTATCTTTTGGCTTTAGCTTTTGGCTAATTGAATGAGGACTCCAACTTTTAGCCTGAATGTAGCTTGAAAAAATGACCCTGACAAATATGGCAAATGGCAATGAATTCAAAAATATATTATTAGAGATACAGTCAACTTTTGGCTTCGGTCTAGCATTTAGCCTAAAACTTACAACTAAGGAAAATACAGCTTCGGCTCTTAGTTTGGTGTAATGTTCTGATGCGTTTCTGACTCCTTGGTTTTGAAATTTTTTCTCAACCTCCACAGCTTCAAATCTCTTAGCTTAGCTAGCTTTTCAACTCTGAACTCTCCTCCTCCCTCTAACTTACTCTCTCTTTGTTTTTCTGGTTTAGTCACCGTAAGTTGCCACCTGCAGCGCAATTGTTCTATAATCATGATTGGTCTAAACTTGGCTTTTGGCTTGCAAGCTGAATTAGCTTCCTGCTTCTTGCCCAACTGTCAGCTCGAAAAGCTTTTCATGTTTTCAATTGGCTTTAATTTGCTCAGTTTTGTTCTTGCCTTTTTGGGTTTGAAATTCTTTTATTTATAAGTTTATAACTTTGAGCTGTTAGCTGGTTTTCTTACTCTATACATGTTCAACCACTTTCTGACTCCCTCGCCAAGTTGATAAATGCCACCCTCAGCGCTAGCGCTCTACATTTTGCAAATAACAATTGGCTTAAACCTGGCCGGTGGTTTGTAAGGCGTACAGGCTTAACTTGACAGACTTATACTGCGTGCCTTGTTCCCACGTCACCAGCTCACGAAGTTTTTCACGTTTCAATAGACTATTTTCCTCTCGGCCAGAATACCTGTTCTGGTGTTTACAAGCCTCTTGAATCTGTTGACTTCCATAGAAATAACAAAGGGAGCAAAGATCATTAGGCAAATAAGTAATAACAGAGGGCCCTGCTATGAATTCTGGTCATAATCTTGATATTTTATGGGGTTCCTAGCACTAAGTGTTCATGAACTTTGGGAAACTAAGAGATGGAGTTTGAAAGTTTTTTGAAAGCCAAAAGCCAAACGATTTCTAGAAGCTAAAAGCAAAATCTAAAAGCTAAATTGAAGCTGAAAAACCAACAGCCAAACGCAAAAGTTTTCATTTAGCTTTTCCAAAGACAATAAAAAAATAAAATAAAAAGTCAAAAGCTGAAAGCCAGAAGTCAAAAGCCGAAAGCTAAAAGTCAAAAGCTGAAAGCTGAAAACTAGAAGTCAAAAGTTGAACGATTTTTTGAAGCTGAAAGCAAAATTTGAAAGCTATTAAGTTGAGGGATTCAAAAGCAAAATGCGCAAGTTTTATTTTGAAATCAAAAGCAAAAGTTTTATGGTTTAGCTTTCAAACTCCGCTAAGAAATTGTTTATTCACTATCAGTAATACAGCAGTGGCGTATCCAGGGGGATTAGGGGGATGAATCCCCCCCCTGGGATTCTATGTTTCTTGCCTTGCGTGCCGAGAGAAAACAAGAGAATTTTTTTTTCCTCTTATTTCATTCTTTTTCTTTGGACCTCCTATTTTGGGAATCCCCCCCCCCCAAGGAAATCCTGGATACGCCAGTGTGATACAGTGAATTTTCCTCTCTGTGCTTTTCTTGTAGGAGTCAAAAAGTCTCTTGACCACAAAGGTAACACAGATTTACAAATTTTGACGTCACTATAGGAAAACGGCCTATTGGCTTTGATCTGCTTTTTGGTAAAATTTATTGAATCATGTTCTACCATCGGCTTTAGCTACTTGCTTTTGATTGGTTCCACTGTTGATCAGGAGTTCGAAATGAGCGGCTTGTGCTGCCAAGCTGTTCACCAAATTTACCTTGACAGTCCTAGGTTTTGCCTTTTTGGCAACCTCTCTCACAAGGTGACACGTCTCAGCAAACCTCTTCTCCTCTGGACAGACTTCAATATCTTGATCAACAACTGATTTTTAGTTACTGTTTCCCACCATAAGACCATAAAAATACATAAAAGTGTAGTGATTGATTCACTCATCTAATCAAGTAATTATTCAGAGAAAATCCTCCAGGGCAATCTTATTTCCATATCACAGTATTCATCTAGACAGTCGCTCCATGAGAAGATTGACTTTTTTTTTCAAGACAGTCAAGTTCGGAGTGAGTAGGAATAGAGACCAGCAACCTTATGACCTGAAAAGAAGCTGTATCTTCGCTCCGGGTCGATCAACTCATAATTAACACTTTTTCCAAACATTTTTACACTGGAGACGAATATTTGAAACATGAAAGGCATGAAACTAGGAACAATTTCAAATTATGAAAAGTAAATCTTGATGTTGAATTTATAAACAATTCGAATTTGAGACACAGTTTACAGATAAGTTCTTGGATAAATATTTCAAGAAATGTGAGGGATTAACTATTGAAGGACGCGACTTGGAGAAGTTTCCTTAAAGAATTTTAAACACATAAAAACAAGAGGCCGCGGGTTCGATTCCCGCTCGGGCCAGGAGATTTTCTCATAATATTTCCTCTTCTACCTTTGCATGATTCCTTGTGCACTCTCAAACATCCTCCAACACTGAAGCATTTTTGCATTCAAGACCGTCGATAATCTCGTCCATAAAACAAATTTCTCGCAATGCAGTTGATGGAATCATACCGTCCTCATGAAAATTTCTGATTTTTCTTCATACCATTGTTTTGAACCACTCACTTTTATTAATCAAAAAACGTGGTACTTACCGTTAGCGTCTGCGACAACAATCCAGTAGTCCGTCCCTTCTGTTCAACGCCTCACGGTGTATGTATAAATTTTTGTTTCTTCTTGTCTAAAACGATTTGTTCTTAACTCTTATGTTCGGACGCGCTCTGCCGTGTACCGTTCGACTGCGGTTGTCTCGATCCAGTCAGTCTCAACGTCATCCAATTGGCCAAAGACGTCATGGCGAATTCGGCGGCAGAACCAGCGTAATGGTGTTGCTGTTGTCTCTGATGACAGATACGCTGATGTTGCTGGTGAAGCGCTCGCTGCTTCTGCCGCTGCATCTGATACCTGTATAACAGGAATCCGGCCACGATGGCCGACACGATGGCACACAGGGCCATTAAAACAAATATGAGGCTGAAGCCCTGTACGGGTAGGCAGATTCCGTAGACGACCTCTTCGCGAATCTTTCCTTGGAAGACAGTAACGGCTTCCTGTTTCTTATCTGGTGTGAAAGCCAAATCTGCTTCTGAAATCACCTCGTATAAACCGCTAACGCCTACGTTCGCGTTACTCACTTCTTTGTCCGAGACGACAAACGATCGCCTTCTTCTTCTCTGAAAAGAAGACGACGTGTTCAGATTATTAGTACGATTAGACGACATGTGATAATTAGTTTCAATATCATCTTTTAATTTCCTTGGACCGTGAGGAAAACGTTCGTGCGGATCTCTTTGTAAGCTTAAGCTGTGATGATGTTCTCTTAATACCTATAATCAATGAGAAGAAGAAGAAAAAAAAACGAACAGACAATGTAAACAGAGATGAAATTTCATACTCGTAAATAATTAAAGAAAGAAAAGAAATTGCCACCGTCAACTACCGCTACTACTACTGTGCTATTCGTACTACAACTACATTACGCATCCTGCCAATCGGCCTGTTTTGTTAGTATAGGTATTACACTATGCAGAATCGACGATGAGAATCATCTTCACGGATTTGAACTTCTATATGAGTGATTATTGTACGCCCAAAAGTTGGCATAGGCAACAACAGTGTTCGAGTGATATTTATTGAAATTTAATACTACACGTTCGCGTACATATAGGCTCTCCTTGTGCGGTACAGGTCTCCGGTCTGAATACAACGATGAAATAGAAACACGTGACCTGGAACTACGAAGCGACTAACTATCCCAAGAGTGTGTACCTAAGGTAGTATGTAACCGAATACTCGCTATACACTTTGTATACAATGAATGAACATGCGCATACGTTCAGTCTGTATTCATCGACGATATGTGGTTGAATTTATTCTTTCTGGGGCTTGAAGTCATAAGTAATCACCAATTTTTTGGAGAAACGTAAAGCACCACTTGAGAGAAACTAGCTCCGACCTCCCCCGTCCATTTAAAAAGTCTCTTTTTGACGTACGAAAATACACTCCTGCTAAAATATGAAAGGAGAAGAATGTTTGCACTATTCAAGGCCGAAATATTTACCAACTTTCATCAAGCGAGGTTTTATTGACTGCTTTAAGCTTATATCCAGTTTTGATTCTTTCAAACACATTTGAGCAAAAACAGATTTCTTTCTACGGATTTTAATTGATCCATTTATAACAATCAGGAGAAAGGTACCTTTCATAAATCTCGTGCTAGTGTTTCAGGTACCTACCTTTCCCTTGATCCCAAGAAATCCATATTGTACGTAAAATCTTTAAAAGAAGAGACTAACGAGCGGACGGGTCCACCCGATCTAGGGTCAAAACTTTCCCAAGTACCTAAAGTAGGTCAAGGTCACCGACGACATCATTAAGCATGACGAAAAACCGTGAAGGTTTTTTGTGACAGTTTTTCTACAAGTAATCCAAGCTGGAAGTTAGAACATAGTCAAACTCGAAATACCGCCAAAAAACTTGAACGCTTTTTCATGACAGTTTTTTGTACGACGATTTTTCCATAAAATAATTAAAGTCAAAACACCATCAAAAAACAGTGACGGTTTTTTGTGACAATTTTGGGACGGTTTTTCCATAAGTAGTCCCACTCAAGTTGAAACATCGTCAAAATACTGTGAGAGAACTGTATCTGTCTTTTAAGACAATTTTTCTACCTATAGTCAGAGTAAAAAGCACTGTAAAGAGTTTTTCTGCTATTAGTGCACTCAAAACACTGGCAGTTTTTTGGGACAGTTTTTCAACAATCAGTGACGGTACAAACACTGTAAAAGAACCATGATGGTTTTTTGTGATAATTTTTCCACATAGAGTCAAAGTCAAAACACAGTAAAAAAAAAAAAAGGGCAGATTTTGTGAAAATTTTGGGACAAGTTTTCCATCAGTAGTCCTAGTCGAAATACCCTCAAAAAACCGTAACGGTTTCTGTGACAATTTTGGAACGGTTTTTCCATTGCAAGTCCTAGCCTTTTGCCAAACGACTGTAGCGGTGGAGAGCAGAGTAAACCGGGCCCTAGAGGTAGTGACGCGCTGGATCGAGAAGGCCAGATTAGAACTTGCTGTAGGTAAGACGCAGGCCATACTATTCACGACCCGTTGGAAGTTCAGTCAACCCATCTTTTGCCTGCAAGATGTGGGAATTGAGACCAAGAAGAAGATTAAGTACCTGGGCATCTGGTTTGACTCAACGCTGAGCTTCAGGCACCAATTCCCTATGGCAGCGGAGAAGGCGGGTAGAGTGGTTGCATACTTAGGCCGCCTGATGAGGAACCTAGGAGGGCCGAGAGGAGACAGAAGAAGGATCATGATGAGCACCGATATGTCGATCCTCCTATAGAGTGCCCCAGTATGGGCGGACTCATTCAAAATACCTTATCGAAGGAGAGAAATGGTAAAGATCCAACGAAGAGATGCGCTGAGGAGTGTTAGCGCCTACCGCACTGTCTCGACGGAGGCTCTTTACGTATTAGCACGTTCACCATCAATTGAGCTCCTTCTTGAGAATAATGCGGTGGTGTTCAGAGTGAAAAATACGACGACGACCAACCGTGAGACTCTACGGGTTAAGCAGGAGGCCAGGCGCTCTTTGCTTAAAAAATGGAAAACAAGAATTGCCCGGAGTGAACTGGGCACATGGACAACCCGTGTGTTAATACGCGACCTTGATGAGTGGATGAACCGACACTTTCACCTGACTTCGGTGTTTAGCAGCCATGGCTGCTTCAACAAGTGTCCCATATAACTTCCGCCCCTCTCAGAACCACACTTTGATAAAAGACGCCACCAATTTTTTCTGCTGAATTACCTCTCATGAAACAGGTTTTTTGTTAAAAAATTTCTTACAGCTGAAATTTAAGATATTTTTTTCCCGCTGTTTTTCCAGATTAGGTCAACTTTTCTAGGTCAAGGTCATTCAAGGAGGTGATTCTCATGAAGGCTCTTTAGGACTAGGTTACGCAAAATAAGGGCATGACGTCTAGGTTCGTCGGCCTAAGGTCATTAGGTTCACTCCTGGAACTTGGGCCCTCCTTCATTCCGCACCCCGAAGAGTAGCGAGCGATCCAAGCATTAAGGGAGAGAAATGTCGGAAATTTTCACAAATCTCAAGATCCGGTTGTTCGGAATGTCAAAAATTGCTTACGCGGGAGGGACGTGAAGTCCAACAATATATGAAATATTCGAAAGTAATACGATAAAAATCACGCAATCCCCTAATCGAGTCTTGAGCCCAAGAAACGAATCCTTTCATAGTCTTTGGGGGGATATTTACTTGAAACCTGGAGAATTAAGATTTGGGATTGAGTAAAAGATAAGTGTACAATTGTGGGTCTATAACACGGTCTAGGAACTTGTAAACATTTTCGAAGATGACTAACAGGTATTCAAGAGAAGGAGCTTCGAATCTAGTCTCGATAAGTGGAAGCTTTACTCTCTCTCTCTCTCTAGGATCTACAGATTTTTGGTCCTCAAAAAAGATACGGGTTTTTCTTTTTGTGCAGCTTTACAAACAATACAGATTTCTTGCGATCAAGAGAAAGGTACCTTAGACGCTATAACGAGAGATACCTTTCTCCTGCTCATTATGGGCTAATACCGCAGTGCTATGTAATATTGAGTCGATCCAGGGAAAAGTACCTTAGTTACCTCCATGAGAGATACCTTTCTCCTGATTGTTATTGATGAATCAATCAAAGTCCATAGAAATCCGTTTTTAGGTCTTAAAAAAAAACAAAGTGTCTATTCGTCGGTACAGTACCTACGTCTTAAATGCTATCCGTCGGTACATATTACAATAATCAAAATACTGTACACCCAAAGTACCTACGTCAGAAAGAAAACTTATCCTACACATGTCATTACATTATGAGTGCGAGAATACGAGACCTATACACATAAATGTATTTAGACACAGTCTGGGCACGCAACGAAACCAGCAAGGCAATAGTCGTGCACAACCTAATGGTAACAGTTGGTGATCGTGACAAATTCTTTACCTGGACAAATTGGAATATCACAAACGGGACACGTTTGCTGAGTAAGTCGCTTCCATTTCACACGTTTGGGCCCAACTGCCTCTCCGCTCTTGCACTTTTTTGGTGCCGCATCAGCCTGAGACCGATTAAAAGAATACAGCTGCTGGTCTTCGCGTTTCAGTCTTCCTCGAGCTCTTAATTTCTTTCAAAAAGTTGAATTCTTGAATTTGCTTTCTTCTGTAGGTCTAACATCAGCGGGTTCTTCCTCACAGATCTCATTTGTACGCTTATTACTGGAAAAAGAGATTTCTTCTTTTTCATCACTTCATTCGCAGAGCACTTCCACTTTCACGTACAATCTCCTTCACTTTTTGGAGTTCGGATAAATCAAGAAGAAATTTTTCTACCTGTAGTATATCAATTGTACACTATCTAATCTACAGTCAGTCTAATACATCAACTAGTTCAACCAACACGTGCGTGCTCACTTATTCCTTCCTATCTCAGAACACAACAATTGGCGACGAGGACAAGATTACGAACTCGCAATCAACTTGAAAGATTTTATTCGATTCCTCATTCGATTTCTTCTTTTTGTTGAACAATTCGTTCGTGAATTCGTGAATTTCTTTTCTGTTTGTATAAATTTCCATTTTTTTTCGACATGGCTTTAACAGCCGAACAAGTTCAACAAATACTTTTCAACCAAACGCAGCTCATAGAGCTTTTGACGGTCCATCAAGGAATGGCAACTGCTATAAGCAAGCAGAATATCACCTTCGATAATTTCAATGAGAAGACAGAAAAGTTCGACTGCTATCTACTTCGACTTCAGAATTTTTTCAACCTCAAGAATTTAGCTGGTGACGACGAAGCTACCAACAAATCAAAAGCGCAAATATTAATCAACAGCATCGGCAGTAAGTACGTTCAACTGCTTACTAATCAAATAGCCCCAGATAATGTGATAGAAAAAAGTTACAATGAACTTGTGACAATTCTCAAAAAACATCTGTCACCGTCATCGAACATTCATACAGAACAGCATCGTTTACTGTCCCGCAACCAGAAACAACATGAAAGTATTGCCGATTACGTTGCCGCGCTACAGGAACTCTTACAAGACGGGCACTGGCGTTGTCCGCACGAAGAGTGTAAAAAACCCATTCATTCGATTATCTTACGAGCTCAATTTATTCGAGGGTTATTTGAATCGGAAATTCGAGAAAAAATTTTACAGCAGGAAGACGAAAAATTAACTTTCGAAGAAGTAGTCGAAATTGCTAAGACTATAGAGTTATCTAAAATTGATAATAATGAGGTTTATAATAATAACAATCAGACGAACGAAATAAAAAAGATTGACGAGAAAAATTTCGAGTCAAAAAATAAACCTCTTCATCCTGCTCGACAGTATCAAGATAAGAATCGTATTTTTCAAAATCGTTTCCAGCGCCAAGACCAGAGTAAGTCCGGAAAGAAAAAATTCTACGAAAAACTTGGAGTAGAAGGTGTTTGTTTTAGGTGTGGATTGGACAACCACCAAACATCCGAATGTAAACGAGATCCAAAACAATTAAAATGCACCAGTTGTGGCCGAACCGGGCATTTGAGTAAGATATGTTTTCAAGAATTGCTCAAAAAATCACAGAGCTCTCAAAATAATATCAAATAATTATATACGCGACGACGAATTGTATGATATTCAAGAAATTCGACAGATAGACGATGGCGATGAAAAAATTATGGTAACTTGTATGATCAATGATAAGCCCTGCGACCTTGAATGTGACTCAGGTTCGCGTCAAACGGTTGTACCTGTTCAATTTTGGAAAGCAAGTGGAATTGGAGGCAGACTGCAACACGATAATGTCGTTTTTCGCAACTACAATGGTCACATTTTCTTCCCTCTGGGTTACATCGAAGTTGACGTGAAGTATGGAGCTCGTCAATTAAAGGGAAAAATGTACGTTACCGATCAAGCATCCGGCGCCGTGATAGGGCGCAAATGGCTCATCAGCCTCGACATTATTCAGATTAATCGACTGAATTCGCTCGACACTATTTCAACACCTGACGAGTTTATCAATATTGTTCGTGGAAAATTCAACGATGTTTTTGCAGATCAAATTGGAAAGGCACCAATCAACCCTTACCAGTTACCAATATCAACTCAAACTAGACGCAAAGCCAGTTTTCATCAAACCAAGGCGGATCCCTTAGGAGCTTCAAAGTAAAGCAAACACCACCATTGATCAATTAATCAAGGAAGCCACATCAAGTATGTGCCAAAACCATCAGTTGTACGTTTTCAAATTGGTTCAATTTTAGTCGATCGTTTTCAATTTCAATCAATTGTTTTCAATTTTAATCAATCAATCGAATGCACATTGTTCAAATGTAAATATCTTGTCAACAATTTTTCAACCTTGTTCAATTTTAATCAATCAAATGCGTTTTTTTTTTCAACCCCGCAATCAATCAAATGAACATTGTACTTCAAAATGTAAATAATGTAGTCAACAATTTTTCAACCCTATTCAATTGTAATCTATCGAATGCGTTTTTTCAACCACGCAATCAATCAAGTTCAAATGAACACTTCAAAGTGTAAATATCTAGTCAATAATTTTTAACCTTGCTCTATTTCAATCAATTGTTTTCAATTCTAATCAACCCTTTTCAATTTTAATCGATCGAATGCGTTTTTTTTTTCTACTTACCCCGCAATTAATTGAGTGAATATTTTTTGAAATGTAGTAATCAATGCGGTTTTTTTTTTTCAACCCCAAAAATTATCAAATGAAATGTAATTATCTAGTCAATACTTTTTCAACCTTACTTATCAAAGATCATTTTTTTTTCTTCATTTTTTTTTCAACATGGGGAAGAACTGTAGTATATCAATTGTACACTATCTAATCTACAGTCAGTCTAATACATCAACTAGTTCAACCAACACGTGCGTGCTCACTTATTCCTTCCTATCTCAGAACACAACACTACCCCTGTAGCTAGCGACGAGAGTTCCAATACTGAGGAGGACCGGCAATCCTCGACTGTATTTCTCCCTACTACTTGAGTGTTTTCTTTGATGTATGTTCCTCCTCTCTACTGATGTCTGCTTCTGCTGAGGCTGTTGTATCAGGTTCTGTTGTCTCTGAACGGGCCGTAAGATTCTTGTTTGCACAATTCTTATGTTAGCGTGAATGGAATAAAGATACGTGGGGGCGTATTAGAGTCATGTTCTCGTTTAAAGAGAATAGTATACAGTATGTACCGACGAATATCATTTAAGGTGTAGGTACTGTATCGACGAATATCATCAACCTGAAAAAAAAAATGGCGGATACGGATTTTCAAAACTACCATCTGGCAGCACGCTCTCTTTTTTTCTAAAGAACGCTTAAAGCTTGAAATTCCATTCCCAGACCTGAAATTTCTCTTATCTCAATGTTTTCTCACTTGAAACAGTGAGTCTAATCCAGGTACGTAAATTTTGAAATTCTCCTTCTAACTACACTCAAGTCACGAATAATGAAACAGACTTCTTAAGAATGCCTTCTAATGAGAAGAATAATGAGTAGCCTCGGTTCCATAAATTCGCACATAAGACGGTTGCCACCAATTTAAATTTATTCCCACGTTTAATGGTTGCTTTCAAAGCAGTCGACTTTTTGGCCCAATTGATGGAAAATAAACGCTACAAAAAGATAAATAATAAATCTGCAAATATTTCCAGAGATGAATGGCGTTGAATGAGATTTATGAACGTAAATAAAAATAAGTCTCCGAGAATGTATCGGGCACGAGCAAGCTTCATAATATCTTAATTCAATTTCGCTACAACGAAGGAAGCTGTACCGTAAATTCTTCATTAAAGTAAAAGAATAGATTACGATCTGGGATCTACTCGTCACAGACAATCAACAAACAAAATGATGCAAGTATTCGTGGCAGCAAATGTAATAATACGAGTAATTCCGCAATAACGCTACGAGGTTTGACTTTCTTGTACCCTGAGAAAGAAAAGAAGGCGCAAGCCGGCATCACTTTGGTACCCGAAAACAATAGCTCGTTAAGATGTTCACTTTCACAAAGGCCACCGTCAGACCGTACTTAATATCGATGATGCGTGTAGATTAGGCCTATATGCGTATTTCAGGAAGCGAATCCAAACGGAAATTTCCTTAGAAGACAGTTATAGTAACAACAACTTGTTTACATTCTTTCAACTTCACAACAGCTATCTCACATCGGCGTCGAGTTTTTCATTATCATTTTCTCTCTAATAGTCGCAAGTGCGGGATACCGCGAACGATGACTAACCAAACAGCGGCCCTGATTACCAATTCTGTCGACTGGAATTGAATCAGCAAACCCAAAATGTGCGATCACGACCTCACATCTCGTAGGGATTTTCATTACCCCGAGATCTCAAGTAAGCCACAATCCGTGAAGATGAATCTGACACGTGTGAGGAACGTAATAAAAATAATCTAGCGTTAAAATATCAATGTGGTCTCCACACGAGACCTTTTCCTCCGTACAAGTGAATTTACTCAGCTATAAGTTTGTTTTCAGCACATCAACTCTCAATTATAGGCTACGAAAACAAACTTTATCAGCCGATAAACAGAACTAGGAAGCGTACCTATAAATAAGAAAGAGGGATATTTACCGGTTGCATGAGCGGAGAATTGGAGCCAGAATTATCACGCGGCATTGGAACAACATTATTATGACCGATGGAATGTATATCACTATCTTTGCTCTTGGAAGACATCGGCACATCGGGCATCACGGTCGAAGGCTTATTACTCTTCAAAGCTGCAGGATTTTGGTGATCGTCGTAGTTGGTTTCGTTAGGAACATCGTCTATCGGCTTATCATCGTAAAGTAAATCATTGAGCAAACTGGTCGCCGATGAAGGCTGGTGTTCCGTGGCAGGTGCGGACTCCTTCGCGTGAGGCACTCCAACGTTCGAATCTTGCCGTTTCAACGAGTTGAAGTCGTCGAAGGCCCCATTATGTACTGGCAGCGGATGATGGTTATCGAGTGGATCCGCCACCTGGCAGTGATCGAGGCAACCGTGACGACAAATCTCTACTTTGCATTTGATGTGCACACTCAGAGCGTCAGGAAATTTGAATGCGTGGAAGAACGCGTACGTGATGACGGAGGCTCGTTCGTCCGAAATTTTAGCCTTTAAGAAACGACTGATCATTTTGGGCCGCAAGACACAACCATGCTCGTCGCTCAATTGGATATTGTGGCCTCCGTGACCTCCGTTATCATTGGCAGCGCAGGATTTAACTCGCATGTCGAATTCACCTACAAGACATAATAAGAAATAATTAAGAATGAGTGCCCTTGTTCAACGATATATAGTCGGGTATCAACAGTTCTCTTTGTAGTGTTCGAGGTAAAATTAAAACACTATTTGGACCAACCATTTGCGAGGAGCGCCAGCAATCAGAAGGGTTATTTTATAATTCTAACACAAATGAAGGAAAGTATACTTGAATATTTGCGGAGTCATTTGCATTGAGGAGCGTGAATACTCCCGCAAATAGCCCGGATTAGAGAAGATTTGTTTGCATTATCATTTGCTGTGAAAAAGCAAATAGGTCCGCAATAAACTGCAATTAGAAGATAGCCGTTTACCGTGTCATTTGCGGTCTAACGCCAATAGTCCCGCCAATGATTTCAATTGAAGAAGAACCATCGGCAGTGCAAGGAGAAGTCAGAGCGCAAATAGTTTCGCCTAATCATTTGGTGCAATTCACACCTTTTGCGGTTTCATTTGCAGTGCAGCGCAAAGTGTCTCGCAAAAGACTCCATTTATTAAAAAACGATTCGCGATGTCATTTGGAGTGCAGTGTAAAGACTCCCGCAATTGACTTCTCAAAACAGAACCATTTGCGATATTATTTGCGTTGAGGACGCAGATAGTTCCGCAAATGACTTCAATTAAAGAAGAATCGTCTACGGTTCAATTTGAGATGGGAGCGCAAATAGTTTTGCAAATGACTCCAGCAAATGATTCCAATAAAAAAAGAATGACTGCGGTGCCATTCCCGGTGAAGCGCAAAAAGTCCAACGATAAACACCATTTAGAAACCAATTTTTTGCGGTGTCATTTACAGTGCGTGTAGGGAAAAGAATCCGGTAAATGACTTTGATAAAATATATAAAAAAAAAAGGACGATTAGTGAAACGTTTATTAAGTATACTAGATTCAATATGGGATTTACTAAGTACACTAGCCAGCGCTGTCGCCAGACTTTTTGGGGCCTAAAACAAAATTTCCACTTGAGGCCCATTTTTAATTTAAACAATTTTACCAAATTTTTTTTTCTTTTCGCCGGCGGCCAGGCCTACAGGAGCGCGGAAGACTAAGACTCGAGCTTGAGAATTGAGGCTGAGACTTGAGACGGACACTCAACACTGAGACTCGAGCTTGAAACTGGAGCTTGAGACTGCAGACTGACATTTGAAACTGACACTCCAGCCAGAGACTTAAGACTGACACTCGAGACTAAGACTCTAGCTTGAGAATCGAGGCTGAGAATTGAGGCTTAAAGTCAAGACTGATACTAGAGACTAAGACTCAAGCTTTCGACTCCAGCTTGAGAATCTAGGCGGAGAGTCAAGACTGACACTCGGGACCGAGACTCGAGACGGAGACTGGAGCTTGAGACTCGAGGCTGAGACTCAAGACTGACACTTGAGCTTGAGAGTCGAGACTGGGACTCAAGACTGATACTAGAGACTGAGGCTCGAGCTTGCGACTCAAACTTGAGAATTGAGGCTGAGATTGACACTTGGGACCGAGACCCAAGACTAGGACTGCAGCTTGAGACTCAAACCTGAGACGCAAGACTGACACTCAAGACTCAGACTCCAGCTTGAGACTCGAGCTTCAAACTGGAGCTTGAGACTGGAGACTGACATTTGAAACTGACACTCCAGCTTGAGACTCAAGACTGACACTCGAGATTGAGATTTAAGCTCGAGACTGAGACTCGAGCTTGCGACTTGAGCTTGACAATCGAGGCTGAGAGTCAAGACTGGCACTTGGAACTGAGACTCGAGTCTGAAACTCAAGACTAAGACTCAAGACTGACTCTCGAGACTTAGACTCAAGACTGATACTGGAGACTGAGGCTCGAGCTTGCGACTCGAGCTTGAGAATCGAGGCTGAGAGTCGAGACTTATACTCGAGACTGAGACTCAAGCTTACGACTCAAGCTTGAGAATCGAGGCTGAGACTCAAGACTGATACTAGAGACTGAGGCTCGAGCTTGCGACTCGAGCTTGAGAATCGAGGCTGAGATTGACACTTGGGACCGAGACCCAAGACTAGGACTGCAGCTTGAGACTCAAACCTGAGACGCAAGACTGACACTCAAGACTCAGACTCCAGCTTGAGACTCGAGCTTCAAACTGGAGCTTGAGACTGGAGACTGACATTTGAAACTGACACTCCAGCTTGAGACTCAAGACTGACACTCGAGATTGAGATTTAAGCTCGAGACTGAGACTCGAGCTTGCGACTTGAGCTTGACAATCGAGGCTGAGAGTCAAGACTGGCACTTGGAACTGAGACTCGAGTCTGAAACTCAAGACTAAGACTCAAGACTGACTCTCGAGACTTAGACTCAAGACTGATACTGGAGACTGAGGCTCGAGCTTGCGACTCGAGCTTGAGAATCGAGGCTGAGAGTCGAGACTTATACTCGAGACTGAGACTCAAGCTTACGACTCAAGCTTGAGAATCGAGGCTGAGACTCAAGACTGATACTAGAGACTGAGGCTCGAGCTTGCGACTCGAGCTTGAGAATCGAGGCTGGGAGTTGAGGCTGAGAGTCAAGACTGACACTCGGGACCGAGACTCGAGTCTGAAACTCAAGACTAAGACTCAAGACTGATACTAGAGACTGACACTCAAGACTGATACTTGACACTTGAGACTGAGAGTCAAGACTGACACTTGAGCTTGAGAGTCGAGACTGGGACTCAAGACTGATACTAGAGACTGAGGCTCGAGCTTGCAACTCAAACATGAGAATTGAGGCTGAGATTGACACTTGGGACCGAGACCCAAGACTAACACTGGAGCTTGAGATTCAAACCTGAAACGCAAGACTGACAATCAAGACTTAGGCTCGAGCTTGAAACTTGAGCTTGAGACTGGAGACTGACATTTGAAACTGACACTCCAGCTTGAGACTCAAGACTGAAATTCGAGATTGAGATATGAGCTTGAAACTCGAGCTTGACAATCGAGGCTGAGAGTCAAGACTGACACTTGGAACTGAGACTCGAGTCTGAAACTCAAGACTAAGACTCAAGACTAATACTAGAGCTTGAGACTCGAGACTGACACTCAGGACTGATACTCGAGACTGAGACTCGAGTTTGAGAATCGAGGCTGAGAGTTGAGGCTGTGAGTCTAGACTTACACTCGAGACTGAGACTCAAGCTTACGACTCAAGCTAGAGAATCGAGGCTGAGAGTCAAGACTGACACTCAAGACTAAGACTCGAGACTGAGACTGGAGCTTGATACTCGAGACTGACACTCAGGACTGATACTCGAGACTGAGACTCAAGCTTGAGAATCGAGGCTGAGAGTCAAGACTGACACTTGGGACCGAGACTCGAGACAGAGACTGGAGCTTGAGACTCAAGACTGGCACTTTAGATTGAGATTTAAGCTTGAGACTTGAGACCAACACTTGAGACTGAGACTCGAGCTTGACAATCGAGGCTGAGAGTCAAGACTGCAACTCGGAACTGAGACTCGAGCCTGAAACTCAAGACTAAAACTCAAGACTGACACTCGAGACTGAGACTCAAGACTGAAATTAGAGACTGAGGCTCAAGCTGGCGACTCGAACTTGAGACTTGAGACTGATACTCGAGCTTGAGAATTGAGCTTGAGAATTGATCCTGATACTCGAGACTGACATTCGAGCTTGAGACTCGAGAATGATACTGGAACCTGAGACTCAAGACTGATACTCAAGACTGAGGCTCGAACTCAACTTGAGATTGAGACTCGAGCTCAGTGTCGTCACCAGAATTTTTGAGACCTAAAACAAAATTTTCACATGAGGCTTTTTTTCAATTTAGACAATTTCCTTTTTTTTTTTCATCCCCATTGGCGCGAGACCTGAAGCGGTAATACCTACTCGCCCTTCCCTGACGCCAGCCTTGATACTAGCCCTTACGTCCTCCATACCCTGCTAGGGTGGTAGGGTAGACTGTGTACTGAATTAACGTATTTCAGAGTCTTATTTTCCTAGCTGCTTGGCCTCACGCCACTTCTCTTGGTCTAGTATAAGTCCAACTGCAGTATACTGTATTTTTGATGATTAGCCTACGCTTGAGGTTCGACGTTAGTATCGCCTCCCTTCTTTGTTCATCGTAAGTCTAGTTTGAGTCTAGTAAAATCCTAGTATAAAGCTAGTGTTTACTAACTGAATCCTTTACATAGTATACTAGGTTTTTACTAGCTAAGCTATAGCTATTAAATTGAGTATAAGCTGGGCGGGGCGAACTTGCAGATTTTTGAATCACCCACGGAGTAACGAGGGTGAAGGAGAGGGGGAACACTGGCAAAATTGAAGGAAGGGGGCACTCGCAAAATTTGAAATCACGTGTCAAGGCTCAGTCAACATATGATACAATCATGTCAAAAGAACCTTTTGTGCGGTAGCACCTGCGGTGGAGCGCAAATAGTCCTACATTGGTTTACAGTCCAAAGAAAACAATAATTTGGGATTGAGCGCAAATAGTCCCGCTAAAGCCATTTGCATTGCCATTTTCAGGTGGTCGCAAATAGACCCGCACAAGACTCTAATCAAGAAAGCACCATTTGCGACGAAAATTTCAGTATGAGTAAAACACCAAAACACGTCCATACCGAAGCAGAATCAGAGAAAATTCAAAATGAGGAACAATTGAAAATGAGAAAAAGTTGTCCCAAGATGTTCACCATGAATATAAAAATTACTTCTTCGACTCAAAAAATACAAAATTGTAATCATTCCATTGTAGATACAAAAGGCTCTCATATTTTTCCTTCTCCGACATGAACAATAACTTTTGATCTAGTATTCACTCCTCTCACTCTGTATCCTAAAGCTTGGAACGAGCAAGTGGGCTTTCTCAAGCAGTTACAGGTGAATTTAATATAAATCATGAACAGAAATCCCCCATCTTTTGGTCAGCTTCTTCCTCGTTTACTGAGAGTCCTATTTATCACAATCATAGGCAATTATTTGTTCTTTCACACGAAGAGTATACTAAGATTCTCTAGAGTATCTTCTTCACTCGGAGAATAGACGATGGTGCTCTTTGATGGAAACAGGAGTTTGAGATTCACAAGTGACCAGGTCTAGTCTTTCCAGAATACCGATTTGAATTTCAGAAAATTCACTCTTCTGAGTTCGGAAGTAAGTAAATAAATGATAAAAAAATGGAAGTTACGAAAAAATCGGATCATTACTGCGGAGAAACAGTGAGAGGCTTCACTTACGATAGTAATCACACAACGCGAATCAATACTTGTCTTATGGTCAGTTCACTGATTCTTCGAACTTCTATTCATCTGACGCGTTATCCATGAGCGAAAAGCGAACGGGTGTTTTTCAAGTATAGGTGAAAAATTAGTTTTATGTCGTAGCGTATATTTGGTATTAATGTATGTACAAACCGGTTGGTCTGTATTTCTCGCTGGATTGTGTGTGCATCGCAACTTAATCGAAACTCATTTATGATTTTCATAGTGTCTTATGCATACCTATGTACGCGAAGAAATACGCGGAAGGAAAAAGAGGAACGCGAATGAACAAACGCTGGGAAGATAAAAGAAAGGAGGCGAGGAAGAAGAAAAGAAACGTTTGTATCTTACAAACATAACACCAAGGAAGAAACCAGTCGGTTCTTGTACAGAAAACTGGCATAACTAATGATTCAAAACTGTGTGCCTCTTCGACAAAATTATTTATTATTTTGGACTTCGAGAGAGAAAAACATCCAAACATATAGAGAGTGAGATGAATGACTGACACAATATGAATTTCCTCTCGCAAAAGATAGTGCGAAAATAAAATCGAAAAATGATAGGTGACTTGCTTAGAAATTAAGAAAGAGAAAAAAATCAGGAACAATTAAATATGGGTCAATGTTGATGTCACGTCTAACCAAACTTCGATTGACTCATATTTTGTCGACATGATTTTTCCACGCGATCTGGCCTGCGAACCAACCGAAAATTCTCGGAATTCAAAGTCCATGAAGTGGTCAAAAGTCAAATTTTCCATTCACAAAATCTTTTGGAAGGCATTTGGAACATCGTGTAGGTCAGCTAACGTGGTGGGGGTTACCGGCGTGTTTGCCTTACGGGAACGCTGAATTTACCAAACAAGAGCTGGCTGCTCAGGGAGCTGGCTCAGGACTTCTGATTCGACGCCCTGTAGTTCAAATCTCAGCATCTGGGCTGGTCGTTCTTCCAGATGGTCTTCTGCGCACCTCTCAAGTCGAGGAGTAAATATCAACGCCTCATTCTCGTCAACATTTAGAGTATGAGAGTGTGGTACATCTTGCAGGCCTTGAAGTACTTCAACGCTGCCGTCAGTAGCCCTGAGAATGGTCAGACTCATACTAGAACCTGAAGGCCGTGATTGAAACATTCTGAAGGAGACCTACACTAGACCAATAAGTGAGCTACTCAAAAGCTATCATCTTGAAATATTCTGAACTGGACCTATACTAGACCAAGGCGTGTGAGCTCCTTGAAAGCCTCTAGAGTAGACTTATACTAGACCATAAAGGCTGCGCGTGAACCTCCAAGAGCTATTATTTTGAAATATTCCAAACTGGACCAATACTAGATGAAGAGAAGGGGTGAAAGAGCGGAGCGAGTGAACCCCCCATCAGCCACAAGATATTGAGAAAGGCATGAAACATAATCTTATTCATTTAGCTATGCCAAAAAATTTTCCTCTACCTTCCTCAGTTAGGTACATATCTCAGTGCATTGGTGCTGATAACTCTGCTTTACTCTCACGGAGCGGTTGGTGACGTTATTTCATCTTCTCAAATCACTTCTCCCTCATTCTTTTGTAATCCAATTCCTCGAACAAGAAACGGTAGGCTAGACCTACTGAATACAACAAAAATTTCACAAAGTAAGAGCAAGTACAGTTTAACAAACACAACGTGTAACTCGTGGTTCAGTGATGTTATGATGATACAGTTGATACATCATTGAAGACTCACCCCCTTCTCTGTATCGAGTCCGTTTGCTTTGTTTATCCACCATGAAGGAAAGTTGAACAGGGAAGTCCGGTAAAGCCACGATCGGACGACGATACGAAATCAAGAAACCTGCCTGCGCCGAACGTGAGAATCTCGACTCCATAATTTTACCGCGTGTACTAGTACTCGGCAATCGCTATTGTTCGCAAACGTATATTAATAAAAGAGCGACGTGTGATTTTTACTTTTGATACTGATCTGATGTACGCAAATGCATATACGTATTATAATGGTAGAAGAAACAATCTACGCGCATACATTCTAATACCGAACTCAGAACGGGCTCTTTATTATCGTATATTCTCATTTGATTAACAACGCCGTTTTAAGCGATTAGTCAGTTTTATCGTCTCTTATGGTACACGTTTGCGATTTTTACAATCGTCATCGCGTCGTCAAATCGTACCATGAATTCTGAAACAATTCGCTTTTCCGGAATTACTACGACTCGCAGCACTATCTGCGTTTCACTCGTAGGTATAGACTTGCTATGTTATGCAGGTACAGTCTCCGTACCACCACTACCGTATAACATCTGGATGACAAAACTTGAACGTGTCTCGCAAATTAAACGAATAGCAAACGGTAATTGTACGTTCCCATTTTGTGGCCGTCGCTGGCTGCGGCCGCGGATACTATACTATTTATGCCTGTACCGCGGAGAAAAGTTTCTGAGAATTTAATTCTTTTCCGCGGATCACGCGTACATTATTAGATTTAAGCACACATTAGTACGCACTTTGTAAAACCAGTAAAGGGATTTTTCAACTAATATAGCTCCAGTCGCTACTGCGCTTCTCGCTATATATATCGTTTCCAAAGGAAAATATTGCGCGCGTGATGACTCTTTTAACGGTTTTGGTTTTAATCAGAATTTTTCTCCGAGCAATTCGATCGGTGCGGTAGACTATAAGTACGTGTATACACGCTACATCACGGTAACTTCAAAATAAGGAAGAGAAGACAGTTCGAGAAGGGAGCAATATTAAGAGCGGAAGAGGAATAAGGAAAAAACTTGCACCGAGAAGAATTTAATATTATACATACCAACTCTTCGTCGCACGTATAGTAGATGAACAATAGCACGAATTGTACACGAAAGTAAACGGTAAAACAGTGTTACAACTATGAAAATTTGTTCGCTGCATATCATGTAGGAAGAGCTCTCAAGTACGCTATGTAAATCGACCGACGAAATTTACATAGTATTCAGCACAGCTATCTTACAAAACCAAATCTCGACTAAGAATTTACAGAGGCTTCTGATATTTTGGAAACTCTTATTGAGCCCCAGTTCAGATTTATTTCATCAATTTGGCGAGGAGAAAACTTTTAGCAGCTACCCCGGGTCGGCTGTTCATGTCCAGGGCTTCTATTCCGATTTTTGACCTTGAAACGGACTGAATTGTTCGTTCGAAATTTTTGTTTGTATTGGTCTCCACCCCTTAAACTATTGAGAGGGGCTGTAGACACACAATAGCAAATTTGCAAAATAAAAGAGACGTTGGGATCAATACGGATGGATTCATTTGTGCTGAATTGTGCCATCAAGTTTTACTTTTGTACTGGTCTCCGTTTCCAACCGTAGGGAGAGCTGTGGGCATGTGCGGTGCCCTCTCATTCAACTTCTGATGCGAAAATGGGCTAAAATTTGTGGGCCACACATTCTCTCAGAATTATGCTGTCGAGTTTTTCTATTCTGGAGGATCTTTCGCCCATCAATCCTCGGGAGCTTGAAATATTCAGGAACCAACGAGGACTATTCGTGAATTCTTGGGATAAACATGGACAAAACCTGCAATCGGTATCCTCTGTTATAATTTTAAAGTGGGTGTAATGCAGATCTGGCCACAGACTTACAGGAGAATCAAAATGAACACTTGGCAATACAAATACAACAACCTCAGATAAGAATTAAAAACTACCCAAGAAACAAGATTGGCAGCTAACGATCAAATAGAAAAAAAATCTTCTAGCGGAGCCAAATAGAAAAAGATCATGTTTCATGTCATATACCTATATATAATCAAGCAGCCTAGTTTAGGCCTAATACCTGCTCATCCGCGGTGGTCAAATTTCACGCAACTTGTAGACTCAGAGTACAAACAGAAATTATATATGTCTTTGGGCGTTTGCAAGGAAATTCAAAGTAAAGATCACTTATATCAGTCTCGATTATATCGATATACCAAACTCGATAATATTGATGTACCAATCTCGATTATATCGATATATCAATCTCGATTGTATCGATTACTGATCTCCATTGTATCGAAATATTGATTCTACTGTATATTTGGCTGGCCTTCCGCTATAATGTAACTAGTATAAATTAGGTATAGCAATAATGAAGCCTCAAAGCTAGAATATAGCTAATATAAAGCAAGATCACTTATATCAATCTCGATGATATCGATATATCAATCTTGATGATATCGATGTATCAATCTCGATGATATCGATATGTCAATCTCGATTATATCGATTACTGATCTCGATAGTATGGAACTATTGATTCTATATTTGGCTGGCCTTCCGCTATAATATAACTAGTATACTGTATAATAGGTATAGTATGATGAAGGCTCAAAGCTAGAATATAGCTAATATAAAGCAAGATCTCTTATATCAATCTCGATGATATCAATATATCAGTCTCGATGATATCGATATATCAATCTCGATGATATCAATATATCAATCTCGATGATATCGCTATATCAATCTCGATGATATCGATATATCAATCTCGATGATATCGATATATCAATCTCGATGATATCGATATATCAATCTCGATGATATCGATATATCAATCTCGATGATATCGATATATCAATCTCGATGATACGATATGTCAATCTCGATTATACGATATGTCAATCTCGATTATATCGATTACTGATCTCGATAGTATGGAAATATTGATTCTATATTTCGCTGGCCTTCCGCTATAATATAACTAGTATACTGTATAATAGGTATAGTATAATGAAGGCTCAAAGCTAGAATATAGCTATCATAAAGCAAGATCACTTATATCAATCTCAATTATATCGATATATCAATCTCGATTATATCGATTACTGATCTCGATTGTATTGAAATATTGATTCTATATTTGGCTGGCCTTCCGCTATAATACAACTAGTATACTGTATATTCGGTATAGTATAATGAAGGCTCAAAGCTAGAATATAGCTATCATAAAGCAAGATCACTTATATCAATCTCGATTATATCGATTACTGATCTCGATTGTATCGAAATATTGATTCTATATTTGGCTGGCCTTCCGCTATAATACAACTAGTATACTGTATATTAGGTATAGTATAATGAAGGCTCAAAGCTAGAATATAGCTATCATAAAGCAAGATCACTTATATCAATCTCGATTATATCGATTACTGATCTCGATTGTATCGAAATATTGATTCTATATTTGGCTGGCCTTCCGCTATAATACAACTAGTATACTGTATATTAGGTATAGTATAATGAAGGCTCAAAGCTAGAATATAGCTATCATAAAGCAAGATCACTTATATCAATCTCGATTATATCGATATATCAATTCCCATTATATCGATACATCAATCTCGATTATATCGATTACTGATCTCGATTGTATCGAAATATTGATTCTATATTTGCCTCAATTGTATGGTCTACCAAATGGTATCCCAATGCGTCCTGTGGTTTCCTGTATCTCGACACCAACGTATCAATTGGTGAAGTATCTGAATAATATGTGGTTTAGGTATACTCAATTTGCTCTTGGTCTTGTTGTGATTTTTCACCTCTGTTCTCAGTTCAGAACTCCAGCCACTTGATCAGTGAAATGCGCGGCTGCAACAGTACAACCCTCCTGCAGGTAATGCTGTGTTGCGGTCTCTTTTGATGTCACAGGCCTCTTCCAAAATGGGCCTCTCACTCCTTCAGTTGAGTGGTTTGAAAAACTTTTGAAGGATTATGGTTCACCAACTTCATTCATTTTTGAGTTCCTCTCCTTCCTGGACAAATGTTTGACTCCTAATGTTTGCAAATTCAATGATACATAATTTTTTAAACCTCCAGATGGAATAGGTGTCCTCATCGGTTCACCTTCAGGTTCGCTTGTTGCTGAAATGTTCATGAAGAGGTTTGAGTTTGAGCTATTTTCCTCCAGGCATGAGTTGATTCAATGTATCGATTTGGGACGACGCTATGTCGATGACATTTTATGTAGGTAGACTGGACCGGTTGACTTACTTCACGATTTTTTGACTTTCCTTGGATCTTCATATCCTTCCGTTTAATTCACTATGTAAATAGGAGGTCAATCAGTCAATTTCTTGGATCTTAACGTCACCATCAAGAGTAATATTTATGATTTTGGGATGAATACTACATCTTTTTGCCTGTTCAACCATAAATTGGCAGCTTATAATAGCATGATCCACCGTTTGGTAACAGTTCCACTCTCTTTGCGTGCATTTGCTGACAAAATGGAAATTGTAAAGCATCTAAAGGAAACTGATATAAACATTGACATCGACGGGATGATCCGGAGAATAATGACAAAAGTATGCCTCAATTCGACGACGTCCTTACTTTGCGTTACCGGGGAGAGGAAGAGGAAGAAAAGGTGGCTCAGATTTCCGTACATGAGACAGATCACTGCTTCAGTCAGCCAAATAATGAGAACTGCCCATTTTGATCCTGTCTCTTATCCCTTCCTCGCCTTGGGAAACTTATTGCGCAAAAACAAAAATTGATCCCTTATAATGAAAAATGTGGTGTTAACAGCCTACCTTGTCGCGATTGTCCGGCTGTTTATATACGTATGGAAAGTCATTGTTACCATCATGAGTCTGTCCTAATTAACAAGTATATTCCTTGTGACCGCTTTAATTTCATCATCACCTTTTTACATTCAAACTGATTTGTAATTTTCGTTTGGTGCAGTTTTACTCTCTCTGTATAATCACCATATCCTCGTTGCAACTTATTTGTTATCATTGTTTAATTTACTTACTATGCTTGTTTATATTGGATTTTATGAAAACTCAGAAATAGAATAGAGATAGGGCGTTAGGTAGGTTGGCCATGGATGCGAGAAAATTAGCGGTAAACGATAATGAGCAAAATTGTAGTACAGGCTAAAGAGCACCGAAGGCTAAACGTTCACCAAAAAATGGTATTGTATCCAGTGATGACAAGTCCAGTAGAGGGTGAATTAAACAATTGCATAGCTGAAGGAAGAACTTGCGACTCCAAACAGTGGCTATGTAGGATATTCAAGGGCATTCAGTGAGTGTAAGGATCTGGCTTTCTAAGTTTTGATCTGAAGGGTCCAAAAGTAGTCGAAGGTAAGGCCAAGGACTGAGAGCTACGTCACCAGAAAGCGAATTAATGTTCCTAGTCCCACTAGACATAAAGTTCCCTTCTACCAGAATAAGCTCGTTGTTCCATTAAACTCAAAAAATCAAAAATTATTGAAAATTTTCAGCGCTATAATGCTATTCTGATAGAGGCGCAGGCTCTGTATGTATTCCGAATTCCGTACTTTGATCCAAATAAAACACAAGGTCGAGTTCAATTTCCGAATTACGAATTAATCTCGTGCTTCGGATATCGTACAAACGTTGGCCACACGATCATCGTAAGCCGTCCAAACGGAATTGAAAAAAAACGCACACATCGATCGTCTAGCATTGCGACCATACGACACTCACAGTTGTCCTCATTCATCGCGAACAGCGCAGAACCTAGATTCTAAACTTTGTCTCCGCGTGCTAATTAGTACGTGAACACGAAGACGACAACCGGACCGAGATAACGGCCACTCTCAAGTGCAGTTCTATAATTTTTCTTACTTTCGTAGTTTTGGAAAGTATTTCAAAATAACGCATGTGGGTATAATATAGAAAATAACATTGTATACGCTGAAGCGAGAGCACAGCATCGTAGATTTTGTATTTTATGAACTAACGGCTATATGCACTTAACCCATAAAATATGAAATACTTAGTCATTGCATTTTCATATATGCAAGCAGTGAAGGATTAGCAATGAGATGAGACGCGGTGCCTACATTTTAACCTTTGCTCGCTCCATTAACAACCGCAAATAAATTTTCTGTTGAAAAGAATCGCAGAAACCGAAATGTACAAATGTAGACAAGATAGCGGAAATCCAATATTTAAAATCAGCTTAAATATGAGAGCGTGCTACAAACTCGGCGTTTCTCTTGAGATAGGTACGTAGTTGAAAATTATGGTTTCTCTATCATACAAAATATTCGGGCTGAAGGGAATTCCTGCTGAAAAATTTTTACACTAGAAAAGCCCCTTTCCACGAATGTCATAGAATCACAAGGAAAAAAGTAGTGCCTTTCTCTAGCACGCCTCACCTTCTCCATTCGTCTAGAACTCATGTGTTTATCAACGACTTGGTTACTATGAGATATTTTCCGGAGTAGTCGAGTATACCTTACTTCACAGCTCTGTACACTATTTCCAACCAACTGAAGCCCGTTTAGCAGCCAAAAAAATCTTCGGGGTCGTTAGATTATTAAATACCGTCGAATTCAACCAGGTGAAATAAATTGTTGAATAGGAGCAGATGTACAAAAATTCAAATTATAGGTAAACGTTTTTGGCACGAAGACCATCACAAGACGAAGCGCATCTGAGAAATGAAAAGAAAAAGAAGAAGAGTATTGAAGCCAGCTGAAATCCAAAAGCCATAAGCCGAATTTAGCCGATTTTTCACTGATAATAGCGAAGCCGAACGCTATCTTTATTCAAACCTTTTTGAATCGAAAGCCAAAATAAGCCAACTCAGTCTTTTTGTGAAGCTTTCAAAACAACGCTCAATAAACTCAAAGTATAATTAAGATGAAGAAGTTCCGTTCAGCTGTTCAGCATAGAAGCTTGTAGTGCAGTCATCTAATGAAAATAAATACAAACTGGAGAAATCCACAAGTATGACAAAGCCCCAATCTTCCCGATCGTTTCATCACAACTCAAATTTCTTCATAACATCGATCAGCCAAAAATCAGCCGAATGGAGCCGAAAAGTCAGTTGAATTTTTCCAAAGTCGTAAGTTCAAGTCAAAAGCTGAAGCTGGAATTTTTGCTAAGGGTTGGGGCCTTCTGACTGAAATGGTTCCGATTCTAACTAACGTGGGCTTCAATCAGTCAGATTTTTATGTAAAAGCGCCGACTCCAATTCGGTTCCATTCTAAGGAAATTTATGCCGTTCCTATCGTATGATAATTTTATTGATGAATTTATTAAAAAAATTTTATAATTATAAATAAATTTTAATAAATTTGAATTATAATTTGAATTAATTAAAATTATAATAATTATTAAAATATTATATTAAAATATAAAATAAAGTCAACTATTATTGAAATAAAAAATTATGAAGAATTTAATATATTTTTAAAATTATTTTATTAAATTTTAAATTATAAAAATTTAAATTATTAACTTGACTTGAATTTTGATTTAATAAATTTAATAATTATTAATAATATTATATTATATATAATTTTATTGATTTTTTAAATAAAAATATCAATATTTCTATTTCATTATTGGTTATTAAAAGTTTCAATAAATCTTTCAATTTTATTACTTGAAGAAATAATTATTAAATTGGAAAAATTGATCATCAAAATGAACAAAATAATTAATAAATTAATTTTTAATATCAATTATCAATTTTTATGATTTACAAAATCATATTTAATTTAATTATTTTTATTTAATTATTAAAATAAAATTTAATAAATTTTAATAATATTTTTTTTAGAATTTTTATAAAATTAAACTGTTCGATTAAAATTTTATTACATGATTTGAGTTTAGATCCATGTAAATTAGATTGGATTTAATCTTAATTAAGTTTCATATTACTGGTTACGGCAGAAGGTTACGACCACTACTTTTGGTTTGCAATACTCTGGGAAGAGGAATACCAATTTTCACCTGCATAGTCCATTCTATTATAACCACCCTATCACACTGCTTGAACTGAACTCAGCACCTATTGAATTTCAAAAAAATCACCTAGAGCTTGGACAACACTCCCGCCGTCGTACTCAAAATTTTCATCCCAACTTCTTTCATTCACTCTTCAACTCCATCCCACTCCACGACTTATACTCCTTGTTAGTCTAGAAACTAGCCATTGTCCTCCCAATCCTACAACCTTCTAAAAATCTTTCCCTTCCCACCCCAGATTCCCTTTCAAGAAAAATCAAGATTATTCTGATGGTTACTTAAACCTAACAAGGTCGTATTTGCCTGTCAATACGGCTTCCGAAAAAACAGATACACTTTACGAGCCATTTCCAACTGCAACCTTCACATTGAAGAATCATTTTGTAAAAACTTTCCTCTCTACCCCAACATGGACAAGAAGTCTCCTACATGCCTGGATAGACCAGATTTTCAATTACGGCAGACCACTCACACGTAGTTTCATGGAAATCTTATCGCACCGTGGTATCAGCTTTGGTCCTCTGTAATAGACGGTGAGTCTTGAGGCGATGATAACCACTCGAGGGTACAGGGGGAAAACGGTGAGTGTCCTAACGGAACGATCTGCATAAACGGTAATCCAATTGTTGAGAACGTTCCTTTGGGACATTTACCCTTCCACCCTTCTTAATTTTCTAATCATTCCATTTCCATTTCATTTCATACTTACGCACAGTTCTCTAAAGCTAAAATATTCTGAAGGTGTGTTTTAGGAGGACCTCATTTTCGCCAGAAAATTTATTTTAAAAAAAGTCTAATTGGTTTGATTCCTCTTTCCAATACCTCGACTTACGTCGCCCATGCCTATCACCTACGTACCCTGATCGAAATAGGGGTTTTTGACGTTAAGAGATATACTATTTCTGTATAAGTACATTCATCGTTCAAGTTTCATTCATGTATACATCATTTCCCCTTTCGCCCTTACATTTCGCTTTCTTCTACAAGAATTTCATATCGTCGTGAATTACGGCGCATTCTATCGAGAAGAAATTCCACAAAAATTTAAATTATTAAAATATTCCCGCAAATCTCGGATTCTACCGGAATATGCGAGTGAGACAAACAAGAAGAGGGGAAAGAATGAAAAAAACGGAAAGCACGAGACATTACGAAAAAGACGAGGAGGAGCGAGAAAGAAGCAGCACGATAAAGTCGGTTAACTGACAACAAAACTGCTGTAGTTCGTAACATATCGAGGAATGTGGTGAACCCCACAGGCTATAAGCCAACTTCTCCGTGGAATGTTGAACCTACAACCAGAAATTATGTTGATTCAATCTTCAATCAATCGATGACCAATTCAAACCTAAAGGCTCTAACCAGTAGACATATCTTATGCGCACGGAATGCAGATCAATTATTTTTCATCGCCGATGACGAATTATAAAGACAAGGATATTGTCTCGCGTCCGACCACTCTCATTCATTCTGATTTTCATCAAAGAATCGCCTTTTCACCCCTCGCTTCTCTCGTGAGTTTATCGTGAAAATTAGTGTACATTGTACGCTGATGAAGTTTGATGAAAAATACGAATTTCTCTCTTCGTATTCTTTCAGACAGGAAGAACGTAAATGTAATGATGCGCCGGAGATCGGAAGGCGGACGAGTACAGTAAAAAAGAATTACTTTTTTTTTATTTTTCCCCGTGGATAATTATATTCCGAGAATTCGAGAAACTCTACGATAGATTATTCTTTATAAATGATCTTGATTAATGGCCTGAGTACGTTGTATTTTGTGACTTAGACAAAGCTTTCGAATCGCTCTTGTTATTAAAGATGACATCTTCTCACAGAAATTTGCTCTTCTTCTCACTTCGATACGTGTTGAGGAAGGCTCTGATGCCTCTGGCCAAGCGATTAAGAGACATGGATAGAATCGCAGACTGTATTGTAGACCTGCTCGACTCGTGTTTCCAGTTACCCCACTGTATTATGTAGGTCGCTGTGCGGTGCGCTTCCATATGCCGCACTGATTTTCCCAAAATTAAAATCTCGTGAATCGGCTTACCTCTGTAATCGTTGATGGCTACCACTAACGTCAGCGTCGAACCAAGGGGAACGATCCCGTTGACCGGCGGCGCCCACGGTCCTTTCCCATGCTGTATCTCCATCCAGCAGTCCACGTTATCTCCTGAAATACAATTATTGAAGAGTTTTAAAAAAATTATAAATATGGGTAAATCGAAAGTTGAAAATGGTGTAATTATACAGGAATTTCTACATCTTCACACTACGTATGGAAAGACACACTTCGATATGAAGAAATTCATCCGTTTGAACGATCCCAAGAATTTAAATTTAGCTTACTACGTTTATTATGACGTACAATTTCCAACCTTTGGATATATTTCATCAAATGTAAGAGAACTTGTCGAAATCATGAAAAATTTATAAACTCGATTATGAAATAAGACTGAAACGCTATGCGCCTGAGTATCTGGATCTCTTGTTTTTGCTTTTTCAAAAGATCTGGAGCTTATGTAGAGCTCAATAGATCTAGATTCTTCATAAATCAAGATCTGGAAACCAAGAGATCCTCTCATTGTCCCACTCAGATCTGGAACCTGAGAGATTTGGTTCTTTCTTGGTTGTCAAGTTGAAATTGAGAAGAAGAAGCTTTTTTGGAGACTGTACAAAAATTTGAAAAATGCCATGCAAAAATGAAACTCGCCAGGACTGCACAGAAATTCTAAGAAAGCTAAGCAATGATAAAATCCAAGATGATACAGAATAGGAAGAGTTTTCCGTCAAAAGGGCACCCGTTCCAAAGTAATTGAATTTGATCAGGTGCCTTTTTGACAGATAACTCTCTATTCGTGACGTCACAACGTACCGTCTGGTAAGAAACTTCAATTTTTTTGCGGTTGCATGAGGATTCATGGCTTGCCGAGTCAAGAGCCATAAAAATAAATTAAGAAACACTATTTGACACAAATAGGGTGAAGTTTTTGAAAAAAACTGAAACAAATGTGATTCGAATGACCGCAACGATTCTCGATTTTTCGAGCTTACATCTCTTCAAGATTGATCAACCAAGTAAGCTAGTTCCTCACGTTTTAAAAGAAACTGCATTGGACTGATTTTCTGGCCGGGCCAAATAAATGAAGATCATATTCATGTCTTTGTAGATTCCCTTGTTTCTGTAAAATTTTTAGGAGGTATCTGCATGTGTGATAGTGGAAAATGTTTACACATAAACTTAGTATATTGGTTATTTACTTTGAGAAGAGACGTACGTCTTTCATCTCGGGAACGTAAGAATCCTCTTTTCCAATATAGTCGACGTCGATTTTTAGTCGATTAAGTTCCGCCCATTTCGACCCAAAATCGACCGTTTTTTTTTCATCAAAATTGAGTTGACCCAAAGTCGACTCCAGGTCGACGTCGATTTGAGGTCGATGTAAGGTCGACCAGCGTAAATAACAAGAAAACTACAAATTTACTCGAAATTGACCCAACGGAGTAGTCGATCTCAGGTCGATAAAAAATTCGGGGTTGTCGACTCGAAATCGACGTGGCAAATGAGTCGACCTAGAGTCGACGCTTGTCGACTCGAAATCGACCGGATATCGACGTCGACGTGAGAGCGATTTCAACAACATATCGACGCGATTTCGACCAAGACTTCGAAACAAATAAATTCTCGCAGTCGACACTGGTTGTCAACCGGAAACCGACGGTCGACATGGTTCATCGGGTTTGCTCCGCACGTCCGTCCCTTCCTTAATCTGGTAAGAGTCCACTTTGAACTATTCCAAGCTAATAGATTTTAGAGAGCTCTCCTTGGTGTATAGTTCTAATTAGGGTATTTTGAGCAGATAGTTTTTGGGTAGCTCACTCGCTCCGGTCGTTCGCACCCTCCTTGTGTTGGTAGAAGAATTTTAAGCCAATCTATTTAAAGAACTCACTCACAAAGGCGTATACTATGATTTAGCCTTACTAGCCCTAAACTAGGATTTAGCCATCTATATACCTATTTTTTCATGTACTAGTATACTAAAACGACAGGTATAAACAAAAAGCTAATACCTCATATACGCCCAGTATAATACAAAAGAATAGAAAAATTTATTCGTGCAAGGATGTACAAATATAAGAAAATCAAAGTCGTGGCTTTTCCTGCACAGTTTTTATTTGAATATGAACGCGACGTTTCGGTCTCATTGAGACCTTTTTCAAGCTTGCAGGAAAAGCCACGACTTTGATTTTCTAGTATAATACCTAAAACATACAAAGAGGAAGGCTAGAATTCCCAGTATAGGCCTAGTATAATACCTATAAAATACATAAAGGAAGGAGGGGTGTACTCGCAGATTTCTCAATCACCTGCCAGATAAGGATAAATCCTAGTGTGGGCCTACCTAGTATAATCCATGAAAGAGCTAAATCCTAGCATAGGCCTAGTATACTACCTACTGGAAGGGTGTACTCGCAAATTTCTCAATCAACTGCCAGGTAACAGTCTCCGCCTAAATCTAGTATAACTATTAGGGCCAGTGCTGCTAGATGTACGGATTTCTGTTCCTCCAAAAAAATACGGATTTGTCCACAGATTTTGCGTAGAATACGGATTTCTTGTGCTCAAGGTAAAAAGCACCCTGGTCACGCATATGAGAGATACTCTTCTCCTGGTCGTTATAGGCTGATACCGCAGTCTTTTGTAACATTGAGTCGATCAAGGAAAGTACCTCAGCTACTACTCTAAGAGATACCTTTCTCCTGATCGTTATCGATAAATAAGATAAATTTGTTTAAAAAAATGACAGATACGGATTTTTCATACCATCTGGCAGCACTGATGATAGTATGTTTCCCAGTAAACGCTTAATATAATACCTAGGGGGGAAAGAAGGGGATGTACTCGCAAATTTCTCACTCACTTTACGAGTTATAAAAATTTACTAATCCATTATCTTGGGGGGAAGGGGGGGGATGCGTATTCGAGGATTTTCGAATTGGGGAGCGGTAAGACAAAATATATGAAATATGTCAAAATTTTCCAGAAAGAAAATAAGATTAACGACATGGTCGTCGTTGCGTGTAATCAGACAGAACAATGCACGACAAAAATATGTGGAAACAATAGTAGTAATAGAATGAGTACATAAAAAGGGGGCTCCCTAGAAGTTACAGGGGACTAAACGATCCTTGCCTTGATTAGTGTAGGGGTGAGTTTTTTGTTGAACCTTGACATAGATATATTTCAAGGCCAAGGGCCCCATTTGCAAATCAATATCACAAAATAGAGGAACAGGCCAATGACATTACAACTAACCTTGACCTACTTCAGGAACTTGGGAAAATTTTGACCTTAATTACTCAAGGACCTGTATCTCTAGCCTTCATTGTACTAATCATATCATGCAGTACACTATCCTTTAAAGTTATAGCTTCACATACAGAAACTAGAATATCACAAAACAGTGTCTCAAGAATGACATCACAAACTGATGACGTCATAAGTGACCTTCACCTACTTCAGGGATTTGGAAAAATTTCAACTTTCCTCTCATCACCTGTATCTTTAGCCTTTGATATACTAAGCTGTACTAGGCCTAACAAATAGTACACTGGCTTCAAATTTGGAAACTAGTATTTTCAAGACTCTAAGTGTTCCACACAGGGTGTAGGTTAAGGAAGAGGGGAAGAGGACGCGGATCCGAATCTTTATTTTTCATCCTCAAGGTACGAACATTGTTTTTGTTTTTTTCAGAAAGATCTGGAACCGGAAAGACCCTAATTTTTGACAGGGATCCTCTTTTATGGGTGGTAAATTAAAGAAAAACAACGGGTGCCGGGCGCCGTCCGGCAAACTTGGGACTTGGAAAAGAGGGTTGTCTGGCAAAACTTGGAACTTCTCCGAGCTATAGGTGATAGGAGGGGGACTTGGAAAAATATCGACTTTCAAGTTGTATACAAGGGGAAAAGGACTTGAAATTTTTTGAGAACAGGAACTCTTATTTCTATCAGCTCTGAAACCTGGAAAATCCACATCTTCTTTCTCACGATCCAGAACCCGAAAAAACCTTTACCAATGATCCCTACTGCATATGAAGCTATAAAACGATATATCGATATAAGATTCGATAAATCTATACGGATCTTTAGTCGACATATTGCGTTTTATAAGACGGGGTAGGTCTTTCGCCATTTTTTTTTCGGCGAATTGCATCTTCCGAGGGTGTGGAAGCTTTGACCTACAATAGTTTTCCTATAACGAAGTTGAACGAGGAACTCATTGGTGTCCGGAAAATTCATCGCAGGATCACCGATAGAGCGAAAATTTAAAGCAAAAAATTGGGAACAAGCAAATAGAAGCGGATGGAAATTTATAGCAGGATAACGCAGTCAAAGATTGGCATCCTGCTTCTCGACGTACTCCCATCCTCATATGTACTTTGCACTTTCATGACTTTTCAGCACCTGTAGACGCCCTGCTCTGTATTTTCTTCTCATGCAAAAGATGACCTATCCTGTAAACTAACGCACGAAACTGGAAAAAATGGTATCTGTCTCGATGGAAATTTCATGAATAAACGCCTTTCTTTCTGACTCATTATTGACTTTTTGACATGTTTCATGTCTTTTTCTCTACCCCCTAATTCTTGAAAATTGTCCGGGCGTCCGGTTGTGACCTTGAGACTTGGAAGAATTTTGATTAAAAAAAAAAGAAAGGGATGCATTTATCGGCACGGGACCAAAACTGAATGGCACAATGGGATAAATTACCAATCACGGGAAAGAAAGTAAAACAACGGGAAAGAAAAAAATTCACGGCCAAAAATATAATATGTGCACGGGAAAAAAATAAACAGTAATTTGGGAATTACACGACCTGAAAATAAAATACACTTCTAAATAAAATTTTGCCCGGGAATGAGAAAACACAAATCACGTCAGAGGAGACCATTACTGCGTTAATAACGCCCGCTTGGCTTTTGCTGGTCGGCCTCTCTTTCTTTTCTGACCAAGTGGTAAATTGCGAGCTTCTACAGGTGCAGTAACATATTTTAGTCAAATCTGCATCCCTAAACAATGCTTACATTGACGGTGCTCAATGAAGGTTGGACAAGTGCACGTTGATTCATTCAGAACATTTGCATTGATATTTATGGTCCACACATTGTAATTTTCATCTCAAAATTCATCAAACGATACCCACTTTCCGCGTGATGACTTGAATTTTTGTAGACTTTTTGCAAAAAGAGGCATCTCCATTGCTGATAAACTGGTACAATACGAGGAGGATCCATCCTTCGACGATCATTGCAGTACCTTATGATTACTGAGAGCCCAGTGATACGCCTCCGTCCAGATGCCTAAAGAGACACTATGTTGCTCACTGAAGTGAATACAATTAATGGATTGTGGGTCTCGTCGTTCTGACCACTGCCTCACAATATCAAAAGCTTTTCTCAGGAACTGGCCAACTGGTAGCCGATCGCTCAATGTATGTTTGGTTTTGATCCAGGCATTGGTCCCATTCCCGTGACGTACCATACAAAAAAATGTATCCTGTTCAATTTTTTTATACCTAATTATGTGAGCCGCCTGTCGGGTACATTTATAAAATGATGCCGTTCAATATTATTATTTGACTGTGATTTATGAGTCGTTGAAGGACAATTTCATCCCGTGCAAATTTCTTTCTCTACCCGTGCAGTTATATATTTCCCAAAAAGAAATAATAAAATAAAAATAAAGAAAAATAAAATAAAAATAAAATAAAATAAATAAAATAAAAAAAATGAAAAATAAAACAAAAATAAAAAAAAATAAAATGAAGAAAATGGAATGAAAAAAAAATAGAATTAAAACAAATAGAATTAAAAAAATTGAAAAAAAAAGAATAAAAAAAATAGAATAAATAAAATAAAAATAAATAAAAATGAATAAAATTCAAAATAAATTAAAAATAAATTAATAAAAATAAAATAAAATGAATAAAATGAAAAATAAAATAAAATGAAATGAATTTAAATTGAAAATAAAAATAAATGTCTGGGAGGTCATTGAGAAATTTGCGAGTACCATCCTCTCTCAAACAAAAATAATAAAAAAAAATAAAATCAAAAAATAAAATGAAATAAAATCAAATCAAAAATAATTCTGAAAAAACTCAGAAGCGGGATGAACGAGCGGAGCGAGTGAGGCTTAGTAATCTCATCAGCCTGAAATATACTAAAGTAGACTTGTACTGGACCAAGAAGCAGGACGAACGAGCGGAGCGAGTGAGGCTCAGTAATCTCATCAGCTTGAAATATACTAAAGTAGACTTGTACTGGAATTTATTTGAAAAAAAATACGAAGATATTGCAGAGTGCAAATGTGTATCTCTTATACTGATACGAAAAAGAATATTCGAAACGGAGAATGAGATGAAAAGTTTAATCAAGAATACAGCTAGTGCGCATATAAGAACGATACGAAAACTAACTTTATGAGGGCGAATGGAGAAAGAGTCTTATTGTAACAAGGGTATCGAAACGTTGTAATTTAGCCGGTTCGTGAGGACTGTTGGGTAAAAAAAAAATTCAGCCAGGCGTAGCACTTCGTATTAATTGGAATACTCTGGCATTCCCCAATAAATCTAGAAGAACCCAAGATCCAAAATGTGGACGACCTCTCGCTTTTCAAGCATGCGCGTTGAAGATGAACCTTTTTCTCTTCACAAGAGTCAAACCTTGAAACTCTCTGAGTAATAGCATAGTATCCGCCCCAAATTTCGATAAAATTACTTTTTTGAAGACTCACCTCTAAAGTCCAACTGAATCACGTCGAGATCAGCAATCACCATCGGTGGTTTGGAGGCTGTTTTTTCGTAATCGTTGTACCATTCGCACCGTAACCGTTTCGCCTCGTCCCAAACTTCCAGCAGGTCTTTGTCGTACTGCACCACCACCGTATTCTCGTAAAACTGGCCATTAAGATCGGGCTTCGTGCCGCAGCCGTCATATCCGATCCGAAATTTATAGAATATCTTGCCCGTCGACGGCGGCACGTACACGCATCGAGGATCGCCGTACTGACCTTTCGACGAGACGATACCCTCGAAGGGTTGCGTAAACTGCAGATGTACGTCCATGTGATCTTTACCGCACATCACCTCCAGCGACTGTATAGACGGCATTCCGTCCGGCCTTTCCAGCGGCCACACATCATTGTTGGCTGAATACGATCCATTCTGAAAAAGAGAGAGAAAAAAAATTACCGTCGTGTACTTTCTCGCTCACGATCGCGTCGCTTAATTGAATAATTTTTTACAAGCATGGCTAGGCGTACGCGCAGCAACTCTAGAGGCCCAGCGAATTGAGCAGTTGACGCCAGATGTTGCAGTTTTATCGTAATTAGTTTATCGGAATAATAAAACCAGCGCGCAAGTGCACAGGTCTTGTATACAAGGAGTTCGTAAGAAGATAAGATTTAATACGAAGAACACTTTTCATAGATGTTCGTAAATTGATAACGAAATCACGCTTCATTGATTATTCTTGCAGTTCGATCTGGACTCGACGCCGTGTACATACAAGCTAGCCAGACTACAACTTCAAGTTGCGGTGTCTACTTTTCGGTATATTCGAACAGCGGGATGTAAAGTATTTATCTATATATCTGGATGCTAAGTGACTCTCGGCAAGCGCGAAAGTATCGCGCATTTTGCAGCATTTTCTCGTTTTAACAGATCTCATTATCATTAGCTTTAATTAACCACGATACTCTTTCTTCGTGGATTTCGAAAATGTTTAGGATGTAAGGTATGACTTACACATATTTCTTCAATCGTTTGTAGAATGCACGCGTAAAAATTTTTTGAAGATTACGAACGGTCTACGAATGCGGAGAGACCACCGTGGCTCGCGTTAGGATACGAGCGATCATTCGGGAATGAAGTGGGTCAAATAATAGAGGTGATAAACAAACGTACCCAACATTTTCTTTTCACATAAAAATATGGAACTGAATAGAGACGAACTTTTCCACGTTTCTTCGAGTCGACTGCGAGACATATTCTATACCCCTAGATTCAGCCTACATAAGGAGAGCAATTCTTTGGAATATCAATACAAATATCACAAGATGATAGCATGGGTGAGTCAGTCAAAGATACCAAGGATCCGGCAGAAAGAAAGTCAAAGGATTGGAAAATAAAAATTATTATCTACTATAATACTCGAAAATATTCTCTCGGATGACGTCACATCACACCCGCCTTCTCTCTCAGGCCCTAGTTTACTATTAAAAATAATATTATTGGGTCAAGTAGTTGATCCTAATTTAACCTATTATAGGCTAACTTAAGGTCAATATTTATCCCAATCCCCAAAGTGAAATCTAGTATCCCGATGAACCATGTCGACCGTCGATTTCTCGTCCGACCGAAAATTTATTATTTTCAAAGTCTAGGTCGAGATCGCGTCGATATATTGTTGAAATCGACTTCACAACGACGTCGATATCCGGTCGATTTTGAGTCGACAAGTGTCGACTCATTTGTCACGTCGATTTCAAATCGACATCCCCGAATTTTTGTCGACCTGAAATCGACTGCTCTGTTTGGTCGATTTTGGGTTGTTTTGTAGTTTTTTGGTAATGGTAAAAAGAAGTGGTAGATTTCGAGTCGAGTTCAGGTCGATATGCGGTTGATTTTGGGTCGAAATGGGCGGAACTAAATCGACTCAAAATCGACGTCGATTTGCTCGATGTATTGGGTCGATATTAAGTCGATTTGGAGTCGACATGGTTCAACGGGATACAGCAAGTTAGGCCTAGTATAAAGAAATATGGAACTAGTTAGCCTGACAGAATGGGTCAAGGTCTGTGATAATTTCATAGTAACAAAACAGTGATTAGAGCCTTATAAAATAATGAGAAAAGAGAACAGCCTTTTCAATAATTCATCGTTAGAATTATTCCAAGACATGACTAGATTTTTTTGGAACATATTTAAGTAGGATTTTCTTGGACATAGCTGGGAGTTTTCTGGAACATGACTATAATTTTTTTTGTTCATTACTGTGATTGTTCCAGAATATTGTCAGGATTTTCTTCGAATATTATTGCCAAAATTTTTTTGGATCATTGTTGTGATTTTTCCAGAATATGACTAAGATTTTTCTGGAACATTGCTAGAATTTTTCTGGAACATTGCTAGAATTTTTCTGGAACACTACTAGGACTTTTTTGGAAGATGACTAGAATTTTTTTGGAGCACTGTTAGGGTCTTAATGGAACATTGCTAGGATTTCCAGAATATGACTAGGATTTTTCTGCAACATTGTGAGGATTTTTTGCAAGCAGAGTGTTGCGGCCAGCCGAAAGCCATAAGTTATATGTTCACTCTCAGAAGCCAGAAGCTAAAAAAATCAACATTTTTTCAGCTGACTGATTTCTTCTGTTCCCCTCACCCCTCACCTTTATGATGACATGGATAGCCAAAAGCCGTATTCAGCCGTATTTTTGGACCATTAAGCCAAAGCTAAAAGTCAGCCTTACCAATAAAAAATTGGAGCAGCAGAAAGCCGATGCTGTATTTGTCAAGGTCATCAGCCTGAGTCGAGAGCCTTAGCCGTATCGTTCGGCTGCGACATTTTGATTGTAGGATTTTTTTTTTCTCTAGAACATGACTAAGATTTTCTTGGGACATGGCTATAATTTTTTTACAACAAGACTATACATTTTGGTTGATAGAATTTTTCAAGAGAATTTAAGGCTTTTCCCGAACATTTAATTAAGGTGAATATTAAAAAACATTGGGGAAAAAAAAAAGGTTGCACGAGAAATGAAGAACAGGAAAACAAAATAGATGACCTAGTTTTAAAAAGGATTGACAAGAACTGCTCATATACGAGACATTAACAGATTTTCTCGAGTAATGTAAAATGCAGAACTACTTAGTAGCTGTAACGGGGTAACGGGAGAGGGAGGAGGAGAAGGAGGAGGAGGAGGAGGACTAAGTGAGTAGGTAGGTGATGTGTGATCAGGAGTCGGCTGGTTTCTGTCTGTCTATTGTTGAAGCGACGTAACTCTTGTGTCAATTTTTTCCTGACCATCAGTTTATTCATTTAAATTAATTAAATGAATAATTAAAAATTTTTTTTTATAATTAAATTAAACAATATAATACTGTAACATATTGACAAATCACCTAGACAAAAATTTCATTCATTTATAAAATAATATAATATTATCAATTAAATTCTATTGAGGTAATATGAAATGATTTTTTTTATTTTAATTAAATTTAAAATTATTTTAAGGATGAGAGGATGATTGAAAAAATAATTTTAGTTTATTACCTCGATATTGAGTTATATAATTCAAGTAAGATCTTTATTTCGACAAAATATTAATTATAACTTTTTAAATTATCTTTAAAATTTAATTAATAAAAATAAAATTTATATAAAATAGAATCCTATAAAATTAAAATTAATGAAAAAAATGTAATTATTATTTAAATTTATGAAATATGTAATTTGAATAATTTGAATCATATTCTATATTGAATTTGATAATTTTTGATATATTCAATGAGTTAAATGATATTATTATGATATATTGATTTAATTAAATTCTATTGAGTTGATATAAAAAATATTTTTTTTATGTTAATTGAATTTAAAATTATTTCAAGGATAACAGGATAATTAAATGAATAATTTTAGTTTATACCCTCGCTGTTGAATTATAAAATTTATTTAAAATCTTTTATTTTTTCAAAATATTAATCACAACTTTTTAAATTATCATTCAAATTTAATTATTAAAAATAAAATTGATATAAAATAAAATACTATAAAATTGAAATTAATGAAGATAATATATTTATCATTTCAATTTATAAAATATGTGCAGTAATTTGAATTATTCTTATATTAAATTTAATAATTTTTGTTATATTAAATAAGTTGAATTATATTACATATTTTAATAAGTTTTTCAATGTTTCTTCCTGTGCACGTTCACTTTGTAAAGATTAATATTGTTTCATGGGTATACATTTTCTAGTGACGTGGGCCAATTAATTTCTCGTGGATTATAATGATATGTTGTTAAAAATTTTTTTTTTCTCGTCTTCAATAGTTTTTTCCTTTGGAAAATTAATTTTCATGGTCATTATTTTATAATTCTGCTATGTCCCTTTCATTATCTCGTGCTTCTTATTATTTTTCTGGAGCCGATAAATGGGCCCCCTTCATTAATAGTACGTACAGCGTTTCGACCGAAGTGGTGGTATTTATCAAGTACCAAACAAGATAGAAAAAGGAAATGAACTAAGCGAATACAACACTTGGGCCAGAACAAGTCTACTTTAGTATATTTCAGGCTGATGAGATTACTGGGCCTCACTTGCTCTTTTATTTTATTTTTATTCAATTTTTTTTTTTTTTTCGAAAGAGGGTGGTACTTGCAGATTTCTCAATGACTTCCCAGGTGATTCATGAAAATTGTCTAAGTCCATTATTAGGGGGGGGGGGGGGGTACTCGCGAATTTACGATAGTGTATAGGGTGTCAGAAAAGACATGAAACATGTGAAAATAGAATGAACTACAAGATCCAACTAGTATAGCCTAGTACACTGAATGTTAAGTCTAGTATAAAGTTTGAGATAGGTCAAGGTCACTGACGGTTTCATCAAGCGTCATGCAAACCCTCGATGATTTTCAATAATTCCAGTAAAAAAATCGAGATGTTTTTTGCGCGTATTTTCTCGAGATCATTCTCAATCTCATGTGTTCATAAAATGACAAGAATTCAATGAGCCCCCTTAAAACCCTGGAGTATTTGTTATATTTTCACTTCCGAGAGTTTTGAACTTCTCTGAGAGCCTGAAGAATTTCATCAAAAAATGGGTCGAATATTGCTGTCTTTTTGACATAAAAAAGAATACTGATTATGATTCTAGAGAAAGTTGAAACCAAAACTTTGACGGCCCTTGCTGCGCACTTACTTTCAATAATTTTTCTTCTTCTTCTTAGGTTCAAGCTTCAAAATTTTCCAAGTTCCTAAATTAGGTCAAGGTCATTGATAAAAATTTTTGGCATTGGTGTCCTCATCGTGGTAAAATCTCGCATCAACTATCACAAATCCACCAAAGATGGTCGAATTTGAGACTTTTTGTATTTTTTTTCGATCTTTTTTTATAATTATCATGACTTTTAAAATATAGACCACGTATAGCCAGAAAGAGCGTGTGTGTAGTATGTTTCAACATCTCACTCAAAAATACAGCGGATAACGCACCTAAAAGGGTTCTTTCAGGTCTCACTGCCTACATGGAATTTGCGAATTTTGTGTCATGTGATATCGCGCCTTCGCGAAAGCGGGGTTCGTGTTCAATAGAGTCTAACGTCTATGATATAAAAGGAGTCCAGAAAGCAAATATGGAGTATTGCAGTCCGGAAAGAATCTACCTACAATTTAAAGGACAGAAGGACGGAAGAAAAGGACAAAAGCTTAATTGCGACGAACAGTGCAAGAAAAAATTTAATATCAGGAAAAAAGCACGAAACACCAAGAGAAACGAAGGAAGAGAAGTCGCTCTTTGGCAAACACTGAAATGAAAAATACTGCAGCACAATGAACAGATCATACATGTAAGAAACCGCATAAAGAGAATATTACTGTGAGAACAGATTGAGATTACAAAGGTAAGGAGGAGAAACGCTAGTCCCTCGTAAAATGAAATGACGTTTGACAGCGAAATAAAATTATTCGATTTGATGATTGGACGAGACAGGAAGAACAAAATCGACCAACAAAATGATGGCACATCTATCAAAGCAATACCACTGATGATGGGGTAACACCCGAAAGTACTCAGGGATTGCGCGAGTATATTATAAGAAATTGTAACGAGGCCACTCGCGTACGAAGTTTACGGTAGCCAGCATTTTATGCTATAATTTTGATAGAATAATTATGTGAAGAAGAATAAGAGTAGAAATTATCCTTTATCCATTTCGCACGGACCAGGGTCAGACTGACGTGGATCGTTTTCTCTGTTACAGGGACCTAATTTAGAAAATCGAATCTATACCCAACCTGAAAATACTCTTGAAAACTAACTAATAAAGTACCATGGTGCTCTCAAGATCGTTTTAATTTAATTTCTATTTTCTGCTTGCTCTTATCCGACTATTGAAGTTCCCCAACAATTTTCGTACGCGATACGATCGAATCGCCGTCTTCATCCCCGACGGTGACAGAAGATGATTCCCAGAATGCGGAAAGATCAGTACACTTTCCGACTCGCGTTAAAACACGAGAGATCCGGCGGCGCGTCGAACGTCAATTCGGTTGGTTGGGCGAAAAGTGGGTCAAATATCGGACGTCTAGTTTTGAATTTTTTTTTTTTTTTCTTTTTGAATAAATTCTTGATAACGTCTTGGTTGCAATGATACCGTTCTCGTTCGGGCTACGCGAGTCGGCTACAACATAAGCCAAGCTAATTAGCGTATACGAAAATTTCTTATTATATCTTCGAAATCTATACGAGTAATGTAAGCAACTCATCTGGAAGCTACGTAATTTTTCTAGCGATGACTCGCTATTCAGTTAACGACACCGACATAATACGCGTAATTTTTACGGCCTGTTTAATAATTGAATAGCACTAGCCTCCTTCGGTAGAGTGAAATTATAACTTTGTTGGCCCAGCTCGCGGAAAACTTGAAATAGATTTCGTATCAACTAACAGCCGTTTACCGCGGCATATACATACTACTTATCGTATATATTGTTGTTTCCTATTGGCGCTGCTCATATTCTTTCAATTTCCATAGCGACGCGCAATTACCGCATTTCAGCTTTATACGAGTATAATCTTACATTCAACGCTTAAGCGAGCTAATAGCCGGTAGTTTGGTGGGTCTCGCGTATGTGTAACTTTTAACACGCTTATTGATTACTCGCTAGCTTTTCACTGCGTGTATAATTCAAAACCAAACCTTCGAATACGAGCTAGAAAATTACGGCTTTGTCGATTTGACGCTGCATCAATCAATTCCCGACAATAATCTATCGACGGGGCAGAACTTCCCTTCCGAAGTTTCTTGCGGGCGTGTACCACATGCCTCTCAAAATTGCGCTCGTGGTTTTAAACATGATTGAATTCGAATACACATAGATCGAAAAATCTCTTTGCTAGAAGGCTCAAACAACGCTCATGAATCAATATTCGCTAATTTCTTCGCTCGAGAGGTGTACGTGGGAGCCGCGGATGAATTACTGGCAGAAGCCTGCGGATATATATTCGATTCGAAGAACGACGCGCGATGACTTTCATTAATTTTATTGCAGTTCGAATGTTACTTTCGCTCAAAATGAATTAAGAACATAGCGCACAAATCTTTAGTGGTACGAAGGCGTAAATTTCAGTACGCAATAAAACTCGAAGAAGATGGGAGTTAACAAACCACAATAGAGGATTTTCAGCTTTAGAGATACCGACTTTGAAGTTTGGAAATTTACACTGAGATACAGTATAGATAAGAACAATATCGAATAGTGATTCTCCCCTCAATATAGGAAATTTTGAAACGAAATTATTCGTCTAATGTTTCGCATTTTCGCGCGACGACAGATTTAGCGCGAACTCCTATTTAATTGGTAACATCTTTCTGGTCCAGCCTGTTAGGCTGAGTTCGAGTTCCTGTTCAAGCGTACAGTATATTAGATTACATTAGGCTTAGCACACAATATATACTAGATTGCTAGGCTTTGTCCCAGCGATTTGATGCAGATATATACGAGTTCGAGTTATCCCGTGCAAAAAACTGTACTAGTTCTAAATCAGCCACTATTGGAAATCCGCCGGGCTGATTTGTCTCCCACATTGTGCTATATGATATTAGACCTACCTTGTAGTACACTCGCAACGAATCTATTTATCAAAAAAAAAAAAAGGAGAGGAATTTTGATGACGTCACAGATGTTGATGACGTCACAAACAGATTCAACGGATGATTATGACGCCCCAAGGAGGTTTAAATTGGTTGATGTCTTTACTATCCCTCTGCTAGTATATTATAAAATTCGCAAGTTTGGGACTGGGTTTCCTCTTTACAATGTCTTTTCCGACATCGGCTCTCCAGCCGTCCGTTGGAAGTCGGCGAGTCCAAGTCTCCAAGTCTGCGTTCATTTTTCTCCCAGAAAAATTGCGAGGGGTCCCTGACTTGATCCAGAATAGTTAGCTCGGTGTACCAGACCAAACATGAATCTGTGAAAGTTGGTTAGGTATACTAGAAGAATTACTAGACCAAAAGCTCGAGGAGAAACTGCAAAAGTTGCTCAAACAGAACTTACTGCCGCAACTACAATGTGAATCCAGGAACGGAAATGTGTTTAGAAGTGTACAAAACACCCCTACCTCGGAACTAGATGGCTTCACCCTAGCATACAAGAAAAAAAGGAACAAACGCACTGCTTCTGTGAATTCAGCTAACCTAGCAGTAACAGGCAGGAAGGAAAAAACGTACAGCCAAGCTGTCAGAGAAAACGGCGATGGAAATGATATAACGAAGGCTCTCTCAACAGCTTCCAGTGGAAACAACACTAGCAAAAAAACAGCGGGTCCGCGCCTAAAGAAACTCCTGATACTACCGGAATCAGATAAAAAAGCCACTCAAAAGATGAGAGAAAAGAAACTCAAGGCAAGGGAACTAGGCGTGCGTAACGTTGGAGAGTTCCCTAGTGGAGAAGCACTACTGCTAATTGAGGAAAACAAAGCGGATGCAGCGTTAAAAAAAATTGAAGAGGCAGGACTGCGACGCAAGCCCCACCCTAACGTGCAGGAACTAAAGAGCTTCAGAATCCACGACATACCCGCGTAGGCAAATGAGGAAGATGTCATGGACGAAGTGCAGGACGCACTAGGTATTAAGCCGGAAAGAACCCTCTTCTTTAACTACAAGGATGATAAGAAGAAGGACGTCAAACTGGCAATTGTTGAGGGAAGTAAAGAACTGATCGAAGCTGCAAGGATGGAAAGATCCCTATTACTGGGGTACAAGCGCTGCAGAATTGACACAAAACCAAGACTCATGAGGTGCCAAGTATGCAAATTGCAAGGGCACACAAAGAATCACTGCGAAGGAATCCCTGCTGCCGTACTTCTTGATCACCAACAACAGAAAGGGAAGAGCTGCCTGGACTGCCTAATCTACAATAAACGGATGTCGCTAGCTGGTTTCCCCAGCTCCAGGTACTGATACACAAACCATGATATGGACAGTGTAGAATGCTCCACTAAGAAAGCTTTCACCAGAAAACTGAACGGCAAGCCAGTCAGAGGGCTCACAGTGAATAATACATCAGAAAATGAGTGACAAACAAAACAAGGAGAAAAAACAAGTGAGAGTCCTTCAGATCAATGTCAACAACTCTAGACCCTCTCTAAACCTTGCCCTAAAATACGCAAATAAGACAATGGCTGATGTCGTCTGTGTTACAGAGCCACCGGTATACCACAAAGGGAAACTCGGATGCTCAGGATGGATGGAGTACCTAGGCAACCGAACAGCTATCCTGACCAGGAAGGAGATACACGTTAGTAAAAAATGGCGTGAACTTTGTACGGTTGGAATAACATTAGGCAACACCCAGATAATACTGCTCGCCTAATGAGGAAAATGAAGAGCACCTGAACGCGCTTACACCGTATGCAGAGGTTAACTCCCCAACTGTTATAACTGGTGATTTCAACTGAAGATGGTCTGAATTCAGGAGCTCAAAGATAAGAAAGAGAGATAGACTGTTCTATGACTTTGTTGTGAGTAATGATCTCAAGATCGAGAATGACGGAACGCCTACACTCTGTCACCAGGGAATGGAGTCCACTAATGACTATACCGCTACCAAACGAGCTGAAATCAAAAACTGGGCAGTAGATGTTGAGGAAGAATCCCTGTCGGACCACCGCTAAGTCTGCTTCCAGATTATAGACAACACAGTGGCCCAAATGTGCCGAGAATCCCGGTAATTGGATATGGATAGGCTAAAAACCCTTCTTCATGAAGGAGTGTCCGGAAACCTAATGGGCAGGCAACAAATGGAGCTATTGAAACAAACACTACACTCCTGTATGCAAAGTTCCCAAGAGCCCCTATGCATACAGACAATGTCGTTGATGGAAACACGCCAGCGGAAAAAAATACCGACTACAACGTCACGGAGGCAGTGATGACTGACATAATTCGTAGACTGAATAACCAATCAGCACCAGGGCTTAATGGAATCAACCACAAAACCTTGAAGATACTAAATAAGATGCATCCGACGCCAATCACATCAGTAATTAATGGGTGCATGCAATGGGCATGCTTCCCCAAAGAATGGAAGAAAGGCAAGCTTGTACTAGTGTACAAAAATAAGGGTGATAAAATGGAGGCTGACTCCTATCGCCCACTCACAATGTTACCCACTCTGGGAAAGCTCTTAGAGAGATGTATGACAATGCACATCAGTAGCGCTGCAGAGGACGGAATTAGCAAAAATCAGTACGGCTTTAGAAAAGGCCGCAGTTGCGAAGACTGTATCCTGGCTGCTACCAAATGGATGACCAAGATGCGAAATGATGGCAGTATCACGGCTGTGTTGTCACTTGACATCAAGGGGGCTTTTGACCACACACTATGTCCATGGATAATAAAGGAGCTACAGAGGTTACAGGTCCCGGACCACCTCGTCAATATGGTGAGAAGCTATTTTGACCGAAGAACGGTAGTCCTGGAGGACTGCTAGGTAGAAATTGAGAGAGGGTGTCCACAGGGTAGTGTACTGGGCCCTCTCTTATGGAATATCAGTTACAACTACATCCTTGAGAATATGACGAAGAGAATGACATGCAGTTACGCGTATATGATGACACCCTGCTGCTTATTTCGGCGGGTACTGTGCAGGAATTGTACATCATGGTGAAGCGTGCGGTCGAAAAGGTCGAAGAAGAGATGGCATCTGCCGGGCTCCTTTTGAACGCTAAAAAAAAACAGAACTCCTCTTGATGAGAAAGCAAGGCGTTGTTATTGCCCCTCTGATAAAAATAAAGGGCACCTTCATCAGACCAAAAGAGGTGATCAAATACCTTGATGTGTAGCTTGATGATCGACTTAGCTGGGAGCCACACGCCAAAAAAGTCTGTGAAAATGAAAAAGGAATGAAGATGATACCTAAGTTAGCGGCGTTAGCGCGTAACACCTTCGGATACAGCACGACAGCCAGGCGAACTATGCTTGAAGGTACCATAGGCGCTTATATGCGCTATGCCTGTGCAGTACATGCACACAGGCTAAAAGTAAAGAAGGTAGCAAAATACATAGATAGACTTCATCGTTGTATTCTCCTATATTCCTGCAACAGTGATATGTAACTGGGTCCCATTACGGTACGAACTAGCTGCTAGATCTATTATATACGCACACAAGAGGAACGTGATGCTGCTAGGCGACATGTTGCTGAAGGCTCCAGATGCGTCCGCTGAGGGTAACCTCTGGTCCTTGATGGCGCCAGAGGCCCATAACAAGTGGAGGCAGGAGTATGAAGACAATGAACATGGGGAATGGACAAAGACCCTCATCAAGGAACCGGGAGTGGAAATGGACCCATGCTTCTGGCTAGGCCAAGCCATGGAGCATTTGGTAGCTACCTCTGCAAAATGAAGAGGAGAAGCAGCAGCCAATGTGAATGCGGAGAAGAGGAAACACCGAAGCACGTCTTCATGGAGTGCCCCATTTATAGGGATGGAAGACCAGCCACGCTCGACCTGCAGGTGCATAGTACTGTAGACTATCTACGCAGTACTGGGCAGACGCTGTGGAAGAAGGAACGACCGGCAGCCAGTTGACTGTAACACGGTAGAGGGGGATCTGAGATGCCAATGGTAAAAGGGCCCCCTTAATGTTATGGTGTTGTAATATGATATTGATTAATAATTTTAATAGTACTGTAATACTGTAGCATTAAAAACAATAAACACAAATTAAAAAAATATATATATATACATACACCAAACATCACGGATGTTGATGACGTCACAAAGAGGTTTAAGCTGGTTGATGCTTTTATCCGCAATCGAAATTTATTTTGTCCTGACTGATAGCTAGATTGAGAAATTATACAAAGACATTAAAAATTATCTCTAATCTATTGGCATCGCCAGAACATACTTGCAATCTCGCATCAATTCGATCTTTTCACACCCTTGCGTTTTCAAAATATGTAAATGGCTTTTGTCACATTTATGTTTAGTAAAGATGAAAACTTTGATGCGAACTCTTCTTATGTCGCGTCCAAACTTGACGTACAAATTAAAAATTGACTAGCAAATTTTAAATCGACTTATGCGTAAAAACACCGCTTAGCATTCAAAGAACAAGTTCTGAATTGAATGAAAGGTATTTTTCGTCGTCCTCCTACTCATGAGAAATAGAAAATAAAAGAAGAAACAATTTTCTACACTTGAATATGACAAATTTTCAAACGGTGAACATCGCGTCGCCGCGACATGATGTGCTCGCAAGATAATAGGTTTTAAGGCGACGAATGTTTATCTTTTGTCTCAAATCCTCATCGATGTAGGGCAAATGAATTTTACTCTCATACTTGCGTACGTGAAGCCGGAACAGTATATTTCTACCTCGGAGTCAAGAGTGCGTAATTAAAAACTACCTGACGACTTCATTTTCTTGTTAATTGACCTTAGCGGAGGTGTGTTGATAAGCCTACGCTACGCTGGATTTAAAACTAAATGATTTCGACATAATGTCAATGCCCTACAAGTTGCATATTATAGACGCGAATACCGTTTATCAAAAGAAGTCAGGAAAAAAAAATCTTCTCTGGTATGTAGTGAAAGTTCGGCACGCGAACGCTATGAAACCTAATTGTAGTGTATGTGCAGATGAAAATAATTTTGTACGCTCATATTGAAAAGAACGTGTAGCTAGGATACGACATAATGAGTGCACTCTAGTCGAATATATAAGGAAGAAAAAAATTAGAATTTGTGAAAATGCAAAAATGGTACAAAAGGGTAATGCTGGCGAAAAAAATGTATGGGAAAACATGTGAAGGTGGTGGTATCAAACTTTTGACCGATTAGTGTGGCTGATCTTGACCGCAAGAAAGAATGAATGATCCAAACGGTCAAGGATTGCTAAATGAGTCTTCTATATTATTATGGCTCGTACCCACGAGGAGACGATTCATATAATCGCAACAGAAACAATTATATTATGGAACTTATTCACGATACGGTAATTCTGTGGATTTTGTGGAATGAGTGCAACGAGAACGAGCGTGACATAACGTACTTTATAGATCTAAATGGCTAATTTGTGTCTGGATCTTGAATGGTGCATTTGTAACGAATCCACTGGCGAATTGGTGTCCAGGTCTCGGCTTAGCGAGTTTCAAGAAACCAATAGCTTAGGGGATTTCGAGAAACCTATGGAAAATTCGTGTCTGAGTTTGGGCTTGTGGATTTTCAAGAACGCAATGGCGAATTTGTGTCTAGATTTCGACTTTTGGATTTTTAAGAATCTGATGACGAATATGTGCTTGGATTTTGAGAACCCTGCCGCCAATTCGTTTCTGGGTCTCGATTTGAGGATTTTCAAGAACCTAATTACGAATTTATGTTTGCTGCTTGTGGATTTCGAAGAACCCAACGCCAAATCCGACTTGACTTTCAAGAACCTCATTGCTAATTTGTGTGTGGGTTCTAACTTGGAGATTTTCCGGAGATCCAATGGCAAATTTGTGTCTGGTTTTTCTAGAACCCAGTGGAGTATGGGTTTTGATTTGTGAAGTTTCAAGAACCCGATAGCGAATCCGTCTCTGATTTCTAACTTACAGGACCCCGTTGCGAATTTAGATCTTTGTTTCAACTTGTGGATTTTCCAAGGTCCCGATGGCTAATTTGTATCTGGGTCTTGTCTTGTGAATTTCCATGAACCTGACGGCGTATCTGGGATTTTGTTTGTGCATTATCCAATTACCCAAAGGCAAATTTGTGTCTTGGATTCAACTTGTGGATTTTCAACAACCCAAGAGCAAATTCGTGTCAGGATTCCAACTTGTGAACATTCAAGGAACCCGATGGCAAATTTATCCCTGGGCTTTCACTAGTTCGGCAAATTTGTGTCCGGGTTTCATAGCTGGGATTTCAAAATCCAATAATTCATTTAAAAATAACGGCTGACTGCAAGGATCAAAAGGACAGATAAAAATTTAATGATGAAATCCACTCAGGATGAATTTAATCAAAATTAAAAATTCACCATATTGCCAGTGAGCAAATCTTTCATGATCGAAATAAGATTTTTCATTACTCTTATACTCACAATGATGACATTTTCCGATCGTCCACCCTTAAAATATTGCCCCATGTTCACCGAATCTGGACGTTCAGTAACAGGCAAAATACCTTCGACCATGCGCGGTTATTTTGATGTTGGTCTCTAGTCTAGACAGAGATTGACGACCATTCGGTTATTTATTTTCTCTCGAACTATCGTAGAAGAGTACGATCACAAAAGACGAAAAAATTGAGAGCATCGACTGACTTTTCATTTTGCTCACTCCCTAAGGCTATGCAGTGGAGTTTCTTGTCCTATTTTCATTGCTTTGGTTTCTGTGATCAGTTTTCAGTTTTTCCATCAGTTCATTCGTCCTAATTCTAAACTTTGGTTCAGTAGTCATATTCAGAGGGTTTATTAAAATTCTAGCATTTCAATGCAGACAATATATCTGTTGAAATTGAGTAGCCATTTTTCTCAGAATTACGTATACCATTTTGAATGTCAAATTCGACATTTCTAATGTAACTATCTTCACCTGAATCATGAGGTATTGTGATTTAAGTCATCGTCGAATTCGGGAACGTCAACATTCCGGTAATTTGAATAAAACCCGCATTCATTAATGACTCTTGTGCGCGCATCACGTACATTCTTTTCTAAATCTTCGAGCATTTACATAAATTTTTTCATAACGGTAAATCTTGGAATTTGCTAAATATTTTCCGGCTTTCCTCGCGTACCTGTACTTTGGGTTAGAATATTGGAAGCCATCGTAATTAGCATACCCCTTTCGCGTTATTTCTTAATCTTATTTAAATCATTGTATCTCCATAGTGCAATATTTCCAAACTCGATCTGATTCCACTGCAGAGATAAAAATATATGCCACGACCTTTTAGGTGATAATTAATTTTCTACATCGATCGCGAGTTGATTAATTAGTTACAATGTCTCGCGTCGATAGAAAAAAATTACGCTTTGAGAAAGAATTGAGTTTTTTAAATAGCCTACTTTTTGCTGCTAACATATCTCCGAGGAAGAGGAAAAAGTTATCGTACAGATTCGTATTCGCGTGTTTTAATCGCATATTATTTATTTCCTTATCATTGATCGTTCCTCTCGTAGTCAACCGTCTACAGGTTTTGCCGATAATTATAAACGCTGTGGCAGTCGAGGTACGTAATGTCGTATGCTTCCTTCTATCGTTCGTAAGTATTCGCTTATACAAGCCGGGTAGGGAAAAACGTGATAGCCTTCCTTTACCCTTTTTCATTTGGCTTTCGAACTATAGACGTTAGGACTGTAGGGATTATGGAAGTGTGCAGCGCGCAGCACAGCAGGTAGCGTTAGGTACCGATAACACCCCCTCCCACACTTCGTCCACTTATAGTATTTCTAAAATTTTCGTTATCCTATCCTATCATTGAAGAGACAAGGCGGAGTAGAGGACAAGCTTTCATCGTACTAAGACGCTACTTACAAGTCACAAGAAAAGTTTACTCAGCTAGGGATCATACTAAGACGTCCGAGTCTAGCGAGTGAGAGGAAAAAGAAAGGAAAGGGTATGAGTACTCATGATATACCTAGGATTCCCTATGAACATTAGAGGCATGCCATACATTAGTTTTACAATATTTGTGTACGCTAGTCATACATTATGGATGGGGGATAAATTGTACTTGGTTTTGATAGCCAGTATTATCGTGAATTTTCCAACCATATTCTTCCAATCATTACAAGGAGTATTTCATGCAAACAAATTTTTATTCTTTCAAGAGAATTACAAAAATAATTGAAAAGACTCCATGACTTAAAGTTAGGAGTTGTACTTCCTTCAGAGAGAGAGAAAAAAAAAAAAAAAAAGAAAAGAAAAAAAAATTAGAAAAAAAAATGAATAATCAACGAGTTAGAACTTAGACAGTAACAGATATTCAGATACATGAACGTATGTTATGTTTAAGTTTACTTAAGTCTATATGACTAAATTCAAACATCTGTATTGATTTGACTTATCAAGGTAACTGAGTTACATAATGACTCTTGTGAGAGAGTTACAAAAAAAAATAGGTAATAAACTTATACTCTTAGAATTGAAATAATGAAATGTTCAACTGCAAATGAGCAGCTAATCTTCGGAATGATAATTAACTCATCTAGGTAGCATGGGTGTGATATTCTGGTATACCCTGCAATTGTTAAATTACATTAGTTGTCATTATTTTCATTAAGGTACATTAATTGTTTCTTTAGTGTCTTAAAAATCATTGGTGATACAGGCTTTGTTAGTAAATCAGCCAATTGTTGAGCGGAGCCCACTAGTAATAACTTTAGTTGTCCTAGCTGGGAATACTCTTTCACCTTGAAGTATTGAATTTCTATGTGTTTGAGTCTATTTGTTGATACATTTGTGGTGCATCTTGCATGAGTGGATTCATTATCCTCATAGCCAATGATGGGAAATTCCGAGATATTTAGGAGTTCTTCCTGAAGCCTAATTATAAAGATAGCATCTCTCATACCCTCTGTAAGAGCTTTGAGTTCTGCTTCTCCAGTACTCTCAGATATAGTTGTTTGAAGATGGGAGCACCAATGAATGGTGGAGCCATGATAAATAATCACGTGTCCAGAGGTGGACTTTTTGCTTTTATCTCCCGCATGATCAGCGTCCGCAAACAACTCAACCTTAGAATCATTAGTCATATTTCTACGGTATAACAATCCATTATTCTTATTAACGTTAATATATGCTAATAATTCGCTAATAGCTTTATGGTGTACTCGTTGGGGATTTACTTGAGCGCGAGCTAAAAATCCAACAGCTTGGGCAATATCTATACGAGTAGTATTGGCCAAGTATAGTAGAGTCCCAATTACTTTTCTGAACGGATAAATGTGTACCTGTTCCTTTTCATTAATTTTCCAAACATTAGGGGGTTTCATTGGAACCACTGGTTTTAAATCTTTATCAAATGGGAATTCTTTAAGTATTGACTCAATTAGGTCTGATTGATGCAAAAAGAACGATGTTGGTGTAATTTTGGTGAATTGAATCCCAATGAATTTCTTTGGGAATCCCATCTTTTTCAAACAAAATTTACCCTCAATTAATTCTATAGTCTCATCAATTGCTTTAACAGAACTACTGCTAAGTAGAATATCATCTACATACACTAAGAGTAATACCTTAATAGTAGCAGAGATATCTTTAACAAATACACACTCTTCTCTAGGAGTTCTTCTAAAACCATTACTTAAAAGGAATTTTGTAAATGTATTATTCCAGCACATGGGAGCAATGGCCAGTCCATATAGTGGCCTATTGAGTTTCCCAATGTGTGTATCATTATTTCCCTCAAAACCTTGTGGTATTCTAATATACTTAGTTCGATTGATTTCTCCATTGAGAAAAGCGTTATCAATATCAATCTGCTGTAACAACCATCCCTTTCTGGCTGCATAAGCCAAGAACCATTTGACTACTAACTGGGAAGGAGTTGGCGATCGTTTTTCTTCTTTCCTATATTTTTCTGGGTCAAGGTTGCCACATGCTACAATCCTTGCCTTCTTAGTACCATTGTCTTTTTCAACAAACAGCCATTTGACTGGAATTGCTTTCTTATCTTTTGTGCGGGGAACTAAATCAAACACTTTTAATCTAGTCCATGCATCAATTTCTTTTTGTATTGGGTTTGTCCAATTAGGATCTTTAATTGCTTTCTTATATTTGATTGGTATTACCTTATTCATATATAAGTCCTTATCAAACCTACCAAAAGTATCAAAATCAACTCTATCATTAACCTCATCATTAATTTTATCAACATTAACATTACATACATTATTGTTATCATTTAACATGATAGTTGTTAAATTTGTGCGGATTAGGTCATTGTAATTAATGCGTTTTCCGCGTGTTACCACTTTAGATCTAGTTTTCATTGTAGATCTAATTGGATTTTGCTTTTTCTGCTTCTTTGCACGAGTTCTCTTAGTGTTGTTCTCTGCACCCCCTCCTTTGGGACTAGGGGTTGGAGAGACAGCTCCCCCTCCTTTCTCAATAGTTGGGTGCAAGGTTTCTATATTAGTTTCTACAGGAGTTGACTTGTTATTTGTTACAGTGTCCCTTTCTGGAAAGTGGAAATCACTGTACTTACTGTTACGTGGAAAGTCATTTTTATATCCTCTAGATTCGTCAATTCTTACAATACATTCTTCATTAGTTTGAAGGGTTTCCGGATCAAAAGTCAAATAACCAGTTGAGGTGTAACCTACTATGTATTGTATGTTACTTCTGGGGTTGCACTTCATTCCTCTACTTACTTTATTCTTATACACATACACACGTGATCCTATTATTCTTAGATGAGCTACTTTAGGAGGCTTCCCATTATACTTTTCATAAGGTGTGAGGAATCCTATACTTGAATGAACAGAACGGTTGTATAAGTACGTTGCTGTTTCAATTAGCTGACCCCACATCATATCTGGAAAGCCAGATTCAAACAGCAATGCCCTTAGTCTGTCTTCAATTGTTCTTATAACACGTTCTGCAGCCCCATTGTGCTCGTGAACATCAGTCTCTGCATATTCGGGTTCAGCCCCATATTTCTTAATGACCTCTAAAAATTCTTGGGCCTCAAACTCGCCCCCTTTATCGCATCTTACTTTTGCAAATTGGCCTGGGCCTGGAAACTTGGATTGAATTTCCCTCATTGCCTCATCCATCATTACAAATGTTTCACTTTTCTTTTGCATAACAAACGTCTGTAAATATCTAGAGTAATCATCTAGCACTACTAACACATATCTCTTCTTTGTTTGAAAAGTTGCTGGTGTTATGGGACCTATTAGATCTGTATGCAAAATTTGACCAACTCTAGTGGCCCTTTCTCGAGTCTCGTCAAACTTTTTACGTACAAATTTTGCTAAAGCGCATACTTCGCAACAATTTTTCCTATTTTCACTGAATACTTTACGCATTCCTATAGTTACTTGTGAATTTTTGAATACACACGGAGCCGAGATGTGAGAAAATCTTCTGTGCCAAAGATCAGTCTCCTTTAGTCATTTCTCAACCTGGGCTGCCGATAATTTCTTACGTTTGTTCTTCTTATCTTTTCCAATATTCTCATTATTGCTCTCATTATCAGAAATATCACTTAGGTCATCATTAATCTCGTTAAAATTTATTCTTAATGGCAGATGTTGCACCGATAGTTTATCATTAAATTTAATACCAAAGTTATCGTTATTACACATTGGATCATCCTTACCTTTGGCATTAGAAGAGAGCGTCTTTCCTCTGATGTAGTATACACCTCCAAGTACTTCCAGAACACATATCTTTGTATTCAATTTCCTGGCAAAAATTGAGCCACTTTTAGTATTTAGCGTTATGGAAGTCTTAAATTGTGTATTGAAGGCATTAGCAGAGATAATTTTGTCTTCAGCAGTGGGGCAATAATATACTTTATTCAACACTAGAATTGTTTCACCCTTTTTATATTGTGTTAAAATTGGCAGTCGCCCTACCCCTACAGCTGAAGTCTTAAAAGTTTTCTCATTAATGTTAAACCTAATAGTTTTTGGAACTTTGAATTCATTATAATCAATTAGAGTGTCACGTTCATTGGTAACATGACCATTTGCAGCTGAATCAACCGCTAATAACGTGTCTACATTAAAGTCATTATGAAAGATGAACTTACTTTTGGCAAACGGGCACTTTGGGGTTACATGACCAAAGTTAGAACACCCATAACACTGTGGTCCTGGATTGGGGCAGTTACTCTCAGCGTGTAGGTACTGGCCACACTTTTTGCACTTATTTGCTCTTCTTTCCTCTTCTGTCATGTTCCGAATACGCTCATTACCTTCTTTACCATAGTCCGGGCGTTTTCCAGGTATGACTAATACGCCATCAATGAAGTAGCTTCCATCGGGCTTGTCTGATTTTGGATGAACTATCTTCTTATCAGAGTTTTGTGATTTTGATTCATTAGTAGAGGACAACTTATTCAACGAGGATTGAGCACCAGTACGAAAACGTTTGTTTGAAGTGTTACCATAACCACTCTCATTACCAGCACGTTTTGGGTTGTTTCCTTGTTGAAAACTTCTTCCCTGATAATTGCCATTACCTTTCTTCTCAAATTTACGAGCAGCATTAGATGAAGATTCACTCGTGGAATTCTTAGCATCTGTAATCGTTAACATTAGTCTTAGTGTGTTTTCTTTAGTTTCATTAGTTTCATTAAATTCATTAGGTTCATTAGTTTCATTAGTTGATGATTCGTTTGTTATAAACTCCTCATCTGAATCCCATTCTATTGAATTGGGATCATATTCTTCATCAAAAGATGTGATTACATCTTCAATGGGCTCATTAAACAATTCATTAATAGGCTTACTACTACTACTATTATTAACTAGGTTCTTATCACTATCATTATTTTCATTAAAATTACCTTTTGCCACCTGTGGTAGAGAGTAGTTGAGGAACTGGCTGCATACATATTCGAACGTTTTATTCTCTTTCGGTTGTGTTGCCATGTTACCATAGAATACTTGCAGCGGATGTCCAGTTTCTTCTATTCCCTCCATCTCACCAAGAAAAATAGTTCTTTTCATGCTATCAGAGAACGGCATATTCGCGAGAGCTGCTTCAGTACAAATTGATTTAATATCATTCACATATCTTTGCTGAGAATATCCCATTTTAAACTTGATATTCTTTATCTTCTTCCAGAGTTCAATATTATCAAAAATTTCGTTAGGCCCATACTGCTTTACAAGTTCTGAGTAGGTATCAAAAGGAGAAGGCGAATTAATCTGAGAAACTTCAATACTCTTACATACAGCATCATCCAAATAGGATTGAGCCAATGCCATCTTAGAGGTTCGCATTTCTTCATCCCAACTCTCTTTACCATCTTTATACAAAATACATTCGTAGAGATGATGACCTTTTAAATCTAGTTCCACTTTACGTTTCCACATTTTCCATTGCTTACGATTTCTTAATTTATCATTCTTATCCCACTTGGGTAGAGACACGTTTCTAGTTTCACTTCGAGAGATAGCCGGAGATTGCGAGGATACACTTGTACTTAGATGAACTGACACTTTTTCCAGTGCAGTTGAAACTGCTGTTTTCACAATTGAATTTAACAGCATCTCCTGCTCCTTACGTTTACGTTCTCGTTTCAAGTTATCTCTAGAAACCTTACCAGTACTTTCATATGACAAATTGTTCCTGAGAACATTCTCTTCATTATCACTAGAATGGTCATTTCCAATACCAGTAGAATCGAGATCGAGAAACGTTTCATTTACATCGGTATCATTATTTTCTGGAGTGGAATTATTCAGGTTATGAGTTTGATCGCGATTACGAGTAAACTCTTCCTTATCAGAACTACTGTCACTTTCTGTATGGTCATCATCTGAATCTTCGTTCAGATTTTTCTTGTTCGAACTTTTTAAAGTATAAGAGGACTTCGACTTACTCGATTGACTTCTACTTTGATGTTTCTTTCTTTGCCGCTTTTTCTCGATCGTTTGTTCAGGCAGTATTTCTTGATCACTTTCCGGTACATCCGAAGAATGTTTATTGTAGCGACGTCTCTTCATGCTTCAGCTTCACAACGCGCACTCTTACGCGAATTAAATCTTCCGAATCGAAACTTGGAAATGATCTTTAATTAATTTAATTAGATTTACTTAATTACTTATTAAATCGATTTAATGTCGTATGCTTCCTTCTATCGTTCGTAAGTATTCGCTTATACAAGCCGGGTAGGGAAAAACGTGATAGCCTTCCTTTACCCTTTTTCATTTGGCTTTCGAACTATAGACGTTAGGACTGTAGGGATTATGGAAGTGTGCAGCGCGCAGCACAGCAGGTAGCGTTAGGTACCGATAACACGTAACAGTCGGTTTCATCATAAGGACCAAAAGTTGGGATATCGACAGTCGGTTTCATCATAAGGACCAAAAGTTGGGATATCGTCAGTCGGTTTTCATCATTTGGATCGAGTGTTGGGATATCGACAGACGGTTCCCAACATTAAGACCAATAGTCAGGAGAATTACTGTAAAATTGTGCGAAATTGGGGTAGAAGTGATTTGTTTTTTGATTCTAGTATTTTGGCTTATAAAGAACGTTTTTAAACCGGGAGGCAACCGAAAATCGCCCCCAGAGCCCATTTTGGTGGATGCAAGCCCCCCAGATCAGTTTTATCAAAATATATCGAAAAGTAAGGCAATTAGAGCAAATATACTTCGGTAGAAAATTGTTCTCCTTGAAATTTCCGATAAAATGATGTGCTATTTGAGTATCTTTACCAAGTGACGGACTGTAGAGGGGTGGCTTGAAGGTCAGAACCCCCTTCATTAACCTTATTTTGGATAGATACAGAGAAAATGCCTCAGTCAAAAATTGTTCTACGTAAAATTTCGTACAAAATTGTTTGGTTAAATTATACTTTTTAGTTTAGAGATGCTCCCATTGTTAAGGTGCAATTTACTCTGGCTTGTGTCCTCAAATGGAAAATCAAGAATACAATCGGTAATAAGTCCCGAATACCTACATTACGTTATTTGTTTCTTGATTCCCGTCTTGTGGTCATTGAAGAACCTTTTTAGACCGAGAGGCAATCATCAAAAATGGTCTCCAACGCCCCTTGGTGGATTCAAGCTTCCTCGGCCAGTTTTATCAGATTATCTTACAAAATAAAGTAGTTACAGCAAATATACCCGAGTACAAAATTATTCTCCTTAAAATTTCTGATGAAATGATGTAAAACTCAATTATCTCAACAGAATGAAAGGCCGTAGAGGGGAGGCGTCAAGTATCTAGCCGCCTAATCCAACATATTTTCACCAACATCATAGGAAATATGACGACAAATACAGGGAAAATGATTGAGTGAAAAATTTTTCTGTATGCTTAATAAGTCTGAAAACTAAGTTGGAAGAGAATAAAGTTCCTGGTAATGAAAAGACGCTCAAGATGAACACGGTAGCAGTATGCCAAAATAAAGGAACAGATCGTGGCTTAGAACTATTAAGATATGACTACTTTCATTTAAATGATCGGTGAATACCGACTCCTTGATTTCACCTTTCTCTAGACGTTTTTATTCTTGGCAACTCTTATTTGGAGTCGGCGGATAATCATCTCCATTCTACAAGCTACTCCATGCACGCCTCTCTTCTCAGTCATCGCAGCTATGTCTTTTAATTTAACAAATACACTCTTGACTGTAATTGGATCGTAAGAAGCGTGCCAGAATCCGAAAGGTAGGACGCGGCCCAACTGCAAGGGAAGAAGAGGGAGCCTGATGCATAATTTTTTACTATAATGGTGCGAATCTCGGGAAAAGGAGGTTGTAGAGTCAAGGCAGTTTCTTGCAAGCCTTCTACCAACCATGATATCAATAGAATTGATGCGAGATTGCAAGTTACGGCTATCTATAATACGAAAAAAGGCGATACTTCTAAAAAAGAAAAGAAGTAAATTTTTCTGCGGTTTTTGTATTGAGTTACTTCTTTTCTTTTTTAGAAGTATCGCCTTTTTTCGTATCATGATATCAATATTTAGCTTGACCTGATTGACTCTAGCTATAGGTGTTTTATCGTCATCAGTTTCATGTGAAAAGCAACCCGACTCAAAGAGATGTAAATCAGTCGATGGATTACGATGTTAAACGTTGCAATCTTGTGGGCAACAGGACAAATTGAGGACCCATGGATTACGATACGGTCGATGTATTCTTCCTGAATATTCCAACCCAGGGACGCCGTCTCTAACGGAGATGTTCAAGTCCAAGAAGTTTATTGAGGAACCATTACTAACTTTCTAAGAAATATTTTAGTCGAAGAGCAAATAAGGCATTCATGACAAATCTGGTAGTGAGCGTGACGTCAGCGAGGTCCATCAAAAGAAATTCCAAATTGGAGAAGGGAAGGCCAAAAAAGTTGAACAAAAGAGGACGTTACTTCAGCAAAGGACGTCCAGTACTGAAGTTGAGTTTCAAGCAATGAAGGAGGATGTTTAGGCTAAATAAGAGGAAATTCGAGGGAAGTCGAGTGAAATTTAGAAAATTTTTTAGAGTTTGGGTTTTGACCTACATTAGGGATGTAAAAGATCAAAGCACATAGGTACGTAACAATTTATTTTTGAAAAAGGTACACAAATTAGAACAAGAACATTTTCCAAACACGACCGGTTACGATAAGGTAAGGTGACCCATACGGTATACTTGGCTTCATCAGGTGTCTATAGAGAATTTCCTACCAAACGATTATAATGGCTATTATTTGCCTCTTGAGGAATGTCTTTAGTCTTACCCTACCCCAATTGAAAAATTTGCGAGTACCACCCCCTCCCCCACTCCCCTAAATTAGCGTGCACGTTCGCGTGCAATTTTATACCCTCGACTGATTCAGAAATTTGCGAGTACCACCTCGTCTCACTTCCTAACGTGCGCCTATCAAACAAGAGTGGCCTTCGCAAAACACTAATTGATTGAGTGTTGTGAGTTCCAACATTCTCAACTTTGAAACTCAGGCAGTTTCATCAATGAACGTGGCTGCGTAGGGCGCACACTTAATGCGATATTCAAACTTGGAAACATTGTATGAAAAATGAAAAAAGGTATACCTTGATTAAAGGATTGATGTGAAAGCCTGCCTCTATCTGGCATTTTAAGAAAGGAGAAAAGATTTTGAAATTTTCTTCAAATAAAGTTCATCAACACTAATTCAAGTCTGATTTTAACTTCATTCTCTTCCAACTTAGTTTTCAGAATTAATACGGTCCGAAACGTTACGGCTCGACATATTGTACGATACTCAAAGGAGTAACGAAAGAAAAATTACAAAGACCGCAGATATGAACAAGAAGATGCGAGATCTTTCGGTTTAACAACCATCATCGGGCAAAGATAGAAAACACTCACGCAGTCGCGTGAGTAGTACACGACTTTTCCTTTGACTAATGAAAATTCACTGAGAGGATCACTGCTAGTAAGGACTCATAAACTCTAATTATTCTCGCATCACCTTTTTTTTTCAAGAAAAAGTCGGAAAATGTTCAGAAATTCTAAAATCTAATCACTGAACAAATTGTCCATCATTTCAATTAGAAAACCATAGATGAATTACTATCAATTAAGCTCATTTGATTCTCGAACAAATTGTAGGCACACAAGAAAACACTAAAAAGCAAATGATATAATCAAAGAAAAGAAATGAGAGCAACGTCAGCAACATTTAAATCGTAACGAGAAAAAAAAAAATGCGGAATGAAAAAAATAAAAAAATTATAAGTCCCAGTTATGGGATGAGAAATATTAAAATGTAAGAAAACTCCAGTTCTAATTACCTAAAATTCATAAAAGAAAAAAAAAAAAAAAAAAAAAAAAAAACTACATGCAGGAATATTCATTGAGTCAATAAGGCACGTACGGCATTTTTCGGACGCCCGCCGTTTTCCATTTTGACCTAACGGTAGAGACCGTGCTTCGGCAGGCCCTCGTTCACTCTCGTTTTTGAGGAACATTGCCATGGATCTAATATCTCACTTTTTTAGCTAGAAAATTCGGTACAAAAAAGAGCTTTACAATTACTTTTTCCTACACGATATTCTTAGCCTAGTATTGGTCTAGTATACGGTATATTAGGGCTCCAGCCACTCATCTTTTCATTCGCTCATAATTTGTCTCTCATCGCCACCATCTTCCACAAATTCCATCCCAATATTCTTCATCTAAAAATCCAGCTACAAAGACAATCCGAAAAAAAAATATATATTTTGAGAAAAGTCGAAGAAATAACTGAACCTAACCTAACCTAAGCCTAAAGAAGCCCTAACTATGTAAAATCATCCTCCTAAACTAATTTAATGAACTCTTTGTCAAGAATGAACCTGTCGAATAAAAGGTTCTTCATAACAATAGACGCACTGATAACAAAAGGATAGGGGTTTGCTTCAGGTAATGTGAGCGACTATACTCCTAATGAGTGAGAAATTAATTAAAAAATTGCAAATTTCTCAAGAAGTACTCGTCCGATTCTCAAAAAAATTGCGGGTGCACATCTTCAGATATACTACTACAATATGGCCAAGTTTCAAGAAAATCCGTCGGGTAGTTTCGGAGGAGTTCGACGGAAATGAAAATCTTATAATAAATAATAAATAATAAATAATAAATAAATAATAAATAAATATATAAGGAAACCTGAACGGGCGGGTGTAATACCTTACTTTTCCACAAGGAAAAGTCGGTAAAAGCCACTGACCCAGAATGTGAGATGTAAACAGGATATCGACGATGACAAAGTTCAAGAAAGAACGAGCTAGCCCTCGGAAGGTGACTCAGTCTCGTAAATCAAATCGATGAAACCTTCGTCAGGAATATACCTGTTGAGGACAGTAACATCATGAGTTGGAGGGATTCCTCATATTTACGAGACATTTCGATGGTAAATAAGAAAAATACAGTCACGAAATTGTTACGTGACTGTATTTTTCTTATTTACCACAGTAACATCATCACTGTTCGAATGTCTCACAATTTCGATATTTTCTAATGCAAGGCGTTTTCGGTAAGAGTTCTCCCTATGGAGAAGGGTGGCTGACTTGAAATTATGACCATTGGAGATAAGATGGTCCGCAAAGGCAGACTCACCCAATTTACTTTTCTCCAAGGGCTTGAGGTGTTCCTCCTCTCGGATTTTGAGCTGGCGACTCGTCTCGCCTATGTAAACACTGTTACAGTCCCCACACGTCAGTCTGTACACTCCACTCCTCTCCCTCAGCGGGATGGGGTCTTTATGCCTGACAAAAAGCCCCTTTATCGTAGTAAGATTATAAAAAGCAGGCCTAAAACCAAAGGGGCGAAGGATACGAGTCAGCTTAGATGAAAATTCACCCAAATACGGGAGCCTGATCCAACGCAATTTTTTATTATTGTGACTACTCGCATCACGGGGGAGAGAGGAGGTAGAATCGAGGCTCCTCCTTGTAAGCTTTTTCTGGACCATACGGCCGATGTCCAAGTTGACACCATTTACAAGGGCCAAGTGCTTAATTGTCGCAAGTTCCTTATTGAAGGCTGGCTGACTCAACGGAATGCTGGTCAATCGATGAATGTAGCTGTTAAAAGCAGCCATCTTATGCGAGAATGGGCAAAAGGACGAACCATGGATAAGAGTATCGGTCGCTGTATCTTTTCTGAATATGGTAAAATCATGGTTCCCATCTCTATTAGAGATATTGAGATCCAGAAAATTTATAGAGGAACCTCCAACTTCTAGAGTAAACTTTATGGAGGGATACATTTGATTCAGATGTTCAAGAAACTCACTAAGGAGTTCTTGAGGACCGGTCCATGCACATAATATATCGTCCACGTATCGATGCCAGTAATGGATGTGACTCAATAGCACTTGGCCCGAGGAAAACAAGTCATCCTCAAATTTGGACATAAAAATCTCAGAAACGAGAGAGCCCAAAGGCGAGCCAATAGGAATACCTACCTCCTCCGAAAATTCATAAAATTTACCATTAAATTCACAGAAGTTTGGGGACCAACAGATATTAAGGAGGGTGAAAAACTCCTGAAGCTGATCATGTGGAGTATTGGACTTTACAAAAAAGTCACCCATATGCTGTATAGTTGGGGCCTTTGGAATATTAGGGAAAAGGCCTACCACATCAAAAGAGCAGAGGATAGTGCCCGGAGGTAGAGTATCTTCTTTGAGCTTATGAGCTAGAGAAACTGAATTTTTTACAGAGAATGGTGACTCATACTCGATACGAGATTTGAACCAGCGATCCAGAAACTTGGCCAGAGAGTAGGCGGGGGAGGAGACGTACGACACAACTGGACGCATGGGGGTTCCTGGCTCGTGTACTTTAGGCAGCCCGTAAAGGAGGGGGGGAACAGGGTTTGGCTCGAGTAGAAATTTCTTGAGCGGATAACTTTTTATAATAAATTCGCAATTACTGATCACTTCTCTGACCTCCTTGACATACGTAGAGAAGTTGAAGGATTTATTTTCAATGGCCCCACATTGAGTAAGGACTTCTTGAATCTTGGATATGTAAGAGGATTTCTCCAAGATTACGATCGCATTACTCTTATCAGCCTTAGTAAGGATTAACCCCTGCTCTCTGATCCTCCTCCTCAAGTTATTAATTACCTCACATGTATAATTATTTAAGCGAGGGAGGGGGGTGTTGCGGACGAGTTCACCTCCTCTCTCCCCCGTGATGCGAGTAGTCACAATAATAAAAAATTGCGTTGCTAGAGTTCATCTCGTTTGTAGCGCTTCTTGGTCCAGTACAAGTCCACTTTAGTATATTTCAAACTGATAAGATTACTGGGACTCACTTGCTCCGCTCGTTCGTCCCGCTTCTTGGTCCAGTACAAGTCCACTTCATTATACTCGCAAATTTCTGAATCAGTCGAGGGTATAAAATTGCACGCGTTCGCGTGCACGCTAATTTAGGGGAGTGGGTGATACTCGCAAATTTTTCAATTGGGGTAGGGTAAGACTGAAGACATGAAACATGTCAAAATTTTTCACTCAATCATTTCCCTTGTATTTGTCGTCAATGTTGGTGAAAATATGTTGGATTAGAGGGCTAGATACTTGACGCCTCCCCTCTACGGCCTTTCATTCTGTTGAGATAATTGAGTTTTACGTCATTTCATCAGCCATCCCTCTACAGTCCGTCACTTGGTAAAGATACTCAAATAGTACATCATTTCATCGGAAATGTCAAGGAGAACAATTTTTGATACAACTGATATGGAGGGCTTGCATCCACCAAAAGGGCTCTGGAGGCGATTTTCGGTTGCCTCCTGGTTTAAAAACGTTCTCTACAGGCCAAAATACTAGAATCAAAAAACAAACCACCTCTACCTTTTTTTGCAAAATCAAGTGTAAATTTGTCCTTAAGGAACCAGACGACAAGTGTTGGGATCCGCTGAATGTCCGTTCAATGATACATCTAGCCCTTCATTCCTTCCGTTTTTCGTTTTCAAAATGTTTTGAAACAAATGCACTTGGACGTAATAGTTTTATCGCACACAGCCTCATAGTTCTTTCCTTCCTTCAAGTTGAGAGAAGTAAGAAGCTAGTACGTAGGGGAGAGGTTGACCCATTATTTAATTTCTAGTATAATTTCAATGTACAATACAATGCACATTAGGTGCACATAGATTAGGGGTATATTAGGCAAATTGACTAGCGAGCTTCCTCGTTACTTTCGTTCACTACTTCATACTTTTGACCTACATAAGCCTGGTATAATATAAGCTACAAATGCAGGTCCCAAAGCAGCGTGTTCGAAATCACTCCAAGTCCTTAAAGTAGGTCAAGGTCACTCATGAAGTTGGCGCAAAATAGAATCACGCACCAGGTCCGTTGTACCTGCTGTTCTGGTTGTTTCGACGAAAGGCTCGTGGTCGGTTATTTGGAGGCATCGGATATCATACGTCTGGATGGTGAACGATACTGCAAGATAATTTCGATGCTTTATTTTACTCTTCGTACAACGTGCACGAGAGGAAAGTCATAAAGATTGCTAGGTATATCAATAAAATTGCGAGATCCATTGCGTTATCGTTTTCTCCTCTTACATATTTTAGTTCACGTTCGAAAATTTTTCGTATTCCTCAAACCAAGTTGAAGGTCTTGCAGAATCCGAAATTTTTCGAGACTCTGAACTAGATCCTGCCCCCAACTCTTTCCATTTACATCGGAAATTGTTGAAGTCTCAAGGTTAAGTCGGATCCCTACTTCCCTGAGGATATGGTGGACATTTTCCTCCAATTTCCCAAAACAAGTTTTCTATTGAATTCCAAGCATTCCGCTTGGATGAGACGAGAAAGATCTATGAATTCCAATCATTTTTCATTTGATACTACGAATTTTAGTTGTAGATGGCCTCTACGATCACAGAACTCAGGGTAGACCTCATACACTATCAAAAAAGTTTCCCGTAGTCTTTTACCACTATACAATACATATTTTCAATAATGTTTCGCATTCTCTAAAAATGTCAGCGGAAGGTACCTGTGTATTCTGACGGTCTTATTAATATGCAATTGTGGTAGGCCAAGAAGGTTAGCACGAATCGTACTTCGTAAGTAGGTAAGCGTAACGTACTATATAGTCTTCCGATTGTCGAGAAGTTCGTCTACGCTGATGTCGATCGGTATGGTTGTGTCGCTAAATACCTTTAGAAGAGACAAAATATCGATTCCATTCTGTCGTCAAATTTCTATTAAATATTCCAGTCTGTCACGGTTTGATGGAACGAATTTGTCAAGGATGATATGCATTGCTTGCAAAACCGTTACCGATGATAACTTGATTTGTTGCTCGCAATTCGCACTTTCCCTGCTTCTCCGGATGCGTGTCATTAGACCCACGTGGTACAACTCGTCAGTAGATAGGTATGTCAAAATCTTCTCTTTATACTCAGCAGGACAAATTGAGGAAATTGTCGGAAGATTTGTCGAATTAATGACCTTGCGCGAGCGGATTATCAGGAATGTCGAAGTGTGCAATTCATAAGCTTCCATTCGCGATAACCTAGATTTTTAGAATGAATTAATATATAACGAGAACAGCGAGTTATTACGGTAGCTCGTCGTGAGTGGACTTCAAATCAATAAACGTCGAAGATATCTCTTCCTCTCTCTCTGTGGAAATTTCCTTCTCGAGGTACGGCGTGACGAAAAGTTACTGATTGGACACCGCCTCGAAGACGAAGAACCAAAGCCCGGGTTAATTTCATACTTCCGTTCCTAAGCCGGCGAAATAGAAGTTTAAATTGCTCTTCAAATACGACGAAAAGGTATCAATCTAATGTGGAGATAGATCTGCATCGGTACCGCTATACGAGACAGAAGAAAAATTGAATAATCTCTTTTAGTTAGTCCGTGGTTCAACTCTTAGCCCGGATCTAACAGTTTTTATTATTCGTTGTTCGTTATTATAACGCTTGCGTACATAAATATTATCTTCGGAGTATACGAGTATACGGTATACATATTCGAAAAGCTGACGAAGCTGGTCCAGGTTCTTGCATAAAGTATTAAGTAGAAGACTCTGCCGGCGCACTTCATTCGTGAATCTCGCTTTTTACGCGATGAATCTAGTTTTGTTCGTGTATTTTCAATACAAAAAAATGGAAATTGATACTCCGCGAAACGCTCATAACAATATGATTAATGAGGCGGAGCTCATCTATGTACCGACAATTTTTTTTTCTTCTATTTTTTTTTTTTTTTTCATTCCATACTCGAAACTTGTCCAATAAACTCGAAGTCGAGACAGCGATAACCAGCAATGAGAATAATATTTGCGCGTATCACTTTGTGTAGGAAGAGTTCGGTATTTAACGCAAGCTAACCAGTTTATTGTACTATAGAGATGATTCCTGATTTCGCTTGTTGCTCTTTTATGAAAATTTCTTGCGGTTTTTTAAATCGCATTTTCCATGAATCACTCTAAAACGATTTGCTAAGAGAGAAAAACATTTGAGACTTTTATACTGAAATATTCGAATCCTTTCAAGTCGTAAATTACTACAGAGGTTCTCGAGATGGTAAATGGTAGATTTTTTTGGCATCCTGGCTTTTCGCGATAAATGAACCCCGAGGTAGTATCGCACTCATCATCTAAGTAGAATTAATTAGTTTGTAGATATCCGAACCGGGCATCCTCCAGGATCAGTAATAATGCCCTCGTTCACTCATTTTATTGGTCTAGTATAAGTCTATTTTTGAATATTCCAAGATAATAGCTTTTGAAGATCCCTTTCCCTCCGCCCGTGCCCCCTTCTTGGTCTAGTATAAGTCTAGTTGACAATATTTCACGCTATCAGCTTCCAAGGGCTCCCTCTACTTCATTAGTCTAGTGAACTGTATATCAGGCTTATATAGTTAAAACTAAACCCACTATAGCAGCCTAGTTTGGGCCCAGTTTAGTGAAAGCTAATGCACTGTATAATGAAGGAATTATCAAAATCCAAAACCATACAAGCTGTTACGGGATGTAGTGACCAGTAAATTCCAGGAGGTTCGTCCATATTTCCAGGAAATTTTGTCTGAATTTTAAGAAGTTTATCCAGTAATTTCTAGGAAATAAGAAGGGCAGTTTTCTGAATTGCTCTTCCCAAGGCCGTTATTCAAGGGGAGGGAAGGGTGTACTTGCGGATTTTCGCATTGGTTTGAGGCGAGACAAAAAATATGAACATGGAAAATGTACGAACCAACACAATAGAAAAACCGAATCGGAAGTAAAATTACCGGTACACGTAAGTTGCGACGAACGATTTCGAGATGCTGATATTCCATCATCAGGAACTATTCACAATTGGCCCGAGAATGAGTACACGAGATGCGAAAGAAGTCGGCAAGGAAGTATCATTCTTTATTCAGGTACCAACTCGAAAATGTAAGTCACAATCATACCCGCTGTCGTTGAGTAATTCGCAGGCCGTATCTTTTTTGTGTTTAATAATCTCTGTTACCTTAAACCCGCAGAACTCTGGGGAAGAGAAATTATGATAAGTGCGGGGGCCCCATCTTTCGCATGCAAGGTGTGGTTATTGAGACTGAGAAAGTACTAAAGTATTTGGGGCTCTCGTTCGACAGTAAGCTCAACTTCCGTCACCACTTCAAGATGGTGACGGAAAAAACTTCAAGGGTGGTTACACGCTCGTCCCACCTAATGTCGAACCTAGGAGGACTGGAGAAGCTAAAAGAAGCTTGCCTATGAGCGTAGTAATGTTAGTCCTCTTTTATTTACGGAGCCTCGATTTGGGCCAAATCTATGAAGATCGCATACAGAAGAAGAAATATGTAGAAAATCCAACGAAGAGCGGCGCGTAGGTGTGTTGGTGCCTACCGCACTGTGTCGACGGATGCTCTTTGAGTATTAGCACAAACAGCGCCAATTGATCTGCTTGCAGAAGAGCGAGCAGCGGTGTTTGAGACAAAGAAGAAGACGAAGACCACCAATCAAGCCTTGCGGGTCAAGTAGAAGGCCAGGCGCTCCTTGCTCGCCAAATGGAGAGAACAACTCGCCTAAATAGTAAAGGGTGAGTAGATCCGCGCGCTAACACGTGATCTTGACCAGAGGATGGACCGAGGCCATGGCTAGTTGAATTTTCATCTTACACAAATGATGAGTGGCCATGGATGCCTCAACAAGTAACAACACAAAATGAGGAAAGTTGAGCAACCGTCATGTTCATACTGTCAAGAGCGGGTTGATGGACCACAACACACCATCTTCGAGTGTGAGGTGTGGAGACGTGAGCGGGGCGTGCTCTTCGAGATTGGGGAAGATGAAGAACTCACCCCGAGTAATCTGGTTCCATGCGTATTGAGAACAACACAAGCATGAAACCTTGAATCTACTTTTGCCGCTAAGGGAATGAAGAAGCAAATGAACGCGCAATGGGAACGGCAGATTTAGAGCCACTTTATGGCCTCTCACATTTACGTGTATCATTCCCCACGCTGCAGCTGCTGCCGCCACATCTCTGCTCGTCAGCACCAGCACTACTATACTATAAAGGGTGCTCAGGAAGGAGCCCTAACACAAGAAAAAGAGGGCAAGCACAAGGAAAGAGCCAATATTAGAGGAAGAACCCCCACCTGAGAAGCCAGAGTCGCGAAGAACTGCTGCGTGCGTTTCCATAGCACAGGACTACCTGAATTCCAGGTTGAGTGCTGACTCTCTCTCTCGGTCAGTAGGGTGGACCCCTGTAGTGGCCTCATTGAGGGACAATAGAGCCAGGCTACTCTCCATTCGAGCCCTCTGGACCATCGACGCAATGCCCTAAAGGGTGGATACCGGTGCCGGAGGTGCGGTTTTATGAGGACTACTTTGGGCGTGCATGCATGCTCATAGGTCTTCGTTTCTTTTCAGAGGCTATGGGTATGGGGAAGAGGCACGAAGAGAATGTGGTGGGCAAAAGTGGACTTATGAGGCTGAGCGTTAAGGATGGTAGAACACGACTTGTCCGGCCTACGTACACCGCATTTAAGTCGCCACAACTGATCTTATGAATCTCTGTTCTTTGTAGGAGAGGGTACGATTCATGGGGTTGAAGAAGTGGCAAAAAGAAAGAGGACTGTGCAATGGAAGACAATTCAGTAGCCATGATACTCGAGCTAGTTTGGATTATTAGGAAGGGGTGATCCAAATAGGGGACCCGACTCCACCGCGTTTCATCACGACTGCAGGCTAGGTTTTGTAAAGAGGAACCCCTTTGTAGGGCAAAAGCTTTTTTTTCTCTCTCTGCGAACTAGTTTACGAACATCGATATTAAAGTTTTTAGAAGAAGCGATGTGGCAAATAATGTCAATTTCTTTTTTGAAATTCCAGGTGGTCGAGGGAAGACTAGCCAGCCTAAGCCACATGGAGCGAATCTCGGGGGATGGTTAGACCAGTATAAGCTGGCTTCTGGAAAAATGTTGAAATCAAAGACCTGAAATTTTCGAAGTCCTTCAGGGAGGACCCTCTGTTCACGATGGTAAATTTCAGTTAGGTATAATAATTATTGACGGCAAGAATGTTCACAGCCTACCCAGTTACAGAAAACACCATTGGTGAAGGTCTACGGGGGACCCAAAACAGAGATTAGGGGTCGGATCAAAGAGATAATCCTCCATCTTGTTCATAAAGACCCCGGGTACCGAGGACGGACTGCAAATTGTACCTGATGATGGGGTGTCAGCATCTCGAAACTGTTTGATCGTCGCAATCCGTTATTGAATCCTTCTGTGGTAATTTTACTTCCAATTTGGTTTTTCCAGTATAATACCAATGTCGAAAGCATGTAAAATGCTAAATTATAGGTACCCGAAATTTAAGAAAGGAAAACACTATTGAATTCTTACTTTAAAATACCTAATTGGACAGAGAAAGCAATGAAGAATTTCGATGAGCGTTCTGAGTTGTGCTTAAACGTCTACTCCGACGTCATCATGGTTTGATCAAGATGAAATTTTCTTCAAGTAGGAATCCCATTGCCCGTTAGATTGGGTAAGCATCTTTAGAAAACGTCCGCGAACGCGAATGCATCCGCTTTCACTTTAGAGGACGTCATCATTTTCGAGGCAATGTCGAGGGACTAGGTCGGTCACCGTGCTATAAATAATATGGGGACAGGAAGTACAACGAAAAATTTCGATAGGAGAGGAACTTGGAATGTTTTCGAAAAATTTTCTATCGGGAAACAAGTCGTATTTTTTCACAAAAGTTGATTTAAATCATTTCAAGGAAACCTCCGTTCGTCACGCTCGTCACCCGCTTCTAACCAATAATTGTACCATTTGCGTAGAGAGCGACTACAGCGCTGTCTAGACCGTTTTTTTTGGGGCAGGATATTGATTTTCAATTTAGGAAGAAATTCTGTCCGGTGAAATAAATCACGCAATGCGGTATCCTCTCTCCGTTTCTCCTGATCAACACTGCACTTCTCTCGATCTTTCTCCCGCCGTTCCTCTCCTTAGAACACTTAGGTCTTCGATCTCTTCGTTTTACCTCTGTAGCTCTCTCCTTCTTCGTAGCCTTGGGGTCTAAAACTGATAAAAATGGGTTCCGTCACAGAAAATTGCGAGAGAAATTTTACACAGACTGAGACTGTGATACCTGTCCCAAAATTTTTAGGGGAAATTACGTTTCTTCTGGACAACTCCGGCGGAAGTCGATAGTGTTTCCTGGGTCGATCGATTTCTTTTTTGCATTTAAAAAAAAACAAAATGCGTCATTTCATCGATTGCTTCCAGTCGCGGAGTCTTAGTCGAAGGAGGGGGTTTGGAGGTATAAATTCTCCCTTGGAAGCTTTTCTATCCCTTGAAATACTTTCATATGATATTTTCGGGAAAGGCAATTTGTCCTTCTCTTTCTCCGACACTGGACCCTCACTCTTGTATTTAACGACAATAATGATAGATGTCGGTGTAAACGAACTTCCTCACAATCCGAACACAAGTGTTACGCTTACCTACTTACGGACTGTGCATTCAATTGACCTTGGCCTTTCCCAAATGCATATTAATTACGCTAGATACATGGGCGACCGCCCATCAGGACAGCGACGAAGAATTTTGGCCTTTACCGGTGAATGCGAAAACATATTACCGAATATTGACCACGAGAACTGGTAAGTACCGGTATCCTCTTTCAGTGTCATTCGAAACTCTAATGACGGTGAATTCGCCGCTATATCTGTTTACGAAATCTGTATACGAAAGACGTCAAAATTTATGGTGCCGGTAGGTAGTTGACATAAAATCGCGCGAACGAGTCACGCTCGCGCAATCGACGTGAAAAAGGGCAGAAAGAAGTACATGCTGCACGCTAATCGAAGAGCGTCTCGTCGAAACCAACTTTTAACTTGATTTCATTACCGCATTCCACGCTGACGTTAATCACATATATTAACGCGAGACTTCATCGAGTAATTTATTAATTCGCTAATATTCCTCTCTCATAGGTGTTCGCAGATAACAGTAAAATTGAAATAAATCAGACGCGTCGATTTTAGCTCATTTTCGGAGGCTGTTTCCACGTACTCCCATTTACTCGAACAGCTTGATACTCTATTGTTTACTCTCGCAGCAGACGCTACGGTTATTCGTATCTTCGGAAGTCGTAATAAAGGAATTAGAAAGTGAAAACTTACGATGAATGACAATATCCAACCGATGACGGCGGTAAGAATCAACGACATCGCTGGTCTCCCCGACGAATGGGACTTCAGTTTCACTTTCTGAAAAAGATAAAAAAATTCCAATAAAATTACAGCGAAATATTTTAGCTCAGTAACAATACTTGTAATAGAAGCTTTTTTTTCCGAGAAGACTCGAAAAAGAGTGGTAACTTTTGTCTATTTCAACAAGCTCCAAAACTGCTCTAGGTTTGGAGCTTGCGATGGCAGAACTTTATCGTAGGGAGGTAGGGTGGGACCGCATGGGTGGTAGGTATGGAAGGGTATTAGAGCGGACGCGCGAATATGTGACTGGCTGAAAAGAGGTAGTCCAAAATCACTATAGAGGGAAGAGATTTGCTCACTTCAAACACAACCCGCATGAAACCCATAAGACAGATTGGGCTGAACGGACTACAATGATGTCACAATATCTTCTCAAGAAATGATGCAACTCTGCGCCTTGGAGCAGAGCAAACCTCCTTTTTTTGATATTCGTCAGGCAATTTAGATAGCAATCTTCACCGAAGTAGGTGAGCGTCAGGCTTGTATGGTCAATCCGACGACGTGTGAAGTAAACAATTTTATGATTGCAGTGATCGTGGTCATGGTTTTTTCTGCGCTAATTTATTCTGCGTGACTAGTTTTTGCCAATAAGTAATCCACTAGAATATGGTTTGAAAGTGAGGTCGAATATAGTATGGAGGAATTTGGGATTAATGGTTAGTATTCGCGCGGCTACCTTGCCGACTTCGTCAACTTTATGTGATCACTGATTCTGCTGTGGCTGGTAGAACATACAGTATTAAAATTTTCACTCCCTAAAAACCAATCTTGCGCCCTCTTTTCCGAGTTTTTGACATGTTTCATATCTTTTCTGACACCTCGCGAGTGCACTCCCTCACCTCCCCCCATACTATCTATAGTACATTTATAATAGACTTGGAAAATTTTTGGTTAGGTTAGGTTAAAGGACTTGGGAAAATTTAGAGGCCATTGCAGGTCTGCCATGGCAGCGGGGAACCCGCAACTTCTTTGATTTACCCATTAGGTCCTTCCCCTCCTTTCCAACGAAATCTAGATCCAAACAATGTCAAAACCTAGCTCTAGGCTTCCTTTATTTGACATGTTTCATGTCTTTGCTCCGACCCCTGATTTTGAAATTTGTCCATCCGTCCGTCCGTCCGACCAAGCTTGAATCAGTATGCTGTAGTAGTGATAGCCTAATATGATCCCTACCCTGATTTTGAAATTAGCGTGCGTGCATCTGTCCGTCCGCAATCGACCTTGGGTCTCCGAAACTTTCAGTATACTAGAGGCCTGAATCAGTATGCTGTAGTAGGTATAGCCTTCAATATATAGGTGACCTTGGGTTTCTGAAGCTTTCATTATACTAAGTCTCAATAAGTATGTTGTAGTAGGTTGTAATATTCTAAACTAGATTCTTTTATATAGGCCTACTATTCTTCCATATACATACTACAAACTAGGCTTATACTATAGGCCCTTGACCGGACGACTTTATCAGAAGCCTTCATTATTCTAGGGTGGTCACCATATAGGCCTAATATACATACACCAGACTTACTAGCAATGGGGTAGTCTTTAACTAGACTTATACTGGACCAAGGAGGGAGGCGGAGCGAGTGGGCCTAGCCCTCCAAAAGCCAACTCGCCCCCAGAAGTCACTAGCTACTAGAAAGACATGATCTTTATTTATTTGTCTCTGCCAGAAAATTCCTTCTCACTGTAACTGTAACATCATGAGTAACAGTAATTGTAACAATAACAGTGACAGAAATAGTAATGGTAACAGTAACGGTAACAGTAGTGGTAATGGTCACAGTAACAATGACAGTAACAGTAACTGTAACAGCATCAGTAACAGTAATGGAAACAGTGACAGTAAGGGTAACGGTAACAGTGACGGTAACAGCACCAGTGACAAATATAGGGACAGTAACGGTAACAGTAAACGTAGCAATAAAACGGTAATAGTAACAGTGACGGTAATGATAACAGCGACAGTAATGAACGGTAACAATAACAGTATTGGTAACAGTAAGGGTAACAGTAACAGGAACAGTAACAGTCAGAGAAATGGTAACAGTAACAGTATTTTAAGATGTTTCATGTCTTGAGCAGGCATGTTATTTCTCTTCTCATACAATATATAGCTCGAGAGTGAAATTTTTGTAAGTCCTTCTCCTATCATATACTGTATAGCTTAAAGCCTGAAATTCGTCATAAGTTCTCCTCCTATCATACATTCATAGATAGTCTAGTTTCCAAGTCTTGAAAATGATGACGTAATAAGTTGAACGCGCTCGCAACCACGTTGGTGTTGGCGCAAAAATACCCCCTCAGCGAATGAGTTGGCGGGGCTCTTCTCAGTATACTGTACACCAGGCCTGTTATAATGAAGGCTGGAAGTTGAAATTTTTCCAAGTCGCTAAAGTAGGTCAAGGTCGTCACACGTCACGTCACGCAATTCACAAAAACTCCCGGATGCGGACGTTTTCTCAGGATGTAATCTCCCTAACAAAATGGGTAGCGGGTTTCCCGCCAAAAAATTTCATACCTGGCAGGTGATTTAGAAATCTGCGAGTAGCCCCCCCCCAATTCTATCTGTAGTATACTCATATTGTATTCAGAAATTAGCCCAAAATATTCTAAAGTAGACTTATACTGGACCATGAAGTGAGCCACTAAAGTCATTAGTCTAAAATATTCCAAAGTAGACTTACTAAACCATGAAGGAGGGGGGGGGGAAGAAGCGGAGCATGCCATAAAAGACAGGAAACACGATCTTTATATTTCTGGCTATGCCATAAAATCCATTCCTTTTTGAAATGTTTCTTGTTTCTAACATCTCTCAGACAAATTGGCCTCTCAATGCTTCCGTATTCTTCACTTCGTGGTACGACACGGCAATGATGCCTGGAGACCAGGATGAGGTTACAAATCGGGAGATGGAAGAGAGAGTTACACACGTAAAACAAGAGAATGAGGAGAATACGTAGAATGCTATTGATACGAATTGGGAGTCAGTAGCAGTACAAAAGATATGTGAAGATGGAGGAGAGAACGTTAAGATTGATTCTAAGCACTGGAGGATGGCTTAGATCTCATTTGCTAAGATTGAGACGGTGAGAAAAAAGTCAACTGGATTACTAAATTATGAACTATTGGTGAAGCAATGAACAACGCTCGAATGTGAGTTCGGTATTTCCAAAAAAATTTGTACAGCGCTCTTCAAGTTGCGATTGGTGACAAACATAGAGTATCCACGTGCTCGAGTATCCCGCACGACCTACCGACGACAGGAAGATACGTTGATAGTTATACGTGAAAGATACTCATTCTCCATTTTGTGTTCATCTCCATCATCAGATGAGTCCATTACAACCTTCTATGCTGAACGGTTGAAATGAACCGGAACCAATCTTTATCATCTTTGGAAATTCTTTGGTAAAGTCAGCCTGACTTAGAGCATGGAGTAGTTCAACATGAAACTTGAACACTCTGAGTGCATTTCACTATTTTGCGGGAATCAGGAAAGTTACAGAAAAACTTGAAAAGATTTGGTTTATTTTGGCTTGCGACTTACGTTTTCTCATCAGTCGGTTTTAGGCTTTCAGCTGGCTGCAATACTCTGGGGAAAGATAGAAAGGGGCAACTCAAACTTTGGTGGTGCGTGGGAGAAAAATTTTAAATGAAGTGGATTTGGTTTCCTGGCTGAAAAACCCCATTCAATTCCAATTCGTTCAAGAGCTTTCCAAATTTTGACATGTTTCATGTCTTTGCTCTGACCCTGCACTCATTTGGAAATTTGCGTGCGTGCGCGTGCGTGCGTGCAGGTGACCTTGGGACTTACGATTTTTTTCTCTCCGAGCCCTACCTTAATTTTGTTGGAAATGTGCGTGCGTGCGTGCGTGCCTATTCAGTCTTTCTTTGATCAGTGCAGTAAACTACTAATATACTAGGCTTATACTAGGCTTATACTAGCATTATACTAGGTCTAGGAAAACTGTATACTGTATCCAGTCCGTTCCTCAAATTACCATAAACTTATCCCAAGAGGTGGCTTGTATTAGCTCTGCTAGACACCATTATACTAAGTAAACTACTTGTATACTAGACTTATGGTCTTGTACTAGGTTTATACTAGATTCTGTTTATGCTAATTCATCAGCTTGAAATATACTAAAGGGGACTTTTACTGGACCAAGAAGCGGGACGAACGAGCGGAGCGAGTGAGTCCGAGTAATCTCAACGCGAGTGGCCCACCCCCATTACCCCGTGGGTGATTCGAAAGTTCACCCCACGAGTTCACCTTGCTTAGTTTATATTCGAGCATTATACTAGCTTTATGGTGGCTTTATACTAGCTTTATACTAAGATTTCTCAAGTCGTCTGACTTTTAGCGAAACCCTCATTATACTAAACCTAATATACACTTTATGAAGGCTTTATACTAGCTTTATACTAAGATTTCACAAGAAGGTGATGACGTCACGAAAAGGTTGATGACGTCATGGTTCCTACCCCAATTGAAAAATTTGCAAGTACGACCACCACCACCCCCCACCCTCCCAAATTAGCGTGCGCGTGCAAATTTATAAGAGGCGGGAAGCAGTCAGCTTAAAATACTCTAAAGTAGACTTATACTGGACCAAGAAGCGGGACAAACGAGCGGAGCGAGTGAGTCCCCAGAAGCAGTCAGCCTAAAATACTCTAAAGTAGACTTATACTGGACCGAGAAGCGGGACAAACGAGCGGAGCGAGTGAGTCCCAGAAATCTCATCAGCTTGAAAGATACTAAAGTGGACTTATACTGGACCAAGATGGGGCGAACGATCGGAGCATGCTTCCTTATAGAAGACATGAAACATGATCTTTATTAATTTGGCTACGCCAGAAAATATTATTTTTTTCTATTCTTCTCCCATACACCGCCATAGTTTAGATATCTCTGGGATACGGCAAAAGTGCCATTACTGTTGAACAGAACAGCCGAGCTTTTAGCGATCCTGGTGGATGCCCGTCCGCAAACAATTATTGATGGTTGGTGGACGGGTTCCGCGTATGCTATTCGCAAATCGCAACCACAACGCACGGATCGATAACAGCCGCCAACTAATTAATCAATCATCGTCATTTGGGGCTTTTCTCCTAATTGGCGTCCACTTATAATTCAATCTCGAGGCGAAGAAGTGGTGGTCGGGCAGTACCTAATGTCTTACGTATTCTAGTCTGGATTGTTTTGTCATACTAATAGGTACTCTCGCTTCATTGAGTTCTATGTTTCTTCTTACTGTGGAATCGGTGATATGAAAAATGAGAATATGAGCAACGAGCACCACTCGGGAAAATCTCCTGATGCCACCAATGCTTCTTCATGTACATAATCCTTTTAACTCTGCAGTGACTCTTGGATATTTTTATGACTATTTCGTTCGCTCCGCCCATTTCCACTAATTGTCACATCTGCGTCAAATATTTATCAATAATTTAAAGCTCTGGCATGGAGAATTCATCAAACTTGAAACATTGAGGTGACTGCAGAACTTGCAGTAAATAAAAGGTAATTAATGGGTCCTATTATTGCCGAAGTGATATTATTAGATCATGATGGCACCGCGACGAGCTGGAACATCGGACAAGGTGCCAAAATCAGGTCAGATTTGTCTGAGGAGAATAAGCCATCGACTCCAGGGAATCATAATACTGACACGCTGAAAAATTATAATGTTTTTATGAGAAGAAACTGTCAAAGAATGTCACACTGTAAGAAAGTTTTCTGAGTTGTGAATGGTTTTTCCATGTCAAAATGAGCAAAAATGTCTTCTGTAAAAATTATGTCATTTTTTATTCGACAGGACAGGGAGACCAATCTGCATATAGTAGGTGGAAATATTTCTTCACGCGAATTCTGCGACGAAAAAAGTCTCAGTTTTCTGCCCTCGTTCTCCGGTCTTTTTGCTTCATCACGATGACAGTCTACGTTCAAAAATTCAGTTTCACGACAGTGGACTCGAGCTATCTTTACGTAGTACGAGTACAATATTTTCGTTCGTACGTCACCTCTCTCCCATCCATAGGTACACCCTATCATCGTGCACTCTTTTGTCATGAAAACATCATCATTTGATTGCGGCACGTATACGATTCACAATATATTTAGTTGTGCGGTATACAAGTACTCGCGTAACTAACATGCGTTTTTATTACTGTTTAAATTATAATCAAATTAGGTTCCGTACAGCGTGTTAAACTACCGCGGTAAATACATATTATACAGTGTAGTCATCGTATACAAGTATATTGCGGTCTCGTTTGAATGCGGAAATAATGCGCGAGAGAACGCGATCAGAAGTTGCAGGTAGTTATGATGCTAACCATCGTATTTTTGTACGGACGCACGACGCACTCCCTGGTTGTGTTTATAGCTTCTTTTAATAATCGGCTCTTAAAACCTCATCATTATCCCACTTTCGAACAAACCTAATATCTCTGAGTATACGCGCTCGCGAACCGTGATGTTAAATTCTCGATGAGAACCTCTGGCAATAAATTAAAAGCTCTTCGATAAGTATGGAAATGACTCAAGAAACTTATTGATAAGAAATGGCAGAACTTGTTCCTCTTTATAGTGAGAATACGGTTTCGTAGACTATTTCGATGAAGAAGTACAGGCATTTTATCTTATGGATGAGAATTTTGAAAGTAGGAACTTTTTCGAACTTATTCTTGAGTAGCTCGGTGTTCCAGGAGCGTATCATCCTCCTCATCGTATGAAGGCCTAGAAATTATGGTACTTATGGCTCTTGTTCATAAACGTATCGAGGAATGTTTCCTAGTAGTGCTCGAAACCAAAAATATAGGAAATTCTAGGATTCATAATTGAATATATGTTACAAAGAAAGAAATATTAAGCAACATACAACAAATACTAGAGTACACACGCAATCACGTCCCAAAGGATGCCAATTTTTCTTCATCTCGGGACCGTGCGTGGAAAAATATTTGAATTTCTAGCTATTAATGAACAATTTCGAATAGGATTTGAACAAATTTTTCCAATTAGCTTATGAAGTACACTTGGATAAATTTTGATTCTCGGTATTGATGCTTTCCAGGCCGAGAGATTAAAGGGGAGACTTTTGATTTAGAGGAGCGGGGTTCGAACATGGTGGCTGGTAGGGTATGGGAGATACTTCTTGTGAACTCGTCCACACTTCAAAAATTACCTTTTGGAAGGTACATTTTCCCCATATGGCACTGGACCAAACAAAAAATGGAGAAATAACAAAATATTTCTGTTATTTTACTTAAGAAAAAAAAACACACACAGTTGAAATTCGTGATTTTAATTTTTAATTTTTGTGTTCTTTTCCATCTCTAATTTCTTCACAGTAGGTACATGGATTCGAACGAACACCAGTAATTGTGTCTTTGTAACCTGTATAGTTAACGACTGTGACAATGCAAACGACGAACAATCATTCCAGTATGTTCGTATTCTCGGTCAACGAGCATTGTCAATTTGCACGTAGACCTATTTTTAATTGTGATTCTGTGTATGATATATGCACCTACCACAGCCTAAATACAAAATTTTTGCGTGCGCCCTATTTTTTTTTGTATAGTTCAACGTAATTGGTATATCATGAAAAAAAAGAGATTCTTTCCCCAAATAAGAATGTCGATTGAAAACATAGCGAGAATTGGTCATATTTCCTGGCCGACTTATTCCCAATTTCTAGCTTTCTTAACTCGAGTTTTTTTCTATTGACTGATAATTATTTGCGCAAATTTCCATTCCTGAAGGATTGTAAATCAAGAGTTTCCAACTCGTTGACATGTAAATCTCTTCGGGCTGGAGGTTTATTGGGAATCTGCGTGACGCGACATTTGATGTCATCGTCAATGACCTCGACCTACTTTTTGTATCTAATGGTAGCTGAACTCACTATAGTAGCTGAGGACGGAATCGATATTTCTACACGATTGAGATAGGGCCGTACAGCCAGACCGTCAGTGGTGCCAAGGCAAATGACATCTTCACCAAGGCAACTTTTACCCCCCCCCCCCTCAAAAAAAAAAAAAAAAATTGCCAGTCATGGCGCTGGCTACGGCCCTGGATTGAGATTAATAAATCGATGTAAACGAGATTAATAGATCTTTCCTTTGTACTTCTTGACAAACGTTCACAGACATATACAACATGATTCGATGTTTTTCCATAAAGTGGAAAAGTCAACTAGCCAAGTATATTATAGGGTAAGGATATAGGCCCAAAGTAGCGAAGGTCAACATTCTTCAAATCCCTGTAGGTCAAGGTCACCTGAGGCGTTAACACGCTGATTGCTGACTGAACCCCATTTCAAAAAGGATAAAAGTAAGATTAGCTTGTCAGCTAGTCAGATTGATATACCTTCAGTATGCTGTGGACTCGTTAAAAAGAGTAGCCCAAAGTACAATGTACAAAATTTATACTAGGTCAAGAAATACCGATGGGGGGACAAACCAGTGGAGCGAATTAGCTAACGAGTTAGCCTGACATCTCTCTAAGATGTAGTAATTATACTGGAAACAGAACAAGGGACTTAGTTTATCTGATTACTTTGTAAAGTGCGCATCTTTCAGACAGTGCTGCCAGATGATATAGAAAATCCGTATCCGCCATTTTTTCAAAGACTTGGAAGAATTTCTACACACTTTCACTTCATCAACAACAATCAGGAGAAAGGTATCTCTCGTACGAATAACTGAGGTACTTTTCTCTTGATCGACTCAATGTTACAGAAAAATAGTATCAGCTTAAACGATCAGGAGAAACGGCTAACTGAGGTGCTTTTTCCTTGATCGATTTGATGTCACATAAAATAGTATCATCCCACAACGACCAGAAGAAAAGTATCTCTCTTACGAGCAATTAAGGTACTCTTCCTTTGATCGACTCGATGCTACAAATAACTGTAGTAAGCCCATAACAACTGGGAGAAAAGTATCTCTCATACTAGCGAATAAGGTACTTTTCCCTGGAGCACAAAAAATCCGCATTTTACGTAAAATCCGTAGAAAAATCTGTACCTTTTTCGAAGAGCAAAAATTCAGAGGTTTGAAAGCACTGCTTTCAGAGCCCAGCTATGCCAGGCCGCTAGCAGCGCCCAAAGACACTTACACGATCCAATGTTTTCCCCTTACAAGGAAAAATCATTTTGTATCCCTAAATTGGGTTTGCATTGTTTGCTTTATTTTCAACTGGGTTCACAAAAGTTGATTAATTTTTTCAATGTCTTTTCAACTATCAACTCATTTTTGGATTTGGGTTCCGTCATGTCATTAAAACTTGAAAGAAAAAGAGAGATTTTCTGACAAAACCATGTAAATAAAGATCCTGTTTTATTTCTGCTAGTAAATGACCTAATTTACGTTTTAAGGCCACGCCTGCTTTGTGATGAAATCATGGTCTAGCTCGTGAATTTTTCTCACAGATGCGTAGACTCCGTTCTTGGATTAATACAGACGAGATGAACTGTGGGTAAGTAAGGCTGCCTAGCTCACAGAAAACAAACTGGCGGATGCCTGTGACGTTATCAGCATTCATGACGTCATCAGCTCCCCCACCCATTCCTATTCCTTCCCCTCTCTCTACTTTACTGTCATCTATTCTCGAGATCACTAACTCCGCTCTCAAGCGACTCTAGGCAGCCATCATGGATTCTTATGAGGGTGCGAGCTAATGACGTAATTTGCCGGGGCTCTCGCTCTTCCTTACTCTCCTCTATTATTGGGATCGCTTAAAACTGCGCTCGTAAGCCTCTCAACTATCTCCATTATACTGGGCCCAAAAGTGTTACTGCTCGAGTCTTCCTTACACTGGACCTCCAGGTCACGGCTGATGCTGTCACACTAGCATCGGTGTCGGTAGCTTAGGCGCTCGATCAGTCCACGGTCTAGTGGATTTCGCAGCGCAGCGCTGCGCCTCCCTTCCTTCATGGTGAAGTGGGTGTGGGTTGCGTATGCATTTAATTTTGTTTCCTACAACACCGGAATCGACCCATTCGGGCCTAACTTCAGCGTGGGAAGAATTTACCCAGCAATCCCTCTCTCCACTGGACAACAGCCAAGCTACTTTCGTGACCGCCAAGTTGCAGTTCCCCCACGCATGCAAAACATAACACCACCTTACTTATGGTAGATCACTGTTGGAGTCACTCCTCCCTCCACCTTCAAGGATGGTCTTACTCGCCTTCCTGCACGTCTGAATGCGGATGTTGGTACATTTTCTTCTTTATGACGGTGGCCGCAAATGCAGACGCTTTTTCGGAACCTAACATGGTAGATACCAGGCTACTCGGAGCAAGGGCTTCATCTATTCCAATTTTGTAAAGACCGACGCCCCATACTCAAATAAGGTGCTGAGGTCCATTATTCCGTCCTTGATTGCAGTGCGAACATGATGTTTGCTCAGCCTTTTCAAACTTCTCATAGAGGTACTTCTTGAAGCATGGCTGCTGAACACCTGAGTCAGGTAAAAGTTCTGCTGACCATGGTCTCGGTTCATCCACTCATCAAGGTCGCGCGGATCTTCAAGAGTATAGTACGCTCTCTACAAAAGTTTCGTGCTTTACCACAAATTTAAGCGTGATTTACCAGCTTGTAAGTCTGTTTGTTGTCCTTTTCACTTGCCAAGAGTAACGATTTAGATAGCCTTAGAGCGTATGCGGTGGGACTCATTTCCTCTTCTTCAAAATGGAAACTTGAGTATCGAATTAAGACCGTTCGATTGCTTGGGTATGAGCCCCAAAGACCGGATTAACTAATATGATTCACCGTCTCAAGTCGGTACCCTGTCTGCAGCAGTCAGGCTTCTGAGCCACCTTGCACTCTCTCTCAATAAGAGGAAGGAGGATAGCTTTCTTTCGTCGTCGTTCAACCGGAGTAGTAGATCAGACTTTGTCAGGCGAGAGTACAAAATTTTGGTAGAGCGTGTACGCAACTAGCACCCTTTGGTCTCCATTATACTGGGCTATACAGTATGTGGCCTACTATTAGCCTTCATGTAATCAGTATAAAAGCCTATACTAAACCATTCATAGATTACAAGTATGAGGGAAGGTGCAATGAACCTGAAAACTTCAGAGTTAGGCCCGGGATCACGGTTGATGACGTCATAGTTGAAGAAGGTTTCGGAGTCACGGCTGGTGACGGCATCAGCTGATGACGACATAGTTTATTGGAGGAAAAGGAAGTATATAGTATACAGGATTGGTGAGGGGTGATGTAAGCGCGCAAATTTAGGAATTCGGGGCTATAGGATTCAGAAAACTTCAGGAAAGACACGAAACTCGTCAAAAGGTCGACCTTTCCAATGTTTCTGTACCTCTTGAACTATATTCTGGATTTGTGTCCGGCTATATCGTTTTTCATCCCTGTCTTCTTTTCTCCTTCTCTTTCTCTTTCACTCGAGAAAACGAAAGAATATGAAGGGTGTTTGATGTAGAATTGATGGAGTATTGTCTGATATTAGTTGTTTCAAAAGTTCGATTCCGGTGCTGCTCAGTCCTCATTTTAGAAACACTTGGAACCCTCATCAGTTTGATCTTTTCTTCTTCTGCCAATATATAGTGTCATGATATTTTATAAGTTCGGGAAAAATCGCGCACTAACTAGCAAAAAGTTCTTTTTCGGCGAAAAGTCTTGATCTGGTCAATTGTTTTGTTTGATATCGTGAATGTATGATAGCGTCTCAGACCAAAAAAGAATGAAGGTGCATGAAACTCTTCCTGAAGATTTGGAAGAATTTTCGATAAAAACAGGTTTTCCGCTTTCTTCAAAGAGCTCAAAAACTATCCACAGAGGTGTGAATAGTCTGTCCTTTTGCAAAATCAAATGATCGGAGATGATTTCAGAAGAAAACTAGGAAATCGAAGTGTAGTTCGCTGCCGAAAGATACGGCTCGAAATCAAGGTTTCCTCGAGAGGAGAAAATGTAGTACATACTGCGCGAAGGAAGACATAAATGGTCAGCTATTAACGGAGAATAAAAGTGATCGTTTTTTGCTACTCGCGTTCGTCAACCGAGACACTCTCGTCGATGAAATTATAGCATTTTGAACGACTAATACCAATCTTTAATTTCCCAGATTACCAGCGTTACAAGACCGTAAACGTAAAAATCATCATCTCTACTTCACCCTTCTACTTTTACTCGATAAATTACACGCTGATAAATTAGTGACTTGTATAACAAGTACTCAACGTATGGACACGCGCATACAGCGCACTACACTTTAGTGTGAGCACTCATAAATTAAAAATATGCCAGAAGTAGATCTGCATCATCGCACTATACGGTAAAGTGTAGACCTGCGGATTTCATACGATAATACGCGTATATATGTCTTCTACTTCTCCAGCAAATTAACATTCCATTGTCCCTATACACTGAGATCGGACGCGAGAAAAATTGTGCGCCAGAAAAAAATATGTATAGTTACTTAATTGAGTGTACGGCTTGCGTATGTAAAATTACCCACGCGGGGGCCGAACGATTAACCACAATAATGAACTCGTTGTACACGTTTCGAGATGGACCTACTTCAGAAAAATTCTTCAACGTCCGATGATAATGTGACGTGTAATTTTCCGATGGAAACTTCATTGACAGCGCCATATAAACGCAGTCTCGAATTTTACCCCATATTCGATAGACGTATCGTTACGGTTGTCTATTCGCATGAATAAACAATCATTATCGGTTTTCTACGCAACAATGGTTGTAATTACTCTTCTTTTCTCGAACAGCAGGATAGTTGCCATTCGATCTCTATCTGGCCCCTGGCCCCTCATTTCTGATAAAACCAATATACCGACCGCACGCTGATAAAGAAAGCCGAAAACAAATTATAAATCGGGTATCGTTCATTTTCACAAAAAAATATTCTTTCGACTCGCTACTCCTCCTCATTTTTACGCATCTACCCACTCGGACTCGTGGCATTATAGCGGTTCTCTAATATCCAGTACCACATATATGCTCGTTTTAGCGAATACGGAACGTTCGGAGAAATTGTGTGTACGAGGTAAAATTCGACTCTAGTCTCGTGGAACCGTTTAGAAAGAAACAGGCCAGGCAACAATTGGAACCCAAACAAGCTAGAAGTGGAAGAATAAACAACATTTAGTCGCTAATTCTTTCGGCGATTTACTCACGCATATTCTCGTTAAATGCAGAGCGAAAATTATTTGACATAGATAACGGAGAAAATCAATTAACGTGCGTGTGTTGGTTAATTTAATTACATATTCGGAAGGTCAAAGTCTCGCTTACGAAACTTTCCTCTGCTTCCTGTCTCCCTCTTCTTTCTTGGTATCGAGATTGACGAAGGAAGATTTACTTTAAAAAAAATTATGAATGAAAATGGTATTATGAATAAAGAATGCGGTTTATTTTTCGAGATCGAGACCGGAGATAATTTTGTGTACTTTATTAATCCAAACTCGAACGACAATGTTGTAACACTTCTAGGCATATCCGCATTGCAGTCCATCTGTGCACAACTTCGGAGAACAAAACGGCATCTTCGACACTTCAAATAAAACACAGTTTTTGATAAGTTGAATATTATGTTTCAATGTCCTTTTCTTTCTCTTAGCTAGTTTTCGTGAGTTATTTTCCCAATTCATCGCATCAGACTTCACGTTTAGATTATATTCTGCCGAATGACCATTTCTCCTGATCCGTAGCGGAGATTTTTCTATACAAATGCACGTGCGAGTTTAGGAGGAGGGGGGGGGGGAATGTTTACTCGCTCTTACCAGGAGCATCAAGTTGTTAAAACTAGCCCCAAATACGGAGGGATTAAGGAGTCACAGCCAGGAAGAATAATGAAAACTGCAACAATTACATATAACGGTCTCTGCAAATTCCATCAATGTTCCATTGAAATTCCCTCTCTTCTCTTTCGTACGGGTCTGAATATAACATCATTTATTTCACATCTTTGTCAAGCTTCAACTAGTATGGCGATTGCTCCATGAAATAGATTACTAGATTAATAAAACCATTTGCGATTTACAAATGGCTCCCAAGAAAATTTATACAACCACGTCTCATATGTTCTTTTGCTTGTTGAACCTCTGAGTCCCACAACTTGATGAGCCACGGTGCCACTGGAAGTTGGGTGCTGAAATGAATGCCGGAAGCTGGGAAGGTTGTTCAACTCGACCCCTGAAAACTGTCAAGAAATCTTTCTCCTTTAACTGGAAACCTGTTTTAGGAAGAGTTATTTCGCGAAAAATATTTGGTGTCCGCCGCGCCGTCCGCCAGCTGGCAACCTATCCTCACTTGAGACTCAGAGGACGGTAAATAAAATTTCAATACCCCTAAGTCGACCCTGTTATGATGTGTATGTAGCTCCAACATCAAAATCTCTTCACGTCCTCCCATCATATGTATGAAATGTAAGTCAGCTCGGGAGTCAGAATTTTTCCATCTCTTCTTCTACGTGAAAGACAGGAATATAGGTAAAGCAAAGCCATAACGTAGAAAAACCCATAACCTGTTGGTCTACTGACAGAAAAAATCAAGAGCATAAAAAGTTCTTATTTCAAAATTTGAGTTCAAAGTTCACAACGAGTTTGATAGAAAATAATCAAGAAGGACAAAAATGAGAAGCAGAGTTGCCAGTTATACACCAATAGAGACATATGATAGGCTCAAAAAATGCTGTTACCGTTTGTTACTATTACTGTTACCGTTTCTGTCACTGTTAACATTACCATTACTGTTACCACTATCATTTTACCGTTACTGTTACTGTCAATGTTACCATCACCCTTACTATCAATGTTACTGTTACCATTACCGATGCTGTTACAACCATAACTGCTACTGCAACTGTTACTGTTACAGTTACCATCACTGTTACCATCATTGTCACTGTCACTATGAGTGTTACCGTTACTGTCAATGTGAAAGATTATACTCACCGTTACCGTCACTGTCACCGATGTTGTTACAGTTACAATTACAGTGACAGTTACGCTTACAATTACAGTTACTGTCACTGTTATGGTTACCGTTTATTACTGTTACTGTTGCTATTGCTTCCTGGCAAACCTGGAAGAAGCCCCTCAAACTATAGCTTCTCCAAAAGCAACGCCCGCGAGTTGGGGCAGTTATACTGAAGAGGACGTCAGAAGAAGTGAACTACACCAACCTTCTCAAGAGAGCCCGCGCGCACTTGTCCTGTGCGGAGTATGGACTCACGCCAGGAAGGACTAGGTACATGGGCAGAGGTGAGATGATCATTATGCTGAAGGGTGCAGATCCTAATAGCCAAAGCATTGCGGAATTTGCCGCTAAGCTGAAGGAAGAGCTGGGAGACGGAACGGAGGTTTGACAACCCCAGCGCCAGACAGGTCTCCTGATGGTGGACATTGAGGAGTCAGTGACAGACTCAGAGATCTGGATGGCACTTGGTACTGGCCCAGAGGCCAAGGTCCAATGCAGGCCTGCAAGCCGTGGCTGCCAAACGGCTCAGGTCCAGCTTGGTATACAGAGGGCAATGGAGACCCTCAAAGAAGGGAAGATTGAGATTGGCTGGAGCGTGTGTTGTGTGGTCTCCTTGGAGAGGAAGAACACGCAGCCAAGATGCTTCAAGTGCCTCCTCAGAGGACATATGGCTGCCGCATGTACCAACGAGAGCATTGGACCTGGGTGCCATAGGTGCGGGCAAGAAGGGCACGCGATCCGGGATTGCCGACAGCAACCGTTTATTACTGTTACTATTACTATTACCATTTTACCATTACCGTTACGATTACCGTTTTTTTTTGTTACTGTTACTGTCACTTGTATTGTTACATTTACTGTTACTGTTATCGTTACTGCTGCAGCTATGGTTACAGTTAAGGCTGGTACACACGATGCTAGTATGCGAAGCGTTGGCCTTGCGTTGACCAATCAGAAGATACTAGCATGGTTAACGCAAGCAAAAAGTTGAAAATTTTCAACTTTTTCCATGCTAGTAGTCTCTGATTGGTCAACGCTTTGTACCTCGCTTGCGTGACTAGCATCGTGTGTACCAGCCTTTACAGTTATAGTTTTTTATTGTTATTGTAACTGTCGCTGTTATCGTTACCGTTACTGTTACTGTCACCGTTAATATTACTTTTACTGTTACCCTTACTAGCTGTCACCTTTACCTTTACTGATGCTGTTACAGTTACAGTGTGAAGGAATTTTCTGACAGAGCCAAATGAATAAAGATCATGATCCATATCTTTCTTAGTAGCTGGTGGCTTTTGGGGGGCTCACTCCCTCCGCCTTCCTTCTTGGTCTAGTATAAGTCCACTTTGATTTATTTTAGAGTAATGACTTTAAGGAGGGCTTTTTCAACACTCGCTCCGCTCGTTTACCCCGCTTCTTGATCTAGGATAAATCTTCTTCTTAGTCTCTGTCCTAGTACAATGATGACTTGGCCTTGAGCTTTGTTAGTATAGGAATAATCACCCCATACCTAGTAAGTCTGGTGTATCTATATTAGGCCTATATAGTGACCTACCTAATTCAGACCTAGAATAATGAAGACTTCGGATAAATTCGTCCAGTCAAGGGTCTAGTATAAGCCTAGTTTAGAGTATATGGAAGAATAGTATATAAGAGAATCTAGTCTAGAATATTACAACCTACTATACATACTGATTAAGGCTTAGTATATTGAAAGCTTCAGAAACCCAAGGTCAAAATATGTATACTAGGTCTATGAGAGCTATACCTACTACAGCATACTGATTCAGGCCTAGTATAATGAAATGAAAGCTTTAGAGACCCAAGGTCAATTGTATTTGATGAGACGAAAGACAAAATTCGGTGGCACTTCTTTTTGCCAATGGGCAATCCATTAGTTCGTGATTTGAAGTTGGATAGTGAGTGGGGTGTAATCTAAAGAGGAGAATTCGGCGGTAAATGCGCGGTGTAGTCTCATAACTGTTTTGGCTGCTTCGACGATGGAGGGAGAGTTGAGACTGATTACATGCGTTGGAAGATGACATCGATTTTGGCTGTTGAGATTGAGACGAGTGAATTTCTCCACTACAGGGAAAAACATCAGATTATGTACATGAGGAGGGTACTGGCAGAAGTGGTGCGTCTGTCTCATAAGAAATACATTGTGCGGACGCCCTTTCGCCAGATACGTCCTCATTATGTCTTTAGACGTTGTCAAAGAAATACAAAGTGAAGATATCTGTATATCAATAAATCAATCTCAATTAAATCGATACATTGAACTCGATATATCGATCTTGATTATATCGATATATTGATCTCGTTCATATCTTTAGTATGATCTCGATTATATCGATATATCGATCTTGATTACATTGATTTCGATTATATCGATATATCGATTTCAATTATATCGATATATCGATTTTGATTATATCGATCTAGACAACATTAATATATCGATCATAATTATGTCATTCATTGATCTTGATTATATTAATCAATATTGATTAATATCAATTTCATTTTAATATATCGATCCTATATTCGCCTGTTGTAGTAAGTCTAGCCTTCCGTTCATTTGCCCCACTTCAGTCTAGTATACAATAGAATAAATTTTTGTTCTTGTAATTTACAGTCATCCATACTAATGAAGAAAATTTTCTGGCATGGCCAAATGAATAAAGATCATGTTTCATGTCTCTCTTAGTAGCTAGTGGCTTTTGGGAGGTTCACTCGCTCCACTCGTTCACCCCTTTCCTTGGTCTAGTAAAGGTCCAGTTTGGGATATTTCATAATAGCTTTTGGGGAGCTCACTCCTTGGTCTAGTTTAGATTATGCGAATGTCTTCGAGCGTTTCCAAAGTTGTATTTGGCCTGGCCTAGCCCATTTTATGACATCATCAGAGTCAGGCAGAATAAATCCCTTGTTCAGAGTCCAACTTGATTACAACATCTAGAGGTTCTATCGATTTCTATTACTATCAGAATATTGATACTACCATCAATCTGGAGGCTACATCTCATCAGTAACCGTACTTGCTTTATTATAATACGAAGTTGAGGAGTGTACTCAGTCAATCATTCCAGGTTCAAAAACTTGAATGGTTCACGTTTTCTTATCACTGAATTGATACCTTGGTAACCAACAATATTCAGACCTAGAAGACTACTTTAAGGAGTAAATCAGGAGAATACTCCCAAGAAGTAAACAAAAGGAATTACAAAAGTCGCCGAAAATTTAAAAAAGCCGCGAGCGCTTTTGGTTAAACAACCATCATCAAGCAAAGAACGAACGTGACATTCGGGTGCATCAGTCAGCCTTCCAGAAAGAGCTGCTAACTACCAATACGAGGTTCTTTTGTATTTACAACCGGGAAGGATTAATACTTCGAAAATAAAATATAAGCCTACATTCTAAGTACGTGGAATACAAATCCTGAGCCCCTCGCATTGAGTCGCGGGTCTCCCGCAACTCTTGCTCCCGGAGCAAGAGCCTGTAAATTTTTTTTGTAGCTCTCAATTTTATCTAATGAGAGTATAGTTGGCACTAGGGATTCATGTTTTATTCTCACAGCAAATATTGTTTCTTCCTGAGGCGACCAACTCCGTAACGTCAGTCCTGTTGCTGGTCTCGAGCAAAAGTTTCTTGAATTACGTCAACATGCACTTTCGTTCGAAGTCGATTAACTCCTCTGTAGAGGACACCACTGAGGGCTTCTACAGCATTCTCGTGGTACATTTCTGACTTCTTGCGAAGATGAAACACGAGACTCACTTGATTCTCTGCCTTTCTTGTCGCTTCTCGAAACCCGCGAATCGGACGATAGTTTTACTTCATTTTAGGCGTTCCGAGACGAGAATTGAGAGAAAATAAAACGTTCTAAAGAAAGATGGAAAGCGATATAAGATTTAGTGCATGAAACTATTTCAAAAATCAATATGGCTGTTCAGTGTAGTGCTGCAATCGATCTTTATTATCATCATTATCGACAATTGCATTCCCTGGTTTTCACATCGAAAAACCCAATTCTGCGATCGTCGCGAAATTTTCATTCTAAACACTGGTTTCTTTATTCGTATTTGGTCACATAAATTAAGTAGTTCACCGAGGCGTATTAGACACAAATTACGAGTATAATATAGGTACGGGCCAGTGTGCGTTAATGAAACTGCGTCTGCTCTGCGTACATACCTACTACACTAGATTTTTTGCCAAAACCTGCTTTTTACGTTTATTAGCCTATCGTACGATAACATATAAGATATTCGCTGCGAGGCCTGAGGCGCATCTTCTCATGAAATAAAACTCCTAATTTAGCCCGGAGAAGAAGAAAAGAAACAACTCGGGCTCTCAAGAGTTCGACACTGACTGGCAACTGCTGCTTCGTTATGAATATGATGCGGCGGGTAGACTCTAGCTCATTGGGTTAGTGCAATAAAAATCTTCCGGGTATATTTTCTAATTTTTTAAAAGGCAATATATTTTTTCGTTACGTTTATCGTGATGTCATATTCATTGTTGAGCTCAACGACTGAACCAGTCAACTGATAGAAACGTGACCAATTTCCTACGAGTAGGTACAAGTATCTCTAGGCGGTAACCGGTTACCGCGGTTAGTGACCAACATCACACACTAAACAAATCGAAGATGCGGTACGACACGAACAGCGACGTCGTAAGAATTGTGCATTATTTTCGGAGTAATGCGGTCACAATGATACCTCATTCATGGAAATCCTTGAAATCGTTGACTTTTTAAAACCACAGAGCCGATGCTATCTCACTTCTTTGAAATAACATACAGCTCATCAGCGAAGGTATCGTGAATGTTTCAAAGCTTCTAACATTAGCGTGCGGTATCTTGTCTCATAAATCCGCGATTCCTGTGCGACTATATAAACGTAAAAAGACTTTCCAGCGATAATTCGGCAAAATTTCAACCTAATTAAAATACAACGTAGAATTCCATCTCGCACCATTCCAAAAAACGTTACCGTACAAAATATCTCGGAAGAACGATGATTTCATTATTATTCTCGTTTCCTCCAAAAACCAGCTGCTTGTAAAATGCCCGCGAAAGCTAATTTTAAATCCACTTCTGAAATGGAGGATTTGTGAACAAAAAGCGTCAACTATTCTTCTCGCGTATGATCCACATATTTTTGAAAGACAGGAGTTGGCCCATCTTTACTTGGTTCAAGTTCGAGCAACTTTTTTGTGGGAGATGCCGCTGGGGCTGTTCTGCATTCTCTTCTATAGTTTGCGGTACATTCTTGGCCTCTAGCGAAGAGAAATAAGTTGATTCGCTTGATTTTCTGATGTAACTTCTCAAATTCTGCGAATCGAGCCACGGTTCTGGTGCAGTTCTGGCTTCTTCTGGATGGCCTTGGAATGTAGTGCGCGTATTTAGAAGTTTTTTGTGCGAGTATAAGGTAATCTTGACAAAACAATTTTGTCTTATGATTCCGGTCTACCTTATTACAATGTACGTCAATGATTCGATCCTTCGTATTCACCCTCTCGATACCACGATGAAATTGAAGGCAGTGAAAAGAGAGCGTAGAAAATAAGGGTCTCTACCAGAATCTTCTTCAGTTCTTGATATTGTCAGAGATCATCAAAGACAGTTCCGTAGATAGACAGCATAGTAGGCAATGAATGCTGCAAAGAGCTGAGAGTTTTCGCAGCAAAAAGTGTGAATACTTGAATTGATAAATTCGGAAGTAAAAGTCGCGAAAAATTTAAAGCCGCGAGCGCTTTTGGTTAAACAATCATCATGAAGCAAAGAACGAAAGCGTCTCCTCATTCTCGTACTCTAGTTCCAAGCTGGCAACCGGGCTCACTTATGTAAATACCGTTACAATCCTTAGAAGCTATACTGTACATCCCTCTCTTTTCTATTGACGGAATAGGGTCCTTCAATCGGACAAAAATCCCTTTCACAGACGTAAGATTGTAGAAAGCCGGGCGGTTGCTGAAAAGACCAAGAATACGGCTCAGCTTGAGGAAGAAGGGAAGTCTGATCAGACGATTCTTACTATCTCACTATCGCGGCCTAATTCAAAGGGGAGGCAGGTAGTTGAATCAAGGTAGGGTTGTACTAAAGTTACACTAGACCAAGACTGGGAGCGAACGAGCGGAGTAAGTGAGCCCTAGGAGCTAATTAGCTCAATGTAGAGTATATTAGCCTCACACTAGACCAAGACATGGTGCGAACGAGTGGAGTGAGTGAGCCCTGAGAATCAAGTAGCTTAATATACAGTATAATAGAGTTACCTTGGACCAAGATCAGGGTGAATGACCAGAGCAAATATAAAAGTAACCGGTAATGACGAACATACTACTCCATGATTTGGCTCTACCAGGAAATTTTTTTCCGTTATAAGTATTGGTGGATGACTACGCATTCTGTCTGCGAGTGGTGAGGTCACCAAATACACAGAACGCAGTCAGTATAAAATTTTGGAAAGTCGATTTGAAATCAACTTTCGATGGACGACGTCAATTTAAAGTCAACAGATCGACCTGAAATCAACATCACAGAGAAGTTGATTTTGAGTCAATAAGAATTTTGAAGACATCGATTCGAAATCAACGTTATGGCAAATAAGTCAAAATCATAAATTTACCTGATCATGAAATCGATTTCAACCGTATATGTATTGAAAGAATTTCGACTAGGACAATTCGATGTTGAGGTCCATTGCGAAGGAGCTGGGAACAGGCTTAGCTTTTTACTTCATCATCGTCAGAATATTCCTCCGGCACGAGACCGTGCTTAAGAATCGTATTGAAATATTTCATCATTCTTTGGGTCCCCTCCACAATTTAGTCCTTGCGAGTTAACATTACTGCACATAGGTCTAGAGCTCAATTGGTCAAGATATTTTCGAAGATTCAGAATTGCAACAAGGTACGAGCAGTCAGGAAATTCTTCAGCGAGAGGATCGTTTAAAATGATGTTAACCATATCAAAAATCTTCCTCCGGAGATATTATAATATTTTTTTTCTTCTACATCGCATAATTTTTCGATGTTGCACCTCTGGCAGAATACAGAGTTGACTCGCGAGTCTACAAGAGCGAGAAAGAAAAAAAAGGAAATATTTGCCACTACGTTAGCACGGTAATTGTACTCGTATTTATATTCTCCCAGAAGACATCATTCAACTTGTGTACATACCTTTCATACTTTTTCTCACGAACTTAACAACGACGAGAACAATGACGATCAACACATGTTATGGTACAACGTAATTAAAAATATTACGCTAAAAATGCGGCACATAAATCTGCACGCTAGCCTTTATTCAGCGTCGACGCACGATTCCTCATGAAAGTACGAAACAAGACACTCTCTGAATCACCATCATAAGTAGAGTCAGACATACGGTCGAACGCTGGACCTATATCCATATAGACTTTGAAGAATACTACAACAGAAAGAAACTCGTTCTATCAGTGTCACTAACTTTCATTCAAACGTTCATTGTTCAATCATCATAACAAACAAGATGCTACGATATTTCATGAGACTAAAAACTGAAAGAAGCAGTGTATTTTGATCGAAGACGTGACATTCATATTTTTGATGCCACACCATCTCGAAACGAAAGCTCTCAAATCTTCTTTGTCTTGTACCGAGGGGTATATCGTGGAAAATGGTGATTTATAGAAAATATTCGTGGAATAATGTCGTGCTATCGGTAAAGTGCATGCAAGTACCGCGTATACACTATGTATGAGATGCGCGGGCAAGTTTGTAACTTCTGATCACATACGAGGCTCGAAATACATTAAGCGAGCTTGATGTTACGTTGCCGCATGCCGGTGCCGCCGCCAGAAATAAGAGATGGTTGGCCATCCCATTATCGCGAGGCAACTTTAAGAAGAATCCGGTCTTCCGATATCCAACTGTTTAATCATTAATGTCGAACGATTCACGCTTCCTCGGCACCTCTTCTTCGTAATCTGTTGAATATTACGTGAACTGCATGCGTGTATAAGAAGAATACGCATCGTGCCCTTTGACGGTACCCGGTGGTATCGCTGCGTACCCAGTTTGTGGAAATGCTCGTTTGCCTACCGTTCAGTGTTTCGCGAGTGGAGCGCGATTGGATATCTTTTCGATATTCTAATCTTGAAGCACTTACACCCCATTCTATGCGTGATTCGGATGCAGTTTAAGAAGCACAACTTCGGATATTTGTAAAGGAAAAATATAACAAAACATAATTCTTCCTGTAACAAAATAAAAATCTCAAGAGCAAAACCTTCATTTTGACGTTTTGTTAGACTAGAACTTTTGTGAATTATCAGTGTCGAGATGATGAATATCAGTTTCAAAATGAACACATGAAAGTTTCAATAACATATTGATCACCTCAAGAATCTTACGTTTTGACAAGTTTCATGTCTTTGCTCTGACCCCCACCCTGAATTCGAAATTCGCGTGCGTCCGGCCGGCCGGCCAAATGACCTCATGTACTAGACCTTTACTAGGCTAAAGTCTTAATTATATGGGCCTAATAGACATAAACCAGACTTATACTAGACTAGGACGGGGGGCTCACTAGGCCTATACTAATGAAGCTCAGTTTCTTAATATACAGTACACTCTCTAATAGGTTAAGCAACACTTTCCAGCTGGACGTTCGTCACTCTTTTGAATGGAAAATAGGCAATCTTCAGACAAAAATTGAGAGCTTTGAAAAACATGTCCTCTTCCAAAGCAGTCCAGATCCCAGCCATCTCCTACCATCTTTCCTATATTATTTCAATGACAAACACCACTAAAATGGTGGTACGGCATCGAAGGAGACCATGATGTCACTCGGAGCAAGTGCGATCTCAAAGAGAAGCTGACTCAGATGCGTCGACGACCGGAAATTTTTCGATTTGTACAGATTCATAAAGAAAGTTGTCCATCTTAGATTTTTCCGTACATCTTCTGGTGTCTGATCTCTCCTTTGTTCTTTTGATCCCACAGCTTAAAGGTAAAAAAGCAATACTTTTGGTCTTATACAGCTGCACTTCTTCTGGTATATCAACATCCCTCAAATTGACAAGCCAGTTGCAGATGGAGGGGGGGGGCATTTGTTCTTATTCCCCTGACGCGTTTTCAAATTCTCGAACTTTCCTGAGTGGCAAAGTTTTACGAGTTAATTTTTTTTGGAGCGGACAAAATCACAGCCTAGCCGAAACATTAGGTCACAGTTCCCTCCACCACACTTCCATGGTAGCCTTTGGCTCCTGCGATTTGCTTTACTATCTCGATTTCTTTCCTCTTCTCTTCATGGTTGTCGAGTACAAAAATAGCTCGGTAGCAGTGGCTCTGAAGAGCTGCTAACTTGTACTTGGGGTGGTGGTAGGAGTCACTTGGAATAATGGTGTCTGTGTGCGCAGGCTTCCTGTAGATTTTGTATTCTATTCTCTTGTTATTCAGTGTGAGGGTAAGGTCAAATAGTTGATAGTTTCATTACCTTTCTCACTGTCAATTTGATGCTCTCCTTCATCGCACTCACTTCCAAAAGCAATAGGTACACCTGTCTATCAGTGCCACATCTAGCTCAGTGTTGGATCGAGTTTTCGAACTTGGTACCCTTCAATATCTTGTTTTCTATATCATTCATGAATATCTCCGCCAGGATTGGTGACAGCGGTGATCCCATCGCATGACTCCTTCCCTGGCTATAGAACTTGTTATTGAAGCGGCAGCAATTCTGACTCAAGATCTCTTCCACTATGTTGGCGTACTTTGGTCCATCAGGGTTTCCATGATATCTATTCTTTTAAGCAGGGTGAGAAGTTCCTCTTTCGATAAGGTTCCGAACATGTTTGTCACATCAAAGGATACCAATTTGTCCAGTTGCTCCATTAGCTCACTGTTATTTCTGATGCTTTTTCTCGGTGCAAACTAGTAGTTTTCTTTCAAGAATGTGGCGACGATCTTTGCTATCTTGTAGCATGGTGACTGGATACAATTGACCAGGGGTCTCATCGGACGGTTTGCTTTGTGGAGTTTTACAAGTCCCCTGAGTTCTGGTGCTACCGGGTTCATCCATGGCCGTCTCAAAGGAAGACCGGAACATGCAGATCTGGCAACAGCTAAGTAGGCCGACCGTTTACATGTAAATTAATGCAAAATTTTGCAAATTGAGTTTAATAAATTTTCTGATAGAGAATTTAATGGCCTACAATTTCTGTTCTCTTCAATTTTTCACCAAATTCAACATGCACTCACTGATTCTCAAAGAACCGCTTTTTCCCCTTAAGAGCACACGTGAAAGTCAGCCTACACTCACAGCGGAAGAGCCGTTGTGTGCATGTTCGGGCCTTCCTTTGAGACGGCCATGGTTCATCTCAAGCGTCCTTCCATTGCCAGGTACATCGTTCTGTTTCAACACATCTTTTAGGTCTTCTTGGTATTTCTGTGTTGGGTTTTTTGTCAGCACTTGGTATCCATTCTCTGCGATATACAACTCACATTTTGTGGGAGTAGTCCTACATATTCATTAACACTACACCGTGTTGCCTTTGTCCGCCTTTTGTCAAAATCAGGTTGTTCTGTCGAATCTTCTTTTGGAGATCTGTGACCTTCCTCTGCATTACTTGCGTACTGTCATTGGTTCGGCACAGACTCTCCTTGATGTCCAACAGTACTTTCCCAATTTTGGTTCCGGCTTCCGGTCTCACGTCATATTCCATGGTTTGGATTACTTGTTCGCAGATAATGACCATACTCCCGAGCTGACACTTGTTCAGTCTTTCTGGCTGCAAATACTTAATGCCTTTGTCCAGTAGTCTTTGTTCTTCCTCTGTAAACGTGATGCTTGAGATGTTCTCGGTTCCGGAAGCAAAGTTGTGTTTAACTGTTGCAGTCTCATCTTTTCTTTCTCCTTTCTTTCGGGTCAGTTCAGCAAGTTTCTCCTTAATTTGTTTGCTTTGGGCTTCCACTCGTTTCTCCTCGTAGCCTTCTCTTTTTTTGTCATCTCCTTCTTCGGCAACGAGATCAGCAAATTCCAGAGGGCGCAGTGTGAGTTGACAAGATGGAAATATTGATCATACAGTAAACCATTCAGCCTGGTGATTTTACTGTAGCGAAAGTACTCTAGTAAAAGTAACTAAAAATCTTCTGGTGGAGCCAAATAGGAAAAGATCATGTTTCATGTCTGATTGTTTGCTAGCTGTCCTTTTGTGAGGTTTCACTCGTTTTTTTTTTCCATTATTAAGCTGGTTTAATTGGTTGAGCGGCTCACGTGTCAGGTCTGAGCGTTTGGTGTATAGTTCCAGTTAGGGTATTTCAAGCCAACAGTATTTGAGTAGCTCTTTCCTCGGGTTGGTAGAAACCTACTTTAAAGAATTTCAAGCTAGTAGCTTTAGAAGAGCTAACTCGCTCTCTTCCTTGCTCTACTACGTGTTTAGTTTGATGTTGGGTGGCTCACTCACTCCGCTCTTTCACCGCCGCCCTTGGTCTGATATAAGTCTACTTTGAAATATTCCAAACCTACTACAGTAGCTAGTTGAGGTCCAGTTCAATCGGGAATTCAAAAAAGAAATACACATACAATACATAGGATGCCTTAGCCTGCTAGTATAAACTGACTGTTTATACAGTATACTGTTTCTGATGATTAGCCTACGCTCATAAGCCTAGTTTAAGACTAGTAAAATCCTTGGGGGGTTCTCCGTTCTATTATAGGTCTAGTTTAGGACAGGGAAAATCCCAGCATGAAGCTAGTAATTCAGGCTAATTGCTCTTGAGGGCTCACTCGCAGTGTAGTATAAGTCTTTTTCAGGATATTTTAGTCTGATTGCTTTTCGGCTAGGATTCCACATCTACGAATTTTTGGTCCTTGAAAAAAAAAAAAAAACGGATTCTTCTTTTTCTATAGATTTTACGTACAATGCGGATTTCTTGCGATCAAGGGAAAGGTACCTTAAGACACCCCTACAAGAGATACTTTTCTCCTGCTCATTATAGGAAACCGCAGTGTTCAGTAATATTGAATCGATCAAGGGAAAAGTACTTCAGCCACCAATGTAAAAGATACCTTTCTCCTGATTGTTATCAATGGACCAGTCAAAGTCCGTAGAAATCTGTTTTCAGGTCTTACAAAAAATGGGGAGGGGCAGATTTTTGAGGGGTCCTTCTTTAGTTAAATCCTAGTACAAAGCTAGTATAAAGTCACCATAAATCTAGCATAAAGCTAGTATATAAACCGGGCAAGACGAACTCACAAATTTTTGGATCACCCTCAGAGTAACCAGGGTGAAGGGGGGGGGGCACTCGCAAACTCGCAAAATTTCAAATTAGGGGTCAGGTAGGGTCAGGTCAGAGTTAAGACATGAAACATGTCAATAAAGTAGAATAAGTACACTTGAAAACTTTTTCAATTTTTACACTTAGTTAGGTTCGGTCAAACAAGTAGAAGACTTGCTGGAAAATTTGGAATTCAACCTAAGCCCAGTTGTTATTTTGAAAAAAGAGAATGCTCATTCAAACAGAGAAATCCGAAGAAAAATATACAAATATCTAGTTCCTCAACTAAAGCAAACAAAGATCTTTCGAAAACGTTCAATTTTTGAGATATAGGATGAAACCTCTTTCGAGAATGAGTACGAAATATCGCACCATCGGAGTCGCAGTCGCGTTTCTCCATTCATTTGTAAATCGTGTCATTCTGTTATCGTAACATGGTCGTCTGTAAAACTGGACGATGACTAGTTAAACGTTTTTACGACGAACAGGTCAATTCATAGAAATTGCCGATGATGGTGATAGTGTTGACGTCAAAAGAGCGTCGAGCCACGAAAGACTACCCACCGCTGTAGAGCTAAGCGATTTATTTTGATGATAAGTTAACAGTGTACGTTTAGCCAATTGATGACCGTAAACGTGATTCGATAAGGACAAAAAAATTGTGAAACTTCCGGACTCTCGCTCGGATGACCGAGAAGTTTTGCAGAAAAAATTGGCGGTTGAGTTTTCGTGGTTCACCACATTGAATGTACGGATAGATGTTCGACAGTGAATGCAGAGGTTGACCTCGGGTATCCGAGGACTCAGTGAAGACGAAGGAAGAAAGGACAAATACGACTTGGGTATCTTTCTGAATCGGTGTGCCGCGAGATTTTGATCGAAAACATAAATTAACGAGAACCAAAGAAAGAAAATTGCCAATCTCTTGAAAGATGTCATGACAAAATTGAGCCTAAGTCTGCACTGAATGTCACAGAAATCAAAAAATTTTTACGACGTGGCCAAAAGTAACAGATCATCAGTTTTTCAACAAAAATTAGAATTAGGAAAGCCTAGAGGGTTCATCAGTAAATGCAAGAAACAACCACATTCTTTTGCCTACACATGGGTGGCAAAACTCAAAATTAATACTCAGTACTGTCTCATGGAAAAATGTGCCGCGCTATAAGAAAACTTGAGAAACATTGATCTGAAGAAAAATGGAGTCGACTTCTGAGCTATGTGTGGGGAGAAAGGTGTCTGGATAGGCAAAGGTTCAGGAGCTCGAAAATAACGAAAACGTCCTAACATCAGCTAAATTTCTTTTTCACCTCGAAATTTCTTTTTCGGCTTTGATTATTGAAAATATGTGTACCTTTCTTCGATGCACAATATTTGAAGATGAACTTTGGCGATGTACGTCGTAGAGACATCGTACGAAATATCTCGGCAGATTCATTACAGCTTTCATGATACCGACATGACGTAAATTTATGTTCGTTCGAATGTGAATACTTCAAAATAATTATTATAGCAATTGCAGTCATAAAATTAAGAATTTCATTACGTCAATCGATTCCTGTGAACTAAAGATCCGATGCCAGACCGTGAAGGATTTTTGAAATGCTACCAGAATGTTATCAACTTTAAAGGCTGGCCTTATCTGATGTACAAAATAGAAATATTGCTAGCATTCCCGTCAAAAATTTTACAAATCTCTTTTTCTATCCTCGCTAGCGGATCGATCGCGAAAGTTGAGAAAACTTATTTAGAGAAAAGATTCGATCTACAAAAAAATCGTTCTAGATTAATTACCCGAGAGCCTTTTTTTTTTTTTTTTCATCTCCACTCGCTTCTTAGGGAGCAACGAATACCATAAAAACAAGTTAACGCGCATTTTCAACATTACTAAACTTATCTTACGAGAGAATTCTACGAATATTATGGCCGTCACGATACGACATCAACCTTTCATCTTTGTTTTTTTTTTATTACAAATTTTTCTTCGGAAAGAATTTTGCGATATTATAATTTTTATTTCGTACTCTCGCGGACCTTTTAATATATTTCAACAAGCTTTGCATTTCGACGCGTATACATGAAAAACTCTCATTATTTTACACCGAAGCCATTTCGATCTTACTCGATTATCGTAAAAACGTTTGAAATTTCACTTTTCACGACCAGAATCTGTAACACGTGACTTAATGATCAATTTCCGCCTAATTTATGTTGGCAATTTTTGTTGCTCGCTTCGTTTGCATCTACGGATGAGTGCAGTTAATTATCGGAGGAATTTCGCACTCAACCTAGGTGCAAAGTAAGAATTACTCTTTTTTTTTTTTGTCTCTCTCGCTAGCTGACATGAACATCATCGTCACCCCTACAAGTACGTTTGGAACGAATCCAAAGTAAAAGTAGTGCAGCGTGTGACAAATTGAAAACCAATGAATCGACGATGACAAAACGTCAAGCACTGGAAGATATCGTGCGACATCGAATTAATAACTACCGTATACAACATAATATAGGTCAAACCAGTCTGCTCGGTTACTGCACGTATACCCGTAAGTACACGAATACCTAAACCATGTATACTAGAGAGTTCGTTGAAGGCGAGCCGAATGCACTGCGTTTATGTATTTCTCTTTCTCGGATTATATTGTCTCGTACTTCCGCACTTCGAGTCATCCGCAGATGAACTTTCTTACGGAGTGTAATTCGAAGAAAATGAAAGTGCGGAGAACGTATACTGTCTGTGTTTACATGCAGATTCTAAAATATGTACTGTAATTAAACCAAGCAAGAAAGGACGTTTCGACGTCCTGGAACTATAGGATGCATTCAATAAAATATCAATATTTTCCTAAATTATGCATACGAACATGAAGTGGAGTACCACATACGAAGTTCGCTCAAAACCTACCATCGAGAGGGAAAACGATAGTTTTAAAACATCCGGAGAAAAACGTCACACCAAGGGTTTTGAACGTATACGATTTGATGACAGAACATGACGATCGACTCTCTGATCTCTTTAGATCATTTTATAGATACGTATAAGATATCAGAGACCAGCAATTATTAGACAATGGATACTGCGACACCAATATACGCTCTCGTAAAACAACTGGTTTCCGGTGTCAACATGATGCTGTAATACACACTCTTCATTTTCTCTCAGAGATATTGTTTGGGAGCCAAAGTCGGTTCATAGGACTGAATCTCGAAAAAAGTTTTAGTTCGAAAAGAACAAATGTAATGCAAAAAATTTCCTGTTTCTGTTGAGAAAAATGGGGCTCATGAAATGACTAGGGGTGCTCAGCGTCAGTCACCCATCTCGTCTACGGACCTGCATGGGGTCTTAAGAGCTGGAAATTCATAGCAAATGATATTAATGAGACTTCCCGGCACAAGGATAGAGGTCAGCGTCCAGCGTAGCTTCACTGCTCTTAGAAATAAATAAAGAGAAATAAAATTCGTGCGTTTATCGTTGTTTCAAAATCCTACCCTCCTCTTGAAATACATCTATCTCTTCTTCTCATTAGACTAGATTAGGCCATTTGCGATATCTTTCGAGTCTGCTAATCACAGATACAAGTAAAATGATTTTCTTGGGTACCTAGCCAAATCACTAAAGATCATGTTTCATGTCTGTCATAATGTCTGTCCGTCCATACCTTGTCTACTGTACGTCATTGTCAAAGGCTCAATCTTCGTCTTGTGTAAGTCTCGTACTCTGTATGTTGAGCTGACCAACTCTGAAAGGCCAATATAAGTCCAGTACACTGTGTGTTCAGCTGAATAACTCTCACGGGCTCACTCGCGGTCGCTCTGCTCGAGTGTAAATCTGGAATATAGTATGTTAAGCTGATAAACTCCCAAGGACTCACTCGCTCGGCTCGTTCGCCCCCCTCCCCCCATAGTATACCGTATATTGAGCGAACTAGTTTGCCATCCTTCTTTTAAGCCAACGATCTCTTGAAATATATTGTATATTGAGCCATTCACCCGTTGAACCATGTCGACTCTTATAATCGATGTCGATGTGACGTCATATCGACCTATTATTTTGATAAGTAATGGACACAAATTTGACGTCGATTTCCAGTCGAAATAGTTCCGGGGTATGTCGACCGTAAATGACTGCAATCGACTACAATCGACTGCAAATCGACGTCAAATCGACTTGTTGGTTTCCAATGTATGACTCGAAGTCGACTCGTTATCAAGTCGATTTAAGATAAGCGGTTTTTTAGGACTCAAGATTGACGTCGCTATCGAGTCGATTTGAGGTGGACGGTGGCCTTCGATCCGAAATCGACTCCCTATCGACGTCATTATCAAATCGATTCGAGGTGAGCCTTTTTCCACGACTAAAAATCGACCCACAATCGACGTCGATATGAAGTCGATTTCGTTGCTCGATAGTTTTCACCGGTAGCTAGCTTCTCAAAAATATAGTAAATTGATTCCTCCTCAAGTAACTATGAATGCATAATTTATCTGCGAGTAGTGAAGTTCCAGAAAAAAAACAGGTCGATATGGAGTCGAAATCAAGTCGACATCATTGAACGGAGCTCAAATTTTTTGTAGACTAAGACTTTACGTCGATTTTAAGTCAATCCCGAGTAAACTTCCTCAGTTCCATGATCGACCGAGAATAGACTCCTTATTAACTGTCAAGTCTAAGTTATTTGACAAAGTTCACATTTTTTGTCGACCAAAAATCGACGTCAATTTCGAGTCGACCTTTTCAAATTTTTTTTCGACTAGGAGTCGACTCAGTTTAGACGCCGACAATGAGTCTACCTCCAGTCGATTTTTGGTCAACACTAGGGCCAAACTAAGTTGACTCAAAATCGACTTCGATTCTAAGCCGATTTCGAGTCAACAATAAAAATATTGTAGTCGACCAAAAATCGACCATTTGTTGCCGTCGACATCGGGTGCACAAATTGTTCACGTTTTTGGTAGCCTGCTAAAGTCGACGTCGAAATACAGTCGACGTGATATTGAACAAAATGTTATCTAAGTCGACGATATTTCCACTCCAAATCGACGTAGTCAAGCGGTCGATTTACCTTCAAAATCGACCGTAATGTTATGGCCTTCAGTAAAGATGTCGATTTGACGTCGAGTTACAGTCGATTTGGAGTCGACATTGCCTATGACTCGAAATCGACCCTAAATCGACGGTCGACATGGTTAACGGGTGAATCCCAAAGCTCCTCGTTCGTCCCCAATCTTAAACCAGAGTAAGTCTACTACGTATGATGTATATTGGGCCAACTAGTTCTCAGAGCATACTGTATGTCCAGCTGACTGGTTGTCAAAGTGTATACGCAGATTTCTGAATCATCTACGGGCTAAACAGGGGCAGGGAGAAGAGGATTGTACTACATTGTCCGTTAATTTGGGGTAAAGAGGGTGGTACCGAGTTGTACTCGCAGATTCCTGAATCGCACCTACAGATGTACGTGTCACAATTTTTCTCGAAAATATGTCAAGGCCGTTAATGGGTGAGGGGGGGGGGGGAGCACTCGCCAATTTTCAGACTGAGGTTTAGTCAGACAATAGACATGAAACATGTTGAAAAAATTAGCATTGTGATCTAGCAATGCTTTCGAGGTCTCACGACTCACGCGTGTCCGCTGTTAGGAACTAGAATTTTTCTGTACTCTAAAAATTTTCCAATTATTTTAGATTCCATGAATGAAAAATCCTCCTTTCCCGTGAACCGATTCCCCGTTCTTTCAACAAATCGCTCGAAATATTCCTCGTCCGCTTCATCACTAAGCTCGACAATTTGTCCGGTTGATTACCCTGATTAGGCTTCCAATATCAAAAGAACGGTCAAACACATTCTAAAAGCTAGCTCTAATACTTTACACGTAAGTATAGTTTGAAAGTTGAACTTTGTTGAAGCCCAATAGTCCCTAATTACTATACAACCAATGCGATATGGAAAATTATTTTCTAGAGCAACTTTTCAGTATAGATTCGTCAAAAGGTCTTTCAGCTCATGAACAGAATTCTTCTCAGTCCTCTAACGAATGTACGAACTTACACATATAAAATTCGGGAAAGCCCTTCCTCTCGGTGGCATAGAAAGGGCCAAAGGTGACGAGCAATAACCCTCAAAAATACATGGAAATGAAGTATATTTCTATACAAGAAAATTGAAGAAAGAGTTTGCTGAACGACTACAAAATTTTACGAGCCGAGTCGAAGACAGTTAAGGAGTAGCAAATTTCACTTCAATTGTTCGAAGGTAGACTTCCTATGGATATAGCTGGATAATTCCAAGTCCCAAAAGTAGGTCAAGGTCACTCACGGTGTCGTCAGATCGTGAGATCTTCCAATGATACGTCGACCAAAAATAAACGAACTTAAAATTTCTGAATTCAAAACTACTTAGTTTCGATCATACTGCATTGAGGATTGGTAATAAGCCCTTTTTTGTATTAGAGTCTATGAAATTAAGAAATTTACGCACACAACGAATCGCGCCATCTGAGTACGCAAAAGTTAGAAATCCCGACTGCGTTGGGTACGAGTTAGTAAAGTTAGTATATGGTGCTTACAACAAACGATGTGAGCTACAATTTCTGACACATTTTTACGAAATCAAGACAAGAAGTACCTCCTATTCAACATCGAGCTAGCAAGTTGCTTCAAGACAAAAATTCACCTAGAGATGAAGATAAGCAAAAAATTTTGTCACATCGACTATTATCAACTCTCTTCCGTAGAAAAACTTGCAACACAAAAAACAACTTGAATCATCAATTTATCCGAAACGACCGCGACCAAGACTGAAATGTGATACGTTGACGACATTTTGGCGACGCCTCTGACCGAATTGCTTACTTTTGGGAAGATAAATAATTGCTCACACATAACACGAATTTTTTCAACAAAATGAACCGAGGACACGTGGAACACGAGCCATCTGACGAGAAGGAAATAAATATTCGAAAATCTAGTACAGTCCGCGCGCAACTAAAAGTGGTATTTCCATATTCATACCCGAAGGTACAAAGTTGACTCTATTTGAGCCACCCAGGCGGCAGATAATATGGAAGGCGCAAATTTGCACGAGCGCGAATACACGTTATCTGCTGCCGGGCTACTTTATTCTATATGAAGGAACGTTTACTCGAACCATTTTAAACGATAGCAGATAAATTGCCATTTGCAAACCTTTATATTTACGTGCGCGCGCGTTAATATTTCAATGTATAGGTCGTACCTTTGTTGGGCAACAACAATACGTGTGTCGAGCATATATGCAGAAGTGAAAAAGAAAAGATGTTGATGAAAGAAATACAATTACGGTAGGATATTCTGTCACGTTTCTTCGTATTCACTTTCTTATTTATGAGCGCGCACACAAATGCTACTGTACTGATTTCGGAATTATCGAGTTACCTCACTCGACTCGTCTCGTTCAGTATAGGTGCCCTTATGATCATCGACCCAAGTTCATCGAGAGTCTTCGCTTTCTGAGCACGTAACGAGTATCCGCAATAACGAGTCAAGAGGAACCATAAACGACCTTAAAAGTACTAAGGACGAACTTCTCCTTTCACAAAGATAAGAAACAATTCCTTGTAAGAAACTCTGGATGAGAAAAAGGAAACGAGGTGGAGAGTCAAACGGCTCAGCTAAATTTTTTCACTGTTCTCCACCTGAGATTCTTTCACGTTTTTACTGCTCTAGCTTGAAACTTGTGACCTGAATTTTTTCAAAGTCTCTCAAATCTGCTCTTCATTTGAAATTTTTTCTTCGCCTGATTAGGTCATGTTCTCTCAACGGCTCAGCAATATTCCTCCTCTGTTCTTCAGTTGAGAGCTCTCTAAGTTCTCTTCGTTTAGATCGTTCAAATTCTCAAATAGGAAAGTTGTATCTTTCCTTAGTTTTCAGTCAAAATTCCTGCATGTTCCCCTGCTGACGTCACACCAACACTATTCTCTTGGTCAACCTTGGTCCTTCTCAGCTCTGTGGTCAAAATTTAAAAAAAGAGATCGAATGAAAGAAAACTGTGGACCTCTGCTAAAAGTGTGACCCGATGAAATAAGGGGGTCTACGAGGGTGAAAAGATTTGTTGATGTGGAACTCTAGGCATTGTAGTGCTCTTAAACTCTCGTCCTCAATTGTCGGCCAGTCTCACCGATGAATACTGCGGGGCAATCCCGTCAGCTTAATCTGTACAAGGTCACTCTTTCCGTCTTCTGGTGCAGGGCTTTGTGTGAACGAGACGTTTTTAAGTGGTGCGTGGTGTCGTAATAAACGGCTATAATAAACCTGTCGAGTTCATAAGAGTACTTGCCCAAGATAGGGAGTCTAATCCACAACTCCTCTCAGTTGCCCTTTGCTCACGCAGAAGAAAGGTAGAGAGAGAGAGAGAGAGAGAGAGAGGCGTTCTCTGACAGATCTCTTTCGAATGAAGTTGTCATCAATCTTGTTCACCTTCGCCAGATCCTTTAGTGAAAGGCGTACGAATGCAGCGAGGCATAAAGAAGGTAGGCCGTTAAAGGGGGCAAATTTGTGCGCCGGGGGTCAAAATGAGGAACCCTTGATACTTGAGTCGATTGGTCCTTCCTCAGAGATATAGAAAGGTCTGGGACATCGATGTCAGAGCCACCAAATTCCATAGTAAACGCATTAGGAGGGTAAGAACTGTCTTGAAGTCTGAGGAATTCGTCTGTGTGACTCTGAGGGCTGTTTCAAAAACAAGAAACGTCGTCGTCCTACCTATATCGATGAAAAATATTATGATTAAGAAGACCAGATTTGGAGAAAGGATTAAAAATCCCAAGAGAGATTCCATCATGGACCAATAATCAAACTTCCTTCACGTAAGTAAGAGAAATCGTAATTTTAACTAAGAACCTGCTCTATGAGGGTCTTTCTGAAACTTTGGCGTTCCTCTAAACGTCGTCCGACATAAACTAAGCTACCTAAAAAGGAAGTTTGCTTGAAATGAGCCATATTAAATGACAGCAGAGAGATTCGCTAGTTTTCGTATTTTGGAAATGGAGGTGATTCCAAATACTCATCTTGAGAAGTCATCAAGATACCTTGATTTGATAAGGATGAATACAAAGAAAACCAAAGGTGTGAAAGAAAAGAAGGAAACGGAAAACTTTGAAGCCCAAGTTCACAAGCACTGCCGCAAAGTGTTCGTTGAGAAACAGAAGATTAATGGAAGAGAGAGAGAGGAGGAGGGTGTTACACGTTGGGAGATGAATCAATTAGGAATTCCTGAGCCCATTTTTTTTCAAATTGTTGTGGACTTTTCACTAGTGCGGCTAAAGGAATACATTTTGGAGGAGGAATAGTCATTGTTTGAGATAATTTTCTCCTCCATTTGTTCGGAAAAGTTTTTTGACTGCGCAATTTGAGTATTTTTCAAACGATAAGTGTTGGAATACCTCAAAATAAATTCACCTAATAACAGAGATGACCTTTGCTCCTTAACAAGAGTTTCTACAGGACGAGAGTCGGACCATCGGGTGACACAACCCCTTCTTCCTCTTCTCCTTTTCGTCATGATATCTCACCGTTGTTTTCGTTTCAAGGTGTCTATTGAGAAAGGAAGCTTAAATTTCTTGCCATTTTCTTGCCCTATATTTCAAAAATTTCTTGCTACCTCAGATGTTGATTATTACCTTCCTCCTATAGTTCTGAAACACCACAATTTTCTGAATTTGTCAAGAAAATAGGGCTCAGTAATGTATTTTCAATATACTATTTTCCTACACAGAAAAATTGTTCGCTCTTTCCCTCAAAAACTTGCCATTTTCTTGCTTTTTTGACTTTCTTGCTATCATGCAAAATAACTTGCCATTTTCTTGCTTTTCTTGCCCTGTAGACACCCTGCGTTTTTCCCATCACTCTGGAGATGGTTTTTTAGCCAAAAACACGTCAAGTATTTTCTTCTCTGATGAAGAAATTTCTGCGGTTAGCCTTCAATATAGGAAGATGGATGAAGGGATTCAGAAATATTACGACAGTTTCGTAAAATAAAAAAAGGACCATAATATGTAGGAGCCATTAGATTATCCACACTACTTGGGAAGATGAAGAGTGAAAAAGGCTCAATTACACAATGGGACCATATTTTCCGAGCGGAGAAGAAAGAAATTTTGGACAAAGTCCCTAAAGCTACACTTTGACCACAAGTCGACAGTTCAAAAGAGATTGATAAAGAAATGCTTGATTCATCTTCCAATATGTGACAAGAGCTAGGGCTTTGAAGTTTTCCTTCTACTTCTACAATTCGGATGCATGTAGTATTCAAATCCTTCCCTCCTTACCCTCATCAAGTCAAGATAAAGCCTCTTGATGACTTTGTTGTATTTGGACTGACCTCCATTTCTAGACACATATTTATATGGATGCGTAGTTTCCACATTATTATTACATCGGATAAGAGCGCAGTCAACATGGAGGACAATTTTTGTTCGACGCGATTAAAAATAACAATAATCCAGAAGAAGATTTGAGAAAATATGCAGAGTTCGGCCTCATTTAGCATTCATTACGATACATCTTTCACAATTGTAAAAATTTTAGAAAAAAAAAATAATGTAAATAATAAAACTTCGTACATTTCTGGTTGCAGCCCAACATATTTCCGATGGGTACTCAGCTCGTAAAAACTCGTTCTTCCCATCATGAATGAAAATCTACGCAATTTATATTGTCGTCGAATTGAACGATGGTGAAACGGGATAAGTATAAAGAGTCCAAATACAATTTAATCTCGACGAAAGAAGTTCGTAGTATAGTTTACGATTATGAACGTTTGCACTCTAAACGTTCACGTATCTATCTTAGAAGTCGATATATACGACGTATACAAGAATACAACGAACAAAAGAATTATACGATACCTAAGTAGATCCTGCAGCATATATCCCGAAGAAACATAAACGCGGTGTATTGCAACACCCACAAGCTTTCAAAGTCGAGATGATGAATATTTTCGAAAACTACCGATCTGATAACGGATGAAGCGCCTACATGTAAATTATCGGGTTAATGCGAATTTCCGTAAGTCCATTTGAGGTTCCGGACATGCGATGAATATCCCATCATCGAACAGTCCACGTCGTTTTCTCTCTCTTATACAAAATAGTACAGTTTGATAGTATCTTGTTCACATAACGCGACATTTTTTTTTTTTTTAATGAAAAATGGGTCACATATACATAATCTGATCTAAGAAACTATACGAGGTATCGGTGTGCATCAAAAATTAGTTGATTTGATTACCAGTTTCCTCTGAAATCATTTTTTCGCGTCAAATAACACGCGATTGACCAATCGACCTTTCTTGCGGAGTTTCGAGCTCTGCAGTTTGTTGTTGTATCATGATAACCAGGATGTCATTGTCACCCTCCGTGTGAGTACATAATTGTGAATTATTGAGTATACGTATTTATTATTGGAATATTCTTCGCGCTATCTTCAATTTATTCTGTTTCAACATTTTAGAAGTTGCTTATTGGTGTCATTTGTGCATTTCTTGTTAAACATGGTCGTATGCCTCTTCAAATGACATTGAATATTATGCGTAATTTTATATTTCAAATGGTAGAAATTGTTTTCGTCCCTAGTACGTTTCAGTCGTCAGTAAACTCAGTATAATTTTACAAACATTTTCTTCATTCACTATAACGTAACCATTTCAAGAGGATAACGGCGCCCCGGAGATAGGATGAGTGCGACAAGTAATGCGCGGACCTCACATAACTGTCATCTCAACTCAGACAGAATTTAGACAATTCGCAGTAGTAATCTTACTGTCCTTCAACAATCTAGTATCTTTAAAAATATAAATTATGGTTGCATTATCGATAGGAAGAAGATTAGGTGGAAAGCAAAACTACATTTCTGCTTCCGTTCAATCTTAATTGGCGAGAGTGATGTAATTAATATGGCTGGATATGGCTACAATTCCATTTCTTCACGAGTAGTACACTTTTTTATCAGTACTAGTCAAATATTCTCGCTCGATGTGAACAAATATGGCGCGGGATATAGCCATCCGACTCGGTGTAAGCGTCGGAGAGCTATATCCTGCACCATGTTTATTTACATCGAGCGAGAATACCTCTAGCGCCTTACTAGTCCTCCTGACCATCTTCTGCGAGTGTTTGTCATGAGCAGGACGAGCTCAAGTCCAGGAGATTGATCAGTTTCTAGTCAATTTCATCCATAAGACAGACTTTGCAGCAATCATTACATCCCGACTGATGTACACCTTTCTTTCAGCGTGAAGAGACTCCCTTTCCTCGGAAACCAAGAGGTTTGAGTCATAGAAAGCAGGTTGAAGGTTGAAAAGAGAGGCAATCCCACTAAAAGTAGTGGAGAGGCTGCCAAGTTAGGGGAGTTTCAATCATTTCTATTGAGAGGACAGGGCTCAGGTGGAATCGAGGTGATCGAGTGGAGACATGAGATAAGTTATTTTACAAGAGCAATCAGGCGGTCAGCTAGTGCATAAAAAGAAGACCTATAAATAATAGATGTCCGGAGGTGGTCATGCCCACAGCATTGTAAGGAGCTTTTCATCGCAACTTTGGATTGGACATAGTAAATGGCGGATTGGCCAAGCCAATTTCATCCATGCTAATATAGACTGCAGCAATCATCACACTCCAATCGATTTACACCTTTACCCTCGAGTCAAGGGATTCCTTTGTATTATAAATCAGGAAGTTGGAGTTATTTTAAGCAGGTCGAAGGCCAATTGGACACAGGGGCCAATTTCATCCATGATAATATAGACACTGCAGCAATCATCACACTCGAATCGATGTACATCACGGCTCTTGTGTCAAAGAATTCCCTTTCTTTGTAAACCAGGAGGTTGGAGTCATGATAAGCAGGTTGGAGACCAATTGGACGCAGGGTCCTACTGAGTGAACTAGAGAGGTTGCCATAGTAGGGGAGTTTCATCCGATCATTTCTACATTGATAGGACGTGACTCAGGTGGAATAGAGGGAGTAAGATCGAGTAATTGTCCAAAAAGTTGTTTTGTAATAGTTACAAAGCAATGAGCTGAGGCACGACTAGCGGTACCGAGCAGGAAGAGGACCTATATGAGCCATTTACGTTTCTTTGGGATATATGCTGCGGGAGTAGATTGGCCTTATTCTTTCTGGTGCACTTCACGCCTTTGTGTTTCTCTTTTTACTAGCGCAAAAGACTTTCTCAATATCGTCTAGCTAACCGAAAATTTCAAAAATTTCTCTCATTTTTCATTGAATTTCAAAAAGCTCAAAAATAGGCGCCGGGTTCAATTTCTCTCAATTTTAATAGGAAACCTGTTTTATCGGGGATCTCCCGGAAAAATATCCGCCATACGGGAGGCAACGCGACCTTGGGACTTGGAAAATTTTGTATCCGACGTAGGTGGAAAATTTTCCGGCTGAGGTTGAAATTTTTCCAAGTCCCTTTCCTACCATATAAAAATTTTACAAGTATAAAGCTAAGATAATGTAAGGAGGGGTTCTAGCCTAGTTCAAGTCCAGTATACTGTATTTCAAGTCCCCTTCCTATCATATGTATAGCTTGGAAGTCAATGAGTTTAGCTTGATCAAAACACCTCCACCAAGTAACTAGATATGCAATGCTTCATACACCAATTTCCTTGGCCCCTTCATTGAGCCAGCTATGCAATACTTCAAACACCACCCCTTCAATAACAGTAATGATAGCCTGATTAAAATAGCTCCTTCAAATAACTAGATATGCAATACTCCATACACCAATTGGTCTAGCCCCTACAGTGAGCCAGATATACAACGTTTCAAACATTACAAGACTCATGAAACAGGCTCCATGCCTTCCATCATTAACTCCGTTAAAGAGCCCGTGAGTTTTTTTCATTCAATTTCAAAAATCTCAAAAGAAGTGTTGGGATCAATTTCTCTCATTTTTCATTCAATTCCACAAAGGAGCGCAGGGATCAATTTCTCTATTTCAGAGACTGATCAATAGACAAAAGACCAATAACTAATTTCTCTAACGTAATAAAGCGTAGTTACTACCTATCTCATGTAAAAGTTGAGACCTACCAGTGGAGTGAGCCCTATTCAGCCTAGCTTTAGTAACCTATATTAGACTTACTCATATCCTAGACTGAGGATTCAAAAGCTAGCCTGAAAAGGAGCCAAACTCGCTAAGCCATCTGTTGAGAAGCTGTTCTATGGAAGTAAACAAGCAGAACGAGTGAGCTTCTTAGAGCTATAGTCAGCTTAGAATACAGTACACTCAATGCTATTCAGCACAGCTTACAGTAACCTACATTACATTCATTTCAAGGATTCAAAAGAAAGTCAGCTTGACTAACAGGAAACTTGAATAATAAAGGTAATTAGCAAAGATCTAACATGAACACGATCTATACTTATTCGGCTACGCCAGAACATTTTTTGTTGTGCTTCGACAGTGCCGCGAGGCTGCTACAGTAAGGTACAGCAAAATATAAAAATTTGTCTCGTGGAATTTTTTGATGTTATTGTTCCTAATGTATTGAAACGCAAAATTTGTAGAAGAGCGAGAGAGGAGAAGGAAGGTATCATGCTCTCAAAGGAGAGTTTTCTCAAATTCCAAACTTGTAGTGGCACGTAACCTCCACATTGACTTAAGAAGATCTCGATATCGAGAGAAATGGGAGGAGGAGGGAGGTGTGTGATAAGAGATTCAAGTCCGTAGCATGGAAGAAGAAGTATAAGAAAAAAAAGATGGAATTTTCTACTTCGAAAAGTAACTCTGGGGTGCTCAAACCAGATTCATCCCTTTCCTACACAACTGGACTGCAAATGTTCTATTCCGATTCGCTTCTCAAGTTTTCTTCTCTTCAAGTGAGCTCACTATTGATTCACTCTTAAGGGATATACAATCAAGCTTTCCGATGACGTCATAAATACTGAACGAAGGCGAAGTCAACGACTAGCACAGAAAATTCTCTAACACTCCGTTATAATATCCAAAAACCCAATTGTCCAATCGTCTTATTGGTCTTTTTTTCTCTCTTATTTGAGGGAGTGCGCTGAATAGAAACAATGATCAAGAGAAAAAATTCTAACCTAGGAAATTGAATGAAGAAATTTCTAAGAATGAAGAAAAATCTCAGTAAGAATATAAACACTCTCAACTTAATACGGACAGGAAACCACGGTAAAACGATTTCTCTTCGGAGATACTCAATACTTTCAATACTTCGTAAGTCGATGAACTGAATCCCCTCCTCATCCCTGGAAACAGGACATATAACCTTTTCAACACAGGACTTCGATGGCACATCAATTATTTTTTGCGTGATATATAAAATAAACTGATAGGAACCGATAAACCATACCTTGACCCCGCTACAGGTCAGCGTACGATGCCGTCAAGTCATCCCACTCGATTTTCACTGAAGAAGGTAAGCGATGAATTTTTTTACAAAATTGAAAAATAAACTATTCAGGGTTATTTTCTAGAAAAACGATCACACGCGTAAGAAAGAGTTGCCCTTATCTTCTGCTCTTGAAGTTACCTCCCTTCTCTCTCTCTCGAAAATGAGAAGCACAGTATCTACGCCTAAATTTTCTTTCTCGTATATTTTCTCTAACAAATTGAGCGTGGAATCAAGAGGCACAAAGTTCCTCGTAGATATGGACACGTCTCATCTTCAAACAAAGTGAATCTTAAGTTGATATTAATGGAAAATCTGCTCCACACATCCCTAAAAATGAGACGAAAAATAAACCCATTCTACTAAAAGAGGAAAATTGTTTGAGGGGAGATCATACTTCTCCCTCGCACAAAATCAACTCCTCGCACTGGTCTCTGTAGAGAAATATCTTTCATTTTTGAAAACGGTAAATTTTTGCGAGCAAATTGGAAAGAAGATTCACATTTTGAATTGAAAGAGCATAAGAAGAAGCAACTAGCAGGGAAAGGCCACCGGTGCTACTCGAAATAAAAGAGGATAGAGAAGTGGGGAGAGGGTACAATTTATCCAATCCAAGAAAATTTCTCAACTCGAAAAAACACGTGTACATACGAAATCAAATATTGCACCTACCGGTATCAGGTTCTTCATCGGGTAGGATTTTATTGACCGAACGTATTATACTAAAACTGTTCACATTACTTATACGGAAAAAGAATATCGTGTACCGCGTTTCATCACTTTGAAAATGCGAAAAAATTAATTAAACAGATAAACCGCGGCAAAAAGAAAGAAATAAAAAAAACTATAATAAGAAACGTGAACTCGAACTCTCTCGAACAGTGTACGCAGAACTTGGTAAACCGTATCGTCAATAATCGCAGACGCCACAAGAATAGGTTAATTTGCAGTTTACGTTATGAACAATACAAAACGAGTAACGCATTTTTAATATATATTTGTAGCATAAGGTTTCAATCTTGACCGTCACTCTCGCAATACTAAAAGGAAGTCTTCTACTCGATTTCTTACTGTCGGATGTGGAAGAATTATTGCACCTGTTACCAACGACGTCCGTGTATGTGTACGATGCTTATGGCGGAGGGGATAAACCTGGTCACCGTGTTATAAGAGAAGAGACGGCATGCCACCGAGGTTTTATCTTTCTGACATTTTTGGTTGGCTCGGATGCTCAAATTCCGTGTTTTTTCGCTAATACTTTTTTTTTCTCTCATCCGTACAGTCTGACTATGGTAGATCGTTGACTCAGGAAAACAAACAATAATATAATGAACAAAATAATGATAATATTATGTGAATATGAAGTCTCTAAAATTTGTGACTTTGCAGTTATTTTTGTACGATCGAATATAATTTGATCTATAATTAGAACATTAAGCTTCAGTTTTTATTTAAAAATTGGTTTTCAAAAATCTGCAATATTCGTCGAGAAATTGTACTAGGAAATTCATCAGTAAGGTACAGAACTTTTTAAATACGTCGTTTTTGGTGGTTTTTATTTCAAATGAAAGAATGGTGTTTCTACTTCAGATTTCACCCGCAACTATCCAAACTGAGAAGTAAAACAAAGAAATAAAAATTAAAAGTGAGTTCTCATCAGTCATCCACACCATGTCTGCTATAAACTATGGATCATGTCGCAATGCTATCTCCCCTGGAAAGAACTTTGCAACGTGTACAAATTGCAAATCTGCAACGCACCTCAATCAACAGTGTTCTGGGTTGAAAGAATCAACCTGGTTGGCAAAGTCAAAATCATCCATATAACCTATTGGGGCTGTGCTAGTTGTCGAGGATCAGCGAAGAGTACTTCTGTTGGTAACATGAGCAGATCACGAGTAATCTCCTTCTCCTCGTATGGCCCATCTAGTCAACCAAATTCAGTGCTGTATTTACCAGTATTGCTTATACAGGTGAGGGGTTGTTACGAACCATTTCAGCACATTAACTCTACTGGAGAAAATATTGAAATTTAGCCTCCCCTCTCTTAAAAATCCGGAGACTTTGGCTAAGAATGTGACTGATTTAACAGTAAAGATGGGCCCTGGTGTTAATATTCAGAAAAAATGTACCAAATTCAGACTATTGCTACCGAGTAATTTCATTCCAAAAACAATGAAGAAACAGAGATTGTGAAACAGATCTCCTGAAAACTTCACAGCTATATAGTATCCGTCATTGAGACGTATGGGTATTTTTCTCACAGTGATGCTAAGTTCTGCTGCGAGATGCCGCCTGATTAAGTGTTTTCCCCCTACAACGTAAGGTTTGATAGCCTCCAATTAGTCTTAAATGAACTCGAGGTCGGTAATAATCCAGGTTTCATCAACCGTAATCCAATACCTGGAACCATCTTTCGGAGTGGCGTACTTATTAACGCAACCGACATTTTGCCACTTGGGTATGATTATCAGGACTTGGAGCAAGACGCAGAAGCAGTCGAAGCGGGATTCGATGCCATGAAGACTAAATTTTCTTCTTTCATCGGTCTCTGCAGCTACAACGGCGTTGGAAAGCTTTCTGCGTTTGTCACCTCCCGACCTTCCGACCACATCCTTCGCCTGGCGTAGAGATGCCCGTTGGCCACCGAGTACGCGGTGTACCCTTACCACTCGCCGCTCCCTACTGAAACTACACTCCTTCTGATGTAAATCACACTATCGACGTCGTTATGAAGTCGATTCTGAGTGAATGGTCTACTGTACTGCTCATATTCGATGTCGTTATATTGAGTCGATTCGAAGTGAGCCTTTTTCTACGACTAAAAATCGACCCGCAACCGACGTCGCGTCGCGTCGATATGAAGTCGATTTCGTTGCTCAACCGTTTTAACCGGTAGCTTGCTTCTCAAAAATATAGTAGGTCGATACCTCCTCAAGTAACTATGAATGCATAACTTATCTGCGAGTAGTGAAGTTCCAGAAAATCAAGTCGACATCATTAAACGGAGCTCCAATTTTTTGTAGACTAAGAATTTACGTTGATTTTAAGTCAATTCCGAGTAAACTTCCTCAGTTCCGTGAACGACCGAGAATAGACTCCTTATTAACTGTCAAGTCTACGTTATTTGACAAAGTTCACGTTTTTTGTCGACCAAAAATCGACGTCGATTTCAAGTCGACCTTTTCAAATTTTTTATCGACCAGGAGTCGACTCAATTTCGACGCCGACAATAAGTCTACCTCCAGTCGATTTTCGGTCATCTTTTTGTTCGATTTACCAAGAGCCTCGTAATCAATGAGTTTTCAAGCTTTTAAAGTCTGTCGAAAGCCTTAAGTTCGACTCGGTCTTTTCCCAGCTAAGAAAACAAAATCTATATACCATCTTTATACTCCAATTCCTTTCAGATTATTCATTTTACAATAACTTACGGACAATTATGACAAATGAGAAATAAAGAACATTATTTCAAAGAAAAAAAAAGTGTAATAGAATTTCGTTAAGCTGATGCACGGAAGTTGAATCCTGGGAAAAAATATCATGCCTACGATTTTGTTTTCCTTTCAACAGACCAGGAACAAGCTGGACGTAGCAGGCTGAATGCGTTCAATTAATCTTTAAAAGAAAGCAAAAATATCGCTCTCGTTGAATCAATTTTATGTTTCCTATGAAATTTAAAAAATGAGACAGTTGACTTCTTTTATGTACCCTATATAACACAAAAAGTGCATTTGCACCACGATCGATGTTCGAATTCGATACTTGTATACGAACGGAATTTTAGACTTATTGAGGCCAAAAGTAGGCCAACTAAAGAAGAGCTAAAAGTTATTCTCGTTTTAAGAAATTAATAAATTTAGTTTCCTACATGTTTTAACTACGGTCGCATCGCATATTTATATACCTCATGTTACCCATCTACACATATACTACATTATTTGTATAATGTACCGCCTCTGGATGTACGTGTTCCTGAACACGCGGTTTCCGTTTATATTTTGCAATAACCGCAATACACAGATCAAGTGAATACACTATTGCTATTTAAAACCTTTACCGACTCTCTCGTAAATCGTATACTATTATAAATAAGGCAATATAATTTTCTGAAATTATTGTAAAATTATTATTCAGATTTATATTCGAGTTTCTAGTAAAATTACTTGTAGACGTACGATGGGTACGAGAGAAACACGTTGTAAGCATAATGATTTAATTACAACTAATGACTGCGAATTTATAACAGTCTTATCAGATGAAAATTCAAACAAATTGGTTGGATATCTTGACAGGGACTAAATTCCATGTTTTTGAGTCAATGAAGGATTGGGCAAAGGAGTACACGATCATATTTATCTGGCAAGTGCCTTCTCTCAATGAGGAGAGGTGCTTGAGAGATATTCACAGTTCCCCAGATCTCGAGATAGGTTACTTCTTCCAACGTTACACCCAGCCTCACTTTGACAGAACTGGTGGGTCAAGACCTAGTCCACTTAACGATCAAGCCCCTTTGATGACGTCATCAGATTGACAACTTCTAATTTGCCGAATATAATAATGTGTTTCAATACGAAGCAATCGCGAAACTCCACGCTTTTCAATACAACTCAGCATTAAATTGAGATCTAGATCAAGAATTCCAAAGTTTCATAGGAATCATCTGTGTTTTCTCACATCTCAACATACTGAACACGCATCTTCTTCGACTTCTTGTCCAGCACAACATAGATTTTTATATGTTCTGTTTAACCGCAATCCAACAGATGAAAAAAAGAGTTTTCGTCGTCAGACACACAAACGCGACCGCGAAGACTTTAGAAATCACTGAACGAGAAGTCGCATCTTCCTTCGTTACGCACTCGAGTCGCATATTGTATCATTTACAAGCAAGAAAAACTCGACGAACCGAAAATTATGATTATACGTAATAGGAAAAGTTGAAAAATTGCTCGCCTGCGTTTCCAGGTGCGCTTCATATTACATATGTAGAGCATAAACCATACAGAAGTATAACTCGATGGCTTTCCTAATTACGGGATGAACAATAGTCTGGTTTATTTTTTTCAACCTCGCACGTCCGCGACCGGCTTTAGGAAAGAAAGAATAGGCCGGACGATTCTTATTTACACACTATACATACATCAGCTCTCTATACGAGCATGCGTGTATAGAAATTAATTCGAAAAAGTAAATACGAAAAAGATCTCCGTGCTCATTAATCAGTCCCGACAGGTCCGAATATTCTTAAGATGCTCGTATAATTTTCTAAATTAATCAAGTATACAGTATATCCCTGTGCCACATATGAGATCGTGGGGTGCACGAGCGTACTTGTAGACGGCCAAGATGCAATGCGAGAGGAGACAATCGATAATAAAAATGGAATTATTTTTCAATTTTCGTACCGTACGCACTTTGTACAACTTCGTGAAATAGCCGGGGTATACGCATTCCATAAACTATACGGACAGGCCGATTGCATGAAAATTTCACTCATTATCCTTCAGGGATTATTACACTCGTTAGGTACCCGCGTACCAGCTTCAAGAATATTAGGTACTGTTTACTTTCATCCTAATTTTAGTTACAAATAATTGCAGTGCATTGCGACCTTTCAGAGTGAATAATTAAGAGTATACTCGCGCAGCCGTTAAAATTTATTTATGGCAATTAACAACGACACGCTGATAGTTTAAAATGATGAATCATGATCCGTTCGTTAGCTTTTCATGTTACCGTAATACGAACACAGAAAAAAAAAAAAAAAAAAATAGGTGTAAATGCTATGTTGCCGTCGCACTGAGTCAAGCAATGTAATTTTCTATACCACTAGATCGCACATTATCCTGCTCTTCTGAGAATGCTTCCGGTAAGACTGAGGAAAAACGCAACAACGTAAACAACGTAGTTTTGATATGTCTCATGCCTTTGCTCTGAACTCCCTGCCTAACTCCGAAATTTTCGTCCGTACGTCCGGGCGTAGGACCACGATTATTTTTCGTATACACCTGTACAGTATACGGACTCGAAGTAAGCCGAGGAAAGCTTTAAAACCCTAGTATAAAGCTACCCTTTCCCCTACATAATTCCTGGATTTGCTCCGTATGTCCGCCGTCCGGGCTTACGACCACGATCTTCCCTCCAGGAGCCAGGTGGTTTCCAGGCGCACCCGTAGGAAGGATGCCCAGCCATCAACTGCTACTGAGGGCAGGTCCTCTAATACGTGCCTCCTCAGTCTGCAAGCAAGTACCACAAGAGGACCCAACAGCAGCTGCAACTGCTGAATAAGAAGAGCGAGTTAGCCAATTACACCGCTATTATTCAAGAGGCAAGAGCAAAGCTTTCAGTAAACACACTTGGTGTGAAAGGTTTGGCCACTGGGTTCACAAAGGCCCGAGAGATGGTGCTGGAGTACCGCCACACCGTTGAAGGAGCTGCCGATACCTTCCCCGACCAACTGAAAGGTGTCATTGGCGGGATGGCGGATGTGCGCAAACCAATGAGGAAGACAAGCATACTGCTCCTCCACATCGACGCCTCTGCTACAAAGACAGAAATGGTAGCAGCAATTGGCGAAGCGGATGCCAAGATTATCAAAGTTGAGAAGATGGACCGAAGGTCCCAAACGGCCCAAGCTCAGGTCTCCATCCCAATTGCCTTGAGGTTAGTCCAGGCCGGCAGCATACAGATTGGGTGGAGCAACTGCAAGGTCCGCTCTTTGGAGAAGAAGGATGCAGCATCTCCACGCTGCTTCAGGTGTCTCCATCGTGGCTATTTTGCAGCAGCTTGCAAAGGGGAGGCTATTGGCAAAGGATGCTATAGGTGTGGTGCGGGAGGCCACCTGCTAAGAGACTGCACGCGGGATCCAAAGTGCCCACTATGCAGTCGAGAAGTTGGCCGCGACGCAGGCCATGTGGTCGGCAGCAAACGCTGCATAGGCGCCGCACAGTCCCCTGCCCGAGGGCATAGAAGAAGATCAACAGTCTCCTAATGGCCGGGACGCTCAAGTTCCTGCAGGTTAACCTTCAAGACTGAAAACTTGCGCAGAATCTTCTGTGGCAGTTTGTAACCGAGAAGGGAACCCACGTTGTAATTGCTAGCGAGTACTAAAACGTGGCAAGAGTACAAGGATGGTACACAGACCGTACTGGCTTAGTGGCCATTGGTGCTTGCCCAGAGTGTCCAATTGCTCCGGAAGAGGTTGAAAGAGGGGAGGGGTATGTTGCTGTGAGGATGGCCGACATGGTTGTTTACAGTTGCTACTTCTCTCTGAATCGCCCCTTCCGGAGTTTGAGGACTTCTCAAGCAAAGTCTTTCCAGATGGCGAAGTGACAAATTCATTGTGGCAGGCGATTTCAATGCCTGGTCAGAGGAATGGCGTTCCGGCCGGACTGACATCCGTGGGTATGCCTTGGGGGAGTGGATTGCCTACAATCGAATGGAAACGGTCAACGTGGGCAACACTCCTACCCGAGTACATCAAGGATACGGGTCCATCATTGATGTCACCCTTGCCTCAGAAAGCCTAGCCCGAAGAATAGAGGGCTGGGCGGTACTGGATAAGGTGTTTTCTGGGAGCGACCATCGGTACATCAACTTTTCCATCCACCGGAAAGTTGAGGTCGCTGCTCCACAAAAGCTGGTAAGAAAATGGGCGGTCAAGAAGCTGAATAGCGACCACCTGAAAGCTGCCTACCTTGCTCTTACATGGGATCAAGGACAATAGCAAGAAGGGAATGCAGAGGTGGCAGCCGAGAGAATGATCAAGACTGTCACCAAAGCATGCGACGTAGCCATGCCCAGGCAAGGTCCACCAAAGAAGAGGAGAGCCGTTTATTGGTGGAGAGTGTAACCGCCAGCGCCGGATATACCAGCGTAGTAGAGGCCGCGAAGAGGCGCGGGCGGTTGCATCTGAATACCAGCTGGCTCGTAAGAGGTTGAAGAGAGCTATAAAAGACAGCAAGAGTGCTGCTTGGAAAGAGCTTTGCGAGATGGCGGAGGAAGATCCATTTGGCAAGCCTTACAAGTTAGTGCTGAAGAAGTTGAAGGGCCTCTCAGCCATGAGCCGAATGGAGCCGGATGTTGTGAGGCAAATCATTGATGGTTTGTTCCCACAGCAGCCACCGCCAATTGTAACGCTACCAATAGTAGAAGAGGATGACATATCCCTCCTAGGTATCGAGGAGGTCGGTGCAGCAGTCAATAGACTGCGGGGTAAGTATTGGAAGGCTACGGGCCCGGATGAGATCCCAAATCCAGTCTGGAGCGCCATACACTCAGCTGACCCGGCACTGCTTGTTGATACATTCAATGCGGCAGTTGTTGGAGGACTGTTCCCTTTGCGATGGAAAAAAGCCAGGCTAGCGCTGATTGATAAGAAGGATAAACCACCTGGCCTGCCATCCTCTTATCGTCCACTTTGCCTGCTCGATAATGTGGGCAAACTCTTGGAGAGAGTGATAGCCAATCGTCTTGAGAGCTATCTGAAGGAGAAAGATATAATCTCAAGTAGCCAGTACGGTTTTCAAACTGGACGCTGTACGTCAGATGCTGGGATCAGGCCGAAGAGGGTAGACGAGTCAGCAATTGCTACGCGTCAGTTTTGCGCAGCCGTCAGCCTCGACATAAGAAATGCGTTTAATTCGATTCCTTGGGAGAGGATCTTGGAAGCCCTCAAGGACGCAGAAGTGCCCGCTCACCTGCTCAGGATGATCGGCAGCTATCTTAGCTGTCGAGAAATCCAAGCAGAGACGTCTGCTGGTACAATGAAACGCCCTGTTACTTGTGGGGTGCCGCAGGGGTCGGTCCTCGGGCCGCTGTTGTGTTGCGTCGCATTTAACGGGATTTTCAAGATGAGGCTGCCGCCGGGTGTTAAGCTTATCTGCTATGCGGATGACACACTGGTGGTATGCACCGCCGGAACAATTGTAGCGATGGAGAGCAGGGTAAACCGGGCCTTAGAGGTAGTGACGCATTGGATCAAGTCGGCCAGACTTGAACTCGCCGTGGATAAGACGGAGGCCATATATTCACGAACCGTCGAAAGTTCAAGTCACCCACCTTAAGGTGTGGAAATCGCGACCAAGAAGACGATGAAATTTCTGGGTATCTGGTTTGACTCGAAGCTGAGCTTCGGGTACCATTTCATGATGACAGCGGAAAAGGCCGCCGGGTAGTTGGATACCTATCCCGCCTGATGAGGAACCTGGGAGGGCCGAAGGAGGCAAGAAGAAGGATCATAATGAGCACCGCCATGTCGGTACTCTTATATAGTGCCCCAGTATGGGCCGACTGCATGAAGATACCATACCGACGTAGAGAAATGGTTAAAATCCAACGAAGAGCTGCGCTGAGGTGTGTTAGTGCCTACCACACTGTCTCGACGGAGGCTGTTTGCGTATTAGCACGTTCACCGCCACTTGAACTCCTTGCTGACGAGAGAGCGGTGGTGTTCAAAGCAAAGAAGACAACGACGACCAACCAAGAGGCTTTGAGGGTCAAGCAAGAGGCCAGGCGCTCCTTGCTTGTAAAATGGAAAGCGAGAATTGCCCAGAGTGAGCCGGGCAAATGGACGACCCGTGTGCTAATATGCGACCTTGATGAGTGGATGAACCGGGACCTTGGTCTAGTATAAGTCTAGTTGAAGACTAGTATAATCCTAGTATAAAGCTAGAATAAATAAGTCAACTTCAGAATATTTTAGGCTAAGGTTTTAGGGTGGCACACTCGTTCCGCTCGTTCGCCCTGCATATTAGGCTAAGCCAGAAACTACTGCGGAGGGGAGGGGGGGGGGTCGGACTTTGGAGAAGTTTGCTCTTAATGTTGTAAGCGGACCAAGATTGACGACCTATGACGCCACAAACTAATAGCTTCATAATGGCTCTCGTAGTTTTCATAGCTTAGTATAAATCTAGCCCACGCCTTCTATATTATTTCATTATATTAGGATAAGCTAGAAATATTTTAGGCTAATGACTTTAGTGGGGCTCGGACTTTGGAGAAATTCGCTCTCGATGTTGTAAGCGGACCAGGATTGACGACTTAAGACGTCACAAGCTGATAGCTTCATAATGGCTCTCAAAATTTTCTTAGCCTAGTATAAATCTAGCCTACGCAATTTCATTATATGAGGATAAGCTAGAAACTACAGAGGGAGAGGGGGGCTCGGACTCGCAGATTTGAGAATCACTGCCACAGGGAAAAATTCCCATAAGAATGAGCCCAGAGCGAAGACATAAAACATGTCAAAATGCTATTGTCAAACAAAATCTCTAAAGAAAGCTCAAAGGTGCAGACACACACACCCTTCACCCTTGCAATTTGAAGTTAAGCCTTGGAAATTAATCCATTTCCAGTTTTTCCAGAGTTCTTAGTCATAGCTCGAGACCCAAAGACGAATTCGTGATTGGGTCAAAACAATACAAAAATGCTCTCGTCAGACAAAATCGCTGAAAAAAGCTCAAATGGGCAGACGCAAACACCCTTTACCCTTTCGGTTTGAAGTTGAGACTCAGAAATTAATCTAATTCTAGTTTCTCAAGAATTCTTAGTCATAGCTCGAGACTCAAAGACGAATTCGTGATTGGGTCGAAAAAATACAAAAATGCCCTCGTCAGACAAAATTTCTAAAAAAAGCTCAGAAGTGCACACGCAGACGGCCTTTAGGAAGATGAAAATTATTATCTTGAGCTTCTACTGCCTAATTATGTTGACTGAAATCCGTCTACAATCGTAATGCCGTCTAAAAATGCTTGTGAAGTCCACAGGAAAGCCTTTGCTGTTGCAATTCAGCCAAATCTAGATTTGCCAAGAAGAAGAAGGTGTCCGTAAATTTTGTTATTTTCTCTACCGCATTCAGCCAGCATAAAATTGGTTTAGATTTTCAGAACCATTAACGCTAAACGTACCTATAGAACATTAGTCTGACCAGCACCAAAACGAAATGTAGTTCTACATTTTCATATAAGATGTGACAAAAGATAGAGGAGGTTAGTTTTGGCGTGAAGTTCTTTGCGGAACACTCTCATGACAGAAAAGTTATTAAGATCTTTCCTATAAGAGGCAATAGTTTTTTGATATACCGCTATTATGTGCTCTCTCGGTCACACCATAGCACGAAGAAAAAAAATCCTGGTCAGTTCCAATACTATTTCGAACATTTAAGTATTCTCTATATTTTTATTTATTCAAATTACAAACGAGTTCGTACAAATTTCCTGTTTCTTCCGCATACATACGTACTCGTACGTCGTGAACGAAGAAGAATGACATTTGTAATGCATAAACAATATCAACTTCGATAAAGATACACGGAACTTCCTTCGACAGGTTTATACTTTTTTTTTTTTTCGTTCATAAAATATTTTAGCTATTTCATAAAGGTTACTATTTGTATTTTTCGGGTGAACTACCTACCGCTTAATAGAATGAAGCTGAATTCATTATTTCACAAATAGAAACCGGTTAACGAATCAGTTAAATGCGAAACCATTTTCGTATATATGTAAGGGCTTATGAAACCTGATGTTCGTTACGCAGTGCGGAGCGACCTGAGCCTTCAACCACCTGCAGTTTCAGCTCAGGCACATTATTTTATTTTAACTCGTCACTCATTGTAGGTATCCGATAATTAAGTTTTCTCGAATTTCATGAGAGAGGAACTGGTGAGTGCATGGTGATGTGCCCAGAACAAGTAGACGTAATGAAATGTTAGGCTCGATTAATGGGTTACGATCTCGCTATCAATTTTATATCGCGTTAGATGTTTTTATGGTATTTATACACTATTTATTAGTCCGTTTTATTCAATCAGTCGTCTGTTCTTCGTGAAAAAGATGAGGCAGTCTCAAAATCTATAACAATTTTATGAAAGAATGCACGTCTTTAACGTGCATGTTCGGGCTTATCGACTGAAGACTTAATTTGAAGATAACTATCTAAAATACGATTCGGCCTACACACACGTACATTCACAAAAATGAAAAAATAAGTTCTTTCGATGACTGATTTACGTTCGATTGTCTTTCATTATGTAGGTCGAGCAAAAGTTACGAAAAATTTATTTACGCACGCGCGTGTCAGCGTGTGTTCGTGATTTTATGCATAAGGGCGCGTATGAATTGGAAAATTTTCCTTGCACAGTATTTCTTTGCAACTTTGTTTTCATACAATTTGGGTATAAAGCTAGCATATTTTTTACGTACGTCGAATAAGTGATTGCTGTTTTTCCATCATAATCGTTCATTTCATCTTCACGAAAATTCATCTGGGCTTCTCCTCAACTTTACTTCAAAACATGGACAGTAATTAAAAGACAATTATGAACCCAACTGTAACCTATGTCAAAACGAGAATGCCTTACGAGAGTACTTTATGGCGCCATGATTTCTGCCGCGAAGAAAGAAGGAACTGACTGGAATCTGGTATCCCCCATGAGGAACTGAAGGAATTTTTCGAACTTCTGCCTTGGACTCCCTTACGTATTTCAGAGGTGTTTGAGTCTAACTTTGAGATCGATCTGTTCTCCTCAGGCTGGGGGCGGACAGATGTTTAAGTCAAGTCTACTATTGGTACAGGTACGTAGTGTTTCTTGCGCTTGGATCGGCTCTACAGAACTTCTTAGTGAGTTCCATACATATTTAGATAGCCAATACCCTTCCACAAAATTCGCTCTAGAAGTTGGTGATTCATCAATACACTTCTTGGATTTGTCCACCTCTGTTAGAGACGGCGTCCATGAGTTCGGAATTTCAAGGAAAGAAACATCGACCGATGTTGTGATCCACGGCCCGTCTTTCTGTCTCGTTCCCCACAAGATGGTTCCGTTCAATAACTTAATTCATTGACTGACTCATATCCCCTTGAGTCAGGCTGCTTACTTTAGGGAACTAGAGACGATCAAACAGCTGGCCAGAGTGAACTAGGTCAAGTTGGATAGTGGCTTTATAGTCCACAGGAGGCTTCTTAGAAAATGCCTCGATTGCACTACCTCCCTCCCTCCGCCTCCGCACTTTGATAGTAGAAAACGCTAGACTAGGATTGTTTTCTTGGCAAGTTTCCCGTGCAGTTGGGTCGTGTCCCTTTCCCTTTTGAATTCCAGACCCACTACAGTTAAAAGTTTGCTCAATAAATCGAAGGACCACATTCTTATGGCCGAAAGGAGTGACGCATACAGCGTAGCAATGATTGTCCGGGAGTCTATAGCCATCATCTTCAAATTAGAGCAGCCGGGCACTAAAAGGCGCGAGAAAAAGACTGGGAGAGTCGACCTTTGCCGATCATTTGATCGTAAGTGGTCAAAAGTTTGAAAGAAGTCCTCCTCCATGAGGAGGATTCGCACTTCAGATGCATGGTCCTCGAAAACACTGAAATGATTTGGCATCGGAATAGCAAAGAGGTCATCGTTTCAAACATGTATAATCCAGTTGAGGGATTGATTGAATCAGTCTACGAGAACAATTCACTATTTGATGACTCGCTGGTTCAACAGAACCTCGTGGTGTTGGGTTCAGTCCCCATCTCCTCTTTCGCTTACGCGTTGAAGGTGGTCCGAGAGCGCTCGGCGGCTGTGACTGAGTGAAATCCTTGCGGTCCTTTGTAATTTTCGTACTTTTTGAGTATACAACTGTTTAAAGAAGAAACATAAAATTTCGCATTCATTGTGGTACAACCCCGAAAGCGTTTGACAAACTACGCATAGAACTGCAGAGTCGTGTCGGAACAAGGGACGCTATCTGTCACCTGGATTTTGCTGACATTTCTACCTTGGATACCGATGAATTTCAAGAATGCTTCCGAAGTCTGAATCTTCCATCATCGGTTTTTCCGAAAAATTCGATGAGGTGAAAGAATTTTGCTGATTCTGCACGAATACATTTATTATTCAAGTAGCTTAAATCGTCCAGCGAATTTAAACGATCAAACTTTGAAAGAAAAAAGATTTTCTGGCGTAGCCAAATAAATAAAGATGTTTCAATTTTCATGTCTTTGCTCTGGTCTCATCCTCATAGGAATTTTCACTGTGGCAATGATTCTCAAATCTGCGAGTCCGAGTCCCTAAACTCGCTCCATCTAGTACAGCGGTTCTTAACGTTTTTGAATTGGCGGACCACTCTGAAGGGACCCAAGTTCCTTCGGACCCTCAAAATTTCTTCTACTCAGAAGTTGACTTGTTTTATGAAGTGTACCACAAAAATTGTTTGATCAGAAAAGACTAACCAATTCTAATGCAGGCGAACAAAGTTACAAGCTTTTCTCAGTCTTTTTTTAAATTTATAGCTTCTTCAGGGGTGCCGTGATACCCTTGGCTCAATGAAGAACCCCCCTCAAACTTCAATTTCTCATGGCTAAAAAAAAAGAAAAAAAAATTGTACACCCTCCCTCCGCCCCACACAAAACGAATACGAAGAAGCGTTCTCATGAAAATGGCCTCACAGCACCCCTGCCGATTTCGTTGTAATTTAATGGTTCTGAAATTTTTGTTCTATTTCATCTTATTAAATTTTGACTTTTTTAGAAGTCTCGCGGACCACTTTCGGGTGCCTCGCGGACTCCAGCTTCAGAACCACTGATCTAGTAGAAGTCTACATTAGAATATTTTAGGCTAGCAGTTTTTGGGGACTCTCTCTCATATTAAACTTTTTCAATCAGGTAGGCCGCATACCGAAATTTTATTCGAAGAAGTCAGGTAAATCAGTACAAAAGATATTTTGACAATATAATTACATTCAACATATGCGATACGGCACTACGAGAAACGTAAGATCGCGTTCTGTTCTACAGTATTCGGTAGGAATAATCCGAGACGAGATCCTAAGGACTAAAATTCATCTTAATCTCCCGTATCTCGGATGACTCTTACTCCGCCAAAGCTTGCGATTACGTACCAGTAAAATCATAATCCGTTTTGCCTTTCAGCCGCCGCCCCGAGTTGCAGACTTGTGCAGCACGAGCACGTCAATCCCAAGTCTATATTCAAACTGATTCAGCCATTGGTTCAGTGCATCGTCAATTTCGATCTCTTTTAATAATGACCCGAACAAATATGTTGAAAGTAAATATCATGTCGGATGTAAGTATGGTATATCAACGTACAAATTCTTATTACTCGAATTTCTTGTCTGTGTAGTCTCTAATCGGGTTCAAGAAAGTAATCAGTTTTCTTTTTGCCCTAGGTACCATCTGATCACGCTTCGGCGTTAATTATGATCGGTTCACTTTGTCGAGAACTTGTGTAAGTAAACAAGATTCAACGATATTAAAAATAATTACAAAATATTATGTTACCGTAATCCATGCGTAAAAATTTTATAAGTTTTTGTTCAATTGTTATATAGTGCTCACACTTTCACGCAGAGTATTGCAGCAGAAAATTTCAACTTCGGCTTTCGGCTTAAACAACCTCGGGAAATTTGGCTTTTGGGAAACTGGCTTTCGGCCTAACAATGCTGGCTTAATCCAGCAAATTTGCAACTGATCATTGATAGGAGTTTAGATAAAACGATCACGAGAATTGGGGCTTTGAAACACTTGCGGAAGATACCTATTCTCCAGTTTGTTCATTTCCATGAAATGATTGCACTACAGGCTTCTATGCTAAACCGATACCAATCGTTCGTATCATTGTCAATAGGCGATAAAACTTACACTAGAGCGCGCTGCAGACTGTGGTGTGCGGGTACAAGAGGGAAAAACTGAAAGGGTAATCACGTACACTTTTGATGGGGAAACCTGTACTTTCCAGTACAAGAAAAATGGTCAGTATATATATATATGTAAGTTCTTTCGGTCGAAATTATTTGGCATCAATTTTCTAGAGCTACTCGAAAGAAATTTAGGACCAACTTTCTTCCAACTCAACATTCTAATTCATTGAAACAAAATTGAATTTTGCACCAGATGAATACATACTCAAAATGTAAAACAAAGGAGTACCTTGAAATGTAGCCACAGAAAACAAGAAATTTGCCGGAGCGCTTTCGATTAAGAAACCATTGTCAACGACGACGTGAAAGCAACTGAACAATCTAACGGCTAGAAGGAAAGGAACCACCGAGGAAATCATGATTGAATTAGCGAGTCATCACGATGTGAATCACACTCATAAACTAGTTCAATCAACCCCTCATCAGATATGTACCTGTTGAGCACATTTAGGTTGTCGTTATTCAAGTGGCGGATGATTTTGATGTGTTCGAGAGCTTTACGTTTGAACTCTGAGGTCTCTCTATGGAGGAGGGTCTCAGATCCCTCTTTATAGCTGTGGCCACTAGTCAAAAGATGGTCCGCAAATACAGAAGGACCTATTTTCTTCAACTCCCACTCTTTTGTATGCTCTTCTGTACGAATTTTAAGTTGACGGCTGGTATCGCCTATATAGACTCCATTACACTCGTTACACTCAAGTTTATAAACCCCGTTTTTTTCATTCAATGGGATAGGGTCCTTCACCTTCATAAATAGACTTTTTACAGTATTAAGATTATAATACACTGGGCGGAACCCATAGGGGTGGAGGATACGACTTAATTGGGAGGAAAACTTACCCAAAAACGGAAGCCTGATCCACCTCTTCCTGACAACAGCGGTCGGATTACGAGGGAGGGTAGTAGTGGAGTCAAGGCGTTTCCTAGCTAGCTTCCTGCGAACCATTAGGTCAATGTCTAAGCGGACCTCGTTCACTCTGGCCAAGTGCTTTATAGTCAGAAGCTCATTATGAAGGGCGAGCTGACCCAACAGAATACTGGTCAAACGATGAATATGACCATTGAAACCAGCGTATTTGTGAGCAACAGGGCAGAAAGAACTGCCGTGGATCATAAAATTGATCAAAGTATCTTTCCTGTAGACGGCAAATTCATGGACACCGTCTCTATTAGAGATAGTAAAGTCCAAAAAATTGATGGATGAACCGCCTACTTCCAATGTAAATTTAATGGAAGGATATTGAATATTTAGATACTTGAGGAACTCCAAGAGGAGATCCTGAGGACCGGTCCACGTACACAACACTTCGTCGACGTACCTGTGCCAATAATAAATGTAGTCTAAAAACACCTGACCAGAGGCAAAGAGGTCGAACTCAAATTTAGACATGAAAACCTCCGAGATAAGGGAGCCCAGAGGAGAACCAATTGGGATGCCTACCTCCTCAAGAAACTTGAAAAATTTACCGTCAAATTTGCAAAAATTGGGTGACCAACAAATATTAAGCAAGGTAAAAAATTCAGCCAATTCTGCATGGCAGATATTAGATTGAACGAGGAGGTCACCCATGTGTTTCATGGCCGTAGCTCTCGGGATACTAGGAAATAAACCCACCACATCAAAGGAGCATAGGATGGAACCTGGCGGAAGAATATCATCCTTAAGCTTATTGGCCAAGGAGACAGAATTCTTTACAGAGTAGGAAGATTCCAATCTACTCTAGATTTAAACCAACGATCTAAGAACTTCGCCAGGAAATAAGTGGGGGAACAAACAAAAGAAACGACTGGCCGCATTGGAATGTCCCTTTTATGAACTTTTGGCAACCCATATAAGAGGGGGGGCGCAGGATTAGGCTCAAGAAGCCGCTTTTTAAGCCTATGGGTTTTAATAATAAATTCGCAATTACCAACTACCTCTCTAACCTCAGCAACATGGCTAGAGAAATTAAAATCGGCATTTTCCTTAGCGCCACACTGGTTAAGAACGTCGTAGACCTTGGAGACGTAGGAGGAGTTCTCCATTACAACAATGGCATTGCCTTTGTCAGCCGTAGTAATGGTTAAGCCCTCCTCTCTAACCTTCCTCTTAATCCCTTTGATCACCTTGGAAGCATGATCATTTATGCGGGGGAGGGGGGGGGGTGTTGCGGATAAAAGCAGCACAATCCTTCCGGGTATTGACCCCGGGCCCAATTTTTATTTACAGGTCCGCAACCACATTAGCTAGTGTATCAGCATTATTAAGAGGGGATAACCCAAATTTTAAACCCTTCTCCAAAAGATTTAACTCATCGCTCTCGAACGCAACATTAGTATAGTTTATAACACGGGGGTGAAACTTTTGGATATCGCTGGCGTCAGTTCTCACTTCCTGGACAGCGGAGGCATTCAAATTTTGAAGGGAAGAAGTTTTCTTTTTTTTTTCCGTTTCAATTTAGCCTCAAAAGAACGGCATTTAGGATTAACGGAATTAATGAATGAATCCAACTGACCCGGGTGGAGTAGACCAGAGAGCCTAGAGTGGACCAGCAAGTTAATGTTATCGGTACCTAACGCTACCTGCTGTGCTGCGCGCTGCACACTTCCATAATCCCTACAGTCCTAACGTCTATAGTTCGAAAGCCAAATGAAAAAGGGTAAAGGAAGGCTATCACGTTTTTCCCTACCCGGCTTGTATAAGCGAATACTTACGAACGATAGAAGGAAGCATACGACATTAAATCGATTTAATAAGTAATTAAGTAAATCTAATTAAATTAATTAAAGATCATTTCCAAGTTTCGATTCGGAAGATTTAATTCGCGTAAGAGTGCGCGTTGTGAAGCTGAAGCATGAAGAGACGTCGCTACAATAAACATTCTTCGGATGTACCGGAAAGTGATCAAGAAATACTGCCTGAACAAACGATCGAGAAAAAGCGGCAAAGAAAGAAACATCAAAGTAGAAGTCAATCGAGTAAGTCGAAGTCCTCTTATACTTTAAAAAGTTCGAACAAGAAAAATCTGAACGAAGATTCAGATGATGACCATACAGAAAGTGACAGTAGTTCTGATAAGGAAGAGTTTACTCGTAATCGCGATCAAACTCATAACCTGAATAATTCCACTCCAGAAAATAATGATACCGATGTAAATGAAACGTTTCTCGATCTCGATTCTACTGGTATTGGAAATGACCATTCTAGTGATAATGAAGAGAATGTTCTCAGGAACAATTTGTCATATGAAAGTACTGGTAAGGTTTCTAGAGATAACTTGAAACGAGAACGTAAACGTAAGGAGCAGGAGATGCTGTTAAATTCAATTGTGAAAACAGCAGTTTCAACTGCACTGGAAAAAGTGTCAGTTCATCTAAGTACAAGTGTATCCTCGCAATCTCCGGCTATCTCTCGAAGTGAAACTAGAAACGTGTCTCTACCCAAGTGGGATAAGAATGATAAATTAAGAAATCGTAAGCAATGGAAAATGTGGAAACGTAAAGTGGAACTAGATTTAAAAGGTCATCATCTCTACGAATGTATTTTGTATAAAGATGGTAAAGAGAGTTGGGATGAAGAAATGCGAACCTCTAAGATGGCATTGGCTCAATCCTATTTGGATGATGCTGTATGTAAGAGTATTGAAGTTTCTCAGATTAATTCGCCTTCTCCTTTTGATACCTACTCAGAACTTGTAAAGCAGTATGGGCCTAACGAAATTTTTGATAATATTGAACTCTGGAAGAAGATAAAGAATATCAAGTTTAAAATGGGATATTCTCAGCAAAGATATGTGAATGATATTAAATCAATTTGTACTGAAGCAGCTCTCGCGAATATGCCGTTCTCTGATAGCATGAAAAGAACTATTTTTCTTGGTGAGATGGAGGGAATAGAAGAAACTGGACATCCGCTGCAAGTATTCTATGGTAACATGGCAACACAACCGAAAGAGAATAAAACGTTTGAATATGTATGCAGCCAGTTCCTCAACTACTCTCTACCACAGGTGGCAAAAGGTAATTTTAATGAAAATAATGATAGTGATAAGAACCTAGTTAATAATAGTAGTAGTAGTAAGCCTATTAATGAATTGTTTAATGAGCCCATTGAAGATGTAATCACATCTTTTGATGAAGAATATGATCCCAATTCAATAGAATGGGATTCAGATGAGGAGTTTATAACAAACGAATCATCAACTAATGAAACTAATGAACCTAATGAATTTAATGAAACTAATGAAACTAAAGAAAACACACTAAGACTAATGTTAACGATTACAGATGCTAAGAATTCCACGAGTGAATCTTCATCTAATGCTGCTTGTAAATTTGAGAAGAAAGGTAATGGCAATTATCAGGGAAGAAGTTTTCAACAAGGAAACAACCCAAAACGTGCTGGTAATGAGAGTGGTTATGGTAACACTTCAAACAAACGTTTTCGTACTGGTGCTCAATCCTCGTTGAATAAGTTGTCCTCTACTAATGAATCAAAATCACAAAACTCTGATAAGAAGATAGTTCATCCAAAATCAGACAAGCCCGATGGAAGCTACTTCATTGATGGCGTATTAGTCATACCTGGAAAACGCCCGGACTATGGTAAAGAAGGTAATGAGCGTATTCGGAACATGACAGAAGAGGAAAGAAGAGCAAATAAGTGCAAAAAGTGTGGCCAGTACCTACACGCTGAGAGTAACTGCCCCAATCCAGGACCACAGTGTTATGGGTGTTCTAACTTTGGTCATGTAACCCCAAAGTGCCCGTTTGCCAAAAGTAAGTTCATCTTTCATAATGACTTTAATGTAGACACGTTATTAGCGGTTGATTCAGCTGCAAATGGTCATGTTACCAATGAACGTGACACTCTAATTGATTATAATGAATTCAAAGTTCCAAAAACTATTAGGTTTAACATTAATGAGAAAACTTTTAAGACTTCAGCTGTAGGGGTAGGGCGACTGCCAATTTTAACACAATATAAAAAGGGTGAAACAATTCTAGTGTTGAATAAAGTATATTATTGCCCCACTGCTGAAGACAAAATTATCTCTGCTAATGCCTTCAATACACAATTTAAGACTTCCATAACGCTAAATACTAAAAGTGGCTCAATTTTTGCCAGGAAATTGAATACAAAGATATGTGTTCTGGAAGTACTTGGAGGTGTATACTACATCAGAGGAAAGACGCTCTCTTCTAATGCCAAAGGTAAGGATGATCCAATGTGTAATAACGATAACTTTGGTATTAAATTTAATGATAAACTATCGGTGCAACATCTGCCATTAAGAATAAATTTTAACGAGATTAATGATGACCTAAGTGATATTTCTGATAATGAGAGCAATAATGAGAATATTGGAAAAGATAAGAAGAACAAACGTAAGAAATTATCGGCAGCCCAGGTTGAGAAATGACTAAAGGAGACTGATCTTTGGCACAGAAGATTTTCTCACATCTCGGCTCCGTGTGTATTCAAAAATTCACAAGTAACTATAGGAATGCGTAAAGTATTCAGTGAAAATAGGAAAAATTGTTGCGAAGTATGCGCTTTAGCAAAATTTGTACGTAAAAAGTTTGACGAGACTCGAGAAAGGGCCACTAGAGTTGGTCAAATTTTGCATACAGATCTAATAGGTCCCATAACACCAGCAACTTTTCAAACAAAGAAGAGATATGTGTTAGTAGTGCTAGATGATTACTCTAGATATTTACAGACGTTTGTTATGCAAAAGAAAAGTGAAACATTTGTAATGATGGATGAGGCAATGAGGGAAATTCAATCCAAGTTTCCAGGCCCAGGCCAATTTGCAAAAGTAAGATGCGATAAAGGGGGCGAGTTTGAGGCCCAAGAATTTTTAGAGGTCATTAAGAAATATGGGGCTGAACCCGAATATGCAGAGACTGATGTTCACGAGCACAATGGGGCTGCAGAACGTGTTATAAGAACAATTGAAGACAGACTAAGGGCATTGCTGTTTGAATCTGGCTTTCCAGATATGATGTGGGGTCAGCTAATTGAAACAGCAACGTACTTATACAACCGTTCTGTTCATTCAAGTATAGGATTCCTCACACCTTATGAAAAGTATAATGGGAAGCCTCCTAAAGTAGCTCATCTAAGAATAATAGGATCACGTGTGTATGTGTATAAGAATAAAGTAAGTAGAGGAATGAAGTGCAACCCCAGAAGTAACATACAATACATAGTAGGTTACACCTCAACTGGTTATTTGACTTTTGATCCGGAAACCCTTCAAACTAATGAAGAATGTATTGTAAGAATTGACGAATCTAGAGGATATAAAAATGACTTTCCACGTAACAGTAAGTACAGTGATTTCCACTTTCCAGAAAGGGACACTGTAACAAATAACAAGTCAACTCCTGTAGAAACTAATATAGAAACCTTGCACCCAACTATTGAGAAAGGAGGGGGAGCTGTCTCTCCAACCCCTAGTCCCAAAGGAGGGGGTGCAGAGAACAACACTAAGAGAACTCGTGCAAAGAAGCAGAAAAAGCAAAATCCAATTAGATCTACAATGAAAACTAGATCTAAAGTGGTAACACGCGGAAAACGCATTAATTACAATGACCTAATCCGCACAAATTTAACAACTATCATGTTAAATGATAACAATAATGTATGTAATGTTAATGTTGATAAAATTAATGATGAGGTTAATGATAGAGTTGATTTTGATACTTTTGGTAGGTTTGATAAGGACTTATATATGAATAAGGTAATACCAATCAAATATAAGAAAGCAATTAAAGATCCTAATTGGACAAACCCAATACAAAAAGAAATTGATGCATGGACTAGATTAAAAGTGTTTGATTTAGTTCCCCGCACAAAAGATAAGAAAGCAATTCCAGTCAAATGGCTGTTTGTTGAAAAAGACAATGGTACTAAGAAGGCAAGGATTGTAGCATGTGGCAACCTTGACCCAGAAAAATATAGGAAAGAAGAAAAACGATCGCCAACTCCTTCCCAGTTAGTAGTCAAATGGTTCTTGGCTTATGCAGCCAGAAAGGGATGGTTGTTACAGCAGATTGATATTGATAACGCTTTTCTCAATGGAGAAATCAATCGAACTAAGTATATTAGAATACCACAAGGTTTTGAGGGAAATAATGATACACACATTGGGAAACTCAATAGGCCACTATATGGACTGGCCATTGCTCCCATGTGCTGGAATAATACATTTACAAAATTCCTTTTAAGTAATGGTTTTAGAAGAACTCCTAGAGAAGAGTGTGTATTTGTTAAAGATATCTCTGCTACTATTAAGGTATTACTCTTAGTGTATGTAGATGATATTCTACTTAGCAGTAGTTCTGTTAAAGCAATTGATGAGACTATAGAATTAATTGAGGGTAAATTTTGTTTGAAAAAGATGGGATTCCCAAAGAAATTCATTGGGATTCAATTCACCAAAATTACACCAACATCGTTCTTTTTGCATCAATCAGACCTAATTGAGTCAATACTTAAAGAATTCCCATTTGATAAAGATTTAAAACCAGTGGTTCCAATGAAACCCCCTAATGTTTGGAAAATTAATGAAAAGGAACAGGTACACATTTATCCGTTCAGAAAAGTAATTGGGACTCTACTATACTTGGCCAATACTACTCGTATAGATATTGCCCAAGCTGTTGGATTTTTAGCTCGCGCTCAAGTAAATCCCCAACGAGTACACCATAAAGCTATTAGCGAATTATTAGCATATATTAACGTTAATAAGAATAATGGATTGTTATACCGTAGAAATATGACTAATGATTCTAAGGTTGAGTTGTTTGCGGACGCTGATCATGCGGGAGATAAAAGCAAAAAGTCCACCTCTGGACACGTGATTATTTATCATGGCTCCACCATTCATTGGTGCTCCCATCTTCAAACAACTATATCTGAGAGTACTGGAGAAGCAGAACTCAAAGCTCTTACAGAGGGTATGAGAGATGCTATCTTTATAATTAGGCTTCAGGAAGAACTCCTAAATATCTCGGAATTTCCCATCATTGGCTATGAGGATAATGAATCCACTCATGCAAGATGCACCACAAATGTATCAACAAATAGACTCAAACACATAGAAATTCAATACTTCAAGGTGAAAGAGTATTCCCAGCTAGGACAACTAAAGTTATTACTAGTGGGCTCCGCTCAACAATTGGCTGATTTACTAACAAAGCCTGTATCACCAATGATTTTTAAGACACTAAAGAAACAATTAATGTACCTTAATGAAAATAATGACAACTAATGTAATTTAACAATTGCAGGGTATACCAGAATATCACACCCATGCTACCTAGATGAGTGAATTATCATTCCGAAGATTAGCTGCTCATTTGCAGTTGAACATTTCATTATTTCAATTCTAAGAGTATAAGTTTATTACCTATTTTTTTTTGTAACTCTCTCACAAGAGTCATTATGTAACTCAGTTACCTTGATAAGTCAAATCAATACAGATGTTTGAATTTAGTCATATAGACTTAAGTAAACTTAAACATAACATACGTTCATGTATCTGAATATCTGTTACTGTCTAAGTTCTAACTCGTTGATTATTCATTTTTTTTCTAATTTTTTTTTCTTTTCTTTTTTTTTTTTTTCTCTCTCTCTGAAGGAAGTACAACTCCTAACTTTAAGTCATGGAGTCTTTTCAATTATTTTTGTAATTCTCTTGAAAGAATAAAAATTTGTTTGCATGAAATACTCCTTGTAATGATTGGAAGAATATGGTTGGAAAATTCACGATAATACTGGCTATCAAAACCAAGTACAATTTATCCCCCATCCATAATGTATGACTAGCGTACACAAATATTGTAAAACTAATGTATGGCATGCCTCTAATGTTCATAGGGAATCCTAGGTATATCATGAGTACTCATACCCTTTCCTTTCTTTTTCCTCTCACTCGCTAGACTCGGACGTCTTAGTATGATCCCTAGCTGAGTAAACTTTTCTTGTGACTTGTAAGTAGCGTCTTAGTACGATGAAAGCTTGTCCTCTACTCCGCCTTGTCTCTTCAATGATAGGATAGGATAACGAAAATTTTAGAAATACTATAAGTGGACGAAGTGTAGGAGGGGGTGTTATCGGTACCTAACGCTACCTGCTGTGCTGCGCGCTGCACACTTCCATAATCCCTACAGTCCTAACGTCTATAGTTCGAAAGCCAAATGAAAAAGGGTAAAGGAAGGCTATCACGTTTTTCCCTACCCGGCTTGTATAAGCGAATACTTACGAACGATAGAAGGAAGCATACGACAGTTAAGTCTTCCGAAAGTTTTGGTCACAATTCCATTGAATCTGGAAAAATGTCGAAACATCTGAAGAACTTCCATTCATACAGTCAAGGAATCTTGATACGCGACAAAGAAAGAATATTGAAATTCTACAGTAAGTCGATCGAGTTGTTTGGGGAAGAACTCCCAGCGGCGTTTAGGTGACCGTCTGAGGGATCAATATTTAGGTTTCCGAGAATCTACAGTCGCTGCGAGGAATGGGCACATTCATGAGGTGCACCCTAAGGCAGTTTTTGAACTACTGGCGACGTCGAAATGGAGCCTTAAGTCGAGATACGGGGGCATAAAGATCGCCTTTAATGTCGTATGCTTCCTTCTATCGTTCGTAAGTATTCGCTTATACAAGCCGGGTAGGGAAAAACGTGATAGCCTTCCTTTACCCTTTTTCATTTGGCTTTCGAACTATAGACGTTAGGACTGTAGGGATTATGGAAGTGTGCAGCGCGCAGCACAGCAGGTAGCGTTAGGTACCGATAACACCCCCATAATTGATTTGGAAACATTACGATGGTTCGTTAATTCAATCTTCGGAAGAATTCACACAGCAATTCTTCAGAATGAGGAGAGTCAAAAATCTGCGCAACGGGCCGTTGAGGACAATGATTCGAGTCGAAACAAGTCGAAAATAAAGTCGCCATTAGAAATTTTGGAAAAAATTGATTCGAGTCGAAACAAGTCGAAAATAGAGCCGATGTCGACTCCCAAGTCGAAAATAGAACGAAATATAAGGTCGGAATCTGATTCGATAGTGTTGAAAAATAAAGGGAATTGGGTGGAAGCAACCTTCGCTAAAAGGGCGGAGGAGACTTTGAAATCGGCACTTCAGGTGGGGACCCGGAAGCTCTGCTTTTTCGCAGCAGGGCCACAAAAGTACAAATTGATTGATCGGCCGACGTACGAGCATCAATTTTTCTTCCGAGTCCTCATGCCGGAGGTGCGGGTTCGGTTCGGAGCCGAAAAATCACTGAGACATCAAGGATCGGTCATCCTTGACCTGTCCAGCAACCACGATTATGCCACCTCCGCATTTATTAGAAATTATCCGAACAATTTGCGCCACGGCTCAGTCGTAACAAGACTTATGGAATCACTCTCCAAGATACCCAAATGAAGGATATCGAAGTAATGCAATTCACAGAAACTCCCGGACGCGGACGTTTTCTGAGGATGTAATCCCTTCAACAAAATGGATAGCGGGTTCCTCGCTAAAAAAAAACCTTTCCGAATTTGAATAAACTTTGAAAATAAAAAGATGGCCTCACCCCTAAATTTGATGTGAGAAAGGTTCGAATCTAAAATTTGATTTCAAATTTCAACTCAACGGGGGTGAAAAGTCCTACATCAAAGTTCTCAATGATTTTCACCAAAGCTATGAATTTTGGCCGCCTAGATTAGCTGTCCATCCCTTCGTAAGGAGAGTTTACGAATTGTGGCCCAACCTACAGTCAAATAGCGGCCTGTGTGGTAGCCCAAGAAATTTGTATGCAAATTGTGTCTGAATTATAAATGCTCATACTGCGGTCATATACAAATTGCGTCCCAGTTCATTTAGCGTTATCCAAGATGCACCACGTGGGGGCGAGCTGGTTTACATCCCAAAAAAATAAATTGTTTCAGTTGTCCCCCACTTCGTCAGTGTAGGTTGTACGTAAGCATATTCATCAATTGATGCGCTTACTCTCTGTTTGTTTAGCAATGAACTCCGACTTCGTTCGCTTGGCCTTCTTAAATTTTCTTGGTACCGCCACTCGCGCAGTTTGGCCCGGTTGTTGGATTTTCCGCCACCTCGACAGGCCCAAATGGTATTTGGAGCCACGAACAGCCGCCACCAGTCACACTTTAGCAGCAGCAATGTGGGTGCCTATTCGAAGTCTGCGCCCGTTGTGCAAACTGCCGTCACAGTTGGGAACAGAGGAGAATTGTGACGCTTGTGACGGGTAGTTTGTGACGGCGATCACCCATTTAAAAAGTACAGTGATCCCTCTTTGTGACCCAACTGAGGGGGAAATGTGCGCCGTCACAACCGCGTCACGTGCCGGTATTTTGCACAACGAGCGTATACGGAATTCGGTTTGCAAGTTAGCTCAAGAAGTTCATATTCGTCAACAACAGTCCTGAAGACAGTCTTCCCTGTTACGACCTCATTTCACTAGTCGGGATGCCATATGCTCGTTTCGGGGCTACGGGTAATTTTAGGTGCTCTTTGTTCAAAATTGTATACTTAATTTTCTTCCAAATGTATAAATTTTGGCTTTATTCTAGAGCATGAAGTATGAAGGGCAGAGGGGAGTTGTTCAGCTCTTTACAATGGAAGATGATATACGAAAAGAATATTTGCTTCGGATTCAGTCAGTTTCCCGATACCCACTGGAAGATTGAGGCCACAGATGGGAAACGAAATGAGCCCGATGTTCATCTTTACATTCTCAGTGACGTCATAACCAAGATGGGAGATACAAGGTTTCGTCAATAGAATTCTTTTTACAGTAATCACCGAAACTAATCGTATGCAATACGCACATAGAGTCAAAGTTCTGGGATCAAAATCGAATTTTTTTACCAAAGGTTGAAAAGACTAGACGAATAAAGTACTGATAATCGTCTACAGACGATACATAAAAATTCCGGCACCGGTAATAACCCTTTTTCGGAGATGCAGATCGCGAGTATTTATTCGGAGGAGTGGACTAAAGAGAAATTACAACGTATTTACTAGATCTGCATTTGCAGATAGGTACGCTAAAGTCTTAAAAGCTGAGTCTCGAATCTGAAAATTGATGTTCAAAGAGGTACGTATCTCTGTCAAATCAATATTATACAATAAAGTAGGACTAAAAGTACCCATACAATTACTATTAACGGTCGGGTGGTCCTTAGCAAATATCGTATTAATTGACCGCCATTAAAATTTGCACTTTAATAAACGAATTTTTCATCGTTGCCTTTCGTCTTCATATTTATTAGATTTTTTCCTCTCACAAACTGGATATGAGTTACAACTTTATCTTAGACCGTACTTCATGTACGCAAAAATACACCAAAGAGTACATAAATTAATGCTTCACATTTATTGTTAGGCTGTCCTTTAGTTACGATTTTTAATTGATGGTTTTGCCCGATCGAGCAATCAGTAGGCGTATCGCCTATATTATAGTACTTCGCACACCACGTACGTGCATCGTCAGGAAAAAGGGCCGTGTATTGCACTTCTTAAACGTTGCACATTAACGACAGAAATGAGTAATTCTACGTGAATTACCTGTGGCGGTGTTCCATTCAGGGGTATATGATTTACTTTGTTTCCTTTTCTTATATACCGCTCTCGCTGATGGGTTCGTTTATAATAAATTTGACATACCTTTTGGCTGAAAATCAAATTGTCTGGTCATCGCGATAATCGACGGAATTAATTCATTTAATGGAACGCGCGCGGAGTATAGGCGCAAAAGAGGCAAATTAATTTGGTACGTGCACGTGAATTTTTTCCTCCTCTCAACAAAGATAATGTATTTTATCAATGTCATACACAAATCCAAAAAGTTTTAATCGACTTTCAAAATTAGTTACATTTTTTCGATCTTTTTTGAAGCGAGAAGATAAAGATGACCGGATGAGAGTACTGGATTAGTCTTCGTGCCTTCACACACTTCTCTCTTGAACCGCAGTTCTAGATTTCTGTACATCCCCTCAATCTGATCGAGAACTGGAGATCAATGTATGAATTGGCGGCTACACCATAGGGATAGTAAAGTTTTGGAGATGTGAGCGACAATTCCAGAGCGTACCTTCTCCTGCTTAAAACGCGTCAATACGTATTTAAGAAATACGAGAAGCGAGAATCATATAAACGGATTAACAGCGCAGTCAATCCATCGAAAAATTGGCATCACAACCAATGAAGTTTTGAATATTTTAACTCTAAAAAACCACAAACTAGATTTCGTTTTCTAATTGTAATTTTATCGCAATACGCTAAGAAGTTTTATAATCGCAACAAAACGTCCACCGTATAGAAGAGGAGAGCTGGTGGACCAACAGGATTGCCGAGTTAAGAAAAGAGTTTAACCGTCAGCGCCGAATATACCAGCGTAGTAGAGGTCGCGAAGAGGCGCGGGCGGTTGCACCTGAATATGAGTTAGCTCGTAAAAGGCTGAAGAGAGCTATAGAAGACAGCAAGGGTGCTGCTTGGAAAGAGCTATACGAAATGGCGGAGGAAGACCCATTTGGCAAGCCTAATAAGATTGTGTTGAAGATGCTAAAGAGCGTCTCAGCAATGAACCAAATGGAGCCGGATGTTGTGAGACAAATCATTGACGGCTAGTTCCCGCAGCATCCACCACCAATGGTGACCCAACCAATAGTAGAAGAGGATGGTATATCTCTCTGGATACAGCAGTCAATAGATTGATCAGGAACCGGATGAAATTCCAAACCCAGTCTGAAGCGCCATACACTCAGTTGACCCGGCAGTGCTTGTTGATACATTCAATGCGACAGTTACTCGGGGACTGTTCCCTGTGCAATGGAAGAAAGCCAGGCTAGCGCTGATCGATAAGAAGGAGAAATTACCTGGCCTACCATCCTCTTATCGACTACTTTGTCTGTTGAAAAATGTTGGAAAACTCCTGGAGAGAGTGATAGTAAATCGACTGCGGAGAGCTATCCGAAGGAAAGAGATAAACTGGTCGCTGTAAATCAGATGCTGGGATCCGGCTGAAGAGGATAGCCGAGTCAGCAATAGCTGCGCATCAGTTTTGTCGAGCCGTCAGCCTTGACATAAGAAATGCGCTCAACTTGACCCCAAGAGAGAGGATACTGGAAGCTCTCATGGACGGTGCCCGCATACTTGCTCAGGATGATCAGCAGCTATCTTAGGTGCCGAGAATCCCAGCAAAGACGTCTGCTGGTCGGTCCTTGGGCCACTGTTATGGTGCGTCGCATTTACCGGGATATTTAAGGCGAAGCTGCCACCAGGTGTTTAGTTCATCTGCTATGCGGATGACACGCTAGCGATATGCACTGCCGGAACGATTGTAGTGGTGGAGAGCAAGGTAAACCAGGCCCTAGAGGAAGTGACGCGCTGGATCGAGTCGGCCAGACTAGAACTTGCAGGAGGCTATATTATTCGCGACCCGTTGGAAGTTCAGTCAACCCACCTTTCGCCTGCAAGGAGAGGAAATCGAGACCAAGAAGAAAATGAAGCACCTGGGCATCTGGTTTGACTAAACTCTGAGCCTGATGGCAGGGAAAAAAGGGGGTAGAGTAGTTGGATACCTAAGCCTCCTGAAGAGGAACCTAGGAGGCCTGAGAGAACCCAGAAGAAGGATCACGACGAGCGCCGCTATATCGATCTTCCTCCCAGTATGGGCTGACTCGATGAAAATACCTTACCAAAGAAAGGAGATGGATAGGATCCAGCGAAGAGCTGCGCTGACGTGTGTTAGTGCCCACCGCACTGTCTCGATGGAGGCTCTCTACGTATTAGCACGTTCATCACTAATTGAGCTTCTTGCTAAGGAGAGAGCGATGGTGTTCAGAGCAAAAAAGACGACAACGACCAACCGTGAGACCCTACGGGTTCCGGCTCCTTTCAAGATCAAATTATGGCTCCAGCTCCTGGCTTCGGCTACCCAGGCTTGCCAATGACTGATCTGCACAGTCAATTATCAAAAAAATAAGAGATGAAGTCGTCTGGAGACATTAATCTATTTTTGGAGCCATTATAAAAACTATCCAGTGCTGCGGGATCAAAGAGGGACCAGAAGGAATTAGCGTACTTCTGGCACCTTAGTATAAACAATGCTAGAAAGCACTTCCAAGGGAAAAGTTCTTTCAAATAAGGAATTTCTTACTGGAGATGCGCGAAAGGAATGACAGATAGAAGAATTACTTTTAATACTCCGTAAAATTATGATGATTGATGTGAGAAAGTCGATCGGTGGGGCTACACTGTGGGGGGGGGTGTAGGACTCTCCTTCCTTTGGCAACACTGCTCTCCAGTGTAGCCTACCTCTACTCCTGTATACTCATGCTTTTTACTTCTGATGGCTGTTTTCTGTTTGTTGTTACCTTTGTGATTACAAGTGTACAAAGATTTATTATTTAAATTATATTGATCCTAATTAACAATAATCCGGTATTCTGTTATTTCCATATCAACTTTTTTTACAAAGAAAACAGCAACTGATGATGAAGAGATGGGAACTGATAACAGACAGTTCAAAGACATGCAACTGAGGCATTGCCTACTGATAAAAAAAACGGCAACCCGCGGTGACAGAGAGATTGGAAACTGGTAGAGAGAGAGAGTAGGAATTGGTATACAAGCCATTGCTTGCAGGTTACTAAGAAATCAGCGACTATAAAAAAATCGGTAACTCTTAATGAAGAGATTGATTACTGGTTTTGACCTCCTCATTGTTTCAAATAAAACTCATCTGGTCTCATTCCCTCAGCACACAAATCTTTGCAACTCTGTTACCTATTCCCTCATCACTATTTATTTTCAATAAGACCAAAAAGCTCTTGAACTTCCACTCCCATCTCCGAGGTACGCTCGTTGAATTTCTAAATAAGATCTTTCTAAATCGTTCAATTACCGGTGGAGGACAATTTGTACAGCTTAGGAGTTTGTAAGTTCACATACACTCACAGATACATAACGTGGACAAGTGGAAGCACCTAAGTTCAGGTTTTTATATATGCTCCATCACAATCATTGATGATGATAATTTTTTACATGTTTCATGTCTTTTCCGACACCCTATACACTACCTATTGAAAATTCGCGAGTACCAACCCCCCATCCCTCCTAATAATGGACTTGGAAATTTTTGTGAATTAACTGGGAGGTCATTGAGAAATCTGCGAGTACCAACCTCCTTCGAAAAAAAAAAGAAAAAATTAAATAAAAATAAAATAAAAATAAAATAAAAAATAAAATAAAATAAAATAAAAAATAAAATAAAAATAAAATAGAAATAAAATTTTAAAAAAATAAAATTAGAAATAAAAATATATACCTGGGAGATCCTTGAGAAATCTGCGAGTACCATCCTCTTTCAAAAAAAAAGAAAAAATTAAAAATAAAATAAAAAGTAGACATGCAGGACCTAACGGTTTTTTGACTGTGATTACTCCAGGAAAAATCGTCACAAGGAACCGTCACTTTTGACTGGGAAGCGGTTCTATTGGAGGGTTTCCGCCGTCCGCCTCAAAGGTTGAAAATTTCCCGCGTCCACTCCCATCATATGTAGCTTGGAAGTTGAAAATTTTCTGTCCCCCTTTCATAGCATACCTATACTAGTATCAAGTTAGTATAGTATACGTACAATGAGGGGTCTTAGCCTAGTACTCTACGTTAGGCATTAGCTACCTAATTATAATTGTGAAACTGTAGTTTTTGATAGCATCATATAGTTTTTTTTAGGTTTCCCTCTTATCATAAAGTTATATAGCTTGGAGGCTGGTCTATATAAACTGATTAAAGACGCTCCTTCAAGTAACTATAGATGCAATGCTTCAAATACCACCCCTTCAATGATCCAGATTATGCGACGCTTGAAACACTATGCGACTAAGAAGACCGTTCTAAAATACCCTATAAAACAAGTTCCCTGCCTCCCCTCACAGTTGGTTCACATACATACAATTTGGTTCATGTATACCCTGTTGTGCAAGATCAAGGTGTGTGACAGGAGTGAGACAGGCGCTTGTTTGAGATTTTTGTGAGTATTTGCAGCAGAAAACTGTGTTGCACCTAAATTGGGCAGATAGCGCTACAATCATCTTTCACAAGCAAACTGCGGCATTTGAGTGTCACTAAGCAGCACAAGTTTGATACATTTTTGTTGACGTCTTCATCGAGACGGTCCCACTTTTTCTCCCTTCTCCCATCAAAAAAATTCAAGTAGGTTCACCCTCTTCATTAGGGCAAATTTTCAAAAGGCTTAGTCAAGATCCTCAAGTCTCATTGTTTCTCTAGGCATGGGGGCTTTGCTTAGTATGGCATCCGGACTTCCAGCTCACAATTTGGTATGATACCACTCCAAAATATCCAGGTACAAACTCTTAGACAGAATTCCTTATTTGGAACTCAATCTTGGTCTTGGTGAGAAATTTCAATACAACAGTATAATGACTTTTTCCAAAATAAATAATCCCACACAAAAACTGTTTTCAAAACAATGGCAATAAAATAGAATTCTCTTTGCCTCCCATTGTCAGAATATCAACCAATTACGTATTATAATGATAGTCCATAAATTTTGAAATTACATAAAGCTCAGTTCCTAGTTTTTATTTTGAAACCTAAAAATATGAATTCAATTTTCGTTTGAGTAAATAATATTGATTTGTAAAATAAAAAATGTTGAGTCATAAAAATTTATAATAAAAAAATACATAACACAATCATAGACAAAATTTCAATACATTAATATAATTTTATTCATTATAATGATAAAATTAACTTCTTTAAGAACAAATCTCATTTCATTTTAATAACAAGAATAATTAAGTATGATTAAACATTAAACGCCCAACTTATCCTTCACTCATTTATTATTTTGATGAATAACAGAAATCCAATTTCCAAGAGAAAATTCAGATTATTTAATTGATGGGTAATTTTTAAAACTTCACTGTGCATAGAAAAGATGATGACAAGCTTACAGATACAAAATGTAGAAAAATTTCAGCCAGAAAGAACATGAATTTCTCTCAGAATCTACACATATTTTGGATTCACATCAAGAGGTTTAAAAACAACGGCATTCAAAAATGTTTTACCATAACCATACATACCACTTTCTTTTAACTCTATACCTATCTCACTATCTTCACTTGGGAGGTTCTCACGTTCAAACTTTTTTTCCACGGTTTCAACTGAATCCAAAAATGATTTGTATGGAAGCCAGGTCATAGCATTTGGGTCAAAAATAATTAACTGCCATAAAGACCATATTGTACCTTCAGAATAAAAGATCCATAAATGATTCTCATATGGCAACATCTCATGAATCATAACTGATGTATTTTTTGGTGCATAGTTGTTATGACTCAATACCATCCATTTCCCAGCAGCAACGTCAAAAACTTCAATCTTTTTTCCATCTGATGCATAAATTTCACCATTTAGATAACAGCAACATAAATCAAGGTATTTGCCAGAAATTTTACTTGTGCCAAGTTTTGTCATTTCTTCCCATTTTGGAGCGCGATAGTCATATGCTTGCACATATCCAGGAAAATAGGTTTCTCCATTTGAAAACTTGCCTCCTAATCCAATCAGGTACAGCAACTTATGGTCTGAAACCAACTTAGCGTAGGAGACATTCCTTTTTAGCTTGGGTACTGTGAACCATTCATCCAACTCACATTTATAATTAAGGACAGAAAAAATATTTCTAGCGGTAGATTCTTCTTCATGGAAAGGGCGGTCATCATATAAATAAATACTATCATTCAGAAATCTACTCATTGTTGGGCAGCCACCAATTGTGAGATGAGGCGCCTTTAATGTTTTCTTTTCATTCAAGCTGACAGCCAAATATGAGGAAAATGAGAGGTCTTCAGTAGATAGACAATACAAACAATTATAAGGTTCATCAAAAGCTACCATTTGTATGCAAGTTGAATTCTCTGATCCATCAAAAATGCGGCAATTTTCCAATTCAAAGCATGACCATTGACATTTTGATTGGTATTTACCTATTGAAAAAACGTTTATCTGAGGATCATTCAACTCTCCATAATCAAAGTATTCAACAAATACATGCAAGGCAAAATTTTTGAATGAATCTTTGTGCACAACTACTGGCAGCGCATCTTCAGTCTTTGATGAAAAAAATGCTTCCAGACCAGATTTTAGATCAATGAATCCGTTTAGATTCATCTTGTACTCGTTTGATAAAAATTTAAGATAGTTTTCTGAAATTTTCTCAATATTTATAATCGATACTAGATCCACAAAATGTATTTTCCTTTCTTGAAGTATGTGTAAAATCCATTGAATAATGGCATCTAACAATAAATCTGTAACGTTAAAAATCAACGGACCAGAGTTATCGTTCAACCATTGATATTTTTCCATTATGTTATACAACTGCTCGTAGGGCAGTATAAGAAAATCTTGATTCTGAAAAACTGTGTAAAAATTCTCAGCAATATAGCTGTTCAACGCATCACTGAGGGTTGGATAATTAGAGAGGCATGAAAATACGTAGATCTCGCAAACATTTTCGATAGAAGAAGTATGGTTTATAATATGACTGATACAAAGTTCGACTAAGTTGTGGACTCTCAAAAAATCACAGGCTTTCAGGACGTCATACACGTTATTTTTGGATTCGAAGAAATTTGGTTCTTTACCGAGGTACGCAAAATCTAATATACATTCAAACGCCCGTGGATCAATTTCGTAAAGGACAATCTCTTTTTCATTATTTTCACGGAGTGCACTGTAGAACATGACATCGAAGAACTCGGAAACTGAAGCGAGGATCACCCGATGACACTTCATAGTCGTACTTTGAATTCGGACGCTGATATCACAATACCTTTCGTCGTATCGTAATTGATTCAGTTTACAGTGAAATCCGGAACAATGCATTTCTGCGAAACTTGCCTTGAAAAAGAGAATTATCCGTACGGTATCTTTAGAATATAAGATAGCAAAATTGGGTCCTACGTAATGTAAATAAAATACTCACCAAAGATGAAGATACGACGCAAGTAACTCCTGGGTAAAACACAGCTTAGGGGTTACAAAAATAAAATTATAACTGCTTTTCAAACAGAATATCAAGCAATTGACTACCAAAAATATTGGTATTACCAAAGTACCTTCAAAATCAAATTTAATCATTCAACGGACATTCGAATTCGAATGAAGTGATAAAGAATAGCGAAGCCATGTGGTAAAATCAAAATAGACGCAACCTGTTTGAAAACAGACAGGCGCTCAGCGTGGCTCAGCTCAATGCAAACAACGAGACGCGATATCAGCTGATTCAGACCAGGCAGCGCTAGCGTCGCGCAAAATTTTCAAATTTTTTAAAATCTCTCAAACATATTTTCATCTGAAAGAAAAAAAATCTGCTTTTCAATTTTGTTCCTAACGATCATCGAGTACACACCTAAATTTGTAATTTTTGGAGAAGTTGAAGGAAAACTAAAAAAAATCACCTTTGGTTTTGACTTTTGAGCAAGGTTGGTTCTGTTCAATGCCATTCTTCCGTTCACTGAGATAATATGAACGTTCATTAATATTGTCATTGATATGGACGTATGGACTAATTTCCTGTGATGTCATCATATTTTGTATCTTGTTCAGCAAAAAGGTATCTAAATTGGGCAGATACAGCGCTACAATCTTTGCTCACAAACAAACTGCGGCACCTGACTGTTACAAACTTACAAAGCAGCACGAGTGTGATATTATGTTTTTGTTGACGTCTTCATGTCTCTATCAATACGTTCTCCCCCCCCCCCCTCCTAAAAAAAAGGTTAACTGGATTCATCTTCCTTATTTGGGCAAAGTTTTGAAAGGCTTGGTCGAGATCCTCAAGTCTTGTCTCCAGCCAGGCTATTATAAGCTCCGCCCTTAGGGTGCTCATTTGTATTTTCCAAAGATCCAACCCCTCCCTTAGGTAAGTGAGAAGCTTATAGATTATCCAGCCCGACTGCTCGGTGTTCTATATTTAGAGAAGACTGAGTGAAACTTTTCCGCCCGCTTGAATGAGATTTAAAGGTATAAACCAGACAGTCCACGCTCGCAGAGCATCTTATTGAGCCTGGCCATCTTGAAATTGGCCATCATTTGAAACACGGAGATTACGTTCTCAATACAGTTATTCTCCCCGGCTTTGAGCTGGTTCCTACTCAGTCAGTTGAGGAAAGGTTCGAGCTTCAGAAAGAAGAAGTTATGTTACAACAAACCACGCAAGATCACCTTCAACGACTGCGAGGGTGACAAAAAGGAAGACTGCGCTCCACTTGAAAACTCCGTCTGTGATCTGGATTTGTCGATTAATGACTCATCGACGTCTCTCGTTTATTCTATTTAATCACTTTATATTAGTCATGTTCATTTATCTTCTTTCCTTTGCTGCCAGTTCATTCTTCTTTTTAAGAAAAAAATTCTGCGGTCGAGTATTTGTGTAGCGAAATTTACATGGATTGGGGTATACGGTATGGGTGAGATCATTATGGAAACATAGAAAATCGATCATTAATAAACGTACGATTCTTCGAAATAACAAAGTAGTTTAGTTTTCGACGGATAATACGCCGTCGCTTCATGCTCGCGGTTAACAGCGGGTACGATAAGAATTTTCTTCAGCCTTATCGGAAAACTGAATACAGGCGCTCAAACATGTTTCGCGCATTTCGCATCGCTGAAAGCGAACCCAGAAGGGTCTGAGTTCACAGAAAGCAGAATATGAAATAGTGAAGGCACTTGTTTAACAAAATTGTCGATGAGTATATCGTACTGAGCTCCATCTCGGAAGCTAACTAGCTGACGGACTCTCCCGCTCGGAGCTCGTTCCCTATAATTGTTTAGTCTGATTTGAGCCTAGTATGCTGTTCGGACAAGCTCACTCGCTGGCCGTCTCATGGCTATGAGTATGTGGGCAAATTTAACATCAAAGAAAGGACCTGTTCAACTCGGCAATAGACCGCGATAGAATGATTGTGTAGGAAGCCGCGGCAAGAGCCCAAAGTTCAATTGAATTAGGGAATTCAACATGACGTCACACGGCATGTTCTATTGTCTCACTTGTTGGCGATGTTACATTGCCTGTTATGGGACGCGTTTGGTTTTTCTCAATTATCTTTGGAAAGAAGGCCTAAAATAGAAAAATGATGAGAATGAGATTAATTGCCCTTATTATTTCCTACATTATGGTACAAGAAAAAATTACAAAATTTTAAAGGTAGGTCCAATCGATAGGAAATTACAAGGGGAACAAACTTTGTTCTCTTCATTTTTTCGCATAAAGGCTTATTTTCTGAGAAAACTGAGAAAAACAGGATACGCTCCATAAGCCGCAATGTATTACTGCCAACGAGTGAGATCTCGTGAGTCACGATTGTGACGTCAGTGTAATTGCCTAATACGGTACGTTGATAAAAGAGACAGCATCAAGGTCATTCAAGACGTCATTGTAACAAGATCATGAAAAAAATATGAACTGGTGCACTACATTAGGGACTTGAATCACCGTTTTTTAGTCTAACTCATCCTGCTTTCCTTATATTTTGTAAAAAAGTTTCATCTGGCCAAAGTATACTGGGCCTACATCCTGGGTACATTTTTTCCAAGTCCCTTGATTAGGTCAAAGTCATGTATGATGTCTTCTTAATAACAAAACCATGAAGATTTCTTCTGCAGCTGAACCAGTGAAAACCCGAGACGGTTTCATAATTATAATGGTTTTCCCTAGAGTAGTTCCAGTCTTATAGCAGGATATAGAATACAAAAACGGTTCGTTTTTTACACTCAAATTTTGGTTGAGTGAATCTCAGGATATAGATAGAGAGGCATCACCGGACCAATTGAGCGACTATGTAATAAAAAAAAGAGGACCTATCTATTTTTATCTCAAATGAATGCTTCGTCATGTGACACTGCCGATGTTACCATCTCTCTTATTTCTTCTTTCACAACTTCTCAGATAGTTTGAATTTTCCTCTCCACTTCCTGTGAATCAGGGTTATTGAGAAGCCCTTTTAGCTTGAATTTCTTTACGATGGAAACCCTTCTAATAGCCCTGGCTCAAACAGATAATTTCAACCCATTGATAGGGTCAATAAAAGACCTCGCCGTCCACGGAAGCTCTACTATTGAATTATTTCTACTGCTCACCCACAAAAATATAGACAGAATTTGAGTTCTTCGAATTTTTTGATTGATTGTGGTTGACATTTCTTTACTAACAATGTCCATTTGCATGATTCGTTATAATATCGGTCTCATCAAAAATAATACGTACATCATTTATCAGAATGCGAACTCGTGAGAAACCGAGTGGAAAAAAAATTATTGTAGATGCTAAATTTTGTGGCTGTGGAAGGATTTATAATATTTTTGATGAACCGTTAGACTGGTAAAAGAAGAATACGCGAGAGAATTTATTTTCTCTACGATAATTAATTTTTTCAAATCAAAGTTTTGAGGTATCATACTTGTCGGGAGAATTTCTCGTGATTTACGATACTCCTTATCTCTCATACAATACGATATATACGGCATGTTTTTCTTTCTCGCACGACGACGCTCGTTTTTCGTATCGTTCTGTCCGCAAGGTATACCGCAGTAATCCTCCTCGTCTCTCACAATAAATGTTACTTGTCTGAAGGAAGAAGGTACGCATCACGCAAAAGCCGAACTCGTCTTCCCAGTCAGACATGCACCAAGCAATTCTCAGAAAGGAGAACTGGCTAATGTCTCAAGACTTCTTTTTTCTTCATTTTCAATTCCCGACAAACGCAAAAAAATACGAACCACGATGGTATTTCGCGAAAGAAGGAAGCAACTTCTGTACGCTGAAGTGTTCTCTTTTTTTTTCCACTTTTTATTTTTCTCTTATGGAAAGTTACCATTGTTGTCATCGCTAAGTCGCTACATGTGTAAATTTTCTGCGTATGCATCACTGGTAATGAAAACTGATGTAATTGTATTACTTAACCATATTCTCGTAGTGATAACTGTCATCCGATAATTGTACATGCGCTTTGGTATTGAATTACCCTGTGAGTGACTGTTGAAAAAAATTGTCCTATCTGTATGGAAACCTCGTTGTAGTTGTTTGTGCTCGGGGTTTAAATATTGCTGGGATCCTTCGTATCGAGAATTTCACTAATAATAATGGAAGAACGAGAGTTCTAGTCTTGTTTGAACGCAGTATTATACCTATTGGTCTTGAAAAATAAACAAGCTGATCATATTATCACTGAAGTAGAGGATACAATCGTAGGTATATAAAGAACACACAATCAAGCGCCAGTTGAGAGAGCAATGTATTCTGAAGTACGCCTCACTCTCGCAGAATGTTACCGACTTCATGGCCCTATAGCTCATTTCAATCGTGAACGAAAATTTTGATATGATGTACTGCAGTAACGCCTCAGCGTTTTAAACGACGGTGGCGAAACCTGTAAAATTTCACCCAAGGTCAGGGAATTTTCGAGTCGTCAGAAATAGTTTAAGCCAAGAGTTTTTCCTTCTCTTTTTTCCTTTTTTCCCTGAAGTTTACTGGAAAAGTCAGAGAGTTTTATCCAAAAAACTGGCTACTCTATAAACTCATTCTTTCTATCAGCCTTCAGGCTCCTTTCATCTGATTTTGTGAGTAGATATAGGCCTACTCGATTAACTGTTGAGCCGGCTAGGGCATATACTGATTATACTAGATCAAATGGTGAAACCGAGTCAGCCTGAAATATAGTGCACTAGGCTTATTATAGTCCAAAGAGCAGAGCGAGTTAGCCTAACTTGCAGGATAAGCAGCTCTTCAACTAGATGATATTTCGAGCCCTGTGTCGATGTATGACCCAGTGTACCTACGTCTAATATGGAGTTATTTACCAGTCCATAAGCCAATTCAAGATCACGATGCGCTGATGCGTGGGCCCTGTCTTACTTTAGGGACAAAAATCCAGTCATTTCAAACACATTGGGTATAAACAGACATGATAATTATGTAATTTTCATGTATTTGGCTCTGCTAGCGAAATTGTCAGTAATAACATAACTTCGTTTATTTTGAATTGTGAGATTTTTTTCCATAAGGAGGGGCTATATTTATTAAAAATGATTTACCCGACGTTTTAGAAACCGTTAAAAACACAAGTGAATTACCCGGAAAGGTGGTTCTCAGTCGACAATGATGCTAATTGAAAATAGTTAATGCACCTCTGATCGTGCAATCATCATCTCTCGAAATATTGATAAACTCCCTCATCGTCCAAGAATATCGTATTTTTTACCAACCACTGATAATATAGTACAAGAAAAAATACGTGTAGTACTGTAAAAGGGCCACAGCACTCACGTGATCTTTATCAGTATGTAGAAGACCGCCATTAAATGTTGTACCTTTTTTCCTTCATCTATTAGGTACCCATATTTTTCTAATACTATTTGGAAAAATACTTGACGTACATATAACAATATTAATTGGTGTATTAATTAACTAGGTAGGTACCAAACTTTTTTTTTATTGGTCAATTAATTAATTGTTATTGCTATAAGCCCACGAGCGTCTTAATTAATTTTTCTAATCAATGATCAAACAAAAATAGGATCCAACTACGTACTTACATACACATATCTGAAAGCAAGTTTTGCTTGTACCGTTATGCATTTTTCCGGTATAAACCTTTTTAAATGAGTGTTTATGTGTGTTTTTTTTCTTAATCATCAAACTATACCGTCTTTACAGAAATTGAAATGAAGTACTTACATGAGTATTTATTGTTACATCTAAAAAGGATCAAGTCAAATGTCAGAATTAATATGTATTTATATAATCGATGTATCAACAACATTCATTTGTCCAGGCTAGGAAGTGCAAGCAAACAAGCGGAGCAAGTGAGCCTGCCCAAACAGTATAGGCCTACAAGGCTTAAATCAAACTAAACAATTGTTGGAAATGGAGAGGCGAACGAGATCTAAGTGGGTGAGCACGTCACCTGGTTAGCCTCCAAGACGGAGCAAGCTTACAAAATGCAAAGCTGTGAGCCTCCGGAGGAGACACGTTACCTTCTGCTCTATGTTTTTAAATTTTTTCGATTCTCTTTCAACTCAAAGGGTGGGAAATTTTACAATTTTTCAAGTTTCTACATATTATAAGAAGAAATTTTTTCATTCTTTCCAGGGCCGCCGAGAGGGGGGGGGGCAACCGGGGCAGTTTGCCCCGGGCCATGCGAATTAGGACGAGAAAACGATTCCATGATGAATCCCAGGAACCAGACAGTAACTTTCATACCCAAAAGTCGAAATATAAAGCTCAAGTCTTCCTTCCAACAGTTGATCTACTTCTTACTGAACTTCGAGATTTGGATGCAAGCAAGTAAAGTGGCTCAATTATTTAATCCTATTTCAATCCCTCGAGCACCCAATGAGGAAGAGAATGATGCCTTTTGGAGAGAAAGTGCAGAGAAGTTGGTGGCGGCCTATCCAGAAGACCTAACTAATGAAAGTGAGTTGATTGAGGAAATGCAATGTTTGGAAAAAATACGACGCAATTTGAAGTGGGAGACGGTATATGTTTGCGAATTGTTGAATTTAATATACAGGAAGGGTTATGCAGCAGTTCTACCACAAGTATGTACAAGTCTGCGATTATTATTAACGCTGGTTGTATCTGTCGCAAGTGGTGAACGAGGTTTCAGCAAATTGGCCTTAATCAAAAACAGGCTGAGATCGACAATGACACAACTCAGACTGAACCACCTTATTCTCTACCTATCAGTAGAACATGGAAAAGCAGCAGCTTTAAAGTATTTAGATATAATTCAAGAATTTGCGCGAAGAAAAGCGCGAAAAATTCATTTTTATTAAAAATTATTAACTCATCTTTATTAAAAATTGAAGTTCTGTACTTGGTGCCTGTGTACATAATTTTTTTCAAAAATTGCCCCGGGCCTCGCGCAGTCTCTCGGCGGCCCTGATTCTTTCTGGCCCAGTGCAATCACAAATTTTTACATCGGAAGAATGAATTTCGTCCGTTTTGACACATAATATTTCAAATACACGAAAAAAAGTTTCTGTAGTTAGTCGATCGAATAAATTTGAATATCATTTTCATAATTCTTTTATTTAAATATGGTGAATTTTTTTACCTCATTGTCAGACATATTTTATTTTTTCTTCCTCTCTTTTCCTCGCTCAATTTACTTCCTAATAACATGCCTGTTGATTAGTCCATCGCCTGGAACAACTCATTGTGAATAATTTCCAACATGAGCATTCATGTTTCATTATCAATCCTCATTCGCCCACAACATTAAAAAATTAAATAGTATTCCAGTTAACAAACATGTTTCAGGATCCACAAGTAAAAGAACCCGGACAAAGACTGAAAGAGGCGTAAGAAGAAAAAATAATATCAGAGGAATATTCCAGATCATTTCAGTAAACCTCAAAACTTTCATTGATCATAATGTACAAAAGCTGGAAATTCTCTACTTTTTTTTTCTCCAATCGTAATTCCATTCATTACGGGATGTTTGCGTACTTTGTTTGAATATTTAAGATGTGTTCTGATTCTTTGAAAAAATTGAACACTGTATGTCTTCTTCAAGTTTCCTTTCTTCCATCGATCATTGAATAAATCTTTTTATTCAACAAAAAAATCTCATACGTAGGAGTTTGGAAAGTTTATGATCATAATAATGACGGGTTTTTCGTCCTGAAGATTTCATAGATGAGTTACTGAATTGATGATAATATTATGGTATTGATTTTGTCTGGACGGAATAATATAACTCAATGATGAGAGAGTATTACCAGCACAGCCGTCCGAAATAAAAGAAAAAATAAAATTTATTTATATAATGATTCAAGAGACAGAAACTGATTAACATGCGATATGAAGGCCCTCGTCGTGACAACAAATGCTTGCAAACTTATTGTCGATGAAGTTAATAAATTTGATCGCAAGAAGCTACTGGAATCTCAATTTCCGACAACAGAAGATTTTAATTTATTTAATAAAAAGTACCAATCAGTGAAGGATGATTATCAAATGAAACGAGGTAAAAGAAACGATGAATGTCATGAATATAAGAATGTTAATGACGTGGATGAGGGGAAGATTAAACCTTATGTTGAGCGTGTATTTACAGAGCCAGCTGTGCTCAGAAAATTTGAGTCATCTTGACGTGGGCGAAATCTCATTAGAAATTCGTTGGCTTTCCCAATTATATCTTTTTTCTTGCAATTTTTGATGTATACTTGATATTTTTTAATAATCAATGTATTTATTGTTCATATACAATACACTGACTCATTCAGTTCATAACAAAAAATTTTAATATTTAAACTACATTTTTGTGAATAAATTTTCTTTTCTTTGGATGTGACGCGGATATCAGTCTTACTGCGCTACCTTTTCGATCATCGGCTATGCTCGTTGAGAAGGAAATGTTTTTCTCCCGATCTGATGTAGAATGTTATTGTTATTATAGTTACTATTTTGGATTCATGCTGCAACTCTTGATAATGATAGTCGTTACTATCGAAACGTCGGGCCTTTTTTTAAATAAATAAATTTCATTTATTCATTTTATTTTGGACGGCAATGCCGGAAATATTCGCTCATCATTGAGTAATATTATGATACGGTATCCTTTTGTTTTTTCTTTCACGTATTTTCGTTTTCAATGAAGAAAAAAAAAAAAAAAATTGAAGTTTTAACGATACGTGATTTTTCCTCACGATATTTAGACCAATGATTGATATTCAGATTCATTTTTCTGGAAAGTAATCAGGGGCAATCAGATCGTGAAAAATTCAATTACAATTCATTAATAGTTGAATGAAATTTCAAATAAAATGGTTGAATCAACCTAAGCTATTATTCATAATTTAGTATACCTGTACATATTTAGTTGACTGAATAAATTTTATAGGTTGAATCAATAAATAAATAATTATATTATTCGATGAAATGAATATGTGAATAATTCAATATCATGGAGAGGAAAAAAAAACTCTGCTTATCAAACGTTTATCAAGATTTGTCCTCCTTATTATTAAGTGATATAGCAGCTATACCGAATTTAGGATAATATTATTATTATTTTTTTTTTATCATAATTTATTGTTATTATTAATTATTTCTAATTGAACTATTGCTCTCCTCGATAATCTGGTACGCCCTCTTTTTGGTATACTAAATTCTCTGCGACGTTTCTTCCATGCAGACTAGAATAAAATAAGATCTAAATTCTTTCGTGGCAGGTTATAGAGCATAAGCTCTAAAAATTGTATGTTTTCAGATTTTCTTGTAATGACGTACGATACATAATAATTACAATTTGATTCATACTTTTCACAAAGCACCCAGACACACAAGTGATTGTTTTCCAGGTCGACCTTAAGATCGTGAAAATAAACGATTCGATGCAAAGTTCGCGCAAACGATCGATGCTTTTGGTTCCCTAAAACCCAGGCGAGTAGAAGTTCTTTCAAACCTAGAACGAATAATCGTCTTGGAATAAATGAAAATCGAGTCACGAAATGATTACTCATTTTTAGATCCTTGATTTTAATCTACGTACAGTTCTTATTGTCATACAAACTGCTTCGTCTAGCCTATATTGAATGTATAATTATTGAATGATAAAATGTCAGTCAAAGAGTCATTTTTATTTTAAAATTAGTCGCTAGTCTAGTTCATTCGTTCGTTCATTCATTCCAAAAATTAATCTTAAGCTTGAGAAGAATATCAAGGTCGGACCTTGGTAAGTCGAACATAGATAAGTCGAAATCATCGATAAGTCGAACAAATTTCTTTGGTCCCGACGCACTCCCATTTAACCCTGTACATTTTTTCCCTCTGTAAAGTCGAACGTCGCCATAGATAACTGGAACAAAAAATTACAGATTTTTCTCACTTTTTCACCGGTTTCGAGCGTTCACACTTCCTTTGTCGAGAGAATTTGAGCATGTTACAACAGGTTTCTTGTCCGAACTTCACTCTGATTGATTTGTCTACTGAATTTATACACGCAATTCAGTTGTTAGACGGTGGGTCTTATGCATAAGTTCGTACGACGATCGTTTTTAATCATGGCTCCTCGCGCTTTGAAAGCATTAAAACTTGAAGATAAGGTGAAATTAATCCAAACAGTCGAAAGGGGCGATCGGAAGAAGAGCGACATTGCGAGTGATTTCGGTATCCCGCGCAGTACTTTGTCAACAATCATGAAAAATAAGGTGAAACTTCTAGCTCATACAAGCGAGGGAGTCCATGGAAATAAATTTCGAATGAAAAATCCTGAATTTCCTGACGTTGAAAAATGTACTGTAGTGTACCCCTTTAATTCATGTATACCTGCGTCGCTAAATTAAAATTTTTTTCTTGCTGAATCGAATTGCATGCTTTTTAACCGCTTATAAGTGAACTTTAGATAACTCGAACATCCATCAAACCTAACTCGAATTTTGATAACTCGAAACATAGATAACTCGAACAAATTTTTTCAGTCCCTTCAGTTTCGACTTACCGAGGTCCGACTGTATTTGATTTTCTATAAGTTTGACCATCGATCGTAATTTGATAATTTTTCGAAGAATATTAATAAAGCACATAGAGGAATTGAGTTAATTAGAAATATTGCTCCAACAGTCGGAACAATAATGGGCTTAAGAATACATCTGATTTACATAAATAAGTACCTACAAACTTGATGGATATATTTCTCACGCGTAGGATACCTATATTAAAGTATGAAGAGTTCAATTACCTACAGTGAATCAGATTTCGTGTACTGTATGGATCAGGTAATACGTTTCTTTTCTTAAGGGAAAAAGCAAATGCATTTCTGAGTTTCGAGAACTTTGAAATACCTAGAACCCAACACCACAAAACGTCCGTAGCCTCTGAAGAATTTTTGTAGCTTGGACTAAGAAATAATTTTAAAAATTTGAAAGCAATTAGGTAAATTTTGAACACACTTAGACTGAGCCGCAAAACCGGAATCTATAATCAAGTTCAAAATCTTTTTTACCTTATAATTTAATTGTTTTTCAGGAGACCTATTTTTCATTTCTCTTAACAACTTTCGGAGATACTTAAAAACTACACGACTTTTTCTGGAAATTCTTGGGCACCTACACGAATTGTCAGGATAAGTACTTATATTATTCTCACACCTGACGGAATTTCGTACTCAAAACACACGCGTAAACCTATACTTTTCGATCGAGAATGCGAAATGTAAGTAAGTGCGTAGGTTTATGCCCACAAATATTTTGATACGTAAAAACGGTGACATAAAATCAGCTTCTCCAGGTTGACGTAGATTCGAGGTCAATCTATATAATTGGACTTCACAACGAATGCACAATTTACATAGTATTTATCTCGGTATTTCTACACACAAGCCTAATTAGCATAGACATCATGTATGACAGGGCGCAGCATCGAAGTCAATTTGTTAGAACGTTCCATCGGACCAGTTTCCCTTAAAAGTAAGGAAATATTTATAGTTACGTCGAAAATTATGCGACGCGGAACCAAAAACTAACCGATCAAACGGTTTTACGTCCAGAGGTCAAAGAACTTGACAAAGTTTATTCAAAACATCGCTGCGATATTTAGTGTTTAGTTGTTAATTTTTTCCCCCGAAAACAACGAGCTTTCTTGCAAATTATTGAATGATTTTATATTGTTCAAGAAACCAAAAGATAATTCATACAGGCTCCACATTTATTTTGTCATCTATTTTTCTAATGCAAGCAACCACAAAAGACAGAGGAAAGATGACGAATAGATTGAAAAATCTGAACTCTGCCCCACTGTATTTCTAAAACTAATCAACCAGACGTTCAATCAGCGATTTTAAAATGCGATCGTCTGACTTTCTGCCGGAAATCTGCTATCTGTTTCTTTGAAGAGGACGGGGACTACAAAAAACATAGGCGTCCAAACTTTGAGACGTCATCAATGACCTTCACGTATGCTTGAGGGATTTAGAAAAATTCTAACATCCGTTGCATGAAGACCAGTATCCTTGACCTTTTTTCTAGGGAAATATTAAAACCGCGCGCCTCAAAACGTTATAATAAACGTCCGTCCCTCACCCCCCCCCCCGCCAAACTGAAAAGCATCTGACACAACGTTGAAATATGATGAAGGACGCTGAGGATGCACCCCACGACTGGTACTACACGCTCAGTATAATGAAAAGTTCATGGCCGCCTAGAAGGAAGGCTGGAAAATGCAAATTTGGCAAAACCTGAGTAGGCTCGTCTTTGCACACTAATACGAGCACACAGGTGTCCGGACTTTTCGGCGCGACCATTTCGGCGCGACGGGGTATTTTTTCGAAATTTCAAAGCAAAATGAAGGTTGGTACTTCGGAGTACCTAGATAACGCCTGCGATGCGTGAAACTGCAAAATGTCTGACATATTTCGGGTTATCCGGTATTAAGGCACGAGTATTAACAAGACGCAGCTTCTCTACTCTTAGATTCTTTATGTAGCTTCTTATTATAATTATGTTCTGCCCAAAGTAGGAAAAAATTAATACTATTAATACTGTTATCTTTGTTTTTATGTGTAATTGTAAAATGTCGTTACAAACTACTCGTGGTCGCGAAAAGTTGGCGGTTGGTGGTTTCTTGTATGTATTCGATAAAAAAAGTGCGGACGGAGTAACTACTTTTTGGCGCTGGGAACGAAAAAGTGACGGATGCAAAGCTCGACTGAACGTGCATGGTGATGGTAAGCGAACGAAGATGAACAGGCACGTTCAAAAACGTATCGCGCGCTGTTCGAAGGAGTCAAAAGTCTTGACGCAAGTGGAAATCTTGCTCCGGAGCTATTTAATTCAGATTTCGAAATGGCAATAATCAAGGAAATTCAACGAGCTTTTCCGACAGTCGCTGCGAAAGGCTGCCTCTTTCATCTGGCGCAGAACATACATAAGCGAGTGCGCGAATGTGGGCTTAAGGAGTACGAAAGGAATCCCACGATTAATTTACATGTGAGGATGATAATCGCGTTGGCCTTTCTGCCGGAACGTGATGTCGTTCTTGGATTCGAGCAACTGGAAGACTACGTCGACGATTCCTTGCGTCCAATATTGGATTATCTCGAGGACAACTACATTGGCCGCCGGAAACGAGAAGGGAGAAGACAACCCATATGTTTCGAATAGAGTGGTGGAACGTGTATGACAGGACTGTGAATGGTGACGCCAGAACGAATAACGCGGTCGAGGGGAGTCACTACAGATTTCAGACAGAATTGGGATATTCCCATCCAACAATATGGACGTTCATTGAGAAATTGAGGAAATCGCAAAAAGGACAGGATTTACGGTACAACGAAGCGGAAAGGGGTGAACAACCCTCGAAGAAGAAGAAAACCGTGTTGAACGATAACGTACTTCGGACCATTGCTCAAGATTACGAGGCTAGAACGACCATCGAATACTTACGCGCTATCGCTCACCGTTGTTGACTCTGAATTATGACAATGCAAATCATGACGAAGCGTAAGCAGATTATCACTCATGACGAAGGTTTCTCGGATCGGCGCGCGGAAGACTAGTAAGTCGACCTCCTCGTGGTGTCTTCTGGGTAACGCTAACAGACTTACATTTTTGAACTTTCGGGCCGAAAGTGACCCGCGCCCAAAACGGCCGCGCCGAAATGTCCGTGATTCGAGCACACACTCATGGTAGTAGGCTCATTTTCACACACTCACACACACAATTTCTTTCTATAAGCGTACTAAATATGTGAGTCCGTTTTTCTTGGTTTATGACATAGGAAGTATCTGACAAAAACGGCTGAATGGAATCAACTGAGAAAGCTGGGAGTTTGTTGAAGAAAGCAATTACAAAACACAAGAATTTGTCGGAAAAACTGCAAGTGATGATGGGCCCAAAGAAAAGTAAGCTTGTTAGACATTAAGAGACTCACCTTCCGTCATAAGCCAGTTCTGAATGGTCATCATTTAGGATCCGTATTTCGATTTCCTTGATTATTATCAACTGCGAGGTGTCGTCAGGCCTCTGTGTAACCGTTTTAGGGAGGGACATACAAATTTTTTCTTTTATTTTTTTCCTCTTTTATTCCAGGAATAAAAAATTAAAGGTTGAAGGGGATTCCTTCATTGGATCAAGGGGAGGTTCGCAAGGCTTTGCAAAAGAGATAGGACTCAATTGTAGCTGAGGTAACTCTCACGGAAGAGGAAGCGCAGTCATATTTCGATGAAGACCAAAACGCAGTTTGACAAAAAGCTGCTACGTGCATTTAATCTGAATTTCTCACAAGAGTGCTTCGAAATCCCGGACTTTCCCGAAATGGAAAAAAAAAGACGAAAACACAGAAAAATACCCTACCCTCCGATAACGAATCTACGAAGGAACCAATGCTACTCAGCACGATAACAAAGGACGTTCTGATTGAGAAGTTTAACGGCAAGTCGCCGTACCCGAAACCTTGGCCGGCCACGTTCGAATCCGAATGCAGAAGGATCAACGTTCCGTCGTGTCCACTAGACTCACGATAAACTCCAAAGTTTGGTCGTCGTGGAAGAAGTCGTTCAACGACACTTCTTGTTGCAAAGGTTGGTCCGAGGTAATTTCCGCGCACTCGTATAATTATATTAGAGGCTCGACGCGCATTAAAAAAACTTTACTTAATTGTAGACATAGAACCTAGTACCAACATGGTAACACGAACGGAAATCGTTGAATTAAAAGGAGATGGGAGTCAGAGCAGAGACATCAAACAATGTCAAAAAGAATTATCCGTAAGTACTCGTACCGAGCCTTTTCGATAATAGAGTTGGTCCCGCACCTTATGAGCAATTTCCGTTCATACTGCGGCACGAGTAAATAATTGTTTTCAAGAATATAGAAAATTAACACGTAGGTAAAGAAGTATGCAGATATTTATGAGATAGATGCAGTCCCAACAATGCTGGCTAGTTTACCACAAATATGAACTAGTTATGAACACGCAGCCTATACGCGGTAAGACCAAAAATAGAAATTCATTTTCACGTCGTTCGGCGTATTTCTACTGGAAATATGATTTATGTATCCAGCTACATAATGATGCAGAAAATCTACTCTTTTTATGGCGAGTTATGCTACCAGAAAAAACCTCGAACGGTGACAATCGATTGAATCGATGCTCCATTCATTCACACCGATTGTCGGCAGTCAATGAACGGACGTCGTGGACTGGGGGTCACGTTAATAGAATACGCACTGTTTCCTTCAACCAATGAAATACTGGTTTGGAACTCGCGCGACCAATATGTTTCGTGATTATAAACGAAGGAGTAAGCGAGTATGCTTCGTTCCGATCGCTCGATAGAAGTGCCTACAGACATCAAATATGCAACTTATTTTACCTATTGAGAAATGGGCATTTTATAATGCTGCAGAAATTGCGGTATTCTGGAAAAGTTGTCGCAAAAATCTGTACGGTGACCTTCGGACTCACAGAAATTCCTCTCCGTAAACTTTTCTGAGCTAATGTTGCTGTAGATCAGAATTCGACCGATGCAACAAGTAAAGAAAGGGACTTTGAAACTTGCCCGGTTATCGTTTCAGGTACGACAAAAGGAGAGTTAATTTCAAATCTGGGAACCATCATTAGATCAGACTTGAGAGCTACAGTTTTGAATTCAGTTGACGTTGCGTCCCATATGGTTTGACTCGCCAAAACTACTCGTTCAGCTAATGCAAACTATGGTGAAATTACTGAATATTAGTCGTTTGACGTTTTATTGATTGAAACGGAACCAATGAATGCTCGAGCGGAGCTACACATAGACCAGGATCGAACTTCGAATCAAAAAAATCTGATGGAGAGGTCGCAAGAATATTGCTGGTCCAAGAAGAACTCGTACCACACCACTTCACCCACAGTCAGATAGGATAGTTGGACAGTTTAACCCTTACTGTGGACAAAGTTAAAAGGTCTCGGATACCCTTTTGACCCCCGGCATATCGGTCATCAGTGCATGGGTCCACAGAGGAAACCCCGCAGCAAAAATTATATTTGGACGCGAGCCACGGTTACCATGCGATCTCTTCACAAACCGCAGGATCAGTGGCGTAGATAAGAGGGGGATTAGGAGGATATATCCCCCAGAGCAATTTTTTAGTGTGTTTTTACCGTTCAGTGCAGTGATTCTGTCTACTTTTTGCGTTAATTAGGAAAAATTTTAGGAAATTCCCCCCCCCCCCCCCCCCCATAAAACTCAGAGAGAAAACGAGTTCGTGTGAATTTCACAAGGTTTATGAGCTAGTCCAAGCTAACGTAGAAATCGTCGGCGAAATAATGAAGGCTCGATACAACATTGACACGCTGTAGAAGAACTTTTTGAAACTGGAGATGAAGTCTTGTTTTACAATCCATAGAGGAAAATGAAGAATTTTTCAAAACGTCAAAGCGAAGATCGCGTACAGAGGTGAAGAAGATCAACGAAGTGGTGTACAAGATTAGCCATAAAAAGAAACAAGAAAAGTGAGAGGGATTTCAAGCTGATGAGGTTACTAGGACTCACTCGCTCCGCTCGTTCGTCCCGCTTCCTGGTCCAGTACATGCCTATTTTAGTATATGTGATGCAATCTGCGAAACCATAGGATGAGTCGCTATGGTAAGAGCTCCTTGTCTAAAACGCGCCTTCAAATTATACCTACTTTAAGAAAGAATATTCTATTCGCGCTTCGGACTTCCGCCGCTGACCCTCATGATGACTCATTCAGAATGTAGATACAAAATAATTTTTGCATGATGTAGATATCATTCAAAGGCGCGTTTTAGACAAGGAGCTCTTACCATAACGACTTATCCTATGGTTTCGCAGATTGCAATTTATATTTCAAGCTGATGAGATTACTGGGACTCACTCGCTCTTTTAATTTAATTTAATTTAATTATATTTTATTTTCATCTAATTTAATTTAATTTAATTTAATTTAATTTAATTTAATTTTTATTTAATTTTAATTTTATTTAATTTTATTTTATTGTATTTTATTTTAATTTAATTTTATCATATTTTATTTTATTTTAATATAATATTATTTTATTTTATTTTAATTCAATTTAATTTAATTCAATAATTATTTTATTTTATTTAATATTTAATTTAATTTAATTTAATTTAATTTTCATTTTATTTTTACCCAGGGGGTGGTACTTGCAAATTTCTGGATAACCTCCCAGGTAATTCACAAAGAATTTTCTAAGTCCATTAATAGGGAAAGGGGGGGTTGGTACTCGCAAATTTTCGGAAGTGTGTAGGGTGTCAAAAAGACATGAAACATGTCGACAATTGTCTATTGTAATCGATGGGCTGCCTCGTTGGGCGACTCTGAACGGGAGAGATCGCGATAACGACAAAGAAGATAAAGGATGAAAGATGAAGAATGAGAAGGATAAGTTGTACAATTTGACCGCCGCGCCGTCTCGAGACTTTGGAAAACACCTGGGATAGAGGCCGCGGGTATGTAAACCCGGGAAGCGGCCGGATTAACGAACCGTACTTCATTAGCAATTGTATAATTGAACTTACCTTGGTGTGGTTCAATTAAAATTGTATGAAGTCCTCCTCCGAACCTAGCACAACTGTAGTCTCCTACTTCTGTACAGTGTAGCCACACACGTTTAAAGTAAAGAAAAAAGGCAGGAAGTTACCTGTCACATGGTGCACTTGTGGGTCTCCTCCAGCTCGATTAATCATTTGTTCAAAGTTGTCGATGTGTCCCAGATCGGGAAGGGAAAAGCAAAAAAGAGCAGAGATTTCTGATTGGGTGGGATTGCTAGGTTCGGAGGAGGACTTCATACAATTTTAATTGAACCACACCAAGGTAAGTTCAATTATACAATTGTATTTCACTCCTCCTCCGAACCTAGCACAACTGTAGATGTTTAAAGTCACATCGACAAAGAGAGGAAACGCATTATCGGCAAACTAGTTCGAATTGCTCACAGCAATGCCCCGAGTTTACTGACTGCGGAGCAGAAAGACTTACGGTATTAGTATCTTCAAAACCACTGGAAGATCTTAGTTGACGAGGCAAGAGTTGAAAAAGAAAAAATTGAATTTTTTCCGCAATCTGTTCTTCTTCTTTGCACAGTATCTTGTTTTTCTTTCAACTAATTAACTTGGACTTTTATCTAATTTGAGTAAGTTAAACCTTCTAATTTGTTCTCATTGAACTAAGTCCAATCTTCCCGACTTAGGAACTCAAATTTGTGCCTTACTAAAGTATCCCCGACACAATTCCAGCCACCAGAGAGAGAGAGAGAGAGAGTCGATTCGCGAGGGGTAGTGTAATGTTTGATGGTAATAAAAGAACTGGTTTAGAGGCAGGAAGTTCTTGAAAGAGTGGAAGCCAAGGTTGGCCTGGCCAGTTTGGTACGACCCGGATTCCCGTCGTTTTTTCCCCTAGATTCTTTTATATGGGTCTCGGAACTCCTGGAAAAGGGAGGGAGGACGCGTAAAAGTGAGAAATGGTGAAAAACTGCCATGCCTTCATATCGAATTCTATTCGATTGATAAGTTTTTAAAAAGGTCCAAGGGACAGTCGCCACACTCACACCTTCTGCACCCAGATCGCATTCCCAGGCGGAGTTTGCCTATCACACTTGTGATTTGTTCTGGAAACGAATGAATCGACGTCCAGGTGTCTTGAGTGGGAGATAATTTTTGTGAAGACTCGGAAGGATTAAGAGTTTTTTGTTGTCGCGAATAATTCTGTTGCCAAAGGGTTAGGTAGGTACATACATGTATTTTTCTTTGAAAAATTCTTCTGTCTTTCTTTTACTTGGACAGTCCTGGAGAAAAGAGGATGATATTTGTTTCTATTGCCTTTCAGCTAGGTCGGAGCAGCGACAACATCTCTGCGAGTATGAGTCTGGCAAATTGAAGAGTAGGCCTGTTCATGCCAGGATAATTCTAGCGTATTAGAGAAGCTTTGTGTTTCTCGATGCAATCGGGCACACTAGTTAACAATCAAAACTTATCTTCATTCACTTGGTGAGTCTACATCCTCATCCTGATGTAACCTGAAGAGCTTGGGAAGCTTTGTGTTTTTCGATACCATCGAAAAAGTTTTGCCGACACCATCAAGCACACTAATTAACTTTCAAAAAGTTGATTTTTGGACAGTTCATGTGCAAGAGACCAGCATTATTCTCACTTCAATTTCAAAATAACGAGTTTCGCTTTTGATCTCCAATTCGCAAGGCAGGGAAAGATTCCGATGACTACCAGCTTCAAACGCCCGATGCTACCGCAGCTTCGGACGCGTCATTTTTTGACACGTAAGTAGGGTACCATCCTACATTGATAAGAGGAAGTTCCAAACTTTCTGTAGGCGAAATTACAGATTTCGTCTCGATTACGAGTTTTCAGCGTTGGACAGTCCGTGTGTTATTCCACCTTCTTACTTCATTTCAGTTTCAAACAACGAGTTTCGCCCTTGATCTCCAATTTGTAAGGCAGAAAAAAACATTCCGATGCTAGGTACCAGCTTCGGACGCGTCATTTTTTGATACGTAAGTAGGATACCATCCTACCTCTAGAGGAAGTTCCAAACTTCCTCTAGGCAAAATTACAAATTTCGTCTCGATTACAAGTTTTCAGCGTTGGCCAGTCCGTGTGTCACCTTTGTATTCTAAATCTTTTGAGCTTGTGAAAATGTTCCAATTCATCCTTCATGTTACTGCTCAGGAAAACTTTTAGTTACGTATTTTAAGACCGATAATGCACGTGTTGTAGCTACATGACACAAAAGCAAGAATGATTAATCGAGCTGGAGGAGACCCACAAGTGCACCATGTGACAGGTAACTTCTCTCTTTTTCTTTACTTTAAACGTGTGTGGCTACACTGTACAGAAGTAGGAGACTACAGTTGTGCTAGGTTCGGAGGAGGAGTGAAATACAATTGTGATTATTGTCCTCCCGCATTAACTGATTGCGTACGGTGTTTGTGTATTCGAATTCGAAGTACATATGAAGGATTGTGAGCATTTGGTGCAAGTAATAAAGTTTGATTATTCGTGACTGTGCATCAACGTTTGTATTCAGTGACCGGTGGAACGTCACAATATCACTCAGTTAACATAAGAATTTTTCTTCAGATTGTTCCGACCCATTGAATCACAAAAATTCCAAGAGTCGATAAAAATCTTTCCCTTCCGAATTCCCTCCCAGCAAGAACTAAAAAATCTGATTATATTGTCAGGGTCATCGACTGTAAAGAACAGACTAATGAATTGAAGGAATACATTGATGTTCGATTGGAGTTACTACTCCGAGAAGAGTGAAGACCAAATAAATATAAAAGGATATAAACGACGGAACCACGTACGCGTGTTGACATGCCAATCATGGAAGCTCTCATACATGCTAGTTCTTTTCGAGCACAAGCAATTTTTAATTTAGAAAATTAGCAATCGATGCTCAGTAAAACTATTAATACAAATACTAAGAGCGATACAGAAAAAAAAACTCCCGCTATTTGCAAAATTTCTTCAAAATCTGTCCGAAAATTGAGTCATAATAGAGCCAGAAGAATGAACTTTATGCATTTTATTTCATTATCAATTTCGTGGTCAAAATGTACCATAACATTGAAAACCAAATGCAATCAATTAAATAAACGTTTGATCGGAGTTCCCACTCCAAGAGGAGTGAGTGAAGATGATAGTAAAGACAAGGAAGCGAAAAAAACCAACGAGAAACAACAGGATACACTCATTTATGACGTAATTAAATTCTATAGTGACATAAATGTGTAAAACCCCGTTATGTAGTAATTTTTTACCAATTTCCTGAAGTTCATTTACTTGCTAGTCCTTATTATACATACACGTACCAATTGTAAATTCAAAAACCACAAGTAGGCATAGTTTACTAATACATATTAATCAAGGTAGTCCACCCTTTCATTCTGATCGTGAACTAGATTTTTATACCTGCCCCGTTATCGACACTTACAATGATTTTCATGGAAAGTACGCGACTAGGTTGCTGAACTTTTTCACGTCAACTGTATCGAGCGTCAATTCACGGGTATAATTTTAATGCGGTATTTCCAATGTTTATTCGAATGATCTCGATTTCCTATAAAGATATTTTTTCCGTAGAAATTGTAACCCCAATGATGATACGTAGTAATAAACTTACCAAGACACTACCAACGGACATCAAGGCTGTCTTAGTAAGTCCAAACTTTCCGAACGTAAAAAACAACCGCAAACCTAAATTACGCTACCACCGCGAGTTACTGGAATATAGGAGCAAAGTTCCAGATGCATTTCACAAGTTCCACACGAACTCATGATAGTACTTATTGAACCTTATCGCGCGCATCATACATTATATAAATAGTCACATTCAGTACAGGTCATACACACACGCAGCAAGATTTACAAATGTGAAAGTACAGGAATATGTCATACTATCAAATAGGTGGCCATCAGACACACCATAAAATTCCCATTATCATCGTTATTTTTCATCTGTATCTCGTATCTCAAGTGCAACCGTTTCAATGCTTGTATCGAGGAATTTTCCATCTCTTCAATTATCATTTGATTAGAGAAACAGGGAGTCGCATTTGGATATACGTCTCTATAAAATTTGAAAATATTACCCAGGAAATTTTGTAAAATGGGCCGGGAGAGGACATATAAATGCTGTAGGGATGCTACAACGATGAACTATGAGGAAGAAAGGTATCCAAAATTTGCAAAGGGCAATCGAGTTCAAAATGATCGATTTTGCGATTTCAATATTGTCAATTAATACTTCATCACCGAAATTTTCTTAAGCTCCCTTCTTGATATCTGAGGCTGGAAGTTCGAAATTTTCCAGGTCCTTTCTTTATAATTATGTACCTCAGAAGTCGATATTTTTTCAAATTTTCTCACACATATTTGCAGTATAATGGTCAAAATTCTTCCCTAAAATAAATCAAAGCATTTACTTCTAACAATGTCAGATGAAGAAGAACTCTCCCATAAAGACGGGCTCCAGTTGAAAACCGTCGTGCGGTTTGAAGAGAAGGCCAGTAGGCTAGAGCTACAGAGAATGAATAGAAAAAGACATCGTTGCAAAAATGACCTTGTGCTGCAGGAGTTGAATAGTGCTCAGAAAGAATTGAGGAAGAAATTTCAAGCGCAAATATTGAAAGCAAAGAAAGAAGCGTGGACCAAATTTGTTGACAAGAGTAGGCCATGGGAGAGGTCGCATAAAATCATGGTAGAAGCCCCCAAGGATACCACAAGACAGGCGCGCACACAGAAATTTCTTTTGGGGGGAGCTATTCTTAGGTTAGATTAGGTTAGGTTACATTTTTCAGAAAAATAAATTTTTCTTCGGTATTCTTCACTAACTTTTGAACAATGAGACGTCCAAAAGAATTGAAGTAGATGGTGCTTCCCCCACAATAGCTTCAATTTCCTTGTTGGGACGATAACATTTGAGCCTACCCGATGTATTTGTATTCAAAGTTGAAAAATCATCTTCCTGATCAGAACGTTCAGTAGTTTCAGATTCACTCTCATAGGTAGCCGGAAAAATTTCAAATATCCATTTCTAACTTTTTTTGAATAAAAGAGACACTTTATGCTTTGCAATAAGACAGTTTTAAAAAGATGTCCTCAGCTCACGTTCTAATGCTGTAAAAATGGATTTATTTTTCGAGCCTCCCCTCCTTCGGTGTGCGCCTGCCACAAGAGGTTTCCCGCAAATTCAGAAAGAAAACGGGCAACTAACTACCGCAGATGAGGAGGCATGTAAAATACTACTACAATACAAATTTCCCAGTTGTGCTCGGCAGATGAGCTATATACAACCAATATTGAACCAACCGAGAACATCGAACATATCAACGACAATGAAATAGTTCTTATTCTGAAAAAATGCAACAATAGATCTACGCCAGGAATAGATGGCATCAATGACAACGCAGTGAAAATTGTAAATAAAAGACACCCTGGCCTGATACCGTGAGTGCTGAACCAATGCCTACGATGGACTTGTTTCCCTGCCGCCTGGAAAGTGGATAGAGTAGCCATGAGCAGGAAAGGCAAACTTGGAGCAAATGACCCAAGCGAATATAGGCCAATCACGTTCTTGCCAGTTTTAAGAAAATTTTATGAACGATGCATTGCCAATCGTCTGTCAAAACTAGTTACGCTCTCCTCGCAACAATATGGCTTCCGTCCAAGAAGGTCATGCGAAGACTGCATACATGCAGCAACTAGAAAGAAGGATCAGCAGATTACGTCCTAGCAATATCGCTAGACATCTCTGGAGCGTTTGATCACATTGAATATGATCACCTTATTGCGACTATGGAAGATATGGAAATACCACAAAATATGATACAAACAATTTAAGTCCTATCTACACCAGAGATAGGTCCAATATGGCTTACAAACAAGAATCCTGGAAAGTGGAACCCCTCAATGAGAAGTATTGAGTGGACTCCTTTGGAACATCGGATACAACCTAGTGCTCAAATGGCTAGAGAAGAGATGGATGTGTCATTTCTGCTATGCATCCTTCTAGCAGACAATGACATCAACACACTCCAGTTGAAAGCAAGGCAAGAAATTGAGGCGGTAAAGAACTGCCTAAAGGATAAACCCAATCTGGACCTAAACTCAAACAAACAATTGGATATTGATTCTGAAATTAAAAGAAGCAAGGTCCTGAAATACTTGGGCGTTGGATTGACGAGGAATTGTCATGGGAGTCACATTGCAGAGTAATCATACATTTTGTAACCAGTAAGAGACTAGTTTACAGTAACTATATACCTCTGGGGTTTCAGTGTACACAGGGAAAATACAAACGCCCAAGCAGTTTTGTACACAATTATTGTAAAAACCTTCAAACTTGACAGTGTGGAATATCAAAGGCGTACAAAATCCTATGCATGTAAAGTACTATTGCCAATTTTTGTTTTATGCTACTTCTTTCTTTTATAAATTTCAAATATTCTTAATTTGCGTGATGTTTCAAATTTACCAATACTGCAAGCTCAATTGTTTCATTAATATCAGTTTGTTTGGAATATCATTTTATAGATCAGATGCAATCAAATACTCGTAGTCATCTTCAAGTATTGTATCTGATGGAAGACGAATTTACTCTCCAGTCGTAAAATTCTGTTACCCAACATTATCTTGAACTTCTCCTATTTGAAGGTTCAGTCACCTTTAAATTTTGTCAAGCGCAAATGGCTCAAAAACTCCGCAAAATATGGCATTCTATTCCAACAAAGAGAAAGGGAGATTGAAAAAAGAACACGTGTTTGCTACCCGCTGAGACAAATTTCTTTTACCGGTATTGGAAATACTTCAATCAGAAGAGCGTATAGTAGATCTCTTACTTGTGAGCTGTATTGGACGTTCGGAAATTCTGGAGTTTCAGTGTTCACAGGGGAAATAGAAGACCGGAGGCGATGTAGGATGCAGTACACGCAAACTTTCAACTTGACGTAGTCCTTGTCGATGCATAAGGCAAGGGGTATCAAACCGACAGGACGACGACCACCGCAAGCGAACGGTAGGATGAGACGTTCTGCAGCACCTCTCTTCCAAAGTATGTCTGATGAATCATTCCTTCACACCAGAAATGGAAAGCGATTCAATAACGCTTCCGCTTTTCAATTTCGCTTCTGAATTAGCCAAGGTCTCATTGTTGTAGTGGCATAGGGGCTAAGCTCTCATGCTCTCTTTACTCCTCTGTAAATTCGGGCTCACTTGGAGCGTAAGGACCAGGTACACGGGCAGAGGTGAGATGATCATCGAGCTGAAGGGTGCAGATCCCAATAGCCAAAGCATTGCGAACTTCGCCGCTAAGCTGAAGGAAGTGCTGGGAAAACTTATTGTCGTGCCTTTATTGCTGTATGATTAACAAGATTTATTTTAAAAGTCGTATTATGATGTGTGAAGGACTTGTATGACATACTTCAGAAGAGGAGGTGCTGCAGAACGTCTTTGAGGGCAGGGGCTTCTTCTTTCTGCTGCCTTTATCATCGTCGTCACCCTTTCGTTTGCTCGCGGTGGTCGTCGTCCTATCAGTTTGATGCCTCCTCGTCTTGTGCATCAGCAAGGACGACACCAAGTTGAAAGTATGCGTGCACTGCATCCTACATCGCCTCCGGTCTTATATTTCCCCTGTGAACCATAAAACCCCAGATTGTCTGCACGCTCAATACAGTTCGCAAATAGGCGATCTCTAATTAATAGTATTTCCAATACCGGTAAAACAAATTTTTTCTCAGTAGGCAACAGACACGTGCTTTTTCTTAGATCTCTCTTTCTTTTTGTTAAGTTAAAATGTTATATTTTTCGGACAAAACTTGAAGCTGACTAAACCTTAGCGTAATTGTCACATTAAAAAACGAAGCATATATTCTCAACTCTCGAGTACCCAATAATAACTTTGATGACGTTTCCAGGAGACAGAAACTGGGAATACGAATCGCATTTCAACGTCATTTAAATGTTTCAAAGTAAGCTAGTATAACGTAACTATAGGCCTATAGGCCTACAACGAACATCAAAATAAACACCATCTTCCGCATTAAACGACGTCCCAAATATTTGTCCGACCATAACGTAATACGTTTTACGTAGTCCGTGTTCTCCGAGCGACTAAAGATCAACGCGAAAGTCCACGTTGAGCGATACTAATATGGCAACACTGATCCGTGAGCTTGGAAACAACCTTGCAGATCGACAGGCATCCGAACGAGTTAGCAAGAAGTCAACTAGTTCTTCGCCTACTGCGTCGCGGTGCTCACCGATTTCATGATCTTTCTCAATAAAATTATTTATTTTATTATTCTTTAGTCTATACCTTTCACTTGTAGAAGATAATGAATTTTCGCGTACACTAATCGTCAAACATAGTGGTGTCGTATTTTGAAAATCTTTCTTAAAATCTGGAAGAAGACCAAGTAATCTTAGCGCTGTAGGTATAGGCCTAAATGTAATTGGTGTCGCGAGCTTTGTGATGTAATAGTGTTGTTGAAAACATCCTGAAACATTCACAAAATGCACGTGATTACAAATTTTCCGACGATGATTACCAAACAAGTAGACCATCATGATACTAAACAATGGCTGCACACTCTCTCGTTAAATGGTAAGATAATATTATATTACACAAAATTTGAGGTATTCGGGAAGCTGCAGTGCTTACAGGCCACTCTTCGCCATTCGTTTCGCACGCACTGGCAACCGTCCAACACAGTAAATAGAACGTATATTATTATTTAAATGAGCTGAAAAACTGATTTTCAAAGATAACACCGATCAATCTCAGCGATACTTATTCAGTATATGCCAGGAATTATGATGAGCTGTTATCTGCAGGCCAGTTTCAAATATCTTGAGATTATTTTAGCTACTTATCTACCATACAGGTGCAATGAACTCAAACTTAGTCGAAGAAAAAGCTAGCTACATTTGTTTGTTTGTTTATTATTATTATTATTTTTTGTAAAGATTCACTCTCGTTGTCTATTGCGCGATGTCTCGTTCCCTTTATCGTCGAATTATCTCAGGGATCTCAAAATTTAGGCTGAGAATTCAAGGAACTATGAATATGAAGGTTGTAGGATACTTGAAGTATAAAAACTGAGGATTTGGGTGAGAAATACGAGCAGATTTTTCCGTGAGGTCTAAACTGAGCCGGAAGAAAAGAAAAGAGGACGTATCAAGCAAAAGGTCACGCGTTTTAACAGAAAAGCATCTTTTTGTCCTCTCAGTTTTGGAGAAAAATTGTAGAGGGAAACGTGAAAAATAAGCAATTTAGGGAATATATTATTTGCGGAAAGCTACGCCCGAAGATAAGAATAAATTAGCTTCAATTTCCACAATTTTTCAAATAGTCGACTATAATCGACGTTTCAATCCGTTGCGGATCATTATCAAGGCATAACTGACATACCGGAATTTAATTAAGAAATTTTGACTGGAATTGCGCAAACAAACGAATAGGGAAAAAAGACCGGAATTTCACTCAAGTAAGAATATGAGCCTTTAATACAAGTATGAGTACATGATGAGCCAAGAAGAAAACAAATGCTCAAGCAAATCCAAATAAATAAAGATCATATTTCATTCTTTGTTAGGTATCCCCTCGTTCGGCCTTATTGTTTGCCTAGTATGAGTCCATTAAATGAAAAGTATGTATAAAAGTATAATACTACAAGGAACAGATGCTAGGCTCAAACCTCAGAAAGCTAGAAACCTAAATAGAAGTAGTCCCCGCAAAATATGACGAAAACGCTCGAAATGATCACAAGTGAGTACAATTGTTGCCCAGAATTCTGTCTACGAAAATAAAATGATGGAGATAAATGTATAAACTAGTACAATCGCGGCCCAGGAAAATGACAATAGAAATATACACCGCCCAAAAACATACAATGATGGGAGCAATTAGAGCGCAAATGAATATCTCAGTCAAAAAATATGTTCCAGAGACAGCCAAAAAAACAGGTTGAACCATTCCTGCAACAGGAGAGTATACAAACAGGAGCTCTGCCGTATAGTTCAGACAATTAAAAGCAAAAAGAAAACGCAGAGGCAGCTGTTCAAGACACCGAGTCCAAAGAACCAAAGGTAGTCATAGCGCTTCTCTTCCTAATCGAGTTCGACGAAAATTTGATCTCAGAAAAGAGGATGAAGATTCAGAATTCCATTCAAGAAATCCAAAGCCTAGTATAAGAGTATGTTAGTAGTCAGGATAGATTATTGAAAGCGTTGGACCAGGAAGGTGAGATAAAAGTTCAAAGTCCACAAAAAGGAATATTCAAACAACCAGAGCTTTTTGCTGGTTTTAAGGGATGACAAACGACCTCCAACTCAACTGAGACCATGGAGCGACATGGAGTATCACAGAAACATTCCATTAGCGTCGGTTTTGGAAATACAACCAAATATGAAATGGTGACAAAACCAGGAAGAAAAGAAGAAATAAAGGTCAGACTAAACATCAAATTACGACGCAAGATTAAGAAGAAAATCTACTCGAGGAAGTACGGTACTTACTCCTAAAACTTTTGAAAAGGAGTAAAGTGAACAAAAGGATGGATTTTCTGGCGTAGCCAGGAATATAAAGATCATGTTTCATGTCTTTTATGGCATGCTTCGCTCGTTCATCCCCCCCCCCCTCCTTCACGGTCTAGTATGAGTCTACTTTAAAATATTTTAGGCTGAGGCTTTAAAGAGGCACACTCTCTTGGTCTGGTATGAATCTACTTCATAATATTTCAGGCCAACTGCTTGAGAGGGGCTCACTCGCTCCGCTTCTTGGTCTAGTATAAATCTACTTTGGAATATTTTAGGCTAATGAGTTTAGGGGATCTCACTCGCTGAACTATGTCGACCGTCGATATACGGTCGATTTCGAGTCACAGGCAATGTCGATTCAAAATCGACAGAATTTGTACGTCAATTCGACATCATCACCAAAGTCCATAAAACTGCAGTCGACTGTCGATTTTCAAGGTACATTGACTGCATGACGACGTCGATCTGAAGTCGAAATACCGTCGACTCACAAAACCTTTGGTTCGATATCATGTTGACTGTATTTCGACATCGACTCCTAGGCTACCAAAAATGTGATTGTTATGAGAAAAATGTGAACAATTCGTACATCTATTGTCGACGGCAACAAATGGTCGATTTTCGGTCGACTACAATATTTTTATTGTTGACTCGAAATCGACTTAGAATCGAAGTCGATTTTAAGTCAATTTAGTTTGGCCCTAATGTTGACCAAAAATCGACTGAAGGAGACTCGTTGTCGGCGTCGAAATTGAGTCGACTCCTGGTCGATAAAAAATTTGAAAAGGTCGACTCGAAATCGACGTCGATTTTTGGTCGACAGAAAATGTGAAAGTCAAATAACGTAGACTTAATAGTTAATAAGGAGTCTATTCTTGGTCGATCACGGAACTGAGGAAGTTTACTCGGAATTGACTTAAAATCGACGTAAATTCTTGGTCTACAAAAAATTTGAGCTCCGTTTAATGATGTCGACATTATTTCCTTTGTAGTGCAGTAAATTTCCCTTCTGTGTTACTATAATTTTTTCGCCCTGCCTACGTATTTCAGCTAGACCTAAAATGCTTATATCAGATTTCATAAAGGCTTCTTCTAATTCAATTAGGTTTTCGGGGTTTTTGAGCGTTCTGACGTTTAAGGTACCTATTTTAATTTCATTTCGTTTTATTTTATTTTTTGTTTCCTTCCTGTTCAATTTTTGTATTGTGTTTTTGTTGGTCAAAGTGGAATTGGTTTCCTTGTGAAAAACGAATACATTAATAAAATATCCGAAGTAAGAGGCATAACCGACCGAATAGCAGTCCTAAAAATAGAGATGAATAAATCTACAATAACATGCATACAAGTTTACTCTCCCACATCCGTAGCAGAAGAAAGTGAAGTAGAGAAATTCTACGAAAATCTAAGGGTAACAATCGAAGAATTGAAAGTCAAGGGAAATCACACTATAATAATGGGGGACCTAAATAGTCAAATTGGGATGAGAGAAAAAGGGGAAGAAGGTACCACTGGAAAATATGGATATGGTAAAAGAAATGAGAGAGGGTGGCGACTTATAAGATTCTGTCAGGAGTTCAACGTCAAAATTATAAATGGGTTCTTCAAGAAAAGAATGGGCAAACGTTGGACCTGGCAGGCACCAAACCAAAAGTACAAAACGCTCATAGACTACATAATCGCAACAAAAAAACTAAAAGTAACAAACTTCGAAGTCATTGGTAAAAACAAATTTAACTACTATACTGACCACAGATTGATAACAATTACTTTGGAGAAAAACAACCCCAAAAGAGCATGGACAAAAACAAAACCAGTAAACACTGACCCACAAAAGTACAAGATCGAGCTTGAGAAAGAACTGAATAAGGTTAAGTTGGTGGAAGATTTAGATACAGTATATAGTCAGTGTGTAAATGCATTCAAATGCGCAATAGCAAGCTCAAACTCGTGCTTAGAAGCAGAAAACAAACAGGAGAAAGAAGTAGATATAAGCATAAAAAACTTACACAAAAAAAGAGCCGCTCTCATGAATATTAAAAACAAGTCAACCAAAGATAAAATAGAACTAAACGAAATATCGAGGCTAATAAGAAAAAAGATTAGGCAGAGGGAAATAGATACAAGAAACAAAATTATAAAAAAAAAAAAAAAGGCAACAAAAATATAAAAGCAATGAAGAAAAAACTAAGACTAGGAACGCAACTAATAACACACTTCACAAACTCACTGGGAACTAAAATATATGATCGCCACGAGATAAATAAACATATTACTAATTATTACAGAGTCCTGTACAATACAAATAAACCGAGTAACGAAACATTACCTGAAGGAAAACCTCAAATCACTACTAAAGAACCACCTTTCCTAAAAAGCGAAGTCGAACTAGCGATAAAACAACTAAAATCAAACAAATGCCCGGGTCACGACAAAATAAAAAACGAATACATCAAATGGGGTGGGGAAATATTACTGGTTCAACTAACAAAAATTTTCAACAAAATTTTGGAAACAAGGACAATACCAAAAGAATGGAAACTTACTGATATTATAGTGCTGTTTAAGAAAGGAGATCGCCATAAAATAGAAAACTACCGACCCATCTCTCTAAACACAACAATCTCAAAAATATTTTCAAAACTCATAGGAAGCAGAATCCAACCAACATTAAACAATCAACAACCGAGAGAACAAGCCGGCTTCAGAAAAATGTTCTCCACTATAGACCATCTACATGTAATGAACCAGATAATAGAAAAATGTACGGAATACAAAATAAACTTAAATATAGCGCTAATAGACTACAACAAGGCTTTTGACTCTATAAACCACAATTTTCTACTAACCTCACTTAAGAATCAAGGAATAACAGAAAATTACATACAAATAATAAAAGAAATGTATAGGAATAACAAATCGAGAATAATAACAGATGTAGAGGGTGAGTACTTCGACATCAAAAAGGGAGTAAAACAAGGGGACCCACTATCTTCAATCTTATTCAACTGCGCACTTGAGGAAATTTTTAGGAAGCTCGACTGGGAAAAAAAGGAGATAAGTATCAATGGAGAGTGGTTGTCCAACTTGAGGTTTGCTGATGATGTAGTTCTGCTTTCCGACTCGGAATTAGAATTGAACGAAATGATAAACGAGCTGGCGGAGAAGGGGGAAGAATCAGAACTAACAATTAACTTTAAAAAATCACTTATTCTTGGGAGGGAGGATCAGAAAGAAGAAGACGATAATGAAGAGGGAAATATAAGAGACAAAGAAATTTTGGCAAAGAAGGAACAAGCAACCTATTTGGGACAGCAAATAGCCTACAACAACCGTACAGAAAAAGAAATAAATACACGCATAACGAAAACCTGGAATAAGTACTGGTCACTAAAAGAGATCTTCAAAGGCCCGTTTAAAAATGAACATAAAAGTGAAATTTTTAATATGTGCATAGTTCCAACCTTAACATATGGTTGTCAAACATGGACCCTCACCTCAAAAATTACCAATAAACTCCAAGTTACGCAAAATACAATAGAACGTTCCATATTAAAAGTCAGAAAAAAAGATCGTATAAAAATATCAATCCTAAAACAGAAACTAATAAACAACACAGATGTAATACAATATGTCAGAAGACAGAAATGGAAATGGGCGGGGCATGTGGCTAGATTAAAAGATGACAGATGGACATATAAGACGACATTCTGGTTCCTCTCGCAATACAAAAGAAGTAGGGGTCGACAACTTGCAAGATGGGGAGACGATATAAAAAAGTTCTTGGGTGGAGAAAACTTCGGAAGGGTGGCCACAGACAGAAGGGAATGGGAAAGGCTGCGGGAAACTTTTGCTCTCTTTGGGCCGAGGATATGGAGTAATAATTAATAATTAATTTTTTAATTTTATATATATCTATGTATATCCTCAATAAAAGTTATTATTATTATTATTATTATAATGATGTCGACTTGATTTCGACTCCATATCGACCGGTTTTTTTCTGGAACTTCACTGCACGCAGATGAGTTATGCATTCATAGTTACTTAAGAAGGAATCGACCTACTATATTTTTGAGAAGCAAGCTACCGGTTGAAACGGTCGAGCAACAAAATCGACTTCATATCGACGTCGATTGTGGGTCGATTTTCAGTCGTAGAAAAAGGCTCACCTCAAATCGACTTGATGACGACGTCGATAGGGAGTCGATTTTGGGTCGAAGGCCACCGTCCACCTCAAATCTACTCAATAACAACGTCGACTTTGAGCAGTATAGCAGATTGTCCACCCAAAATTGACTTGATAACGACATTGATCTAGAGTCCTAGAAAACCGCTCACCTTAAATCGACTTGATAACGACGTCGACTTCGAGTCGTACTTTGGAAACCAGCAAGTCGATTTGCAGTCGATTGCGGTCGACATACCCCGGAACTATGTCGACTGGAAATCAACGTCGAATTTATGTCGATTAATTATCAAAATATTAGGTCGATATGACATCGATTTGACGTGATATCGACATGGTTTAACGGGTTGGTCTATAGTATAATTCTACTCAAGAAAATTTTTGGCTAATTGCTTTAGGGGGGCTTCTTGGCCTAATATAGGTCTACTTTAGAATATTTTAGGCTAATTTTCAAAGTTTAATGTAAGTATACTATAGAATATAGATAGTATGGGGGGGGTGGGGGGGGGTATACTCGCGATTTTCCAATAGTGTATGGAGTGTCCGAAAAGACATGAAACATATCAAAATGTTCTTCTAAATTCATGTCGTTGGAAACACTTTTGACCTTCAATGACGTTTAATTTAAAAAATTAAGCCATTTTAAATGCGTCAAAGCTAAGAATTCCGCTCGCCTCATAACAGCAGCATTTGCAAGCGCTTTCAATAAGACTCCATAAAAACATTAAATTTAACTATTGAAGCATTGCAAAGGGCGAACAACCTGTTTCATGAACGGAAATTTGGAATATGGCACAAGAACCAAAAACTTTTTGAATTTCTCTTTTTCACAGAATATCAAATCTCTTTCAAAGTTTTTTCAGAGTCTTACTTGTTATAGTAGTGCGGATGTTTGTGTCCGCATAACGAAATAATAAGACGAGTTAGAGTGTACGGAGCCGAAGTGTATTTATAACATGACTGAAACGTATAGGTACAAGTGATCGACTACTCTACACGGATCACGGTCGCGTACGCGTAGGTGGTATGAAGTCCGAGAATTGTAGGAGAAGGGTTGAACGACGAGTGTGTACGAAGGACCAGTTCAGGAGACGAGGAAAATGTCGCGAGCGTGATCCGCGAGAGAGATACATATTATGTAGGTAGAGAGAGAGAGCACCGCAGATACTCTCCCCCTAGCGAAGCGATATAAAATTGAAATTTGAAACAAGTAACGATTTACAGAAAAATTATGTGAAAGTATGATTGCTTATAGATAGTACAATGATCGAAAAAGAGAATTAAAAATAAGAAAAAGAGAGGAACAGAAAGTTAGTCTAGAGTACATGTACAAAATAAATAGCGACAGTGCGACGGGTTAGTTCGCTGGCGCCATTCAATGTGGTTCTGTAAAATATAAAAAAATTTAGAATTGAAACACGAAATACAAAACATAAAGTAGGTATAGAGAGGTCACGCTGATCTAAAACTAGAAGGGAAGAATTAAAAGAGATATTTTGTTTGAAGAGTTCCAGAACGTGTAAGTGATGCGTTAAACGAGGAGCATGACGAAAGAAATTAGGATTTTAAAGGAGGAAATTCGGAGCGTCAGGTTAAAATGATATTGTGATAAAGGTTTGGTACATGTACTTTCTTAAGAATAAGAGACTTATAGTGATACGATAAAATTATTTTTTAAAAGGATCGTGTCCGGAACGAGGGGTGCGATTGAACGTAGAAAAAATCGCAGCGGAATGTATTGGACATCTCTGCGACTTTCTAAATGTTAGTTATACATACTTAGATATAAGATAGTGAAGAGATAGAAGATTGGCGCCACGGGCCTGTTACAAGTGTTTGGTTTACAACGAAAAATTAATGCGTAATACGGTATGGGTATGAAAAAAGAAAAAATTACAAAGGTAGAGTTACAAGATACGAGTTGTGCTGAAATAGAACGATTTGTAAAACTAAAGAGAATTCGACTGAAGGAATTCGCTCTACGTTTATAAATGAAGGATTTTGATATGAATTTACGATTTAGTAAAATAACGGATGGAATTGACTCCGAAGCGGAGAGGAGGTTTGCTGACTCGTCCTGTACGAGTGATATACTGTGAATCTTTTGGAGAAGTCGGTTTAATAGGAGTTTCTACAGGACGATCTGGAATATTGGTTTTTGAATTGGTTGAGAACGTATCGTTTATTTGAGGATTTCGAGGACGTATGTCGCCAAGTGTTATGCAAGGTTTCAAACGGTCTACCGTGATTTCGGTAGGTTTTGAACGGATATCTAAAGTGAAATGTTTGTCTGTTCGACTTAGAATTTTGAAAGGTCCTTGATAAGGCGCTGTGAATGGCGGTTTTACTCGATCGTCTCGAACAAATGCATGAGAGCATGTTTTTAGAGAGTTCGGGAAATAGGAACGACGTTGTGTGTCGTGGTGCGTTATATTTCTTAGCAAAGAGCTCGCGTGTGCAATGCGTTGAGAAATTTCGCTTGCGTCACGCGGGGGGTTTGATACGAATACGTCGCCGGGTAAACGGAGCTCTTGTCCGTATAAAGCTTCGGCGGGTGATACTTCTGTTTGGGTGTTAACTGAGGCTCTCAGGATCAAGAGGATGAGCGGAAGTTGTTCTGACCATTTAAGAACGTTGGGACTGGATGTGATGGCCGTTTTTAAAGTTCTGTGGAAATTCTCGATAAGACCATTACTTTGGGCGTGGTAAGCGGTCGTTCGGATCCGTTTGGATCCTAGGGATTTCGATAGTTCTGAGAAGAGTTCTGACTCGAATTGTCTACCCTGGTCCGTTGTCACCTTAGATGGACAGCCGAACCGAGATATCCAATTGGAAATTAGGGCTTCTGAAACTGTTTTCGCCGTCATATCTGGTAGAGGTACAACCTCTGGCCAGCGAGTTGCCCTGTCTATCATGGTAAGGCAATAATAATTGCCGTTTGACGGTGGAAGAGGACCGATTAGGTCTAAGTGAACGTGGTCGAGTCGAGTAGGATTCCATTCGAAATTTGAAAGAGGGGCGGACGTGTGTTTTGTGACTTTCGAGCGTTGGCAAATTTCGCAGGTTTTTGTCCATTCACCGACGTCTTTATTCAAATTTGGCCAGACGAAACGTTTTGAGATTAGAGTTCGAGTACGTTTAACGCCTGGGTGTGCGAGATTATGGTATTGAACGAAAATTTGAAAACGCAGAGGTTGAGGAACGAAAGGTCGACGGTAGCCAGACATTGAAACATCGCAATAAATGTCAAGGTCGGCTAGAGGAAATTTCTGAATTTTCAGCGAATGATTCGAATTAGGAGACGAAAGTAGCGTTTGTAGTTCGGGATCGTTTGCTTGCGCTTCTGCGATTGTTTCGTTTGAAATGGTTTGAACGGGAACTTCGGAAATAGCTTCGATACGGGAGAAGGCATCGGCTGCGAGGTTTTCATCGCCCTTTATATAGCGTATATCTGTCGTATATTGAGCGATGAAGTCGAGGTAGCGAAATTGTCGGGGCGACGCCTTATCGGGTTTTTGCTGGAATGCATAGATAAGGGGTTTATGATCGGTGTGGACAGAGAAACTCCTGCCTTCTACTAAATGTCGGAAATGTTTGATAGCGGAGTAAATGGCAAGAAGTTCGCGATCATAAGTGGAGTATTTTTGTTGAGTTGGAGTAAGCTTTTTAGAAAAAAATCCTAGAGGTTCGGATACTCCATCGGTTCTTACCTGATGTAAGGATGCACCGAGAGAGATTGCGGACGCGTCGGTGTGAAGTACAAGAGGGGACGAGGAGTCAGGTAAGGTTAAGAGGCATTTCTCTGACAATATCGTTTTACTCAATTCAAACGTTTGTCGTAATTCGTCGGTCCAATTTATCGGCGTAGGATCGTTTTTCTTAGTGGAAGATCGATAGAGTTCGTTTAGAGGAGAGACTATTTCTGCTAAATGAGGAACAAAGCGATGATAGAAGTTGAGGAGGCCGATAAATTTTCGCAACTGTCCGATCGTTTTCGGAAGAGGGTATGATGAGAGAGCTTCTACTTTATCTGGAGTTGGTTGTATTCCTTCGGAGGAAACTATGTGTCCGAGGAATTTAATTTTTGTTTGGCCGAAAATAGATTTCGAAGCATTTATCGTCACGCCATGGGTTTGAAGTCTTTCGAGAACGGTCCGCAGGTGGGTTTTGTGTTCCTCAGGGTTTTTGCTCGCGATGAGCACGTCGTCTAAATAGGCGTAAGAGAAGGGTAAATCCCTGAGGATGTTGTCGATAAAACGTTGAAATGTTTGTGCGCTATTTCTTAGGCCCATTGGCATTCGCACGTACTCGAAGAGGCCAAAAGGAGTAATGATGGCAGTTTTTGGTACATCTTCTGGTGCGACGTATAGCTGGTTGTAAGCTCGGACAAGGTCAATTCGTGAAAAGGTGTTACAACCAGCCAGGGTTAATGAAAAGTCCTGAATATGAGGTACTGGGTAGGAGTCGTGGATGGTTTGACTATTTAATGCTTTATAGTCTCCTACTACACGCCACGAGCCATCGGGTTTGGGCACCATATGCAAGGGAGTTGCCCAAGGACTCGAAGACGGACGACAGATGCCTAATTGCATTTGAAGACGTATCTCCTCTTTTGCAATTTTTAATTGTTGAGGGGATAGTCGACGTGGTCGAGCGGATACAGGGCGTCCTGTAGTTATAATGTGGTGGCGAACATCACTCGACACGGGAGGAAGAAAGAGAATTTCTGATGGAGACACTAAATGCGGGAATTCTTTGAGAATTGAGGAATATTCTTCATTATCAGGCGGGATCGCGGATAACTCTGTAGACGGAGAATTTTCTAATCTACAACGAATTCGTAAGTTTGTTTCGCCATCGATTAGCGAGCGATTGAACGGATCTATAATTAATTTATAGTGCGTGACGAGATCAATACCAATAATTGGTCGATCTATATCTGCTATTAAAAAGGTCCATATTAAAGGACGACGAAGACCTACATTTAATTCGATGGTTTTAGTTTCGTAAACGGGAATTACTGTTTTGTTGGCCGCGTATAAGTACGAAATCGGAGCGGGTTTAGATTTATTCTTATAATATTCGCTTGCGGGGAGTCCGGATACGCCGGCACCGCAATCTACGAGAAAATTAAGTTTGTTTCGCTTACAGTGAATGATGAGGCGGCTTGCAGGTTTGCGCTCGTCATGTGCCGCCGAAATTGACGCGCTTACCCGTTTAAAGTACCGGCCATTAAGCACGGACGTCCGTTGTCCAAGGTTCTGCAGTTCCTTGCTCTATCTCCAAAGCGGTAATGATAGAAACAGTAATCCAAGCCTTCGGGTACGATGTTGAACGATTTCTGAGAGTTGTATCGAGATGGTGTTGATGAACGTGGATGATTTGGTGACGATCGAGACGATGTTGATGAACGTGAATGATTTGACGACGAATTCGATGTAGAGCAAGGGTTGGGTCGAAATGCTCGATGAGAAGCTCTGGTCTCTAGTTCTTCTATATCCGCGGTTATTTTGGCGATCTTCTCTCTAATTGATGCCCAAACAGCGTCTTCGTTTCGCGCCATTGCAATTCCACTGGTTGACACTTCGATACTATTTTTGGAATGATTTTTTTGAAAGAAATCGCGTTTTTTGACTTTACATGTTCGAGTTTTTGCTAGATTTGCCGCGTGTTCGAAATTCGCTAATGCGTAAAGTTGCGAACGGGTACGCACCATATAAGATTAAAGGATCACGTCGGGGTCACCATTTGCGGATGTTTGAGTCCGCATAACGAAATAATAAGACGAGTTAGAGTGTACGGAGCCGAAGTGTATTTATAACATGACTGAAACGTATAGGTACAAGTGATCGACTACTCTACACGGATCACGGTCGCGTACGCGTAGGTGGTATGAAGTCCGAGAATTGTAGGAGAAGGGTTGAACGACGAGTGTGTACGAAGGACCAGTTCAGGAGACGAGGAAAATGTCGCGAGCGTGATCCGCGAGAGAGATACATATTATGTAGGTAGAGAGAGAGAGCACCGCAGTAGTTTATTCATCTTTTTAAAAATCCTTCTTTTTATAGGGCCCTGCCCCTATATCATATTGCATACTTGTTTGCCTGATTCTTATCGTAAAGGTGCTTCGTTTACATTGGTCTTACGGCAGGGGAATAGATATGCTATTATAGCATATTCAATTTCCCTTCCATAAGACCAATGTAAACGAAGAACTATTACGATAAGAATCAGGCAAACAAGTATGCAATATTATGATATAGAGGAAGGGCCCTATATGAATCTATCGACTGAATGCAGGGTGTCTATCGGCCCCAGAAAGCCCCAAAACATACCGGATTTCACAAAGTGTGTATCGGATTCCCCGATATATCAAGAAAACTACGACGGTGGTAGCAGATAATCCTTCGAGTGAAAATAAAATTACCATTTTAAAAAATGAAATCAAAATATGCAGATCGTATATGGCTGCAGTCTATGTGGGGGAATGCGCAGTCGTTCTCGGAAAAGCTATTGACAGATTACCGAATAGAGAAAAAGATAACCTGTTTGAATTTTGTGATATTGTAAATTCAAGAAATTAACTTATCGTCCACGGAGACAATAGCCACACTTTCGCACATTCAGGCGAAAATGATACTCCGGAGAATAAAATTCAAAAATTCAACAGCAAAGTTTTAAGACAAGGCATGGTAGATTTAGAGAAATGTTGTTTGCAAGTAATTGAAATAGGAAATTTTGAAACAAATGGTAGTATTCTTAAGAACGTTATCATACAGCAATGATCCCGAACTGGAGATTCAAAGAAACAAGATGAAAAGGGAATTTGATTTCTCGTTGGCAGCGTTACATTCGTTTATTGGAACACAACAGGCTGACCACGAAAAACCATACATATAACGTGTACGAGAAGAAATGGAAAGGGAGGAGTCTGCAAAAGCATTTATATTTCCTTAGAAGAGCGCGAAAAACGACAACTGAGAAAAACCAAAAATCGTCGAGGGAGGGCAAGTCGCAAAAGAAATGCAATCAAAAAGAAAATCATTGAAGTCAATTAGAGCAGTGGCTCCCAACCTTTTGGAGATGTCGGACCCCTCCAATACTCCGGCCTTTTTTTGCGGACCCCCTATGAAAAAATGTTGGAGGAAATTGATGGCGTATTTACGGCGGGGGGGGGGATTTGAGGATCCAACACTCCAGAGATGGAAAAATTGCCCTAAAATATCATGAAATCTTGTTCAAAACGCCTTCCGGATCAATTTTTTCTAAAAAAAAAAAAAAAACGAAACTATAAGAATTATTTATAGACCTTCTGCGGACCCTCGAGCTTGGCTTCGCGGACTTCAAAGGGTCCGTGGACCCCAGGTTGGCTACAAAAGATGCGAAACGCGGATAATGTTTTACGAATCATAACGCCAGAATTTCGCAAAAAACTGATGAAGGGATAACATTTTACTGTTCAAACTCTTCAAGTATGTCCTGGTTAGTCGAACACGTGAAATAAAAGCCAACGAAAACTTTTCTACATTCGTCTTAATTGAACAATACACTTTGTTTCTCACACAAATTGAAATCCTCTTGAACTTTCAACTCTCAATACTCGAAACTGAATTGAAAAGCACTTCTATTTTCGCAAATTTTCCATTGAAAGTTGTTACGATATCTCCAAAGCGATACTTGAATAGAATTATAGCTCATGACTCTCAGAACAAAACTGACCTAAATAAGTTCTCGCAGCATCAATTAACAGCTGCGTGTATTTAAACATGATTTCATTCACGACATCACTCTAACCTCTAGGTTCGATGCTGACTCTTCGTTCTTTTTTCTGCTCACTTTTCAACACGGAGAAAAAAAAAACTATGGTAAATTTGACTAAGAACATAGTAAAGCTGGTCCAGTCGCGATTTTTTAGTCAAAACAACTAAGCAATTTCAGTAATAATATTCACTACTTTTCCTTCTGAGTAAAACTATATTTTCAGTCATAGGTAATCTTATTATACTTAATACTGGCTTCATTCTATCTTCCTAATTTTGAATCGAGAACTGTTTTTCATGGCACAACTTTTCCCCGCCTGAATCATCATGCTGGTACAGTAAAGAAAAATTTTTCCACACGCAGTAATATTCTATTACCAATCTCAAAAACAAAGGAATTCTCGACATGAACATTACCAACAGAGAATGAAATTGAGGATGATACCCGTGCATCATATAAGACGTACTGTATGTAGACAAGTAGTCATAAAATTTTCTCTTCCACTGTTTCACAATAGTTTGAAATAACGTCATAATCGTCGTCATGACTGTTCATTCTGTAGTAAAAGATTAACAACATGCTTCAATTTTCATCGTACAGATAAATAACTTGAAAGATAATCCAGCTAATACTTTGAGTTTAAGTACAAGAGCATAGTTTGCAGGCGCGCAATAAAATAAAAGAAAGAAAAGAATTGCATCTTCAAGGGAAACACACGTCAAGTTTGAGGGATAGGTATGCTAGGTGTTATTCAATGATAAGATTCATCCTGATAGAAAGCGTTTAAGCGAATTATCGCGCAAAGATTACTGGGAATTTTCATACACATCAATAAGATCATTAAATACGAAATTCAGTATGGAGAATATTTTCTCAATTTGATGGAAAATCATTACATAAAGTTTGTATAGGCCAATCAAAATAACCGCAGAGGTATCCTCCGGAGTAAAATTTTTGTTTTCACCGAGATGAAGAGAAATTTAAAGGGTGAGGAAGTGACTTTTATTTTGATACAATTGGATGACTTAACGAGAAAAACTTTGCTGTTGGCATACCTACAAATTCAGCATTTTTTTACGCCTCACACATTCACAAATGTAGCTTCAAAGTAATTTCAATTTTCCCATCTTCCGGTTTGACTCACAAGATTTAAACATGGCGCCGTCGCATTGAAGAAAAAAAACTTTACTCGTCCTACAAATAAATCTCGAGAAATCCGCGATAGAATTGCACGTTGAAATTGAAGGTTGGTAGACTATTCTTATCTAGTTTTCGAGCCTATTTAAATAACAGATCGAATTTCGAGCGAGAGATAAATTTTTCATGATTATGAACCAAGATACAGTATTCACGAATACATATAGGTAGAGAAGAGCAAATAAAACAGAAGCAGAATGTTCTCGTTTACGACGGGCCATCTCATCATTGGGACTCGATAGTAGGCTACCAATAAGATGTTAAGTGAAGATGTACAAAATTTAATGTACACAACTTGATAATTTGTTCCATGCGGATAAATTCTCGACCACTTAACTGGTAGTTTAGTTTGAAAATAACTGTAACCAAGAATTTTTACGACGTTTACAGTTTGAAAAAACTGAAATAAAATGATGTTGAGAGCAAAAATTTGAGAAATAAAAACAATATTTGGATCAATCTCAAAATTGTATTTGTATTGGGGATCCACAACTCTCAAGGCATTGAATCCGGACCAACAACCGATACAATCGTGATAAAATATTAAGAAAATCAATATCAGGTTCACAAATACGACGCAATTTTATGTAATTCCCGATTCTCAATTGACGTACAAAACTAACGCTCAAAACACATTTTGATGCAGAAATTGAGAATCCATTTTTTTAGAGGAAGGGGATCACCTATCTACACTCGTTTATGGATTTTCGTACTTCAGTATTGAGTTACTCGAGCTTCCAGTCTGAAAAAATTCATGGAATATTGATAGAGGTTGACGCTTTGACTCAAGTTACCCAGAAGTTAGCGTCTTTGCTCCACATATTCTTAAATTTGGAGATAATATAAACCAATTTGACGTTGACCCACTCACGGACTCGCCCGTCCTTAGCATGGAAATATTTACGGATTGCCTTAAGAGAGAGTTGTCCACTTCATAGGGTATGTTTACACAGTATTTGGAGTACTGATAACTTCACCAGACAAATCAAGCCACAAAAGGACCCTAGCCGGATACAATTTTTCTAGAGAATGATCAGGGAGTCTGCCTGATTGAAACACCAAAAATTCCTCAGCGCTCCGTCTCTTAGCAATCCTCCTTGTGGTCACAATCCCCCCGAAATTCACTTCATTGAAATTTTTCAAAAACTACTCACGCGCTCGAGGAACAAAATCGCGCCTTCCCTCGAGAAGTTACACGAGGAACGCAGGGAACATGTCCTACCGGTCAAATTGGTTTCGATAATCAGTACTGAATTCGAAAAAGAAGCAGTACTCTGAACTGAATAGGGAAGCACTATGAATTTAGTGGTCGGTTCGAGAATCGTCACCTTGATAACTGATAATACACCTATATCGTCAATCCTATAGCCCAATCAAGAAGTTCGATCTGCAGCGCAGCAGCCACAAGACCTCAACATTATGCTGCCTTCTTAAATACAGAAAGCAAAATTTGGTGACCTGAGTGATGACCACTTATTTAGCACCTTTATAGGAAGAGAATAGAACTTTGAATGATGATACCGTCGCGAGCAGGGCAACCGTAGAAACTATTATTTGAAATGAAGGAAGAGACCGAAAAGTTGAAAGATGCGATTCAAATTATGGACGACTTCGGTACGCACAAGACATGAGTTACCAGGCCGGCTTCGCAGAGAGGTGCACCGCGTTTCATTACAACGATACAGAGGAAAAAACTCCTGGAGAATTTTGGAAGCAGTTTGGAGAAAATATAGGTCAAAATCATTCGAATGACCCACAACATTATCGTCAGGGGCGATATCTTGATGAGTAGAGTATTTATCCATCCAACATTACAGTAGAAGTGCTGGATAAATCACGAAGTACTCATATCGACATAACACAAATGAAATCCTTAGCACGAAAGTTTGTGCACTGGAAACCGGGAACAAACTGAATGCAGACGCTCGCAGTTGAATAAATTAGAACCAGCGAGAGTTCCTGGGCACACTTGGGAAGGAGAATTTATAACAGTGGTTCCCAACGCGAGGCCCGCAGGCCACAACTCCGAGTGGCCCGTGTGTGGTGAGAAGATTTAAAAAAAAATAAATAAATAAAGGAAAAAAAATAGAGGAAGAACAAGATACTCTTAAAAACCTGTTCTTGAAGTGTACCTGTCTGGCACGCTTCAATTTCATCATTTCTAGTGGGCATTTCAAAACATGTGCATTATTGAGATAAGATTTACCTAACCTAACCTAACTTGGCCCACGCAAGGTGTGAGAAATTCTCTTTTGGCCCACTATACATAAAAGGTTGAAGACCAATAATTTATAACCATGGGTGCAACTCAATACATAGATTGCTGGTTCAAAGAAAGGTGAGTTTTGGATTCGTATTCTGGTTGGTCTGAGGTTATAACAGACCTCCGTTTTGGTCTCCCATTGGTTTCGATGCCAGGTAACGCACCTCGTATTTCAAGTCAGCATCAGAAATACAGAAATTTTGTGCATCATCGACCAAAGGAGCAGCTGAGTAAGCAGTAGGAACTTCGGCGAAATTTTTACCGAGTTAGAAGTGGAACAAATTTTTATAAGGCGGCAATCAAGCCCAGATAGTTTAGGAAAGACTCCAAAAATGTACAAAGTTTTACAGACTAATCAGAGTACACTAACACAAATGGAAGTGAAAACTAGAGATTGACGTCTTCCCTAGTGGATAGATAAAATGATAAATCTGACCTTCATAACATCCTCGAGCATATACAAAACGTAAATAGTGAAGCATGGAACGCATGTCACTCTGCGGCATCTCTCTTTTGCGGACATTGGTGCGACAATATCGAGAATGAAGCCAAAAAGGAGCACAGTTCCAGATGAAGTACCGCCGTACATCTATAAGGGGTGTAAAGAATTTCTGACTCCTTCCTCCCGTAGCATACGTGTCCAATCTAATTCTCGAAACCGGCATATTCCCACGATCCTGGGCCGTATGCAGAGTAACCCCTGTTCTCCGGAGCTGACCATCGTCCAATTTCAGTGCCTCCTGTCCCATCAGAAATTTTTGAATCGGCCTTGTTTGAAAAATTTCATCACCAGACACGCAACAATATTTCGACACAGCAACACGGTTTCATGAGAAGGAAATTCATAGTCACAAACGTAATGGGAATGGTGCACCATATCGGTCATATACTTGATAACAATGCATCCTCGCAGGTAGACAGGCATTTTCTACACCGACTTCTCGAAGGCATTTAACAGAGTAGACCACCATAAAACTGCTGCTGAAGTTGGATGATCTGGGTTACTCGGGGGGCCTCTTAAAGCTCTTAGAATCGTGTTTACTCCAGAGAAAGCAGTATGTAGGGCTATACGGTACGCCCTCAGGTGTGCCCCAGGGATCAAATGTAGGGCCATACCTGTTCCTCCTGTAAGTGTCTGATGTCCATCGAAAATTACACTCGAACAGCCTGTTGTACACTGACGACATGAAAATTTCCAAAGAGATAGAGCATACAAATGACGCAGTCATATTGCAACAAGATCTCAATACATTAGTGGAATGGGGGAGGATAACCAATTGTCCCTCAACGCTGAAAAGTGCTAGGAAAAAGAACCCACTTATCACCACGCACAGCATCAAGAGAGAAGAGCTCCGGAGCGTAGATGATGTGAAAGATCTTGGAGTACAAATACAGCACAATCTTATCTTCAACAAACAAACATACATGTCAGCAAGTGAAGCAAATCAAAAATGTTGGAATGAATTCAAAGGCGGTTCTTGAGGCATCTTTACTTTAGGGATTTCAGATATTATGACCAAGATATAACGTACAAAGAATTGACCCTGGGATACAAACTCACCACACTGGCGGCACGACGGGATGCAGCACTAATCATGTTTATTATAGACCCGCTAAAACCCAAAAATGAGTCCTCATTACTACTAGGTCAGGTGGGGCTCTCTGCTCCGGTAAGATCAAGCGGAGACCAACGTATATTTAGGGTTGCGCACTCCAGAACGACACACTTCATCAGTCAAGTGCCGATTAGTAGGGCGGTAGGACTGCTAAATAGCATAATCAGAATAGATTGCACTATAGATGTCTTCTTCGACAGAAGGGCGAATTCGCTCGCAAGGTTACCAGAGCTGTAAGTACCTTGTATAATGTAGGATAAGAGTTGTTGCCATTGGGAAGAGTCCTCAATACACCCAGGAGGTGGGGTCCGGGAGCAGATATAACCCATGTAATCCATAACACTATCATTCAATAAATTGTCACTACTACGGTTACTGTCATTATTATTGCTATTAGTATTATTGTTGATGCATGGTACCACTATAATCTACATTCTTAAATAAATTAAAAGAATAAATGAATTGATGTCCAAAATAGTATCTCTCATCCTTTCACAAGAAGTACAAGAAGATAATCTGACCCTTGCAACGTACTCTAATTTGTTGCTTAATAAGCGAACTACTCGCATTTTTAATTGGCTTCAATTTTCAATATCCTGCCACAGATTGAATATCGTTGACTTTGATACTGAATGACTTAATTGACCTACTTACGTACATTTGAACGATTTCGTTGAGTAATTCGGTACTCTATTTTGTAAAAATCATGATCATGAAGTACCCTTATTATCATTCCCATTCTTATGAGAGAAAGAAAGTACAAAATATAGGCATAATTCCTCTCGGAACAAGACAAAATATGTACCTAGGTCAATTTTCTAATCGCGTGGGAATCTATTCTTCCAACCTACGCAGGATCATCACAAGCTCTTATTTCGAAACGGCTAATCCAAAGAAACATAAAATTACAGTGAAATATTCTCTGAATTTCAATAAAAGCATTTTCCCCTCAGCCCACAATACACGCAGAGAACTCAGCCCCGTCACTACAACGGCTCCACTAATGATCTCGATCGTATGCCTCGGGCATTTCTTTAGATCGCGTCTACTAATTAAAATGTGTTCAGACAAAAATACTTTTTCGCGGTACAATTTTTTCATTGTTGTCGCCCATTTGAATGGCGCCAGAATAAAATTTTAAAACACATGTCGTGACAGTTCGACATTATTTTGAAAATACAACGCAATAAGCTTCTCGGTAAAATTCGCAGCTAAATTTTTCAACCCAGATGCACACGTGAAAGATATAAAACATCATAATTGACATGTGCAGCGAACTGTGGGCGTTCAATACTGTCATATCTTCGCTGGTACAGTATTCTATAGTAGGTCAATATGAATCGCAATCCGTATTATAGCGATCGTTTTACTTTCAATTTTTGACAAGGAACTAACACGAGATTAGTTTGACGTACTTGAATAAATTGGTTTGTACTCGAGTGAATAGGCCTACTTCCGCATCTCTTGTTCAAGATTTGATGAATGTATGATTATACATGTTTTCCAATTATCATAACCCTAGTACCATATTGGAATAATAGACTGGTAATTATCATAAAATAAAAAATTCAGGATTTGTTATTGTCTTTCTCCACTTTCATTGCACTCCACTACTTTAACCAAAATTTAAAATACTACATTCGTCCCCTCAATATAGTCTGAAAGTAATGTTGGGACAGGCTTGAATTCCAGACGATCTTTTCAGACACGTTTTGATCATCATTTCATCTTCATTATTGCGTAATGAGCTTCATGTTGAAGGCACTTGGCCATGTTTCTTGACGGTTTTTTTCCTCATTTGGTGCATTCTCTAGATACTACGACAAAACATCAATTATCGAACGTCCGTAGAGATTATGAATACTCGTGCTGTTAAGTGAGCAGAATCGACGCCATTACCTTGAAAATTAATAATGATAATTTCACTGACGTAGCGGTATGATTCGCGAATGATATCAAACAATGAATATTGTACATACAGTCTAGACATGCGGTACGGCTCAGTTTTACCGAACTCACTCGCGTTTAAATAATCTAAAAATATAGCACATTTTGAAAAAATATAGAATAACGCCCCCTGAAATGAATGCTATGCTAAACATTGGCAAAGTGATGTACATTCCTCGAGGGAGATTCTGTTTTAGAATTTATTTAAAATTGAAAAATTACGCGTGGAATTCGAATGAATTTTTTGGTGCGTGCGTGAAATTCAGCGCAGTAAAAAAATGTTGTTTGTATCCGTTCTCTGAGCTATTTCTCCCATTTTCCGGACTTTCATACGATCGAGGTGAGTTGTTTGTCTATTTGGCTTGCACTTTCTCTGGAAAATGAAGTGTCAGAATGCGTTAGGCGGGGGAAAACTTTCATAATCGTGCGGTAATCCTTGAACGCTATTAACACGAAAGATGAGGGAGAAAAAATAAAGCGAATCTTGAAATTACTGGACTATATTCAATCTTCTGGGCTCTAACTAGCCTTTGGTCTTAGACCATACAAGAGGTAGACCGAGCATCGGCCATTTAACCGTGTACAACGCGTTGAAACGAGAACATGATAAGAAAAATAAGGATAATGGACCTTGTATAAGCGATGCGGGTGAAGGCGCGGAGGAGTGAAACACACCGTACAGCGTTTCCTTTCCCCGCAGTGAACCGCGGCGCCTAGAAAATAAGGATAATGGACCTTGTTTACATTTCAAGAATTCAATACTACGCTCGGTCTACCTCTTGTATGGTCTAAGCCTTTGGTGCACTACGCACCAGCCCTTCAATTACCTATGCACAGAATTAGTGTGTTTTTCCTTTTGGGACTGAACTCTCCAACCCTCAACAGCTCTATACTCAAATTTTCCCATCCTTTCAAATGCTCTCAGCCCACGTACTTCACCTTTTCTTGTCGCTCAAAACGCCTCTGAGCACTTACTTCAAACTTGGGCTCTTACTTCCTGCTCTTTCTTCCTTTCTCTCGGGGTTAACCTCCATCTTCGACATCCTTCTCGACCAATCTCGCTAAAATTTTCAGAGTGGCCTACCACAAACAACACATTGTGATGCATTCTTCGTTTACAGCAGCGCGTTCTACAAGATTCCTTTTCTCCAAAAGAGACTCCTGCAGCTTGAACGCTGAAAGGAAAAGTTTCTAGCCTTCATACGGGAGGGTAAATTTTCTAACAAGACAATCAGGAAGAGGAAACCCATATCTCAGCCGAGATATTCGAGAACATCTCTCCTTCAATGCGTCGAAGGATCGAAACTAGCGAGTAGGCGATCGAAAACATGAGAAATTTCAAGAAAATGGGTTTGAAAAGGTTCTCTAGAAACTGTCCTAGATTCTACAGACTGCTGGACTGAATTAAGGGGAAAAAGAAGTTTCAAAACTGAAGCACCGAGACTCACCGCAAGCAGGGTTGCCAGTTTTTTGGCGGGAGGCCCGCCATCCGTTTGGTTACTGGGGGTCATCAGAGAAATTTGGTCCGCCTACGGGACAAAACGTCGAAAAGCGTTGGGCGTCATATAAGCATTTTGTTGGGACTGGGACAAGGAGCACTCGGGTTTCGACCTCTGAATTGGTCACTTTGACTTACTCGGTATGAATAGCTCTTAAGCTCCTCCAGTCTAAGCTAATTGAGTCTCAAACCGCACATCACTAATTGGAGGACATTATATAAGGTAGCGCGGCTTCGATGGAGTCGATAAGCCCGAAATTTACGCCACTTGCGTATAAATGACAATCCTTATACCTCAACATCTATGGAAAACATTTGACCGGCAAATGGTACGAAACCGGTGATGAGATACTCCGTGAAACAGAGCTCACAAATCCTTACCAATAAATTTCTGCAACTTACGCACATCGACGAAAGATTTTGTAAAATAACTCCCTGCTAAAGAAGAGAAGCGCAGATGACGAGTAAGAACCAATTTCTCGTAACATGACCACATGGGCCCTTCTTTGTTATGGATATGCAGGGTAAGATATCATCCTTCGGAATGAGAAACTCCGCTTCCTTACTCACTGCCAAATACACCGCTATATTCACGTAGCTCTTCCTTATCACCCGCTTCTCTCCTTATGCTATCTGATTCCTTCTCATCTTTATCTTCAAGATTCTCATTCTACCAATCCTATCGTCCAACGAATCCTCACTCCTGCTCACTCTTCGATTTCATTCTCATCCTTCATATCTTTTCTATGGATACCGGGACATGTCCACCTCAAGGAATATGAGCCAGTAGACCTTACCGCGGAGCAGTTACTACGTTCACCAACCATAAGTGATCCCTCCCTCTCTTATGACCTAAAATCCCATAGCTGCTCTCCTCCTCTCTTGCTGGCATGATTTCTGGTCCTCCTTACAGCGCTGCCAGATCTACAGATTTCTGTTCCTAAAAAAAAAAATACAAATTTTTCTGCGGATTTTGCGCAAGATGAGGATTTCTTGTGCTCAAGGTAAAAGTACCTTAGTGACCTATATGAGATACTTTTCTCCTGGTCGTCATAGGCTTATACCGCGGTCCTTTGTACCATTGGATCGATCAAGGAAAAAGTACCTTAGTTACTAGAATGAGAGATACCTTTCTCCTGATCGTTATTGCTTAATCAGTCCAAGTCCGTAGAAATTTGTTTCGGATTTTTGATGGGAGCATCTGGCAGCACTGCCTCCTCATCCTCTAGATCCCCCTTTCACCAATGTCGTAAAATTTCGATCAGGTGAAGAAGAAAGAAAAAAAACTTTATTAGTAAGTTAAAAATTGACGAGAATACAGTTTTTAAAAGTCCTCTAGGAGGCGGAATTTCGTTCCCAATCCTCTGTAAATACGTCGCTGTCTTTCACCATAATTATATAGCTCTAAAATCAAGGTTTTTTCAAGGTCACAACTAGAAATTTAAGCGGTTCCGAACTGAGTCCCAAAAGAACTTTTTAATCGAATTCAGTCCCAAGGTGTCGGGGATACGATTAAATAATATCCGAATTGAGTCTCCTGGGGTAGAAAGGTAATTTCGGCGGTACACAACCGAACTGAGTCCCGAGGTAGCGGGGGTATACAACCAAATTGAGTCCCGAGTTCACGAATGGTTCTCATTTCCAGCTTCTAGCTTTAACAGACCCAGGACTGTTGATGTATGCATAGAGTTAGCTCGTGGCTATGCTTTCAGCACGTTAATATCTGTGGAAGGAGTAGGGCTTGGAAAATATTCGAGTATAATCATTTCTTCATCGGCGCAGGAGGCAGAAATTTGAAGCACACGCGCTTCACGAATTCAATTCTTGTTAATTCGCCAAGATCACACCGAGCCATCAGTGTTGCGACCATAGCCTCTTTTCTAACTGTACCTGAACGTTTCTTTTCAAATCCCACCAATAACTGAAAGTTCTTCTCACTTTTCCTCCTCGTATATGAGCAAAATACTTTTTCAGAGTCTGGCAATTTTCTGAAATTCGTAAGTTTCTCAATTCAATTTCCGACGAGCCTCTTCCTACTTCAGAACTTACTTTTCAGTGGCTGTTCTTCTTTCAAGCCTCTACAAAGTGATTGAGGCGCGCTCTATTCATTATCTACTTTCATAGCATCTGCTTCGATCCTTTCTCAAACCCGCATTTCTTTAAAATTCAAAATTGGACGACGTAGAATCGAAGCAAAGACGTCAGTTTCCTATCCCACGATGATTCTATTTTCACAACTCGCATTTCATTGTATGACGCGTTTTAATTACTGGTACCGTAGTTCACGATTCTCTTTCTGCCATAGATCTTACAACCATCAGTTACATTATACATCAGCAACTCGAATCATACAATTTTTTTACCAGCTTATTATTAACGGGCACGAATAGAGCGTAGATTGCAGATAGCGGACTGTAGCTAACTTTGCGAGGTCATTGTGCTTCCGAGAGGGGCGCACACGTATTCAACTAAAACTCGAATCTAGAATATTATACTGTGTAAACATATTTAATACTGTACCACTGCGAATGATGGTGACTTATATTCATAATTTTTATCAAAACGTATACAATAATGATCCTAGAAGACGCTACCGTGACGCGCATCATGAACAAAGCGTATAAGTGTACCGATGTCAAGAAGTGGTTTTGCCAACTTTTCTGTCTGTGATACCAAACCAAACACAACCGAACACTTCGAGAATCGAGATGTAATTTTAAAACTAGTTGCCCTTCGCCTAGCCAAGAAAATAATTTCTGATCGTCGAAAGAAAATTAACATAAAATTCTACGACGCTCTTACCTTCTTGACTTGCTTCTTTATTCACATATTATGGTTTTGGTTCAACCCGATATATTGTGGTTTAAGACTATATCTTCCATTTCATCAGTGTGATATAAAATTATTGGTGAAAAAATTTAATAATTACCAATTTTGCCTTCATTACGAATAGAAGTATTGCGTTGAGGGTTTTTTCTTGTTTTCCCTATGAAGCATAATATTTTTAAATTCACAATTTCTCTGAATTAGATTTTAGATTTATCAACGGAAGAGAATGAGGATATTGATAATTATTCCAGCGATTATACATTTTTACTAAAATAATCTCAAAAACTGTTCCAAACACATTACACGAGACGATCAGAAAAATAAGAAGACGGAGGGTGATGAGAGGAACGAAAACAGATTGTATCATCAGTGTACATGAATACCTACCCACTAAAATTACGCACGGAATTTTCATCTTCATAGATTGGTCACGGTGAATAGGAAGACGAATTTTTCGAATTTTTTTTACCCCTTTCAAGAGATTTGATCGTGGTCAGACAAGAGCGACTCGGAACTGAACTAATCGTTTTCTCCTTCATCATAATTGCCGCCCTCCTCCTAAAAGACATATATAGAAATACGTACGCGACATTTATCCCGCAATAAACGCATATTACATTCTATTTACATGATCTATTTCTGAGTCTAAATGTAAGTCTTGCAATCTTTGTTTCAGGTTGAATAGAGTCTACCCTCGGGGACTTCAAAATCCATCAAAATGTCACCCGCTGCCATACTGATCCTCCTCATAGGCATCTTGAGTTTCAATGAAAATGTGTCCGCGGAATTTCAAAGCTGTTCTAAATCAAAAGCCACTCGATGCGAATGCGTAGAGGTCGACAATTTCCAAATTTCGTATAGTTGCAGCGATAATGGAAACAACTCGATCGATCTTTATTGCCAAGCTTCAAAAGAAGTAAAAATCAGCTGTGATGATAACACGGCGTCTAAAAATTGGTACAATTTGCTAGATGGTATTGACCTGTCCGGTGACTACGATCAAGTAACAATACGAAAATGTCCAATACCAGAAAAACGAATTCGAGACATACTCTCCAGCCTGGCGATTGGAAAAGTAAAAATACTAACCATCGATTATATAAACGATCCGCAAAATACCTTCCATGCCAGACACTTTGAAAATCTAGACTCTGTAGAAAGATTTGAATTTCGAAATAATAACGTGAGTTCTCTTCCCGAGGACATATTCGTTGGACTACCCAATATAATGTTTCTTTTCCTCAATCGAAATCATCTGCAGCAAATTCCCGTAAATTTTCTCAAACCAGTTCCAAAAGTGAAGTTTTTAGATCTTGCAGAAAATGATGTATCGCGGTTGGAACTCGATACCTTCAAACATGTACCAAAATTAGGCACGTTAAATCTCAATGGCAATAAATTAACGAATTTAACGAGAGAACTATTTATGCCTTTAACTGACCTATCCAGATTGGACTTGAGCAGTAATGGGCTGAATACGTTGAACGAAAGTTTATTTCAAGATCTCTCCAAATTGCAAGATTTGAATTTGAACTTCAACAACATTAGCGTTTTACCCGAAGGTGTTTTCTCGAACTTGAAATCTTTGAGGAGTTTTAGAGCGATTGGAGCGTTCAATAAAGTACAAGCAGAATTACCGTCGAAACTATTTTCAAATTTAGAATTGCTGCATACCGTTACAATCGAGAGAAATAATTTATCTCGCATACCGAATGATACCTTTAGCGGAACGATTGGGTTGAAGACATTGTCGTTAAAAGCAAATGGATTGAAAGAATTACCCGGTACGCTTTTCCGCGCTTCGACAGAACTCGTCAATCTCGATCTCAGCTACAATAAACTGACAGTCTTAAATGAAACTCTTTTCCGCGGGTTACGAAAACTGAAAGAATTGAACCTCAAGTGGAACAAACTGTCCACCATCTTTAGGTAAGTTGAAAGTTGGTTTATAATTTTTTAGATAGCGAAAAGTATGGGCAAGAAGGAGAGAGAAGACCAGAGAGCAGGTTTTGAGGAAAGAATCGGGATTAAAATCTCTGGTGATATGAAAAGTACAAGCCGATTCTAAATCATACATTTGCCGCCTGCCAAAGTTCTCGAGGAAAATAAGTGGGGACGTTGCTCACCCTTAAGGACCAATTGTACAGGATCTTATATTTTGATAGCGCCTCTGAAGAAATGAGTACACGTGTAATCAACACGTCGTAATATCTCTGAAATTCTCCTCCCTTATCTTTCAACTTCAATCAATACTTAGGTCTGAAAACTTTAGAACAAAATGAAATTCTTTGGACTACGCAGTTGAGCGTACAAGTTCTGACAAAAAGGTGATAGTTTTCTGAAGAGTGAGAGAGAAATATACAAATAGAAACATTAAAATATTCTACAGGCCGCTCTGTCATTGTTTGCAGTGTAGAAAAAATTGAAGAAGATATTTCCATTTTTCGTTCACACGTCGGCTAGGTATTTGACGAGAAAGGATTGTTTGTACAAGCGGTGAAAAATTTTAGGAATTCTCTTAATATTCTTTTCGAATTTGATGGTTCTAATGAGTTATAGAAACTGGATCTCCAACATTGTTAGTTCATTTATAGATAGCCTAAGTACAACTATTTCGACAAAATGAATATACTGACCAAACGGCAAACAAATCAAGTATTTCAGAGTGGTCAGCGTTTCTGTTGACGTTTAAACCTTCGTGCGATTTCATTTAAACGCAACTGCGCGAGTAATTAAATCCTTATGGCCAGTCATTGATTTTCACATTTGCGTGTTGTACGAAAAAATTCCAGAGGACAAACTTGACCTTTCTAGCAGGGGAATAAAAACGGAACAAAAAATACGTATTTCTTTTATTAAATCAATTACTAGGAAAAGTTGTATGGTGAAAACGCTCTCAATATTATTTGCAACTTTTGGTTTAAGTTCGCCTTTTGTAAACCAGTCAAATAATTTTACAATAAGTTCGAGGTACCTCAAAGTTATTATGTAAGATTAAATACAAATCACTCCTGTCCTAGAATTTTGATTAGTCTTCAATTCATACTTGTCAAAACAAAAATCATTTTAACTTGAGAGCAATCTCAAATCTCACAACGCTTTTTTTCCAAACCCAGGAACGCCGCGTGGCCGGGCGACACATCAACGCAACGTACGGATGTTTTGTAAAAAATCATTCTATATATATATAGCCTTTTATCTCTATTTATCGCGTGAAACAATTTTGATGCTTGTCCGGCAATCATTCACAAGATGTGATAACCGACTCATGCACTCAGTCTAAGCTTCAATAGGATAATATTTTGCTATTACAAAATAAGACTTTTCTATCAGGTTGCCTGGGAAGCAAATCTAGAGCCATATCACGTTTGAAAGAATGCTCAGAAAATTAGAAAATTGCTAAATTCACTTAGAGCTACAGACTTGACAGAAGATGAAATAGAAAACTGAAAAACTATTGCACATAAGGGTTAGACTTGAAATGCAATTGAGAACAACCAATTTTCAAGAAACACTTCGGCTTTGGAAAAATTATTGGTCAAATTTTAGTTCTTTATCAAAATTATGTCAGCGATGACTAGAAATAACTGCGTAGAAATGAATTATTCAGTACTTTTGTCTCACTTACCTATTACCACTATTTGTCCGGGAAAAATTTCAAATACCATATCAAGTCCATTTCAGTCTTCCACAAAAATCAAGAACAAGTTAGTAAGGTAGGTAGATAGTCCATAGGAATCGAGAATAGCCTAATGATAATTACTTACTACTCATAGATTGACTAGTTTTTCTTCTTCGGTGTCCAATTATTATTCCCAACGCTCGATCGATTGATTGTCGATCGCGATGGATCAAAAACCTCTTCATTCCCTCCAATGATGCGATTGGAATTATTGGCAAGATTTGATTGGAAACCATGTCAAAATATTGAACGAAACAAAGATGTGAAAGACTTGAGATCACCTCTCAACAAAATTTAGGATCTAACGCAAGATTGAAAATCACATCACTGGAGTTGACTATTAAGCTGCGTCTTCTCATTCTCGCACCGCGTTTGTTCTTAGTCAGACTGTCTTGAAATTTGATTCAGGGATCTGTCACAAAATTAAAAACAATCTGAGTAATAGACATACACAAATAATCAAACTGTTTCCTTAATACAATTACTTACATTTTCAAGTCTTGTTTTTTGAAGACAGCCCATAATGAATAGTAAATAATATTACAACACGTGAACATTATCTACAATAAGACGCAAATGCAGTCAAACATCTGGACACTAATTGTGAAACTTTGATTTTCAAAATTCATTATGTGCACGGTATAATGAAGGTATTAAACCACGTTGAGACATGAAGAATTTTATATTCAAGAGTGTTGATGTAATTGAATGACAATTTCTCTGATGACAATTAAATACCTTTGATTGCCATTGACACTTGGCATTGATATCATGACCTTGTAGGATAATGCATTGTTGTACAGTGTTGCCAGGTGGTCATGATGAATGGGGCGTGTTGTGTGTTTTCCTGACGTCATATTCTTGAAATTAATTTGTCACACCACACCTCACTAGGGAGCTCGAGAGCAGGTAAAATGGGCATCCATTTTGTTTGTAACTTACTTGCGGCTGACGGCTTCTCTACTGACTGCGAGCTCGTCGGGTGTTTGTGTGGGTGTTTGTTTACTCACAACTACTCACAATAAAATCAGTAGAGAAGCCGTCAGCCGCTAGTAAGTTACAAACAAAATGGATGCCCATTTTACCCGCTCTCGAGCTCCTTAACCTTACCACCAGAGGGATGGTAAGTTCAAGTCGATATAGGTATGAGCTGAAGCCGCAGCAGAAGCTACTGTTTATTTTATTGAGCTTGGGCCAGTCAATGGGTGGACATTAAGTTTAAAGCCAGCGCAAAGCCATTGCTGATAAGCTGTTTTTGATAAACCAAAATTATTTTGATTAAATATATGAGGAGTTTTCTGCCAAAAGGGCACCCGTTAGCGATAGTTGAAGTTGATTTTCAAAGTACGTCTTTTAAGTTTCATGTTCAGAATTCAGATTACTCATTCCACATTCATTTTATCAAAAATCTAACTTATAATAACAAAAAAATTTTGCGTGTTTTCATCTTTTCAGATCACTACCTATAATTATTTTTCAAATTGATCGACAAATGAACGTGGGAGAATTCTATAAAGATGTGTACCTCAGGTGCCCTTTCTATGGAGATGGGGTTGAAAGACCATAAGCGTACATGTAATTTTTCATTTTTTCAAAATTTTGTATATTGATAGGAAATGGTTTAGAGAATTTAAAAATGTGGATATCCGCAATTAAAGGGCACCCATTTGACGGGTGCCCTTTTGACAGATAACTCCTTAAACACTTTAACAGCTCAAGCTAAGCTAATCAAAAATTTTGAAAAACATGTCAGCCCAGAGCTTAAGCCAATGACAATTCGCTTTCCATCCCTGCTTACCACACAAGCTGAAAAGGGACACAATCTGTAGATAGGTAGCCTATCTTTCATACAGGACTCTATCATGTCTTCATCTGTTTGTTCAACTAAAGGCTGATGTACTCGAGCGTGTAGAACGCTGCAAATAGGGACGATTGGGACTTTATTTGCTAGCAAGAGATGTACACGCGCAAGTAAAGTTGAACATGTTGTTCAACTTTTTTCGCTACTCTCTCAGAGTGCAATTTGCAGCGTTTTACACGCTTGTGTACACAAGCCTTAGGGTGCTAGATTAGAGCCTATAGCTAGAGTTCAACAAAAAGAGGATATTTTTCCTGTTAATTACTTACATTTGAATCATTATTATATACATAGGTACTGTTTACATACATGAGGGAATAATAATTTTTGATGCATGATCATTAAATATACTTATTTTCTGTCAACAGGAACACATTTGCCGACCTCAGACACTTGGAGAGGCTGTCCATGGAAGATAATCAATTGAGTTCCTTGCAAGATGATGTCTTCAAAAATTTAGAAAATTTGCGATTCATTCATTTGAATAATAATCAATTGCTGGATATGAGAAGTTATATCAGCGATGATTCGTTGTTAAGGAATTGTCTGAGACTCGAAAAAGTGTACCTACAAAATAATAGTATAAATCAGATTTTCGGGGATTGGCAAATATTGCTCACTTCTCTAAACCACCTGGATTTGAGCCACAATAAACTGGAAATTTTAAAAGTAAGTCTTGACACCTCATTCAATTGCTGGGAATGAAGATACTAGCATTTATTGGAAAGAGGAGAAGAGTACCTATGAAAAAAATTTTTTCAACAAGTGGAATATCAGTAGATATTACAAAAATACTTCCTCGTATAATTTACGCGGATTCAGTCTTCTATCGATTATATGCATAACGCATATTTATTGTTTACTCTTGTACCTTGAGAATGCAATTAAAACTCGCTTATACCTATTTCAAAAAAGTTTTCGAATCTGTATACCATTAACCTAGCTAGGTATCTCACAACATATATATATATTTTTTTTCTTGAGAAAGACCTACTTATATTATACATGATAGCCGCAACAAGAAACACGAGACGTGTGTCAATGAATTAAAAATTATTTTTGAGATAAAAATGCTTTCATTTTTTTTTTTTGTTTCTAAATTTAGCCTAAATTCTCGTCTAGACAAAATTAGCTCGATTTTTATTTACCTATATTTATAGGCTTCATCGGTTAATTGTTAATTTGTTTTTTTTTTTTTTTTTTTTGCAGATGGGTGACATCCAATTCTTACAAGCTAATGTGAGATCCATCAATGTTATTCTGGATCACAACAATATAAGCATTGTCGATTTAGAAAACTATGAATATTCAGTCGAAAGAATGTACTGTGATAAACCACCTTGTAAATACGACGGACGTGAACTGAAAGTATCGCTCAGAAACAATCCGATAAATTGCGGCGACTGCAGAAATTATAACTTTATTCGCCTAGTACAGAGAAAAATGAGCTCAGCCGCGTTGAATTATATGCAGTTGCAAGACAAAGAGGAACTGTCTTGCACCCAACCAGCGCAAATGATTAATACGTCTTTAGTCGACGTCAATTTGAGAAATTTGTACTGCTCAGTCTCCGAGTGTCCAGAAAGTTGCTCTTGTCGCTTTCGTGCAGTAGATGAAGTCACTGAAGTGAACTGCACGAACGTACACAAGCTCCCTACGTGGTTGCCGAACAACACTTTGGTTGAACTTTATCTGCCACATAACAACTTGGAAAATCTTAGTATGATTTCACCATTGATGGGTTCTCACGTAGCGAAATTGTCCCTTTCGTGGAACGCATTGACAAATATCGACGACTTGAACATTCCTCGTTCACTAAAAGTTAGTCATTGTTTTATGAACATCTTATTATGTTAAATCATATCCCGAATAAATCTCGAATATTTTGTTCAATAGGTTTTGGAATTGGACCACAATCGGATAGCTACGCTGAGTAAAAGCTCTATTGAAACGTTGAACCATACCAAAGCCATTGTTTCTCTTTACAGCAATCCTTGGAAATGTGACTGTATGGCTAAATATTTGCTAATCTTCATAAAGCATCGAGTAGATGAGGTAAATCGTGTTTACATTGCTTGTAATTGGATTTCTTTATCTTGTAGAGAGAAATTGATAGGTACGTGTTGGATTCCCCATTTTTTTCTATCCGCAAACTTAATCTTAACTCCAGATCAGTCTTCTTAGCTGGCGAAGAAAATGTGTGAGAGAGAGAAGGAGATGTGATCAGCGATTATCAATTTTCTAATTTGCGTTCTAATACGAGCGAGGGTTCGTCTGCTCTTGAAAATTCAAATTAAGGTATCAGTGGTTATAATTTTCGCTAGTACACGCGCAGACATCATAAATTTTTCTGAATGCACGCAATCTCAATTGAATGGGTCTAGTGAAGGCGGGAAGGTCGAAAATCAACAAAGTATACACATTTGCTCAAATTTATACATAGAGGACACGCGTTTGAACTGTCGTCTTGCCAACTACACAAAATTGGTGCAACTCGACCGTGTCCAAGAGTGCGTTGTGGGCGCATTTTATAAACTTATGGGTACTTTACCGTAATTAAAATTTTATTAGTTTATAAAAAAATTATTCAAAGCTGATAAGCAGAAGAAGTTATTCTCAAGAATTTGATAAAGGAAAAATATAGCAATTTAGACCACCCCTATTCATAACCTATTCACAATTTTTTTTTAATGGAAATTGATTGTGAATTTTCATAACTAGTATAAACGATTGCATCACCGTTGGTACATGAAAATGAGATGAATTATGTTTCAAATCTTTGGAATAAATTTCATACTACTAATCAATTCAAATGGTTTTCTAATTTTTTTTTTTTTTTTCTGTTATTACAGTCTTTAATTCCACAAGTAGCCAACATCACCTGCGCGGAATCGGGACGACCCCTTATCCACTTTTCGGTTGAAGATCTGTGCTCCAATTCGCTTTACCTGTACATCATATTTTCGGCTCTTGCTTTCTTCGGTGTCTTATTCGGGGTCGCAGCCCTTCTGTATCTGCGATTCGAGCACGAAATAAAAGTATTCATGTTCGCTCACAAAATCTGTCTGTGGTTGGTCACCGAAAAGGAAGTGGATCGCGACAAAGAGTTCGACGCATTCATAAGTTATTCTCATCATGACGAAGAGTTTGTCGTGAAGCATTTAATACCCAATCTAGAAAACGGGCCTTATCCCTACAAATTATGTTTGCATTATCGCAATTGGATTGTCGGAGATCTCATTCCGGAGCAAATAGTCAGATCGGTAGGTAGCTCTCGAAGGACCATCATAGTCCTGTCTCAGAACTACCTAGAAAGTAGATGGGCTAATATGGAATTCCGAACAGCCTATCTACAAGCGCTGAAGGAGCGTCACGCGAGAGTGATCATCGTATTATTGGAAGACTTGGATCCAAATCAGAAATTAGATCCTGAATTAAAAGCATATATGACGATGAATACCTATCTTAAATGGGGCGACTCTTCATTTTGGGAGAAACTACGATACGCATTGCCGCATCCTCAACATTATAAGAAGATGAAATCGACGAAGAAGAGAGCGAATATTATAGACGGTAAGAATCGCAGAAAATTACTGGAAGCATTAAATCTGAGAGATGATGGAATCGAAAAACCGAAAAAGTCTACTGATATAATTATTTGCTGATATTTGGCTCCCTATTATTAAGCGGTTCATAGTTTTCCTAGTTGTAAATCTAGTGAAGAAGGTCATGAAAAAAAGTTCGCGATTGAAGGGTCTGAATACCCACATCCTTATAAATTTTTCTTAAAGGCACCAGAATGGACACTGTAACTCATAATCGAACAGAAAAAGTAGGTATTGAGTCATGTGAGAGATTTTGGCTAGTGGCGACTCATTTAGATAAATTTTTAAAGTGCAGGGCATTTACTCTATCGTTTTTATTGGGTACCTAATGAAAGATGGAATATAGGGAGGGAGATACTGCCCATCGCTCGATTCAAACTTATACTTCAGATCCTTCTTGAATAGACTGTCACTAATATCATGTACCTCGCTAGTTTGCAGCGAAGAGACCGAAATTGAATGCAAATGTTGTGATGTGGTCTAAAATGAATTTTGATACGATCATGCAGAATCTATGATACTGGTATTTGATATTTTTATTTAGGCTCTCGTAATTGGATAATCAATTTTTTATCATGTATAGTCTTTCTCAGATTTTACGAGGCCTAGATGATCGAAGTGCTCAAACAGACTATTTTTAAGATTTTTAAAATCTCTTTTATATTAGCAAAAGAAGGGAGGACTTAACGATCTAAAATGTAAGAGATAATTTTCAATTCACAAGATTAGGCACAAATCGTCGAGTGATAAAATGACTAAATTATTAAGTTAAGTAGTAAGCAGTTGTTTCTTTTTTTAAAGAAAGCGATGATAAACCATTATCTATATCTATTGCCTAATCTGTTTCTTTGTCAAGTTCTGTAGTTAGGTATTTTACTTTATTTTTTTTAATGTTTGACTAATAAGAGCCTTTTTTTCTTGGCTCAGATCCGCTTTTTGATTAACGAGATTTACAGACAATGTTGTTCGAAATTTCTTCAGAAGACTCCGCTTTTGACCATTGGTTCATTATCATCAATTTGTTTTTTAGCCATTTCCAACTCCCCTTCTAAATACTCAACTGTTTGTTGCTTCTCAACTTCTCACGAATAGATACCTACCTATTTAAAATGTTTTGATTCGAACTTCAAAATTAAAACTATTCTTTTAAAATATACTCCCCAAATTTTAAAAGTGAGGTCTTTCGCGGTTATCGAAGAGCTATAGTTCCAAGAAAATGAGTTGTTTTCTTAATTTTTCAGCTTTTCGCTCAAAATACTTTAAATTCATCGCTTTATAAAAATAATAATGTAGTAACCTGATTCGTTTCGTATTTTTGTATATTTTTTTAGTTCTATTTTTTTTTCTCACACTAATTTTTTTTTTCGTCTTTCTGTGGTTTTCAGTTTATTTCATAGACGTATGTACTCGTATAATTATTAGTCATAAGTTCGCGAGTATAGGTATAATGATTATGATGTAACAGAATGGGAATTTGTTAAGAAGTTAACACGGTAGGTAAAAAATAAGGAAAACTAGATTATTGAGTTCAAGTTCATGATGATGAATAAAAATTCAATGAACTGTCTTGTTTTTATCAAGGTGGTTGCATTTTGTATGGATAATTTCTCTTATTTAATTGTAATATTGTACAATGTGATTTATTTTTTCGAATTATGTATACTCTTTTATTTTCTTCTAAGCTGTGATCTCCTTTTTATATCGATAAGTCATTTTGTATCATAAATGTATGATTTACTAATTCGTGTTTTTTCTCCTTGTTCTTATCAATCGTGATAAATAAAATCAATAATTCATGTCATTTGAAATGATTTCGTAGAATATCCTAAAATTATTTAGATATCTTATTTTTTGTTATTCTTCATATATTTCGAGATTGGTTCGAAGTCGTGACCATGGATCACTCATATTTTTTATCCGCTTTGATATCGAATTTATTTTATTCTTTCTTTTGCCATTCTCTGTCAATACCTCGATCATATACTATGGAAATTATTGTTTTTGTCTCAATATACCCGGCAATTTTATTACCAAATCATTGTATGCTAGTTACCGAATTCTTTTATATTTGATTTCAGAGACCAATATATAATTGTCGTTTGTACGTTTCTTTGTCATTATTTTGAATATATTCTCTACAAAAGTACATCAATTGTAAAATGTTCTGAATTTCTAATGTCTACGACAAAAGAAAAGAATCTGTAAGAAAGGCTCTCGCACTTTTCTGAGAAATTCAGCTAGAATAATCGATGAATTTACAAAAATAGGACCAACATCGAATACTTTCGAGCTGAGTAAAATTGTTATTTCATTCTTAAAAACTGGTCCTCGAAACAGACACTACATATTCTATTTAGCTCGAAGAATTGACATAGAAGTGTTCATGTTGGATAATTATTCTGATCTAGCTCGTTCAACAAGCTTCTTACAATTTGTCTAGTTAAGACACGAAACGAGGTCACAGAAGTCAAGAAGTCAAACGTAAGTTCATGAATACCAAAACTCAACAATATATTAGACAATAAAATATAAATCACAGCTCTTAGATCTTAAACATAATATACAAGGTCATTCTGAGTCGTGAACGCAATGAGTTTCTGCTTATTGGTCGTAAGCAACATTTTTGGTTTCATTTCAAATGAAAATGACATAAAAGTAAGAACTAAATGATAACACGATCGGTATCGTATACAGTTGATTTAATTTGATCAATTGAAACAAGTTACTCAATAGGATGATGAAACGATCAACCGATTGATCAACATTTGGGCGGGTAAAAATTAAAAATTGGATTAATTTGAATTGCAGCTGAAAAGTTGCTCACAACTCGAATACAAAAATCAGGAAGGGCAAGCGACAGAGCGCAAGGAACTCGATCAGCACGCAATATACAAATGATACTGCACAAGGAAAATTGGTTCGATTCAACAGTCAAGTATCTTCTCAACTTTCCAATTAAAAATGCGGACATCAAAACTTCTCATTCACGATTTATCAATGGACCATGATGAGATCGTAGGAGACAATTGGATTTTGATCACAGAGCTAGATGAATTCCAAACCCTCGTATTTCAAATTTGATACCTTCATTTCTGGTAAAATAATACTGCCGTCGATAGTGAAGGCTGTAATGTACGTTGCTGACGTTCCATTAAATTCTTCAGTTTTGAGAGCCACTATCAATTGGTCTTGAGTCGCAGGAATGAACTTAAAACTCGAAAATCCTCGAACAGGGTTAAGATTACCAACACGGTTAACCTGAAGAAGAAAATTATGAACTTTAAGAATTACAGTGATATCGATTCAAGAATTGAAAATAATTCCACCTACATTGACCAGGTTGAAATTTTCGTCCGTCATCAACAATATATTCGTGCCTTTAAGTTCATCCTCTGTTTCGTCATAAGGTGACCGAGAACTTCTCCTTGGCAAAAAGAACCATTTTTTGTGGATAGAACTCCATACTCCAGACTCGTGAATCATGTAACCTAGAGTGATCAAATATAATAGCTCAAATTGTTCTTAATACGACTGAATTTTTTGGATTAGGATTATATACCCGGGAATTCGATGTCTACGGCTCTTCGCAGTTGCTTGTACTTATTTATCCAGTCGACGTGGTTTACTTCACCGTTCTTCTGCACAACTTTAACCCACATAGGGTTGTGATTCATGTAAACACCTTTTGATGACGTCCATTCTTTACCCATACTACCGACGAATAACTGATTATCTTTGACAGTAGCCCATTCTGATTTGAAACCTGCAAACACACTACTTAGCGCGAAAATCGACTTCAACAAAGAACAACAAAAATCTTAACTACATACCCTTATTAATGAGCCCATTTCCGTCCGTCAATATTACCCAAGGCATAATGATATCATTCTTTATTTCATAAACGAGACCCGTGCGATCATCAAAAGTTAATAATCTACCATTGAATACTGTCAATTCAGAAAGCTCCATTCCTCTTCCGGATAAACTGTACGATGACTTCAAAATCGTAGGATCTGAATCCCAATGAACAACTACAGTTCGATCATTATCATTATAAGTGAGACTCCCTTTCAGGAAATAACTCAACCACGTATTATCACTTCCAGATTTGGAATGCGTATCCAAGTCAGCTACAATTCCAATCTTGTATTTTATCCCATTTACGGTTTTTTGAGGTTGAGTGATAGGATATGTACCGTTGTAATACAATTTAGGAGCAACGTCATCCATCATTGCCATATTATCTCCATACTCGTGATACGTGTACAATAATACAAACAAGCCCAGAGCTGTAATGAAAGCCACGAATTTAGTTTGAAAGCGAATGTGTCCATTGGATATGCGATATGCAGGAGTTGAGTTTAATGCTTGTCTCCAGTCTCTGAGAGTCATGCTACAAATTGAAAACGAACGATAAAATGAGTAAAGTTACGTTGAGCCGTTCCAAAATAGGATATTTTGCCACCTACCTGAAACTATACCCTTTTTGAAAAACATCGGTTTTTTTGTATCTGTTCGTCAACATTTTTGAAGATAAAATTCACGACGAAGAGCACATTCATCTTAGCAGAACTTCGTCTATTTTGTATCAATAGCTTAACATCGTGAACATTTTTACCAAGACGTTTATGAGGAGAAGAAAACTTCGGAACGAAAATCCTCATACAGTCCTCGTGGTAGGATCTTTCCCGCTTAGCTCCTCCTCAACCAAATCTCAACTTTTCGATTTTCGAAATCGTTTTTTATCAAAATTTTCCACGAATCAAAACAATGTTGCCAAATGAAGAGTATTAAAATAAAGTTATTTATTATTATGGTCGATTATCTGGGTAACATTGGGAAAAAAAACAACAACTTACTGATATCGTAATGACGATTTGCGACTTCATCAGACTTGCAAGTACCAGTGAAGTGAAGTTTTGAAGTAATTTTGAAGGCTCAATTTAAAGCATCATTTGCTAACAAAATAAATTCTCGGTAGGCTAGAATGTTCTTCAAGTGATTTGTTTCATCGTATACATCACGTATTCATTGTGCATTATGACGAAGTTGACTGACTGGCTAGCTGGTATTTCGGCGTTTTTCTCAATTTGGGTTGCACTACTATATCATTTCATAGATTTTAATATGTTACACGATTATCGTCATATAGTGACATTCTTCCCTATTATAGTTCTTGTTTGTTTCGGTGTAAGTTCTCGACATTACTTTTCTTGATTATTACAACCTTAAAAGTTCCTCTGAAGTAATTTTGTGCTTTTCTCAATCAATTACAGGCGTATTCTGCATCAGTCGTGCTCTGGCGAGTTTATAATTTTCGAGACTGTGCCCAAGAAGCTAAGGACTTACAGGCTGTGAGTAGTGGAAATTCACTAATTCGAGATAACCAGTTCTTTCAGATACTGACTCAATTTATCTCTATCTATTTAGGAAATCGATGAGGCCCGTGCCGATCTCATAGCCAAAGGATTCATCTTCCAATGAAGCAGTGTCAAGCTTTAATTATTAAGTGCTCTATATTCTTTCGGCGATAACTCAGGAGTTATTCAACAACGTAAAGTTTGCGATAAATGAGTCTTGAGGAGGAATGCTTTACGAGCGTTGTACTCAGAAGCTTGCTGTAAATAAATCAGAAATGTTGATTCCGAAAACGAGGGTAGCAAACCTATTAGAATTTTGTACAGTTTGATTCATCTGTAAGCGCCCGTGTTCTAACCTCTCTTGTTCCATGAATTACGTTTTTCATAATTCTCCGCTCTCAGTTCATTTGTATTATTATTTACTGTCGTAAATATTCATAGGACCTAATAAATGCGTGAACACGTCTTTCAACACAGAATATACAATTGTATTTACCATTTAAAAAAGAACAACATATCTTCAACAGTACAAAGTCATGATTTGAACCTGAAAATTAATTTAATGAGGAACAAAAGTTGGATCCTAAACGACACTGTACACAAAAAGAAGGAAAATTAAATCAAATCGGAATAAATTACTAATATTATTTTATAAAAAATGAACGTGTTAATATGATGATCATTTGGGATTCATAGCATGACAATAAATGCAGAAAGTTTTTAAGACTGCCTCCTTTAACACAGACAGTCTGCTACTCCATGAATCGTACGTGAGATATTTTCAACATTACACAATTTCCCTATCACAAGTGTCATATCCAGATGAGGACAGGAATGCCTGTTCCTTACGTTAGTGAACGTCTCATCGTGACTAAAATTCGATCTTACAATTCATCCTTCACGTATTGAGGCTTCAATTCCTCAATTCGACTAATAAAATCAGATTTTTCTATACAACCGTCGCAGCTTTCGTCCCAAGCACTGAGAATGTTTTTCAAATCCTTGACTTTCAATTTCTTCAAATCCACTGTCTTGAAATCGATGACTTTCTCTGTCAAACATAGTAGAAAACGCAGGTATGAGAAAATTTCGAATTAACAATTGTGGACAGGCTAGCGAAAGAAGTGGAGCAATAAAGAGTAATCCCAAACGGGATGTTTTGCATTATTCATATTTGCTGATTTTCAATACAAAGATTGCTCGAGGGATTCTTCTTTCTGTTCTCGTCAGCTGAATATAAAGGTATAACAAAGTATTCTTTTACACTCACCATATCGTAAATCACAAATTTGCGCGTCCTTCTTTTTCAGCTTCGCGCAGATCTTTTCGATAGGTAAGGAATATGAAAGTGGTTTCGACATTTCGCTTAGGATACCGGTTGCCGATTCTTCTAATCCTCCGAGGTAATAACACTAGAATTAAAAAAAAAAAAAAAAACGTACCGTCATGTTTGATACCACAAAACCATGGACAAGCAGGAGAAAAGAAACAATAAGAACTTACGAATCTGTTTTCGCGATTTTTACTAGTTTTACAGTACTTTCGGAACTCATCTTCTATTAATTTCGGATCGGTTAAAACATTTTTCAGCTTTGGGTCGGATTTACTCTTTTCAGTTAGCAAATTGGTGAACTTTTCGAGTACACCAAAACAAACTGTAAAAAAAAAGCAGAAGCAGCGTTGATTGTACCTTTACCGTATTTCAAGTTCTTAGGTCAAACGCGGAATTCAAGGAATTCGGACGTCCAAAACTCACCCTCACAATCCTCTTTCTTCAATGTTTGGGGAGATGAAGCAGATGCCGGTAGCACGACTAACAATGACAAAAGCGCACACAATCGATACATTCTGGGATTGGAACCTGGAAAGGAGAGTTTGATTATTAGTTCGCTCGATGAGATTGAGAAATGATAGTTGCCGTAGAGGGATTGATAAGATCTTAGTTTGGAACGTTGGGATACAATTTAAAATTACTTACCTCGAACAATTTATCACTAGTTTTCGGTAGTTCAAAATCCTTGCTGGGAATACAACTGCATAAAGTCGTGGTAGTCGACAAAACTTGACAACAAATCGTCAAACTTCCACTGATTATTACAGTTACGAGATAAGTTAAATTACAGCGAAAGAAAACTCGAAAGCAAAATTCGACACGTTCTTTCTCTGCTGATCTGGATTTCATTCAATGGAGTGACGGAGGGATGGTATAACTTGTTTCAATTTGATTGGTTCTTGGTTGAGATGACCAGCCAAAATTTTATTAATTTCACATTCATTGTCAAAACCATAAGTAGCTACACTGATTGAAGTCTTGTTTATAGCCCAAATGTGCTTTTTCTCTAAATTGTAGATTTCATTTTGTTATCACGTCAACATCATTATTTTGTTATCACCTTTTACAATATCAAATTTACAGATCAGCCCAAAATGTATAAACCACGGTATAAGAAAAGAGGTATTGACACGCGCCTATTACCACTGTACAAAGTGTTGTCGCCAATGTTGTGCCAGTTCCGTTACGCGTCGATAGAGGGCGTTGACAATCAGCGCCCGCTTCTATTCAGTAATGCATGGAGTCTTATGGCAAAAATAAACGTAATAAAAAATTCAGGAACGGATATTTGAAGCGTTTAGAATAATTCAATTATCAAATGTTATAAAGAATTCCCTCAGACAAATCTTTTAAGAACATATGTAATTATAAATAATTAATTTCAGTTTTTCATTTGAGTTGGACAAAATTTAGGAACACGTATTTTGCCCATCATAGCGGCAGCGCATTATAATTCATCCTTGGATATTATTTTAGATTGTAAGATGAAAAATTGATTAATTTTGCTCCAGCATTTCCATTTCCTGTTAATGGTACTTATCATCAGAAACAGTTTTCACAAAAGATTCTCAAAATTCCTCATTTTGCGAAGAGCTGTAGCCGCATCAAATTATCTGCGATGTAAATAAGGCATCCCCAAACTGTACAAAGAATTCCTTATTTGGAAGGAAGGCAATGTTTAATTACAATTCTGAAAAGAAATTTTCTAGTTACCAGTGGCGGTATTACAGGAAGCTTCCTAGTCAATTCAACATATATCCGCAATAGTTGAAATACTTTCAAGCAAGGTCATTCTAATATTGAAAAGAAAGAAAAAATAAAATCGAGCAAATCGAACAGTAAATTTTTGTGGAAAGTTGAAGTGAAAAACTTATTTCAAAATTTAAGTAAAAATTTATTCTGTTTCCACTTTTGCGTCTTTCTTCTTCTTATCTGGGATAGTTTCTTAGTTGATCAATTTTGGGTGCGTTTGTATTACCTCATACGCATGAGGATGTAATAATGAATAGCTGCAGTAATAATGTCACTCTTATGAGTTTGATACGGAAACAAAAGACAATGATTTTCAAAAATATTATCATCAAGTATTCAATCATAACAGTCACTAAATTTGGAGTTTTTTGCAAAAAAATCCTCAGTTCTTCAAAGTACAGTCGAATCTGTCTAAGTTGAAAATCAAGGGAAACACTTTTCCTTTTCAATTCGAGTTAGGTATAATTAGAGATTTTTGAGAAGATGATTTCGAGCTGATAGCAAGATTTATTCAAAAAAATTTCGACTTACCTAGTCTATTTTTTGATGATTTCAGATCATACATAATTATGTACGTCAAATGTCATCGCTTACGAAAGAAAAACAATTGGTAATTGTTTTAAGTTAGCGCGGATGTGCTTGTCCGAATTATTCTCTACATTCACAGTAGCATCGAATACAGTTTCCTCTGATTCTTCACAGCTTTCAAAAAAACGCTGTACCGTTTGCAAATGGCTTGAAGAACGTCGACAGATTAGATTTTCCTTACCAGCGTCTATCATTGAGAATGATTTTCACCGCTTCAGTACAGTTTATTGTTTTGAAATTTTGAATGAGCCCTAAATCTAATGGTTGGAGAACTGACGCCACGTTTGGAGGGAAAAATTCGACGGTAACTGCTTGCAATGGAGAAACATTAAGATGAGGTGTAGCGTTATCTGCAAAGAAAAGAACTTGCCTTTTTCTTTACGCATTTTCCGGTCAATTTTTGAGAGCCATGACAAAAAAATACGAAAAATTTCTTCGAGTTGTAGGAACATCATTTCTAACGTGATTTGAGATATAGGCCTACAGACTAATTTGTATTGAGTGTTATGGATATTTCAAGGGAAACGAATTTTCTTTCGAGTTATGTACTGTACCTATGTGGTTTTGATATAGACAGATTTGACTGTAGATGATACAAATATGTAGGTTGCAATACGACAAAAATCCTTTTGTTTTACGATTCACCAACACAGCAACATCTACTTCTGAGGTATCTAATTTTGTAAACAATGCTGCACAACAGATGTCACATTTTGATAAACGATTGGGGAAATAGAAATGGGCTATTATCTAGCATAGATGACGAACTAAGAACGGCTTTTAACACAGGTCTTATGGGAGAACTGAACGAATATCCGTTCAATCCTATGTAAAATCAAACGGCGTTTTTGCCTCGTTCTTTAGTTTTTCACATTTGTTATCTAGTGATTAAACTACATCATTCAGTTTCCAATTTCAACAACAAATAAGAGACATCATTCTTCTCCAATAACATGTAACAAAAAACTGACAGAAAAATTTAGAAAACCTAAAGAAATGAGAATCCGAGAAAATAATTGATCCTCCTCCATTACTATGGCATGATAACGCCGGGCACTGTCTTTTAGCGCTGCCTTGCGTTCAAAATATGAACTATCACAAAACCGGCGACACGTTTTTCGTTTTGTGTCAATACCTCTTTTCTTATACCGTGATTTTACATAGGATTGAACGGATATTCGTTCAGTTCTCCCATAAGACCTGTGTTAAAAGCCGTTCTTAGTTCGTCATCTATGCTAGATAATAGCCCATTTCTATTTCCCCAATCGTTTATCAAAATGTGACATCTGTTGTGCAGCATTGTTTACAAAATTAGATACCTCAGAAGTAGATGTTGCTGTGTTGGTGAATCGTAAAACAAAAGGATTTTTGTCGTATTGCAACCTACATATTTGTATCATCTACAGTCAAATCTGTCTATATCAAAACCACATAGGTACAGTACATAACTCGAAAGAAAATTCGTTTCCCTTGAAATATCCATAACACTCAATACAAATTAGTCTGTAGGCCTATATCTCAAATCACGTTAGAAATGATGTTCCTACAACTCGAAGAAATTTTTCGTATTTTTTTGTCATGGCTCTCAAAAATTGACCGGAAAATGCGTAAAGAAAAAGGCAAGTTCTTTTCTTTGCAGATAACGCTACACCTCATCTTAATGTTCCTCCATTGCAAGCAGTTACCGTCGAATTTTTCCCTCCAAACGTGGCGTCAGTTCTCCAACCATTAGATTTAGGGCTCATTCAAAATTTCAAAACAATAAACTGTACTGAAGCGGTGAAAATCATTCTCAATGATAGACGCTGGTAAGGAAAATCTAATCTGTCGACGTTCTTCAAGCCATTTGCAAACGGTACAGCGTTTTTTTGAAAGCTGTGAAGAATCAGAGGAAACTGTATTCGATGCTACTGTGAATGTAGAGAATAATTCGGACAAGCACATCCGCGCTAACTTAAAACAATTACCAATTGTTTTTCTTTCGTAAGCGATGACATTTGACGTACATAATTATGTATGATCTGAAATCATCAAAAAATAGACTAGGTAAGTCGAAATTTTTTTGAATAAATCTTGCTATCAGCTCGAAATCATCTTCTCAAAAATCTCTAATTATACCTAACTCGAATTGAAAAGGAAAAGTGTTTCCCTTGATTTTCAACTTAGACAGATTCGACTGTACTTTGAAGAACTGAGGATTTTTTTGCAAAAAACTCCAAATTTAGTGACTGTTATGATTGAATACTTGATGATAATATTTTTGAAAATCATTGTCTTTTGTTTCCGTATCAAACTCATAAGAGTGACATTATTACTGCAGCTATTCATTATTACATCCTCATGCGTATGAGGTAATACAAACGCACCCAAAATTGATCAACTAAGAAACTATCCCAGATAAGAAGAAGAAAGACGCAAAAGTGGAAACGGAATAAATTTTTACTTAAATTTTGAAATAAGTTTTTCACTTCAACTTTCCACAAAAATTTACTGTTCGATTTGCTCGATTTTATTTTTTCTTTCTTTTCAATATTAGAATGACCTTGCTTGAAAGTATTTCAACTATTGCGGATATATGTTGAATTGACTAGGAAGCTTCCTGTAATACCGCCACTGGTAACTAGAAAATTTCTTTTCAGAATTGTAATTAAACATTGCCTTCCTTCCAAATAAGGAATTCTTTGTACAGTTTGGGGATGCCTTATTTACATCGCAGATAATTTGATGCGGCTACAGCTCTTCGCAAAATGAGGAATTTTGAGAATCTTTTGTGAAAACTGTTTCTGATGATAAGTACCATTAACAGGAAATGGAAATGCTGGAGCAAAATTAATCAATTTTTCATCTTACAATCTAAAATAATATCCAAGGATGAATTATAATGCGCTGCCGCTATGATGGGCAAAATACGTGTTCCTAAATTTTGTCCAACTCAAATGAAAAACTGAAATTAATTATTTATAATTACATATGTTCTTAAAAGATTTGTCTGAGGGAATTCTTTATAACATTTGATAATTGAATTATTCTAAACGCTTCAAATATCCGTTCCTGAATTTTTTATTACGTTTATTTTTGCCATAAGACTCCATGCATTACTGAATAGAAGCAGGCGCTGATTGTCAACGCCCTCTATCGACGCGTAACGGAACTGGCACAACATTGGCGACAACACTTTGTACAGTGGTAATAGGCGCGTGTCAATACCTCTTTTCTTATACCGTGGTAAAATCAAACGGCGTTTTTGCCTCGTTCTTTAGTTTTTCACGTTTGTTATCTAGTGATTAAACTACATCATTCAGTTTCCAATTTCAACAACAAATAAGAGACATCATTCTTCTCCAATAACATGTAACAAAAAACTGACAGAAAAATTTAGAAAACCTAAAGAAATGAGAATCCGAGAAAATAATTGATCCTCCTCCATTACTATGGCATGATAACGCCGGGCACTGTCTTTTAGCGCTGCCTTGCGTTCAAAATATGAACTATCACAAAACCGGCGACACGTTTTTCGTTTTGTGTCAATACCTCTTTTCTTATACCGTGGTATAAACTTAGCTACTCACACTCAGCTCTAATAATGTAGTATCATTTCGTTGCTCTTGTGAATGCTCGTTGACATTAGTTTATCGAGTATGATCACCTTTTCCTCCTGAAAAAGGTTACCAGGTATTTCGTTATGCTGAAAAGCGTAACCTGTGCATCTCGTCTACAACCCTATCAGAACTTGATATTCCAGTTGGCGAACTGTTCAGTACAAATACCTAATCATGGAATCAGTAAACGGAATTTATTCTTGCTTTCGCATAATTGCCTATACAATTATAATGCTCGACAATTTGTCGATAAAACTAGTAAAATAGAGAAACAAGAGAAATTCATTCAATTTTGGGAGGAATATCGTCTCCGATTTATGCACCAAAAACGTTGCGTTGACAAATTGATCGAATTGCTCGAATTCCCGAGAGATGAAGCAAAGAAACTCGTCCGAGAAGAAACTCAATTGTATGTGAACGACATTGATATCACTGAAAAGAAAATAAACCTACTGACCGAGTCAGGCGTTTCTTCAGAAGTAATTAGAAATAATACACGGATTCTACACTTTGCTTTACGTAAGTGACTTGACCTATTCTCATTTGATCCTCTTAGATATCGTCTTATTCTTGATCGTTATCGTATAATTTCAGCCCGTCTGAAGTTGTACATCGGCGAAATGAAACGATGGAGTGTCGAGAGATGTGATTTTCATGAATTTCTGGCTGTGCTCAACGAAACTCCACCCGAATTTTTCAATATATCGAAACGATTTATGCAAGATAAACATGAATTTCCTTACGGAAATCGTATTGTGTACCTTGCGAAAAGTTTGAATGTAAATTACCGAATCAATCTTACTCAATCTAATTAATCATTTTAAAATTAATTTGTCATATTTTCTCAAATAGTGTCCTATATCGGAACTTTTACCAAGAGTGTTGAAGAACAAAAATCTGATGCGGAGGCATTTCAAGTGCATAGATGAAAACTTGAAACTGTATACAGGTAACTTCTTTACGCCTGATTTTTGTGTGATGTTAAGAATAAGCCATTATTGTACAGGGTATAAACAATGTTTACGGCCGCCGCTTCCCAAAATTGTTACCGCATCAAGCCATATTCATGAACGAAGGCCAGAATAGAATGGAACTTTTGTATTATATTGCTAAAAAAAAATTCTGCAGTTTGATTTAACACTGATGATAATGAAGACGGATAGTAAACTTGAGAGGAAAAAAAGTTAACATTTTTTCAATAAGTGGATGGAAAATGTTGAGTCCAAAAATGTTCGGCAAGATCTCGAAATTATTCTTTACTTATTTTTTGATCACATGATTGTACTGTATACATCTCAGGAAATTAGCATTTTCAAAACACTTCTTCCAAACATCAGTTCGAAAACTATTGGATCTTTTACTAACCAAAATTATTATGTTACCTTGCTAATAATGAAATTCTTACTCAATGAGAAAAAAAGCACTGAGAAATTCCTCTCGTTGGTTTGGTTCTAGAGTACGGAGTGAAAATAGAAGATTTAGCTAGCGATTTGAACGCTTTGTGTCGATCTCCTCTGACTGTACGAAGAAATTTATTGTATCTGAAGGAAATGGGAATGCATTCAATGAAACCATGGATGGTTCGGGTCGATCTAGCTGCCGCTAAGAAGTAAGCATTGGAGAATTCTTTTAACCAAAACATACGATTTCTTTGTCGCACTTCTGATAAATTGTTTCTTGCCCAACAGAAGTCTAGAAACCTTTCAAGCTCGAAAAGAAGTTTTGAGTGATAAATCGCACATTGAATTCCTCGCTGCTCATTTTGAAGTTGATGAAGAAGAGATGATGGAAATGAAGGAGGATTTACAACGAAAGTATCCTTTCTTATTCCATATCAAACCATTACTGTTTGTGAAGAAATTGAAGTTTCTTGTTGGCACTGGTTATATTTCGAAAGAACTTCTGGAATATCCGCATATTTTCAATTGGAAAATCAGCACTATAAATGTTAGTATACGAATTTAATTGTTTTAGGCTGCGTTACTTTATTCTCGTCCGAGAATACTACAATTTACCTCTATTTTTTTTTTTAGGAAAGAATTCAATGTTTACAACAGTTGGGTGTTCAGAAACCATGTTTGAAATTGTTATGCAAACGCAGCTCTGACTTTCAACAAAATGTCAATCATTTACTCGCTCGTCAAGGTATGAAACCTTGTGAAAGCAATTGAAGAAGTATTACCACAGGTTTTGAAATTTCGACTGACCTTCTTACTACAAATCTATCGTTTACATGAACGAAATCTTGGAAATTCATATATTTAGGATTATTTTTAGTTCGTTCCTCAATTTATTCATCTTCACCACCGAGTTAGTTCTAATTCTGATAATCCTAAACGTACCATGATATTGTTCTGTAAAATTTTGTTTTCGTTGTACAGATAGTTCGTTTCTCGAATCGAAACTTTTTCTTTAAAATAAATAATCTAATGAATGCTATTTGAAAATGTTGTTTGTCAAATGATGAAGTTCCCCGGTAAGGTATTACGACCTTCCGTAGAACAGACTATAGTTGACACTTTTCATCAAAATGCATGTGCATGAATGCAAGAAATTTGTTGTGACATTTCTTTCGTGCGGCTTTCTCTGTAGCCAATAGGGATTCCAAAACGGAACAAAACTGAGATATTGATCGGAAGAAAATATCATATCGTTTGGAAATTAGAATCACAACAACGTAACGAAATTTCCGCAAAGCTCCACGTGCATCGCAAAAATCAACGCAAGGTAACATTCAAGGACAATTGTCAAGCTTTTAATCGATGATACCGAAAAAAGGTAATAAATATATATTTATATAGGATGCATAATAAATAGCTACAGAATGCCTTAACACAGAATATGACGAAGGAAAAAATGGTGCATGAAAAAAAGAAGAAATAAACAAGAAGCAAAAGTTTCTACTAGAAGAACAATAAAAAACAATTATCAAATTATATAATAAAATGATGTTACGAAATACTCGTGAATAAGAAATCTTGCAAATTGAACTAAATTATAATTGATATTTTCGTCTATCTTCGATCATGTCCTGCAACTTGGTTGTTTCGTTTCTAGAGTGAAATTTTTTGATCGGTGGTTTATCGTCGTCCATTGTCGTCAGCGACCGTTTTACCGAATTGATCGCCATCATATTATTGATTGCCTGAAGATCTTTCGCTGGGCTGCGACTGAAATAATAACTTAAAGGTTTAACAGGCGATGGAACTGCGTTATCCGCATTATCCAGACATCGGATGAAAATTAGGTGTTTATTAGACACGCGTCTGTAGGGCGAATTCGTCTTCGATTTTGATACAGGTAATGGCGATAAAATCAATGCTTCTCCTTTAGCATTCGGCCTCGATGAGAATTTCAAGGCGAAATTCTGGATGGCTTTAACAAAGACGGAATTATAAAATTTGATGAGATCGCCACGTTCTTCCGTATTTTCTTGGTTTTCTGAATTAGCAGGAGCCAATAGGACGTTTCGATATATATGACTGGCAGATTGTGGTTGAGTCCGGTAGCACTTCATAATCTCTTGGAAGGTTAGATTAATTTCCAACACTTTACACGCGACGTACACAGTGCACATGAGAATCTGATCGAGGTGACGATTCTTCATCAAATGGACCGAAGTTGTGATGACGTGCTCGAAACACGTCCAGATTTTCAAACGCACCTCTTTATCGCTAATGCCTAGCTGAGTGCACAGATCTTGCATACGAACCGATGCAAGATGATAAAATTTACGGAAAAAAAGACCCAACGATCCTCCTCTTCTAGGTTTCATTACATTATGATCATTTCTTAACGATACTACGTTAGGATCGCTTATATTGCTGTCGTTTCTGGATGATTGCGAAACATACGCATCCAAGGTTTCGTTCTGTTGAACGCTACCATCAGGCAAGCTTAACTGATGAGGCAAGCAAACAGCTTCACAGGACGGAACAGGCATATTAGATTCTTCGATTGTCTTCCACACTGGACTATCAGACGTCCACGACAAGCTATCCAATATTTTCTCCTCGAGCATGTTCAAATGCTTGACCATATCTCTTGATAATTGCGTTTCTGTGCGAACGACGAGCTCAATTATTTTATAAAAATGATAAGCTGGAAATTGCAATTTATCAAGAATCCATGGGAATCTTAATTGCGCACACCCGTAAGAAAATATTACGATTTCAACGGCACAGGCAAACAAGGATTGTAAAAAGATATCCTGCCGCAGAGATTCTCCAACTTCGGGTTTATCCATTTTGACCTCTTTTTGCACGATATCGTCCAACATTTTGTAGAATAGGTTTTCCGCAATGTCCATCCTCTTCTCCGCAAAATACATGACCATTTGTATTTGCTTGTCCTCAGATTCTTCCGTCGGTCGACATAACGATATCATATGACTTACTTTTGACTTAATTTCACTCTCTAGATCAGTTATGGCTGCCTCACTCAGGCCTGCTTCTTTTAGAATTTCATTATACGGGATCCGCGAAGTTTTCAGCATGGAGTGGAGACGAATAACACTTTCTTTAGCAGTCATCATTGGTGTTACACCAGTCACATTGGCACCATCACGATTCTTGAGATACTGCCTCCCAGTAAGAGGAGTCAACGTGTTCGGATGAATGATTGAAGGAGGGCGATCAACATCTTCTACGCCATTCGATTGGGCACTACCATCTTTATTCACACTTCCAGACTGGCTCACCTCATTAGACTCACTAAAATTTTCGTGCAGCATTACGCGCTCATCAAAGTCACCAACGCTTAGGACAAATTGCTCGTAAACTCTGTTGACGGACCTTAGATTATAATCAAAGACATCGGAGTTTAGGATTTCCAGGAAATGAGAAGCATCGCCTCTTAAAATATCTCGCTCGAATAGTTTCTTGATTTGACTTTTGAAAGAATACTCCCGAACACTCTTCGCGTCTAAGGATACTCCTGTAACAAATATAAACATACAAGATGAGAAACTAAAACTGTGATGGAAAACTCCGTAAATTTCAGGGACCCTTTTCAATAGAAAATGAATGCGAGAAAATTGTCGTCGACTTACTATAATGTTTTCATTTCGACAAACTTTATCGGTACGAAAACATTCTCGCAGTATCAAATTTCTAAACAATCGGTCACCAAATGCATTCGATATCGCTCTTACTGGGGCGTTTGGTAATCAAGATAATTTTTTTTATATGCAGAACGGAAACTAATATTCACCTATGTTATCAGCATTCTTTACAGGTATTCTGAATGGTGAACGAACTTATAAAATTACAACAATAACGCCCTTATCGGCCAGACGGAACTAGAAACGCAATATCGAAGTGGCCAGATATAAGAAAACTATAGAGAAGAGTCGCCCCGCTAGCCCAAATTCACGATTTACCGAATAGAAAAGAATCATTAGCTCAATGAATGTAACCGCGAAGGTCTTTTGCCCAGGCTTATTTCTTTTAAAAACGCATTAATTTTAAAACGTCATAGGAAATATTATCGTTTTATGCGATAAATTTAAACCTTTTTCGTCGAGTAATCAGAGACACACTAAGGTTTCTTGATTCGTTTCTGGTCAGCGTTTGAACTTTAGTACAAGAATTTGTCTCATTATCTGAGGATCGCGTTCGTACCAAAATCATTCATCGAAATCAAAATATTTTCGTTAATCAGCAACAATTTTTACGACTTCATACAATTCTCAATACACTTCCTTTTTCTGTTTATAACATTATTCACTAAAGAACTAGTAGTACAAACCTTCATGATTTCTACACAATTCATCAATGATACAAATAGGTTCTGTGGGTGGATCAAAATCGTCGTCGAAGAAATGTGGTGGAATGCCGACAAATTTTCGATTCAAAATATCTCTTCGATCGGAGCATACTGCATTAGCGTATACAAGATCACAACAGGTCAGCAACAAATGGTACGAACTCACCAAATCTTCAGTGATGTCCGCAAAATCGGATTTCACGACTAAATACAACGTCCATAGAAACTCTTTCAATCTGGTAGGACAAGATAGTCCTTTCTTCTTATGCGGTTTCTTCTCCTGTTCTCTAGCTCCGTCTTGGAATTCGAACATATCATCGAATATTCTTTGGAACTTTTTGAATACCACCGAAGATACAGCAAATTTTCTTTCTAATGCACTAATTTTGCCCTTGAAATCATTGGTTAGATGGACCATGTTGGCCCATTTCCGACACTTATCGATAAACTGTACAAGAGTTATGTCGCATGAACGAAGTAAACGAGTGAGACTGACATTGGCTTCGATGTAAGCGTTCATACGACCGACGACAGGAACAGGCGATTTTCTGCATGCGACATATAACGCGCAAGCTAACCAATGAAGCTGGTCTCCTTCGAGTGTGTAATTGTGCTTTGTTTGGAGGTAACTGTTCCACGATGCTTTACTCGTTTCTTTATCCAAATTCAAATCGGCACATAATTGCTGATGTTTTTCGGAAATCTCTTCGAGCTCAGATAAAACCATTTTGTTGACGTAACTGGCGATGAAAAAGGGATAGTTTTCTACGATATTCAGCGTCATAGAACAAAATAAATAAGACAAAATACTTACCCGATGAAATATTTCTAGTTCTGTAGAGAATTTTGTAGTGTTGTGATCAGTTGCTTCAGTTCACTCTTGTTCAATTCGACGGTTATATTGCGAGCTAACGTGCCACTGCTCTCGTCCTTATTCTTCACGATCAGTGAAAGTAGGGTAAGTGATTCTTCAAGATTTCTCGAAGTATTACTGCCAAGCACATGCTGAAATAATAAGCGGATGAACGAAATTTGCAAAGCTGACCAACTCGAGAAAGTTATATTCAATGTAGATTCTTACCCGAATTTGCCAATCAAAGTCAATCAGCTTTCCTTCCGTAGATATACGTGAATTTGAGCTGGTCATCGTAGAAAAGGAATGGAATTCATTGGAGAGATGAACGTCGACATAATTCCGGCCGCGATTTATAATAGTAGGAAAAGCTTAAGGGAAACGATGCGAAAGACCGCTAATTCTATTCACGTCAATTTACTTCTAACAAAGCCTCCAACAGTGCACTCTGCTGAACTCAACACTATAAATCTAGAGATCAGATGATTGACTGCTCCTTCTCTTGCTGGCTATTTTGAGGCGCGACATTTGGAGGTAAATAAATGAAGAGGCATTCACTTCATTGTGACGTATACAATGTTCTCGAAAATCGAAATCAGCTACCGAAAACTGACGTCACAAGTGATCTTTCATCGTCGCCGCGGCCCACGTGGAAAGTAGCGCTCCCATAAACGTAAACGTGACGTGATGAAGATACGATCGGTAGTTCCATTTTGTTGACACTAGATGGCATCGTTTTCTATTCTTATCGTCTTGGTTGTGAAAGTTTGATTAGAATTTTTCACGAGAACAATATGAAAGAAGCGCGCTGCGGCGTTTCTTCGATTTTATCATTTTACCGGATATCTGAAATTTTTACGAAGTAACCAGTCTAGTTTCACTCTAGCACCCTAGTTTTACATTTCAGCTTGTATACTGTCTAAAGAAAAGAGTTTATGAATGGAGGACATGGATATTTCGTTGGGCTATAAGAACTTATCCACCAACTCCCGGAGTTTGAAAACCCCGAGCAGGAAGTCTGGATTGTTCAATACCTCGAGAAAAGGGTGAGAATGCGCCTACATTTTTACAAAAGTTCACTTCAACGTTCACTCATGTTTCATTTTGTTGCAGGAAAAGTATTTCGGGACGATCAACTCAATCATCTCTAGCAGTTTGTAAAACGCTCTATCATGTTGTTGAAAGCTTTGGTGTTCCTATCCCCGTTCAAATAACCGAAGCTTTGACGTTTTCTGACCGTAATTATTCTACTCATAGGAACTCATGCCTGGTCTATCGATTTGATTCTTCTAGCAAATTATGTTTTAGGAAATACAATCTGCAGTGCTTCCATATCAAATGAAGGTTGGGCTTGGTTCGTCATCGGACGTCGATTACTTATTTGGCAAGCCAGTGGAAACAAACACTTATTCAGTACTACCTGCAGAGAATTAACGTTACCTCCTTCAGATTTAGCGTATTCAGCCAATCTGATATCTGTGTACTCACTGCATGGAAATCAAGTAAATTGTCATATTAGTTAATGCATTGATCGCGAAACTGATTGAATTATTGAAATAAATTGTACTTCGGTTACCAGACGGTTTCTTGTATCGCGGGTTCACCAGAAGGATCCATTAGATATTGGCCAAATATAAGTAATGAAGGCATATCTGTCGATAGTAATGCTAACTTGCAGGTTTGTTTTTGTGTTTTGCTCAATCGTCTTGTCTTTGCGATTATTCATATTTGTTGGTGATTTTAAAGGGTCAGGAATGCGACTCCATTAAACGAATATCGCCTATTGGGTTTATATTAGCAACAACGTCGGCAATGTTATCGTTGGTCGAAACGAGTAATTTAGGTGGACGACATTCCGTTAGTTGTCGTCCTCTATCATCACCCGCTGGATGGCTGGGTGGTATCGGGCGCCGATTTTCAACATTATTTTTCGGAGGTATCCACTCATCGCAAAATTCTGATACGGTAAGATTAGTAGTGGCATTAATATACTACATAGACCTAACAAATCTACTCATTCTGTGATTCTTTTTCAGAAACTTATACGCGTTCTTGTTAATGAAAATCAAACCACCGTATTACCGGCGAGTCTTGGTCACCACAATGTATTTGTGATGGCCGGATATACTTTGCAAAAATGGTCTATATGCACTGGCGAAGTTGAAAAATTACAATATCAATGTACTTTGGAGTCTTTGATAATGGAGAATTTTACTCAAACTGTTTGGGTATAATATTTTTACTGTTTTACTCGTAAAATAATGTGGAGCTTTCATTTCGATAATTTCGTTTCATGACAGAATTCCGCTGATGAGAGCGATATCAACCTCTGTTTAGTCGATGCGCAGTTGATGGATTCAGTGAATCAGAGTATCGTTATTTTAGCCGCTGCGTCGAATTCAGTAGCTCCTTGCCAATTGCATTACGCTTTAGGTAGGCTTTTTGGACCTAATTAAGAATACATTACTATGATGTATCCAGTTGTGTAACAAGTTAGCTTTCATTTTTCGAAAAAATATGAAACTGTGAGAAATGAGTTTGGTGTGTTCTGGATGGCGTTATCTTGCGCAGGTCCATCATGACATCTTGAATGATCTCGTTTTATTGAAGCCCAGCAACTTTCCTGAGTTCGGTGTATATTAATTGTTACAGTTATTATAAATGTGAATGGTGAAACAGCTCCTGTTCGAATATCATCCTTTCACCTGTTGAAAAACATTGATTTCTCCGTTTTTAATGCGGATACCAGTCTCAAAAAAATATATCTACTCGTGAGTGGACAGACTGTTTACATGTATAATCATCGTTACATAATATCTACACCGGGTGAGTGACAGACAGCTAAAACGTCGAATGTGTATCAATTTCTTCTTCAAGAAGTTGAATATTTTTTTTCAGTTGTAGCAGGTTACGACGAACCGGACGTTATAGATTTGCCGGAAACCAATATTTTAGGTGGCGCTATCGTAAACAAATTACCCGTATTTTTCTCACGTATTCACGGTTTTGTCTCGGTGACGCCGTCAGATGTCATTTCGCCTCTGGATTTTGTCAATAACTCAACTATGAGTTTTGATGTGTCGACCATGTCCGAGAGATTGATAGAAGAAACGGATTTCGAAGACGTTACTTTGTATAAAGATAGTAACGCTTGTTTGAAAGCTGCATTCTTGTATTACGTCAGTAAGAAATCGGTGAGAGTCATCAGGAGCTGCAGAAAGTTGATTTCTGTTTCGTATGAACTGGATCGACATCCTCTTCTTGCAATTAAATCGAAACAATTCAATTGTAGGGCCAGGCAAGAACTATGATCAATGACATGTTTCCGGCGGATGACACTCCTGCTCAGGTTGATGCTACTTTAGATTTAGTTGCGATCAAAGTCAGTTTGGATTTGATCAATGACGTACCCGCGAAAGATCCGAGATGGGCCGATATGAAATCTGCAGGTGAGCTGATGTTCATTTTTTGTTCCGAAGTAATCGTGCAAGTTTTATAGCTGTTTTCTTTGCTTCTTAGATAGGGTCAATTTGAACAGTACTTTATCGCAATCCCTTCAAATTCAGAGTCAATTAGAAGAGAAACAGCAAGCTTTGGATTGGTTTATATCTTTTCTTCGAGAAATGGGCTTGTGGAATCGTGTAAGTTACAATTTGTTGCGTGATTTTTTTTAACGTGTGGAGATATTAATAATTATTTTGTGATGGGTAGCTTGGAGCAGTAACGTGGAACAACGTGACCATTGCGACAACGTATGTGTTTGCTGAACAAGCGGAAAAACTTATTGCGGCAGTTGTGTTGAAAAAAATGCAACATAAGTAAGATCATCTAGAGAAACATTTTCAAAATGTTGTCTGACGTTTGTAGTGAAAACTAAGTTCTCCAATTCTATTTCGTAGGCATCCTCAGATGTTTGAGACTGTGATAAAAGCCGTCGTCAAAGATGAAGATATGATCTCCGCAAGTGGATTGACGGCATTTGACTTATTTTATCGGAAGGTGATTGTTATTATCTTCAAATCTTGAAGTTCGGAAATATTTTAGGTCGTAGTTTTATAGACTCGAACTTAGATGTGAAAGCATTCGGTTTAGGGGAGATATTAAAAGGAATTATAAGCTAAGCATTCTCCAAGCGTTGTGTGTTTTCAAACTTCATTCGTTACTTTGCTTCCCTCTTTTAGCGATAGCTAAATGGAAAGCATTTTCTAGAAGAAGGAAAAGATGCAATTCGAAAACGTTTCGATATAATAATTTGTATCATTTTTGAATTGTTACATCCAGGTGAGCATCGTACACAAAGCGCTAATTAAATTGGTCGAACATTGCGAGGAAACAGTTTGTCGCGAACATAGCATTCAGAACGTCGTGAAGATAGTTAACGATACTAATTTGATACTTTTGGTAAAAAATCTCATTCTAAACATTTACTCTTCTATTATTTCGTGAATTACAATTGGTGCATTCTCTATGCGATTCAGCGCGTACTGGAAGAAATCTCTCTATTCAGACAAGAGAAAGGAATCGTTTTTGTTCCGAATCCCACATCAATGGCGAGTTTCAAAACTGAAATGTCATCGTGGACTGCGGCTCCAGGTCGTAACGGACTGAAAGATTCTCTTGTACTTCAGGTATGATCTCATTTTGCCGTATTTCTCATCGACGTGCGCATTTATATAATAGAAAATTTACACAATTACAGTCTGGTTTAACTCTGAAATACGGTATCAAATGCGTGAGCGGATTATCGCAGAAGCAAGAACTAATAAACCAGTTGATCTCCTTAAGTTCCATCATCTTGGAAGGATGGAAAATACACGTAGAAAGTGTAAGTGATCGAAAGCCTCGGTACGAATACTTACTCAATCAGTACGAAAATGAGAGGCTAGCTTTAATACAGCCGTTTAGTAAGTACCTAACTATTACTATGCTTGATTAATGATTCAAGCGTGTCATAAAAATTTATCAATTTCAGTGGACTTGGAAGAGTTTGAGTCGGCCGCTACACTCGCTGAAAAATACTTGGATTTTACGATCCTTGTTCAGCTATGCGACAAAACGAATGACGACGAAAGACTTACGTATTATATGGATAAATACGAAAAAAAGGTGCGAGTGAATTTTTCTACCTAAACATTGGAAATTCGCCGAGCTCACGCCTTATCTCTTATTGCAGGATTTCGCACAATTTCTTTTCTCGTGGTACGTCCGGGAGAAGAAGCAAGCAAAGCTACTATCGCAATTCCGCTCGAACAAGAAACATCAACAAGCCCTTGCAAAGTTCCTAGTCGATCATCCAACATTGGCCTGGCTTCATGCAGTTTTCTGTGGAAATTATGATCAAGCCGCAGAGGTATTACTGAATTTGGCATTCCAAGAAATTGAGTCGATGCTACGGAAGAAGGTTAGTTCTTTCACCTACGGAGGGAGAGTGCATTGCCTAACGTCATTGTGTGATTGACGATTGTGCATTACAGAGTATGCTGACGATCGGAAAATTAGCGTTACTAGCTTCCGGTACTCAAGAAGGTATGCTATTCGACAAAGTATGCAAGGAAATCGATCTAATTTCTTATCAAGAAGATCTCCCTGAGTCAGTTTTGAAAGCGTTCGACTACAATTTCGAAACTATGAGAGTTTTCTTACCGCCAGAACTAATTCGAGTATGTATTCGCGACCATTTTAGAATCATGTCTTCCTAAAATTTAATACGAAATTTCATCACTTAAATTTGTTTTTTGTTTCAGTTCTATACTTGCGAAGAGAATGTAAATGCCAACGAATTTGATTTCAATAAAGCTTTAGACTTGTTGCATTTCGTCGACGATGATATAGAAGAGCAAGAACTAAGGTAGGATTAATAATTAGAGAAGAAAGATGGGAAGGATGAATACTTCAATCTAATTGTGCGAATTTTCCTCGACAGACACGAAATCTGGTGTAAAGCCATTTTACGAGATTCTTGGCCCGCAGATAATGTTGATATCGAAGATCCGATCGAAAGCATAAAAAGTTTCCTCTTCTTCCGAGTGATAGAATTCGGATTAGATAAAGGTAAGTGTCGGCAATTTTTCATATTTATAAAAATATTGGTCGGACATTACATAAAATGGGAATTGTTGCAGGTCTAGACGTGATTTCAGCTTTACCGCCTCTCGACAGATTGTTAAAGAGCGAAGATCTAGGCGAGTTGACCGAAAATAAGACTTTCCAGTACCTACTGAAAGTGGGTTACGAATATTATTTCAATCAAAATGAGACGGAGTGATTATTTGGTAAACCAATAATTTTTTTTGTTTTTTTTTTTTCTCAAATTATTTTTCCATTTTAGTTGGTTTTTTATGAATTTGTACAATAAATAAAGTAAAGTGCTTAAAGAAGTAGATCATTGCGAAGATGTAATAAGGAAACTGTGAACACAGTCATCAAATTAACAAACAAAAATTATATAATAGACAGAAAAGCAGATGAGACAGAATCAATAACAATGAAAATAGAACTAGATGTACGCAGTTCATTTGATGACGGTTATTTTTCTTAGGCGAGGGATGCACGTTTATTCAGTGAGGTTTTCTAATTATGTTATCTCGTCCTTTACCAACACCGATCCACTCCACTAGAAATGGTAGAACATTCAAGTTAGAAAAGAGTTTATCCAGAGTAGTATTTAGATGAATCCGTTTTACTTACCAGGAACTTGTACCAATTCTTCTATTTTCTCGATGTACCGTTTCGCATTCAGTGGTAAATCTTCGTACTTTCTTATTTGTTCTATGTTTGACTTCCATCCTGGTAACGTTTCGTATATCACCTGTATTCAAAAGAAAAGAATGAAAGAATTGTTCACAGCCTGGATTGAATTCAGCAACATGATACGCACTTCAACATTTGACAATTCAGAGGCACTGGACGGAACGTAGGAAATGGGTTGACCATTCAGCTTATATCCGATTCCTAATTTGATTTCATCTAACGAATCCAGGATATCCAGCTTGGTTATGCATAGCCTGTCAATAAATACAATATTTAACTTTTTCAAAGCAATAAAACGGACGCTATAGTTGGGAATCTAGAATTTGCACCTGGTGTAGCCATTGAGCATGGTCGAATATTGAAGCATGGGTATATCTAACCACCCGCAGCGCCGTTTCCGTTTCGTCGTGACACCAATTTCGCCTCCTTTTTCTTGTAAAAACTCACCTATTTCCTGAAATAAGAAGAACAAAGCTTTAGAATATACAGTCGAAACGACAAGGGAAAAGAGGTTTTAAATTATAAGGATATGAAGACGTCACGCCCTCTCTCAATTGCCTTGTCAACACGAACACAATTTTTTCAAGTAAACAGCTTAAACTCGAAATCTTTTCAAGTTCCGAAAATAAGTCAACGTAACAGACCATGGTAATTTCTGGAGTTAAGAATTTTGGATACGGAAGTTCATATTTCGCTCTCTCTCTCCCCCCCATGCTTGAAGACATTACTTCGTCAAAAAACTGTCCAACTTAGAAAAGATAGCCCTTGGTTTTGCAAGTCTATAGCAACATTTTTTGAATGTTGGTTACCGAAAGTTTGCCAGGAAGAGAATAGAGTTGAGAAGATGCATATCTGACGTGAGAAATACATTACAAAATATGAGACAAATTATAAATGTTAATTAGTACTCACATTTTTCTGTTCAGTTGGAAATGGTCCGTCTCCAACTCTCGTAGTGTACGCTTTTACGACCCCGACCACATCACCGATGGTTGAAGGAGGAACACCAAGACCAGTGCACACACCGCCAATACTGCAATTCGACGACGTCACGTACGGATAGGTACCTGCGAAGATAAATTCAATCAATACCTGGATATTATGAACAAAACAAACTTCAACTCCGTGCTATCTGCTTACCGAAATCGATATCCAACATGGCGGCATTAGCACCCTCGACAAGAATTCGTTTACCTTTCTTCAATTCATTATTTATGAAATAAACTGTTTCAATAACTAGGGGTTTCAGTTGTTTGGCGTACTCTTCGTATCGTTTGAGTTCCGCTTCTCTGTCAATTTGTAGCGACGGGAACATACGTTGATGCATTTCAGCGAGAGTGTGAAACCTAGATCGAATACATCAAAATTTTGGTTATAATAAACGAATGAAGTAATTCACTTTTAGTCTCTAAGTTGCTAGAACGATTCTCATTGGGCCAAGAAAAAACCTATCTTTCTTTCTCAAGTTTCAGTATGCAAATTGAAGACGAAACGGAAATCATTAAGATGAAAATGTTCTGTACCAACCTTAGAGCTGGATTGAACATTGTTCTAAAGAGATGTTTACACACTTGCAAAGGCAGTGATGGCTGCAGTTTTCCAATTGTAGATAAGGAATGAAAACATCACAGGTTTTCTCTTTCAATGCGTGCAAACCTCTCTCCGAAAGAACTTTGGGTCGGATACAAAGCGGAAGACGGGGGGGGGGGGAATTCGACGAGCCCCCTCCTTGCACGACTGACTCTTAGAGTCAATAATTGGAAGGAAAAGAGAGAAAGTTTTCCGCGCAGGGTTGTCAGGTCGAAAGTATGGCCATTAGCAAGCCCGAACCAAAGTTGGGAAAGTACTGTTGTACATCTAGGAGAGTCTGTGCCGAACCAATGACTGAACGCAAGTAATGCACAGGAAGGCCATAGACCTCCAAAATAAGATCCGACAGAACAACCAGATTTTGACGAAGGCGGGCAAAGGTAGCACGGTAGTGTTAATGGATAAGAAGGACTACGCCCAAAAAGTGGAGTCGTGAATCGCTGTTAATGGATATCAAGAGCTGACAAAGGACCCAACACAGAAATACCGAAAAGATCAGAAAGCTGTGTTGAAACGGAACGATGTACCTGGCAATGGAAGGACGCTTGAGATGATCCTGGTGGCACCAAAACTCAAGGAGCTCGTAAAACTCTACAAAACAAGCCGTCCGATGAGACCCATGGTCAACTGCATCTACTCACCATGCTACAAGATGGTAAAGGTACATTCGTGAAAGAAAACTACCAGTTTGCACCGAGAAAAAGCATCAACGGTAAGCTGATGTAGTAACTGGACAAGTTGGAAATCAAGAGCAACGCTAAGCTAATATCCTTTGATGTGACAAACATGTATGATACCATACCAAAGGAGGAACTTCTCACCCAGCTCAAAAAAGAAATAAAGAATGGATGTCACAAGAACCCTGATGGACCAACGTACGCCTACATATTGGTAGAGATCTTGAGCCAGAACTACTGCTGCTTCAATAACAAGTTCTATACAGGGTTGCTCAGGAAAGCCGAAGCCATTAGCCGTTGGTCAAGCAATTTTTATCCAAAGAATGCTAGCCATTAGCTAGCTATTGAATTCACATTAGCTGTTAGCTTAGCCATTAGCTATCCAAATTGGAACTGCTAGTGCTAACGGCTAATACTTTCTCTTCACCACCCCTCACCCCACCGCATCAGAGTGAATTGCCGCATTGTTTTGAGTCATTTAAAAAAAAATCAAGCCTGGGGAGCCAGTGATTTCTGGCTCCGGCTCCGGCTTCAACTCCTGGCTCCTCGAAAGAGCGGAACGGAGCCGGAGCTGAAGCTCTTGATCTTCAGAGCGGAGCCAGAAGAAAAAAAAGAGCCAGCTCCGGCTCCAGCTCCTGGCTCCAGTTTCTGAAAGAGCGGAGCGGGGCCAAAGAGCTGGATTTTTGCAGCGGAGCCGGAGCTAGCTGAAGCTCTTGATCTTGAACCTCAAGGAGAAAAAAAACAAGCAGAGCTAATATTATTAATTTCGAGTCCCTAGTCGGGTTGTCTTTAATTCAAGCTTCAAGCCTTAGGGCTTTGAATTTTGAAATTTGTCGAATTTTTCTTCTTTTTTTTGTCATTTTGACTGAAGATCAGCTCCTGAGCTCCTTGAAAAGGAAAGAGCGGAGCAGCTGCCAAAGAGCTGAGGAGCTGACCAAAAGAGCGGAGTTATCGACTCTTTTCAAGATCAAATTATGGCTCCAGCTCCTAGCTCCGGCTCCCCAGGCTTGAAAAAATTTTCATAGAAAGAAATTGTTTCCCGATTCCAAAATTTGTACCCACCTTGCTAGCGGCTATCGTCCACGCGCAGCGACGACGTAACAGACGCTAGTTTTCAATATTAGTGCGCTACTTACACCTCTCTCACTCAACATGAGTTCCAATAAGAATACATCAAAGTATATGTGAAAAGTTGGGACCCACAAAAGCGGCTCCTCTCTCATTCTCGGAGGCAAAATTAAGCTCTAGTTTTGGGGCGCAGCTCTAGGCTCTTTATAGAGTTGTTTGGCTGTTTTAAATGAGCCGACTCTTCTTGCTCTTAATTCTCAAGGAGACGCCTGAATTCCAAAGTCTCTTCTCAATTTAGCTAATTTTAGCGCTCCAAAGAACTTGAATATTCAGTCTTAGAGCGTTGTACAGCTAAGAAGCTTCAATACTTCAGTGCAGCTGGCTCATTTAGAAACTAATAAAATGAAAAAAAAAGAGGCCATGGCCCTGCCCATAAGTCAAAATTGATTCGAATACTAGTCAATTCAATCAATAAAGCAATAATATTTTACTTCGTTCACGTTACTTTACAAGTATGTTAGGCTAAGTGGCTCATGGGCTCACTTGTTTTCCTCGTCTCGTCCCTATTTTTAGCCTAGCATATCAATAGTAGATTGTATGTTAGGCTGAGTGCGTTGCTTACGGGCTCACTCACTCCGCCCGTTAGCCTAGATTATATCGTATGTCAGGACGAGCATTAGGCAGCTACGAACCAAAATTTTTTTCAAGTCACTGAGATAAATAAAGGTCACTGTGTGACAAAATATCGTGACCGTTTTCGCGACGATTTCCCAACAGTAATTCCGACCAAAACAGGCCTACTAAGAGCGTAATATAGAACGAACTACAAGATCAAAACCCCCAAAATAGGCCTAGTACTACTACAGGCTCATATCACACTGTAAGTCAGGCCTATGGTGTAATAAAAGTAGCTAAGGTCGAAACCTATAAAGCGTAGCATAGGCCTAGTAACGGGAAGTAGGGAAGGTCGGAGTTTCTCCAAGTCCCTGAAAACTCATGGGTTCTTCAACGGAGTTGAATGAGGGGAGGCAGGGAACCTGTTCTATGAGTCTTGTAATGTTTGAAACGTTGTATACCTGGCTCAATGAAGGGGCGAGGCCAATTGGGGGATGGAGTATTGCATATCTAGTAACTTGAAGGAGCTATTTTAATCGGGCTATCAGTGCTGCCAGATCTATGGATTTTCAATTTCCGAAAGAAGTTGAGATTTTTCGACAGATTTTGCGTAAAATGCGGATTTCTTGGGCTCGAGGGAAAAGTACCTCTGTCGCTTGTTTGAGAAATACTTTTCTCCGGGTCATCACAGGCTAAAACTGCTCTTCTGTAACACTGAATCGTTCAAGGGAAAGTACCTCAGTTAGAGGTATGAGAGATGCCTGTCAGATTACAAAACAGAGGTTGAGAAACTAAGTTTTCTCAACCGTGATTATGCTCGTACTAAAGATCTTAATCAGTAGCTTGAACAAGGTTGATCCGTACTTAGTTAGGACGGCACTTAGGAACCAGTAATCTTTTTGATATTTATATTTAAGAAATTTTCAGGGAAACCATGAATAGTTATTTCATACCGTTTTTGTATTTGCGCCAGGGTTTCTTTTACACAAACATTATCACTACCTGAGATGATGATATCGTCAACGTAGGCTAAAAGTATCGTAATTAGACCATTATTATTTTTTGTGTAGAGACACGATTCCCTCTGACATCTACTGAAACCAATCGATAGCATGTACGAGTTGAATTCTCTATTCCAACACATTGGTGAGATTTTCAAACCATACAACGCTTTGTTCAACTTACATACGAACTTTCGATTATCATACTCTATAACCTGCGGTACGCTAACATATTTTAAACGATCTATTTCAGCATTTAGGAACGCGTATTTCACGTCAATTTGTACCATATCCCACTGATATTTTACAGAGTGAATAAATAACCACAGTATCGTTGCTACCGACGGTGTTGGAGATGCTTTATCTTCAGGAGAGTAAATTTCTTTATCTCTGCAACCAACTGCAACTATTCGAGCCTTGTACGTGCCGTTGGTTTTAATTGTAAATAGCCACTTAAGAGGGACAACTGACATATTTTTTGTACGATTAACAATATCCCACACCTTGTGAGTAGCTATACCTTCGAGTTCTTTTTCAACAGCTACTTTCCATTTATCTTTTTCAGGACTTTTCATTGCTTCTTCATATGTCATGGGAACATTGTTGTCAAGGACATGCATATTTTCAAATGACTCAAAATATCCTCCGCCTGTTTCCACAGAGCACAGATTTATACAAATATTTTCACCTTCATCCCAGTCATCATCAATATCATATTCGAAAACAGATACTTTGTCATCAGACTGATCTAAAGGAGTACTTTCACTTACTAAATTTTCAGCGGATACATCTTGCAGAACAAGTGTATCGGCAACTTTATCATTGTTATCTTCCCCCTCCTCTAGAGGTGACAGGACAGCTTGTGAATATTCATTGCATGAGTTATTATTCTCATGAACAATAAATGTATCATATTTCTGAGATTGAAACTCATGTTTGTACAGTTCTGACTCATAAATTGTGACATTGCATGTGTCCAGAACTTCTTTGGAAACTGGATTATAAACACGATAACCTGTATTGGTATAGCCAATCAGGTACCATAAACTAGATGATCTAGGATCAAATTTTTTACCTTTTGGAATATTTTCATGAAGCACACTTACACGTGAACCAAAGATACGAATATTAGTCAAGTTGGGTATCTTCTGGTACAATTTTTCAAACGGAGTTATAAAATCCAAACTTGAGTGAGGTGTTCTATTGTAAATATAACAAGCCGCTTCAACGGCAAAATCCCACAACCCTGTAGGAAAACCGCTGTCACATAAAAGCGCTCTTGCCCTATCCTGTATTGTGCGGTTAAGACGTTCCACTGTCCCATTGTGTTCATGACAAAATGGCTCAGACTCATCACGAACAATATCATATTTTTCAACTACAGCAGTCATTTTCTCTCCAGTAAATTCCATACCTCGGTCACATCTAAGGGTTTTAAATTGACCAGGGCCAGGAAATTGACTCTGAAGAAATCTAAGAGCCTCGAGCATACACCGGGCAGTCTCTAGCCCACTTTTAGATTTTAACATAAAAACTTGGAGAAACCGAGTAAAATCATCTACAACACACATGACATAAATATACTTGGTTTGAAATGTTGATGGAGTTATTGGACCCATTAGATCAGAGTGTATTATTTCACAAGGTCTTGAGGCTCCTTCTCTGTCCTTATCAAATGTTTTACGAGTTTGCTTTGCACTTGCACAAATTAAACAGTTTTCAATAGTTAAATTACATAACATTTCACCAACTCCCTCACTTACATATTTTAATTTATGCACTACGCTTGGGGAGATATGACCCATTCTTCTGTGCCACAACTCTCCTTGCTGTTTTAGTAAATCTATCTGTTCTGGAGAAAGTTTCTTTACTAACTTCCTTCTACAATTATTGTTACTTTTACGTCCTACTTTAAAATGGGATATTCTATCTTCAGAACCTTTATTAATTAAGTTCCACTTAGATGAGTTTAGCTTGGGACTACCAGCTTCATATACATTTGACGTTATTTTTCTCACATTACTAATTATATCATTTATTTTAAAATTCTTAGATCCACTATCACCTATTACTCGACTCCGTAAATAGTATAAATTTCCATACATTTCAATGGGAGCAATTTTCCTTCTCAATTTCTTGCAGAATACAAACCCACTTAATGCCTCTAATGTGAGTGATGTTTTAAATTGCTGATTCATGCTAGCTACACTTATTATAGGTTCATCAATTTCTGGTATAACTTGCACATTTTTAAGTTGAATTATCACTTTACTCTTCCCAGAAACTAATAATATCAATAAAGTACCTTCTCCAATCGATAATGCACTATTTTCTTTGCCTATAGTTTTAATAGCACGTGGTACTTCAAACTCATTATATTCAAAGAGATGATGTTCATCTCCAACTGCATGGTGCGTTGCAGCACTATCAACCAAACAGACTAGAGACGTATCAAAAGCGTCACATATTGTAGATAGAACAGAATACTCACTTTCTTTTTGAGGACAATTTCGAGATTCGTGTGAGGGACTTCCGCACTGGAAGCACACTCGTCCCTCATTTGGACAATTATCCTTATTGTGGAAATACAATCCACACTTCCCGCACATCAACAATTTCTTTTCTTCAAAAGTCATACCATCCAATGTTTTTAGTTGAGACGGTGAGTACAATGGATGAGTTTTTGGTTGAGCCGTATTAATCGTATTCCTTGCCCTGAACTGAGTTGCTTTACCATTATTTGTAGATTTGCCCTGAAAACTGGATTTCTGAGTATTAAATGGTTTAAAAGTCGAAATTGAAGCATTATCCATCTTAGGATTTTTGTACGGGATATTATTTTCTTGGAAATGAGCACTTTTACCATTTGAGTTTGAATTAAAGTTCACGTAACTTCGTTTGCTTGCAGAAGCATACTTTTCATGATCGAAGGCTAGAAACCTATCTTTTACATAATTGAAAGTTATGGTTTCCCTGGATAACGAATTCAGCGTTGAATTAAAGGTGCACATTGGGGAGCGATGATCATAGATACCATCAATTTTTTGCACAAATATTGTTGCCGAGTACTCATCAGAGAACGTGGTCCCCAGTTCTCTGTACTCCGACATAAGAGCCTCAAACCCTGTTACAAACCTCACTGGATCAAATCCAGGCCGAAAACGTAAGTTTATGAACCGATTATGCAACTGGACAAGGTCCTGGATCCGCCCCCCTCCAAATGTTTCCTTCAGATGTTGCATTGCTTGGTATGCCGTAAAGATGTTACTTCCGCTCAATTGAGTTTGTATATTTTTTGAAACCGTTGCCTTCAAGTATTGGAACGTTTGCGCATCCATTGTGACCCTTCTCGTTGGCGATACATTTACCTTGGACCCCGTTTCTGTTTCTACAAAAGGAAGTAAACCAAGAGCCTTCAGGTCCAGCTCCACCATACTTTTCCAACTTTTAAAATTTTTGTGACCGACTAATTTCTCCCTTTCTTCTATGTTACGAATGGAAAAATTTGGAGTCACGTACGCTCGGTCGGCAAGAATATTATTTGTTATAACCATTTTGGAAGCCAAGGCGTCCCCTGCTGCCACCGCCGCTGTTTGATTTCCCAAGATATTATTTACCTTTTCCATTACACATTTTTCGATGTACTCATTAATGTCTATAGATTCATTCGTCAGACTTGTCGGATTATTCCCCGCGTTGTTCACCAAATTGCTTCCCGCGTCATTTATTAAATTGTTTCCCGCATCGGTGTCGTCATTCATTTCAGTCTCTAGGCCGTTATCATCAGCGAGCAACGCATCTTCATTTAGCATTATTGAATCGGAATTAGGATCACAGGAAAGACCGGATCAAAGACGATAGAGATAAAAGAGGAAAAAAAAATCGTAAGATAATTAGTGACAGAAATCACGGTTGATGTCAGATTACAAAACAGAGGTTGAGAAACTAAGTTTTCTCAACCGTGATTATGCTCGTACTAAAGATCTTAATCAGTAGCTTGAACAAGGTTGATCCGTACTTAGTTAGGACGGCACTTAGGAACCAGTAATATGTGAGCGTGTAGAAGGAAAAGGGTGGTTTCACCAACCAACCTCAACAATGCCATTCTTAGGATCGTTATTGAGAAATCATTCACCAACATACAGTATACTGGACTTGAACTAGGCTTTGATTCCTCCTTGTATTACACTAGCTTCATACTAGTATAGATCATAGGAGGCCGAGCTATTGGAGAGGAATTGAGAAAAAAGAGGGGGAAGTCGAAAAGAAGTTTGACCTTCGGAACTAAACGTGATAGTCCGAGCTATGGGTGATAAGAGGGGGACTTGGAAAAATTTCAACTTCCAAGCTACAAGCGATAGGACGAAAACAAAAATTTGTCCAAGTCCCATGGTTATGGTCAAGTTAGGTTAGGTTGACTCCCGGACGATGGACGTTTTTTCCAAAAAGACCCCCCGACAAAACAGGTTCCCTGTTGAAAAAGTAGGTCAACGTCACTGATGACGTCACCAAGCTTGAAATAAAACCGTGGCGATTCCTTGGAACGATTTATGACAAATTTTGCATGAGTAACCCTGGAAAACCGTCATCGAAACAAAATAACGAATGAATGGAGACCGTGGGATAGAAAAAGAAGCAAAGGCCAGCTACAAGTTGGAGGGATGATATCGTGAAACTAACAGGGATTATGAGGAATAGAAAAGCACAAAATACGGAGGCATTGAAAAAAGAAATCTTCTGGCGGAGCCAAAAAGAAAAAGATCATGTTTCATGTCGAGCCCAGTATAGAACTAATATAATCAAGCAGCCTAGTTTAGGCCTAATACCTGCTCATTCGCGGGGGTCAAATTTCACGCAACTCATAGACTCAGAGTACAAACAGAAAATTATACTTCGGGCGTTTGCAAGGAATTCAAAGTAAAGATCACTTACATCAATCTCGATTGTATCGGCATATCAATCTCGATTATATCGAAACATCGATTCTATATTTGTGCTTCAACAACTAGCATACTGTATATTAGTCTAGTATGATGAAGGCTCAAAGCTAGAATATTATAGCGATCATAAAGCTAGTATACCTAGTATATAAACTGGGCAAGGTGAACTCGCAAATTTTCGAAGACGAGGGTGAAAGGGGGGGGGGGGAGCACTCGGAAAATTTCAAATTAGTGTCAGGTCAGAGTAAAGACATGAAGCATGTCAAAAATTGAGGGAGGCCTATGCCCTGAGGGGATGAGTAGTTTTAAGGATTGGAGGTAGGTATATAAATATGTAGAGAATCACAGTCACTACGGAATGATTGCTGATCTCATTTTATTTCACCTATTCATGTTCACAGACTTCGGGTGTGAAAAAAAAACCGCAAAAGATCACAGATTCGCTGTATAAATCTTGTATTCTATTTAGAGCCCACGCGGAAGAATTTCAACGGGACTCATTGCATCGAACGGCCTTCAGAAAAAGGGTAGCAAGCTTTTCTGCCTCACACTGGAGGGGAAAGCTCGCATATTTTTAACTCAAGAGTCTGAAGTTTGCCCTAGGGCTGCGAGTGAAAGCTAAAATTGAAGTTGGGAGACAAGAAAAAAAGCAATTCGACTTTCAATAGAGCTGAAGAAGCAGCTCCAGAAGAATCCAGGAGCCGGACTTAGATCTCAAGAGTCACGATTTCGAAAAAATCGTAGCGCCTGGCCGTCTATCAACAATTCATCGAACACAATATCAACCTCTTTTTGTGGATAGGAAAAGGTGTCGCCAAGCCCTCCCATGTTGGGCGGGCCGACCGAAGCCTTGAGTAGGAGAATCGGTTTCACCATCGTACCATTTCTCTCGCAACGCCTCTGGATGGCCGTACATTCCAAAACTCAAAAGACTCATCACTAGAAAACATTTGATTTTACTCGGTCTAGGGCAATTCAGATACCATGTTTTTACTTCAAATACTCATAAATTCAAGTTGACACTCATCAGGCCAACTCGAATTAAAAATGTTAACTTATCTTTCAACTTATACAATAGACTGCCTTCAACTCGAGAACATGCTTATTTGACTAAAGCAAACAGCGAGTCTACTACGAGGAATTCGAAAATCGCGAAATCGAGAAAAATTCCTCGGTTCATTATTCAATCGCGTCTGCCTTTGATAGCGTATTCAGTAAATAAAATAATGCAGACTCCTATGTACGAGTAATCAACCGCAAGTAAGGAGTGTTTGTCTCGAACATACACAATGGAGCGACGGAAAATAGTAGACAGACTATAGAAATAATAAACGGATGAAATTTCAGTCGAGATACGCAGACTAGAGTCAATAATCCGTCAAAATTTTACACAAGCAATTTTACAGCGTATTTGTCAACAATATAAGTAAGTGGCGGAGACAACGACGATAATAATGAGATAAAAAGCGGGTCATGCTCTTCATTAACCTTAGTCATGATAATACTGAACATAAAAAATAATTACTCAATGTGACTGAAAATGGTACGCAAGAAAAATTAGAAGAGTTGATTAGGTCCTATAGCACATCGATTATACGTATATATTACTTTGGGTTAAGAAATTGGGCAAATTTTGTTAGCTAACCTTGAAACGTGCAGCCGTAGAGATGCTAAACGTTTCTCGAATACTAACACCTTCGCCAAAACCACGTACGCCCCGAATTGTGCCAAAATGCGCGTTCGCTTATTTTTCTCCGTCATTCATTCTACACAAGGTATGTATTCGAAAAAAAAAAAAAAAATGAAATGGCAGCGCACGCTTTCAGGGTCGAAGAGAATCATTCATGAGTAAATATCGTACATCTTCGTTAATGTGTGGGTCAAATAAGATAGAGCATCCGTTCTGTCCCATTAACCACGACTATTAAGAGCCGAAACTAGTATTTCTATCTGAGCATTTCCTTTGCTAAATTCCTCGACCGCTTATCTCAAGATTCTTTCCGAACCTACAATTACGAAGGAATTCAAAATTAACTTCATACGCCGTTTTAATCGTCAGAATTAAACGATGACAAGAGTTGATAATGACAAGTGCGGCGGCGGCAGGATTACGATCAGCTGTTTTTCGCCCGCGCATATATTTTGCAACGGTCGACAGTTAAGGACGCTGGCGCCACCGTCACCAATTACAACATCCGGTGTCGATCGCAACAAGTTATACCCTTACTTAATGCTACGACTTTAACGATGCAGTTACCCTCGGAGGTCAAGTAGGGCGCACCGAGACCAGAGCTGGGCGCGAACTGCGTCATTTTTTTTTCACACTCTCCCTCAAATCAATCTGTTAATGACCGAAATTCAATGTCTACGAACGAAGTCAACAATCGTGACTCAAACATCGCGTAGCAACGAATCAAAATGAATTATCAGTCTGTACGGCCAAATTACTCGAGTCGTTCTAGCACTTCGAGAGGCAAAATTACGTAATGTGGAATCTTACTTTTCACTGAACTGTTTAAAATCGCCGATTAGATCAGCAATACGAACACCGATACGATTCGCTTTTGATGAGTAGGACGGGCCGATGCCCTTTTTCGTCGTGCCTAAAGATTTAGTGCCTTTTTCCAATTCCTGTAATCCGTCTACGGCCTGAAAAAAAAATGATGGTAACGAAGAACATTAATATTGGTTTTTCGATTGTTTTTCATATCTCGTGCGTCGTAAACATACAACGTTAATAAGAAAATTGCATGATGAGAGGGAATATACTTGACGAAAAACAGTGGCGATGACGAATAATCGTACCAAGTACTCATGAAATATTAAGTCTAAGAAATTGTAGGTCAAGGTTCGAACGAAAGAAAAATAAAAAATTCACATGGTTTGGTACTCCAACTCGAAAATTTCGATAAAAAGTCGTCACGAGTGAGAACATGAAAGTTACGGCAACCAATTGATAAACAAAAACAGTTATAATTATGAATGATGAATTGAGAAATAAACTTGATGTGTTTTTTTTCTATAAAGAGTTCTCTTAGAACTATCTCGTGCTTTCTTTTTCGTCGAACACATCAAAAAATTCAGGTACTTTGTTTACACTAGAAATAATCATTTTGGAAAAGTAATAATGGGATTCGTCGACCTCATTCGATGTACTTGAAATTTGTTATGATTACGGTATGAGGAAAGAATTCGATTACATTGCGTATCGCAGCGATGAACAAGGTTCAACAACACTAGGAAGGAGACGATCGAGCAATGAGGAAGTTGGATTGGAGTCTTTATTACAATGAGTTCAACAGAGACAGGTTTCAAAAGTTTCAAAGTTTTAAGCAACTCGTTGAACGGTGGAAGGGCACCAAGGTCTTTGAAGTGACGTCAAATTCCTCCACCTTCTTTCAAATATTCCCTATTCAGCTTCAAACTTGTCCAAGTAAGACAAGATGGAGATAATTTTTGAACAACCCAACTCAATGGAAATAGTTTCTCGAGTGAGACTCAGACCTGAGTTGTTTCAAACCATGAGCTCATAGATGAAGGACCTCGAATAATTTCGAATCCCAAGAACTCCGTGGCAGCAGAGATCTCATGCAAATCCTATTTGGAGAAAGCCAAGGCTCTCACGTTTCAAGTTTTTTAAGACGTTAAAAATGTCGCGTCATAATTTTCAAATCTTTCCGACTTTTTGTATGATTTAAATTTTTCGGGACACTTCGGAATATTTTGAAACTCATTCGCTATCTCTGGCCTTATTAGAAATTTTGAAACTTTCCAGGTCTGATAGCCTCTTCTCGTCAGTCCAAAAAATTGTCGAGATCTGATTAACCAAAAGATTCAAAAACACTTATAGCTTGCCCAACATATACCAGTTTCTCATCAGAAGGAAGCCTCTGATATTCTTGTTTGGGATTTCATTGGTGATTTTAGAAGAACATAAACGAATATACAAAAGCGATGAATGTTGCAAGCCTCAAAAAAATCGATGACCTCGGTTAAATTCATCGGCTTTTTCCATTGCCCTTTGAATTCGAAATCCTATTGAAATTTGAACTCGATGAAGGGATTCTGAGATTTGAGGAGCAAGATGAAAAAATTTGGAATCACGTTCTACTCAAAAAATAAAAAAATGGAACACGTAAAAGGACTTCAGAAGGTCTCACCATTCTCCCAAGAACCCTACAACGCTACAAATAATTCTGGAGATGCAGGATCTTAACAATCAAACAGCTAAAGCTGCATGGAGAAATTGAGATTCAGAAAAATTTCTAGTGATCAGAGCTCTACGACATTCCTACATAGAAGATGAAAATTTTCCCATTGCTGATGAGAATATTTAAAGGAATCGAGGATGGGAAATTCAGGCTTTCATTCTATTCCAGAAAATGAAGAGCTACCTTCAATTTCGATACATTCGTCAAAGATCTTGATATCGTCTCCTAGCAATAAGTCAGAATATGCCTGCATTATTATAGAGAAAATCGGTTATAGCTAATCGGACCATTAGAGGTCATAAAAGCCATAACGGATACTTAGTTTTGGTAGGACAATTATTCACTAGCGCAAGCTTTTTGAAAATAAAACACTTATTCGAAACATCATCGAAGACGCTCGTGCAGTTTGTTTGTAATTCTTTTGTTTATCATTTCGCACAATACGTCTCGATAAATAATAGCTGACAATAGCGAAAAACTATCCAAATTAAATGCTAATTTCCAAATAAGTCATGCAAATAATATCATACGAGCGAGATATATTGTCCAACTTTTTGCTACGGTACGTAAATGCTTGAATGGTAAGTTTTGTAACGTAAAACTCACCTGGTGGAAATCAAAAACAATATGAGCTTTATTGGATATCAATAATCGATCTTGCCATCCAACTAAACCTTTCGTTTCGTTTTTTTGCAGCTCATCAAATAGGCCGGGAAGATGGACTACGACACCATTACCTGTACGAAAAGAAAATTGGAGGTCAAAAGGGTAGTAAGGTTGCTCACAGGTGTGAGAAAATTCGTGCGATAAATTTTAATTTTGAATTGTTTCATTCTCTTCACGCCACAACCACGGCTGCCTTTTCAACTTCACCGCGAATAAAATTATTGTTTTATTGTTCAAATCGCGAGACATAAACGGAGCGGACAAATTACGCATAAATATGTCTTTCAAAAAAAATTACCCGGGTGTGATTGTCACGGTCAGCGCAAAGAAAATAATGAGCACAAAACAAAAACAATAATTCTCTCTAACGCACTCCCACATTTATATTCATTATTAATGATATTTTGCAATTCGAGATAGTGATTTTACGAAATTTTTCAATTCAGATGTTCCCTAATGGTGTCATACCTTTTTTTTTTTTTCCTCAAAAAAGACGAGTCTCATCAGGTTCTACGTTCAATTAGAAAAATCGAGAATTAAATCATTCGAGAAAATTTACAGTTATTCATATTCTAAAGTGCATTATTTAGAGTAAAACGAGAAAATTGAACTGAAACGACTGAAATTAAAAAGATATCCGTAATTTCCAAATTCTCAATAGTCTCGATTCGCTTTGAAAGATTATTAAATGCTCGGCAGTTAAGCCGAGCATTTGTCAGAAAATTTCCACACAAATACGTGATCCAAACATGTCCCTTTTTGATTTAAGAAAAACTATGCAAGTAAGTTGGATACTGTCTCAGAGACGATAAAAAGTCACTCCAGTGCCGGTATGTAAAAGATGATTATTGAAACTATATTCTTACCAATAATGGATTTGCATTCTGAATTGATGATCCCACTAGGTAAAAGATGGAAATCGTACTCTCGATTATCTACAACAACCGTATGCCCCGCGTTGTTTCCTCCCTGCAAAAGCAAATTATAAAATATTATAAATAAATCTAAGAGAATTCATTTCAAGCCCATTTTTCTAATCAGATTCATGCTCACCTGGCATCGACAGACGAGGTCAGCATCTTTAGCCAGCATATCAACGACTTTACCTTTACCTTCGTCGCCCCATTGGGCACCCAAGACGACAGTCACTCGGTTTTGCACGCGAGTGCCATTGGATGAGGAATCTCCGTTCATGTCGATGGTACGATAATTAAAAGACTTGATTTGAAAATAATTCTAAACACTATTCAAGCGCATCAGAAGGTGCGTATTTGGACTGTAAAAGCAGAGAGGGAGATAGTACTAGATGACTTCGCTTTCCAAACTCAAAAACAATATCGACGAGTACACGGCTAACTTGTACCTAGCAATTTTTTCAAGCACGACTACCGCGAAATCAGCCGAATGCGAAATGACAACTAAACAAGTTAGTACAACTGCGACGCGGATGGTTTTCTTTTATATCGTTACGTTACCGATCTGCTGAGGTGTGCTCAGTGCTCCTGCTGTTCGCCTCCTCCAACGATGATGGAATTCTCACGATAACAGCTCACGCATAATATTGTGCGAATTTTCTATCCCACATTTAATGATTCTCCACCCAGGATGTGAACGGAAGTTTCGCTTGACGCGTGAAAAATTTTGAGGGAGGGAATGCGTATGATGAGAAGAGAATTTTGTGATGGGAATCGCCGATAATATGCGAATATGCGCGTGATTCTCAAATTTTTAAAAATAATCATTCCGTAATCTCATTCATCAACCACTCAACGTGCCGTCCACGTGCCGTCCCTTATGGGCTGTGAGACGTCACGGACGTCATAGTAGCACGGGTGCAAATTTTTCGTTTTCAAGTGGCGCGCTAACATCGACCCTGTTTTTTCGGGCATGCTTCACCTAGTTACTAACACATAGACACTCACAAAATGGTGTATTGCGTGTTGCGAATTTTGCCCTCTGATAATTAATTCAATAGTGCATCAAATATCTCGAAACTGCGGATTTTTGTAGTTGAAGCTCAAAAATAAAATATGCGGCTAATTGATTTACACGAACTAATTTCATTCATTAATCTGTATTCGACGATTTAAAAATGGCTATTTTAGACGTAACTTTGAACGTTTCCTGACGATTTCTCAGAACATTCTGTAAGCTGTCAGGAAATTAGCCGCATTTTGTGTTATACACGTGTATTTTGTGTGTGTGAGTGACAAGGTAGAGCATACTTTCAACTAGAGCGCTTAACGAGGGGTGATGGAGTGATATATATTTAGGTGATGATTGATGAACATTTTTTGTCATTGGTTGTAATTGAGGCCTTCATCGAGTCTGATCTCTGATCTGTGATATGATTTTGGACTGGGAAGCAAGTCTGAGTCTCATATTTAGTGATTCACAATCTGGATATTTTCAAATATTTGAAAGTGTATTTCTGGTTTCTTATTCCTTACAATTATTCTCCTTAGATAAATACAAACAAAATAGAATCAAACTCGAATATTATATTATTCTTTTGTAGGCCGACGGGTCATCACTTCTGGCTTCAGTGCCGGTCTAAGGTGCCAGGCCCAGCCAAGTATGAACATTTTAGCCAACTTCGGTCTTGAAACTAGCTTCCATCGTTCAGCCACGACCGTTGTTCAGCCTAAAAAACATATTGTAACCAATATTTATCGACCATACTGCAAAAATCAGTAGATACATTTCTACACCCCCCTCCCATTATTTCTAATATATGTATCCTACACCGTCCGTTTGTGACGTCGAAGGTTTGTGATCGTTTGTATAGGTTTGCATATATCCTACTTTATTGTTTGTATATAAATTCTCTTGCAACTAAATTACGGAATTGTTTTCATATTGTCTGTTTATGCTGATTATCTTAATCTGTGTTGCGACGCAGATAAGTATTAATATATGCGTCGCGAGCCTCTTGATTTGGAAAATCGAGATCGTACCATTTTCGCTTCGGGTTGAATTTTTTAACTGACAGGTAACCATTGTAGAACATTAGCGGGCGTACGTCAACGTATGGCAAACGAGTGATATTGAAATCATCCTGTCGTAATCGTAAACGTACTGTCGTCTCATTCAGAACCTGACCCTCAGGCAAGTTACCCTGACCCTTTGCGTCTATCAAAGCCGAGCGATTTCGCGAAATATACCAATAGTTATCCGCTTTTTTTGCCTGTAAATAACGTAAAGTCGATTCTGGATTGCAGACCGTAACCTCTTTCTCGGTAAATCGGTACCCACCATACCAACGACGCACCTCACTTAAAATGTCTTCTTCCGAAATATTTTCTTCTTGATGGTGGCTACGTTCTTTGGCAATATTTCGTATATAATCGCCGAAATACGTCTTCACTTCTGCTTCGGTAAATCCCATCATAGTAGCGTAAACTGGATCCATTTCAATTTTCACCATATGAACTACGTCCCCGCCAACCCACGAGAACTTGTTTAAGCCGAAGGCAAAGGCAAATTTCACCCTCGGATTTTGGATACTGCGAGTTACAAATTTAAGAAAAAAAGCAATCGTTTGTCGATGATCATCAGCCAGTGCGATCGCTTGAAAGTCGGTCGGATTTTGAATGTTATTTGTGATGGGGGCGTCGTATTCGTCGACCAGAACAGCGATCTCTTTTCCAGTTTTGTTCGACACGTGGTACATCAGTTCTATAAGTTCACCTAAAACCATAGATTCGTTCGTGGGCACTCCGTGCGACACAGCGAAGTCCTTAAGTTTCGCCATTAGGTCATTGTCAAACGCTATTGAACTGCTCATGTCTAACTGCGAGAAATCTATTCGAAAAATTGTATATTCGGTCCAGTCGTAATTGGAGTTGTATATCTCAGTTCCTTTAAATAGTTCTTTGTTGCCTTTCAATATCTGCTCCAAGGTACTGAGAAATAACGTCTTCCCAAATCCTCGAGGTCGCGATATCAAACAACTACGACCTTGTTCGATCAAATGTAATGCAAAATTAGTTTTATCTACGTAAATATAATTTTCCTGGAGAAGTTGTTCTATATCTTGCACTCCTATAGATAGTTTTTTCAAATCATCTTGTTGATGGAGTTCCTGTAGATTTTCTGGGCTCACATCTGCATTCGCTGAAATAAAATAAATAGGTAACGTTATAAGTCTATTTGTTTCGGTTGAATTCAAACTCAGATTGATTATCTGGCCGCCCTCGGTACAAAGCATGTTGAACTCTTAATTTTTAAAAATTTTATTCTCCTTTTTTCATCGAAAAGTGCAGTCAGAGTTTGAGGAAAATGATGAATACCTACGTACCTGGCCGTGAAATTCAAAAAAGTATAGTGCCTTATCAGCTGCCTGCAGCTCATGTGTACTATGCTATTTAATGGGAGGCGTCAAAAAAATTAGAGTAGAGAGCAAAACCTTCGTTAAAATTTCAACATGTAGTCTCATAGGACGGCAAAAAAATTGCAAAATAGTGCCTAAAATCTGGTCGGTCACATTACAAATTTCATACTGTGACTTAGGACAAATTAACTTTTTTCAATATGAACAAATACATTATTTTGTGAAACATCCAATAGGCCAAATAATGTGAGGCGTGATCTAAAATTGGAGAAATACAATTAAATTGATCGAGCCAACAATTGTGGATAACCCACTCATACCAAAAGCTCGACTAGGTAGGTATTCCAATAAAAGCGGAATGCATAATTTTCAAGTTTGAATCTATCTTCCAAATTCGTAAATTTGATGCTTTCTTCGTTGATGGCAAATAACGTTGAAAATGCAATTTTTAGCGCCGAAAATATCTCCAAATTCCAAAAAATTATCGAATTCTTGGTAGCTCATAATAATAATTTTTAAAGTCGTCATGAAATGTCGAAAAAACCAAACTTGGAAAAAAAAATTAGAGGCCATTGCAGGTTTGCAATGGCAGCGAGGAACGGAGCCCGCAACCTCCCGCGCTCGCGATCACGTTGACGCGAAAATACCCCCTCAGAAAATGAGTTGGCTGGGCTCTTCTCAGTATACTGCATGCTAGACCTGCTATAATGAAGGCTGGAAATTAAAATTTTTCCAAGTCCCTAAAGTAGGTCAAGGTCAAGGTCATTGATGACGTCATAAAGCGTCACAAGTGACGTCATGTAGTTCACAGAAACTCCCGGACGCGGACGTTTTCTGAAAATGTAATTCCCCTAACAAAATGGATAGGTAGCAGGTTCCCCGCTAAAAGGGTTGCTCTGACCCTGCCCTACCTTCATTTAAGAATTTGCGTGCGCGTGCCTACGTGTGGGTAGATGACCTTGGGACTTGACATTTTTTCTCTCTAAGCCCTATCTTCATTTGAAAATTTGCGTGCGTCCGCACATCTTTCTTTGATTTGTGCAGTAAACTATACTGGTGTACTAGGCTTATACGAGCTTTATACTAGGTACAGGAATCCTGTGTACTGTATCCCTCCTTTATACCATTGGCTCACTTCAAGAGGAGGCTTGTATTAGTTTATACTAACTAGATTTCTCTTTGATCTGTGCAGCAAACTACTGGTATACTAGGCTCATAATAGCTTTATATAAGGTCTAGGAATCCTGTATCCAGTCCAAAGCTATTCTAGGCTCCTCCATACCACAGGTTTATTTTAAGAGGAGGCTTCTATTAGTATATACTAGCTCTACTTGGCTTATCCTGGGAGCGTATTACATACTAGATGTCAATAGGCCTAGATCAACGCTTCCTTCAATCTGTAGGCTTTTTCATGGGTGATTGGCAGGAAATTCATGGGTTCTTTAACGAAGTTAAATGAGGTGAGGTAGGGAACCTGTTTCATGAGTTTTATGGTGTTTGAAACGTTGTATATCTGGCTCATTGAAGGGGCTACATTGGTGTATGCAGTAATGCATATCTAGTTACTTGAAAGAGCGATTGACATGTTTCATGTCTTTGCTCTGGCATGACCCGACCCTCTAATTCCGAAATTTGCGACGGCAAGTCCGCACAACCATGACCTTGACACTTGGAAGCATTTCTGTTTTAGACCTTCCCTTTGACCTTGTACCCTAATTCCAAAATTCGCATCCGTACGTCCATCTGACTGCCTCTGTATACTAATATACATTATACAGTATACTAGGCTAATATTGAGAAGGCTGAACAGACGGTGTACGATGTTTTGTAATATACAGAATACTAGGCTAAGCCTCCAGAAGGAGGGGGGATCAACCTCTCTTTGACTTATTCAGTAACCAGATAGTAGGAAGATAGTGCGTTTATAGCCTTCAGCATCCCCTAAAGCCGTCAGCCTAAAATATTCCAAAGTAGACTTATGCTAGACTAAAAAGGGGTCGACTAAAAGCTATTAGCCTAGAGCAGACTTATACAGTGAGCCCTCCAAAAGCCATTGGCCAAAAATATTCTAAAGTAGACTTATACTAGAGCAGGAAGGGCCGAAGGAGGGCGAGAGCGGAGCAAGCTTTATGACGTCATTAATGACCTTGACCTTGACCTACTTCCGGGACTTGGAGAAAATTTCAATTTGCAGCCTTCATCATAATATCAGGTCTAGCATGCATTACACTGAGAAGAGCTGAGCCAACTCATTTTCTAAGGGAACATTTTCGCGCCAACATCATCGCGAGCGCGGGAGGTTGCGGGTTTCCCGCTACCATTGCAAACCTGCAATGGCCCCTAATTTCTTTTTTTTGAATGCCTTCTGAAACAAGAGCCCTATCGTTTTTTAGAATGATGAAATTGATAAGGCTTGAAAACAATTTTCTTATACGAATAGGAAAAATTTAGATAAGAATTTCACAAATTTAAGTAGATAGGCTCGTATACTTGTAAGTAGGCCTGTACGAAATATTCGTGATCAGATGGAGCAAAGAATTATTAATATCGATTTCAAATAGGTACACATTTACGCTTACCTTTCAATAGAGCCGAAATAATTATGAAAATCACGTATTCCATGACAAGTCCAAACACCGGCTAAAATTTAAATACTATTTCTCGAGTGTCGTCGGGGTCAGTTATTTATTAATTGTACCTACAAATGCAACGCGCATCAGTCCATCGTGAGCCCTAATGCAGATGTCGTACTCTGAAATTTTATTTTTGCACGTACCCACATGATTCACACGTTCTATGGCTGGTTAGGTTTGAATGCACGCAGCCGTTCCTGCCATTGGTGTTCGTCGTCGAGAGGATGTTAAACACCATCTAGGGATTATTATATTAATCCCACTTTTGATGTAAAATGACGTTTGATCGTCGGTCTGTTTCACTGTTCAGCCCTCCAGTCGATGACGGCCACGTAAACTCTGGAGAAAACTAGAATTTGAGAGCATCACCAAGATTGAGATTGTAAGCTGAAAATTTATCAGCAGAACATCATCATTTCATGATGCCATTTGGGATAAGGAGCTACCAGCGCGCTGTAATCGCGTTCGTTTTTGTTGTGTAAACAACGAAGGAGCGTAAGAACACTCGTATCACGACATTTTTGAGTGCGTATGTAGTAGTGTTAGCCTATAGGACCACTTACCGCTTTTAAAAATCCAAAAACGTCGAAGAACACCAATTCCACAGAGCCGCTTTGTTCCTTTTTTTCAGATTCTCAGCTTTGGCTTTGGCTCCGACCCCCAACTCTTTAGTCTGACCCTGATTTCGTATTTTTTGGGAACCGGTCTCAGCTCCGAGGAATAAGAGTGGTCGGCTCCCTTCCTCGAATGCAATTAGGCTATTACGAGTTTTAGAATGCGAAGTGGCTAGGGAATTCTTGATTTGTTTCTTAGGCCAAATTCTCGATTGTGAATATGAAAACTGCACTGCGCACCGTATGTTACAATTTGTACATTAGGAGTCATTATTTGTGAAGTAAGAAGACGTTGAAAGATGTTATTGGTCGTACTACTATAAAAATCGGACTAAAGAAGAGATTTTTTGGAGTAGTGTTTTGAGGTGCTCGACTACATGAGATGGCAATAGGATATGACTGATTCTCAGACTCAGTAAAATGTTGATAATACTAGAAATGACTCAAGGGACGAATTCGCTCCGCTTAAGAAGGTTCTATCAAGAATATAATTCGACCTCATCACGAAAACTTCGTGAACACGCAGTTTCATCGAATATCATTATTGTATTCGATTCAAGAAAAAAGTGCGGACTATTTCAAGTTCACCATCACAAAAAAGAAAAAAGAACAATCTCACTGAAAAACAATTGATGCACTTCATTGATCAATGGGCATAAACAAAAATATCGACAGACATTCGAAAACCAGAAATATTTTAAGTTTAACGTATAACAATACAACCAAATTAAAAAAATAATAATAAATGAAAATAAAATAATAAGACAACTAGGGTATAGAACAAACTAATATCATGACTAAATAAATGTGGACAATTGAATAACAGTGTAAGAATAAAAATAGATGAAAACACGTCGACATTGAAATTTTCCTCATAATTCTGTTCAATACTTTCGATAACTCTGGTATAGTAAGTTTTCAACCAACTTGTACGAAAAGAAATGAATAATCTTAGAAATTAGAATAAACTATAACAAAATTTGAAAAAATGACGAATTGTTTTCTAATAATATTGACAGTGCTTTTTTTGTGTTTTTTTTTCTTTCTCTTGGAAAGAAGGAAACGAGAATATAATCTGAGGAGAAAAATTAAATAATCGTACTGTACACGTATAAAACTGTCTACTAAAAGAGCTGAAAAAAGAAAAAAAGCACCGATTGTAATCAAAAGTATTTTTATAAATTTTGACTAGATTTTCCTACATTTTTTCGGATATTTTCCTTCGATCTAATCAACGTGGAATGTGAAAGGGTGGAGAAAGAAGGAAAAAAGAAGGAGTGACCACAAAATGATTTGATATGTAATAATGGATTGCACTAAGTATATTTTACGTCAATGAACGAAATTGTTATCCTTTGAGGAACAAATTGATAAGCTGCGAAGGTACAGGTTTACAATTTAAAATCTTTGGACGAACGAAGAAACAAATTTGAAAAAATTGATTGTTTTACCACTAAATTGGTATACTTAGAAATTATTCCTTTAAACTAAAAATAGTAACGAATAACAAAAGAAAAAAAAAAAGGAAGGAGAAAAAAAATAAAAGAAGTAAACACAATTTCGAAGTACAATATTTTTCATAATTATGATTCTTCACTTAGTAACGTTATTATATTTAGAGACATTTTTTATCATTTATCAGTACAGTAAAAGTAACTTAGAAAATGAATCACAGTAGTAATAAATACATCAATTATCTAATTAATATTATCAAGTTATTCGTTTTTTTTTTCTTCTTTTTTTTCGTTTATTCGTTTTAATTTACATGAGCAGTTTGTTTTTATATACCGCGTATGTACACTATTTCGTAATAGTACAAAATTGAAAAGGAAAAAAAGTCGCGGTACGGGATATCATTTTAATCTTTTATCATAATCAACATAATATCATTATTCGTTCAATAATTATTATGCTTTGGAGCAACTTTTTTCATCATTTTCGAGCCCAGGATTGGGTATGTTCGTATGAATACTGATTGCATTCCGATAGCAAATCTCAAATTACAATTTGTAGGAAAGAATTTTTTTACACAACTCACGATCCGAATATCCAGCCTAATATAACGTTCAGTAGACAACTAAAAGTACAGTATCATTACCTACGTTCGATAACATTCGGCTGAACAAAGCCTTAGCTATACAACAGTACTATTACTGTCGTTTGATACATTCGCTGATTTCGAGCCGGCTGTTTCGACAAGATATTCGTTGGAATTGGTCTGAAAAACAATAACAACAACGTCATATTAATGAAGTTTCCAAACTAGGTGAGGATGATGTTCGGTCATTGAATAGAAAGTCTTTTCAAACGTTCCTCAATCGAAAATTTAAAAAAAATCAACGTGAATATTTTAGTGGCGTATCCAATGGGGGGGGGGGATTAGGGGGATGAATCCCCCCCCCTTGGGTTTTTATATTTCTTGCCTTGCGTACGTATAACGTAGGTGCCAAGAAAAAATGAGAGAATTTTTTTCCTCCTTTTATTTCATTCTTTTTTTTTTGGACCTCCTATTTTGGGAATTCCCCCCCCCCCCCCCCCCAAAGGAAACCCTGGATACGCCACTGGAATATTTTTGAAGAGAATATTGCTTCATGATTCTTGCTTTTTCTTATGCAATGATATTGAGGATTGGAAATAATATCTACTCCATTAACGCATAACTTAGACTCAATACTCGAACGCAGAAGAAAATAACTACACCTTTAAAGATCAAGCAAATTGTTGTAATTCATACTTACCACTTTTCCAGGTCTGGCCCAAGTATATACTGAACCATCATAACACGATGTCAATATGCAATCTTCTTTGAACACTAAGGCAGATAATCGTTCCGTCGAAATTTTCTTACGTATCAACGGTTCGAGTAACGGACACTGATCGAATCTGGGACATGCGGCTGTACCGATTAGCTTCATCGGATCTTCTAATTCAGAATGTCGTGTTCCCCATCCGCTATTATATTTATCAGCGCTACCGCTATTGTTACGAGATGAGAATTTTCTAGTTGCATTACCAACGTTATCTCTTCTATCGACAAAACTTAATAGAACTAATTTCTGCGTCAACGATGGTGGGGAATGTTTGGTAGTTGAATTGGAGATAATTCCGTCAATTTGATTGTCCTTACTACAACTACTATTATTATTGTTATTGTTATTATTATTATTGTTATTACTAGTGCTACTACTATTGACGTGGTTCGCAATATGGTTCCCGAGATGATTAGCAGAAACAGTATTGACGTGATTTGAAGAGGTCATATTACAAACTTCTCCATTATTGCTACATTCGTTATTTTTGGCCTTAATATTAATGCTACTAAAACGAATCGGATGCCTCAGAACATCTTCTGTCAAATCCCACAAACACAATTGCGTATCTTGTCCGACTGAACCAAGCCTGTAAAAATACCATCAATTTTAATAAGATGTTCCCAAGTATTTACAAATCGTAATACAGAATATCAACAGACCTATAACACGTAGAAAAATTATGACTGATTGCCGACTGATCGGCTGGCGGAATTGATGACGTGAAGGGATCAAACGAAACAACGTTGATCCAACTACTATGGCCTTGACCACGAGCTATTATCTGTTTATCATGAAAACTCCACAAAGTCACTAGATCGTCTTCGCCGCCAACAGCTACATATTTGCTATCTGGAGACCAACATACGCATAAAAGACCTCCAAAATAACTACGAGCAATGCCTACAAGTTCCATAGTATCGTAATGGAATACACGCAAAAATCCGTCTTGTGAAACGACGGCGAGGTACAGATGACACGGTGAAAAAGCGAACTGATTGATACAACTATTTTCGCAGCCGATAACCCAACGGTACAGAGGATTACGGGTACTCTTCGTTTTGCACACGTGAATAGCGTACCCTTCACCGCTTTTGAACAACTGGTAATTAGGTGGCGACGTACTACATGGTAACTCTTCATTATATAAATATAGCTGACCGCTGGCGTGCGATGTCAGGAATAAATGTTTTGAATTAGGTACCCACTGAATACAGGTTACTTTGGTATTATCGACTAATTTCTGAAAATGAAGACGACGAGGAAAAGAAGATTTAAAAGGTGGATCTTTCAAGACTAAGAAACACTTCATTAGGGACGTACAGATCGTATAACTTACTTCTTCATTGAATACTTTGTAAATGTCTTTTCGTATTAAGTCTTGCAAGGTTACAATGCCAGCGTTAAACCCTATTAATAAAGGAATAGAGTCCGACGATGAATGAAAATCATTAAAATTATGGCACGTAGGGTTCATCGTCTTGAATGACTTCTTCTCGATTTGGGTTACCATTTCTGCACCCTGTAATAGAAACAAAATGAATGTACACGGAAATGAAAATGTTTCGTCCTCACATTAGATGCATTCAACGTTATCACGTCAAATATATAGAGGAATATCGATAGCAACTCGAAGTAGATGAGAACTTACACTCTTTATTCCTTTATACACGTAAATGTAGAGCTCTTTGCCTATGTTTAGACATAAACGTTCAGCATAATCTCTAGCTCCGGGAAGAGTAACTAATGATAGATGAACGGAGTTCAATGGTAGAGGCACTGATGAGAAATTTGAACGATTTGGACGGTAGTATTCGATAAGTCGCATCAGCTTGTATTCACCTTCTCTGGTGGAAAAACGTGTTTTAAGTTCTTCCTTGGGAGAGCCGTCACCATTCATCGCCATTTTTCATCACACTGTCATCAAACGACCAAAGTTCTCGCGAAAGTCAACATCTTCGTCATCCAAAACAAGAATGGGTTGACCATACTAATTTAATTTTAAAAGGAAATAATACCGACATTTCACAAAATCAACATCATTCGTCACTCGACATAATAGATAAGAGTCAATCCATGAAATATGATTTTGATTGTACCACCGAAATCTAGACTCTAGGTTTTAGAGCTGGTCCTTTGCCTTTCGACGCTATCGCTCTCATCAGTGGTGAAGCAGAAAGTTGAAAGCTGACCGTGCAGGAGATGAACGAATAAACGATCAGTATTCCATTCCGAAACATTCCGAAACAATACGATCGAGCACGAGGAGCATGACAGTTTTGATCTCAGCTGATTTTCAAGTGTAGCGGGAATCGGGATGCGAAAATTACAAACTTGTTGCAGATCAGGAGAAAGAACTTTTTTTCAGGTAATTCCCTTTCAAAGAGACCCTTTTTTCTGTTTTGGTCTTATCGGATGCGAAATCACAAGAGGAACAAATTTAGTCCTCTTCAATTTCTGGCTAAATTCGATCCTTCTCGAAATAAATTGATAATTCCAAAAAATATCCTTCAGGGGATCACAGCGTATGTTATTTCATTTCGCCCCCAAGTTGATAAGAACGCGTTCTGTGATTACTTCGACGGCACGTGTAAATCTCTCGCAAAATACGAACTAGGCTATCTACATTGGCGATCTTCACTTCTCTGTAATCGCAGTCGGTCAAGTTTAAGAGGAAGGTTACCGTCCGAAGTTCAAATGTAACTTTCAAGGTTTAATCATCCTGTCTGTAGAAGTAATTTAAAGTGTGCCACCATGTTCGAGATTTTTATTTCCATAATTTTATTAGTCCTCTTTATCAAAATACTAAGACGAAACAGAAAAGTCAAACTGCAGAAAACTGATGCCATCTTCATTACCGGTTGTGATTCTGGCATCGGATATTCGTTGGCATGTTATTGCCAAGAACTAGGAATGACAGTCTTCGCAGGATGTCTCAATCTGGGAGAGGGTGCTTACCAACTTGAAGAACTGGAAAGTGTTCACGTTATACCGGTTGATGTGACTAATACCATGAGCGTAAAAACAGCCGCTTCAAGAGTAAAAGGCTTACTGGCCGACAATCCCGACATTTGTAAGTGTCTGCTTTCTTATAGTATTTTAAAAACAGGTAATTTCTTCACGTTTTACTCATTTTCTGTTTTAGCATTGAAAGCTATTGTTAATAACGCTGCTGTCATGATATTCGGTGAATTCGCATGGCAGACAGAAGCCCAAATTCTGCAACAAATTCAAGTCAACTTGATCGGTGCGATGCTCGTCACTCGTTCATTTCTTCCTCTCATTATCGGAAGCCAAGGTAAGGAATGTAAAGATTTCCAATCTCAACTAGCATAATTATGAGTGACAGTGACTTTAAGTAACTCTATTTACACTCTTGGTTTTTGAATGACAGGTAGAATAATCAATATTTGCAGTCATTGCTCTTTAGAAGCTCTTCCTGGTTTGTCAATTTACGCCGCTTCCAAAACTGGGCTCCTCGCATGGACCAATGCTCTTCGAATGGAAATGAAGAAATTCAAGATCCCAGTCATTTCTTTGATACCTGGTACTACATTAAATATTGTTGCAGATAATCAGACGTAAAATTTTATTGAGAACAGTTACTCGTTTGAAACGTTGAAGTGAATCTCAAATCCAGCCTTGTTTTTCTTCCCGATTAATTAAAAACTCTTGGACTTGATCTGAATCATTATACAAATTATTTTCATACCACATTTTCTTTTTGTAGGATCTTTTCCGTTCGAGACTAAAATCCTTGCTAATCAAGCGCACCATGCCGCGGAGATGCAAAAGGAGATGTCGAAGTCCGACTGGGAACTTTATGAAGCGTATTTTCTAGAATACAATTCCTTTCTGTGTGGTATCCAAAAGCAAGAACAAATCAGAATGATTAGAGATAAATATTTGTACAAAATGTTTAACGATGCTCTATGTTTAAGTAAACCAAAAATAAGTTATTGCTATTCCAACTGGAGATACTGGATTTACCATTTATTATTTAGAATAACACCAACGCCTGTACATGACTATCTAGTGCTCAAGTTCATCAGTATGCCGACATGGAAGAACAAAACTAGATAGATAATGTAGAAATTTTTTTTATTTATTTAACGACATAAAGACAAAATTTGGTACGCAAAATAATGTATAAGATAAATAAACAGCGTGGAATATTGGACGCGATTTCAATGTATGAAAACATTTCATTTTACCTTTCGTGAGTTGTAAAACGCCTACCCATGATGTAGAATTAATCATCACGTTCATGAATAATAATGTTCGGATTATTCCGGGGATCGAGAAGAGGATCGTCACCTCTACTGCCTAGTTTCTCCACGAGTAACATGAAAATGAAAAACCCGACAAATAAAAACACAGCCACAGCGAATATACGTCGATATCGATGTCTGAAGTAGAACTGGAAGTATTTCGAATTTTTCGCATACCTACGCAGAGAATTCATATGATAGAAGAAAATCACTTCTGAAAAAATTTAGATTCATCCGGACTTACATTTGAAAACGACCAAATTTTTCCGTCATAGTCCTTCGTTGGTATTTATTATCGTCGCGATCACTGAATTTGGGTATAAATTTTGTTGTTTCTGACGAATGGGTGAGCCTACGGGGAACATTATCCGGGTATTTGTTCTCTATAGAAAGATTGAGCAAATTGATTAAAACTTTTTCGATGAAGTAGATCAGGAAGATTATTTTGAACTTACCGAACATATCACCATCACTATATCTCTTACTATGGTCTTGATCTTCAATGAGAACCACAGTGTTTTTAAATTTTGTTTCCAATTGATTACTGGAGTGGACGCTATTACTTTGATGACTTTGACTCAGGTCTTGGTTTGTTTTTCGTTTCATTTCTTCTTCCTCTGCTAACTATTTCACAGGAACGACTCATATATTACAGGAAGGGGTCAAGAAAATACTTATTGAGAAAAAGAACAAAAACAAAATATTGAATACCAGAGGTAAGCTAAGGCCAACACGAGCCCAGTTGACGGTTTCAAATTTTTTCCGAAGTACATCAGCAACCGGTGAAACTAAATTTGATGGTGGAAACATGGACGATTGACAAGAGGGACAAGTATAACCAGCTGGCGCCACAGTTCCGGGTTGCTGCCCAGCATAGAGGTCCAAACAACTCCAATGGAAAACATCTGATCCAAAAAATGTGGATCAAATAGATAGTAGAAGAGGGTTTAGATCTTCCGACAAGGTACAACATACTTACGATAGCAAACCAGCCGTACGCATTCGTCTTCGTTCAACTTTTTAGAGCAAAGTTCACAAATTGGATTGTAATCACCATCTTGAAGCCATTTCAGATAAGATAATACGACACACTGAAAGTTTAAAATGTACCACAGAATTAGGAATACCGTTTGTAGATCAAGAGATGACCACTCGATTCCCTTTCGATAGAGGTTTTACCTTCGGATGGTTGGTTATCATACAATATTCGCAAACATTGACTCGATGTTCGTAACAAAACTGATTGGTGACAATACGTTTTGGACATTTACAAAGTCCCATTGCTAGGTTTCAAATGAACAATAATAACGTATTGATATGAAAATAATCACGATATTCTCATTTCACTAAAAACTCAGAGATGATTAACAGTCGAAGTGTCGAACATATTTACGAAGACGTGTACATTCTAGGTTTCACTCAATTCTTTCGACTCGGTATCTTGGTATTATTTTATCACAATCTTCCTCTAAAAAGAAAACGAACGTAAACATGGAAGCGATGGCACAGCTATATGGGCAGGTCAGAGGGGAGGTCCAACACGTCACAACGCGGCGCGTCGTTTCAGGTACAATTCTTCAAGCGAAACATGTAATAGGCCCCATTCTACATCGCAATCTTGAACTGCCCAAATTTCATTTCTTACAATTTTTCAAACGATATCCCACCAAATGCTATTTGAGATTGAAGGCTTATTATGAACCGACGCATTACGCTTCTTTTGCTGCATTTATCTGCATATTTTTTCTATTAGGAGCATTAATGAAACAGGATGAGGAACGTCGAGGACGTCTGACCTCGTCTAATCTGTCAATACACATCATCAACCCTCACTTCTGTCATGAATTAATTTTACAACTAAAATGTTGGAATTCTCATTTTTCAGATTGCTAAGATGATGAAACTTCACTAAGAATGAAGCATCTTACATCGTAGAATGAAGAAATGTAGAAATACACAGCGTACATTTGAACAAAGTAATTGATTTTGTCGTGAATAGTCTGATGCGTCTTTAGTCAAGTCCACAATAAAGAGAAAATAGTACGATAGTCAAACGAGAAATGATTAGGTACCTTTGGATATCGAAGTCTTGAGCGATAACTCACGCACTAACGTTTAAAACTGTTTTTCAAACTATGTGAAACGTAATTGATTTTTATTCTTGCAATAATTCTTGCCTAATAAATACCATTTCCATTCTTTCAAACACTTGATCATTCACAAATAAGTCAATGAGAATTAAGAGAAAAATAATAATAATGAATACAAGCTGTATCAGAGATCATGATAATATACTTAGGGCAAAATAACATGGAGCAATAGAATTCAAGAAGATTTTTAGAATCGCGTCGAGACACAATAAAATTTTGATTTTAAAACATATTGAGAGGTCTGTTTTGTTGATTCAAAGTGTTTTATGAGCGATCTTACTCCAAAAATACTTCAAGAGATGGATAGAGTTGGATTGAAAATCACAAAAAAAAGAAACAAGCGGGATTGACGACAGAAAGAAATCATTGCCACAGAACGTATAAAATTCGCCCTCGCCCCACAAAAGGTGGAATATGAACACCGAATCCTTCTTCTTTTCCGAAGAAAAATTGCTCATGTCAAACAGACGGAGATTGGTTAGTTACTAACAGACGAAATGTGTTCAAAAGAGAAAGAACTCCATAATTAAATCAAAATAATGAGCAATTTTGAAAATTAAAAATATTTACCAAAAAAGAAGATAATAATATAATTAAATAATATCTGACAATCGAATTTTTAAACAAAGTTGATAAAACTTATAATCTTAAGATTAACGTTTAAGTATAAAAAATATTGGAAATTTTTTTTTAAAAAGCAATGCTTTGCTGATATTGAAATTTCTGAAAATTGAGTTTCTCAAAAGAAAGCTCTCAATTTATAGTAAATTTCACATTCAAAAGAACAACTCGACGATTATTGTAGTGAACCACAAAAATACTTGAATAACGAACTTCCTTATTTTTACATAATTATGAATGAAAGTTACAAATAGTCGTTTCAATCGTGTAAAGGAAACGCTTCTTCAAAATCAACAATGGTATTCCAAAAAGCACTGGACGCTCGCGGTCTATTCTTAAGATTAACTCCTGGGAATAATAATTCTAGTTTGGGATACTTCAGACATGGATTGAAAAACCACGGCCGGACTGTTTCTTTCTTATTGAGGTAACCTTGAATGAGTAATGGACGTTTTCTATTTGCCTCTGTAAAATAGATGAATAAAAGAAATCATACTTCACATTATTCAAGTACACTGCTGAATTAGGAGAAGAATAAACGTCTCTTCGCAATAACTTCATAACAGGAGAGACCAAGTTTAGGTTACTCCAAAACAGAATTCAAATGAATGAGTGTAAAAATATAAAATTAATCGTGGAAAACACTATACAATTGAGCAAATAATTCACGATGCATTCAAAACAATTGCAAACTTCATAAATAGAAAGCGCTGATTCTCATCTTTTTTGCAGTACAGAGAATCGAAAGTTGACTACAATTTTGTGATGAACTCGACCTTCAACAAATTAGAGATATAACTTTACAACTTACTTGTAGCCCAGCTAGGAACCTTTTGTTTGGGACGCTCTTCTTCATCACTCGAGCCACTTTCTATTACATCATCAATGGGATATTCGTGTGCAGATTCCACTTTCGAATCCTATAATTTAACCACAATTCCTGTTTTATAATGGTTTCTCTAATAATGCAATCGACTCCTAACAAATTCCAACTCACAGGTTTCTTCAATTTAGGTAACTTTGTATTCTCCTCTTCTCTTTTCCGTTTTTCCGTATCATTTTGTTTGATTGTAACTTGTTTCTTCTTTTGTGATTCAAAACGAAGTTTCTCCTCTTTCAGTTTTTCAAGTTGCTTCAACTTCATCTCTTTCTCCAACTCTTGCTTATGAATTTGGTTCATCTTCTCTTGCAACGCCGCTTCTCTCGATGCTGCTACTTTGCGATAACGTTCTTCGCGTTTTCTATAAATAAATTTACGTTTTAAATTGAATACAGAAATGAAAAAGTATACCCTGAGAATGTAATAAGAAACCTTTTTGCTTCTTCGGCAGACGATTTTATCATGTCTTCTTTCTTTTTCTGAGCTTCTTGACATTTTTCCTCGATCATTTTTATGTTTGTATTCTTCTCCTGGAGAATTTTATCCTGGGTTCTAGTTTTAGCCCCTTTTATAGCTGAGGCACTTTGTTCCGTATAAATATTGGTTTTCAGTTTCGGTTTCTTGGCTTTATCTGTTGGTTTGGGAGTCAGCTGTACTTTTTTGAGCGTATCTGGCAGTGTATCTGCTGGACTGGATGAGGTTGGAGTAGATGTTCCAAGAGGTTCATCTCTGAGACTCGGGTTGAACGAAGATTTGAAGAGCATATTATCATTACCTGAAACAAATTCATTTCATCAATAATGAAATAAACGATAAATGAAAAAAAAAAATGAATAAAGTGAAAATACTTTTTCCAGAGTTAACACTCTTAATACATCGAATTTTTGCGGGGGGCTTTAAAGGCGATGACGGCTCGCTGACGCTTTCGTTAGCTGTTGTCCACTTGAATGAATCTGCAGTATTTCTTGGGCAGTCTTCGGCAATTGCACCCTAAATTCGGAAGAGAAAACTGGATCATAAATACGTTCATAATATTCACCTCTAATAATTTTTTATGACCAACTTTGGACGTGACGTTTGAATTGTGTTCACTTGAGGCAGTAACTTTACTGGAAGAAGGCACTATAGAAGGTTCCATTTTCAACGGTAATGCGGATTTTGGCATAACTGTAAAAGTCTCATTGCATACTACTTCAGTCTGCGATGTGACAGGTACGGCTTGTTTAGGAATCTGACTCTAAAAAAAAATTTCATTATTGTGATGCCCATGAGAAGGATCAAAATATAAAACGTAAAGCAGAAAATAGGAATACCGTTTTCGAAGCTAATCGCGAACTTTTTCTGACTACATCAAGATCATTTGCAGAATCCACTGATGAAGTTTCACCATCTTCTTGTTTTTGAATTTCACGACCAGTTCTTCTAGAGTTTTCGGATGCCTTCGGTTTGCCTAGATAAAAAAATTGAAAAATACGTACAGGTATACTAGAAAATGAAAATGAACATAAATGTGTAACGTACGAGAAGTTCGTTTTCCTTTCGCATCTCTCTTTGGTTTTGGTAATTCAGGAACAAGAAATTCTGGCTCATCGCAATCTTCGTCATCAAAAAGTAATTTAAATCTCTCCTCCAACGATTCATACATATTCTGGAAGGAAATACGAGCGAGTGACTTTGAATATTGATAACAATCCACAAGAGATGGACTTGGAGAGAAAGTTGAAATAGGAACTCACCTTGAAATTTTCCTCTTGCCTACTTCCTGATGCATCTATTCGGCTTTTAACGTAAGCTAGAACGGCCTCATCACCCGATCTCAAACTTTGAACAAAATCCATCTTCACTCAATTGTTATTTTTATTCACGGACGACCGAAAACGATTTACTAAAATAAGTAATACTTGTTGAAAGCTGACTCATTCAAGAAATCCATCGCTGACTAATTGCCATATCAAGGCGTGAAAAAGGACAAGAAGAAAGTATATAGCACCAATATTTGAAATTACGATCAGGAATAAACTCACACTAACTCCAAAAGAACGTCTCGGAAGTTTTGATTGACTAAACAAGATCGCCAGAAACCCCGGGAATGGTAAAGCCATTAGCCATATGCAACGACCAACGATTGCACAGGTCTCAGTTTTTGGGCTTTTTATTATAGAAGAGATAATTATGTTGATATACGTCACGGATAGGATGGAACTATGATGGCTAACGGTATGCATCTCTTTGATCGCAGATCCTCCTCTAATCTCCAGCGTTAGTAGCGCTCCTAGGTGTTATTCAAAACGAACAGGACGCTTCCAAAGTTCATTATTATTATTCAAGTTGAAGTACTATTATCTGCAAACGGATGTGAAACGGATAATAGCAGTGCGAACTATGGATAAGGATGGATATTGGATAGTAGCTTCGCTGTCATTAGGCAAACAGTATCTTGATTCTTGTGTTCGTTGAATTTACGTTGATTATTAACTTAAGTGTTTTCATACATTGTTCCTCAGTCTCTACTTTATGGGAAGATTTTTTGCCGACCGCAATTAGCAAACGAGTGATTAACTGCAAATTGTTGTCGTACTCCTGCAATGTCAACGTTATTCCGTTCAATCTTCTTGTGCTGATTGCCTCAATCTCTCGAGTAAAACTGTTGGAATTGTGTAAATTTTAAAGTAATGATATTTAGAATTCTATTTCTAATCTTCCTCTCATTTGACTCAACGATTTCCAGATATTATGCGACTCCGAAACAGGATTGCAAGATTAGACGAATATACGAAGAAATTTTTCACCCGAAGAACTAGACGCAAAAATCCGCCCCGCGAACATCCGAGAATCGTTCACCCGAGAATCAGACGCAAACTTTCACCTGACTACTACAATATTCTCAACCAGTTTCCGTGTCCTCGTTCAAAGTAACTCGCAACTTTTAGCCGCATTTAAGCATTATATGTGTCCTGTACCTACATCTGGCATCATTCTGCTTCTTCTAACCGTCCTAGTTAAGATTATGGCAATTGTCAATATATTCTTACCATCATTATCTTTTTCAGTTAACAAATGGATCTTGGCAGGTTTTATTCCTATTAATATCGTCAATCATTTGTAGATGATGGCTCCGGTTCCACTAGAAGGAAATCAGACGCCTGTTGGCAATAGTATTATTCAAGAAGGATCGAAAGGAGGCTCGATTTCTCTTGGTTTATTGATAGATTTCATCATACAGAGAACGTATCATGAACTCACCGTATTAGCAGAGCTGTAAATATATTTGTGTTTCGCTATTCCTCTTCCGCAAAGGACTGTGTTCATTCTACTGTTTCGTATGTGTTACAGTTTACCCCGAAAAACTGATATGGAAAGAAAGATCGAAATTTTCAATTATGCCAAGAGGACGAGACAATTATTCATCCGTTTGATGGCTTTAGTCAAGTGGGCAAACAGCGCTCACAAAGTTGATAAATCTGCAGTATGCATAAAAATGATATTTTAAATGATGTTATAATTTTCTTTTGTGATGTGTACTGATGAAAATCGTTATTGTCAGAAAATAATGGCGCAGTTGGATAAACAGTCGATGTTGTTTATTGATACTGCTGATCAATTGACTAGAATAGCTCGTGAAACCGTTGTTCGAGCTCGGTTACCAAATTTCCATATTCCAGCCGCTATAGAAGTTTTGACCACCGGCACGTATTCCAGAGTTCCTTCATGTGTTAAGGTACCAGCTGATCGAAATATTTTTCACCCTCAAACACGTATTCCAGAGAGTCTCTAATTCGTGTAATTATTTCAGGATCGTATTGTACCAAGTGAACCAATCACGGCAGCAGAGCGAAAATCCGTGCTGCTGAAGTTGAACCAAGTGATACAACATCGTCTAGTGTCTAGTAATCTACTTCCTCAAATGCGTAATCTGAAAGTAGGTACACATTGATTAATATTTTGGTTGAAGGAATTCGGCTTGAATAATATTGGTACATTACTTATTTAAGATTGAAAATGGAAGAGTGACATTCCATGTTGATAACGAATTTGAAGTCTCCTTAACTGTGATGGGAGACGCGCCTACCGTGCCTTGGCGTTTAATAGACATCAGTATTTTGGTAGATGATCGAGATACTGGCGGTACGTAATGATTTTTAAGTACAATAATTGTAAAATGGGGATAAAAATTTACGATTTCTTGAATAACTATTACAGAAGGGAAACCTCTCACGCATCCTTTACAAATTCAGTACTTACAACAAGTTCTTCAGGTTAGAATCGCAGAATCCGCCGATCCTTTGAAAGAAGTTTATACATTTATTCACTTTTTCTGTCAATCTTTACAACTTGAGGTATTGTAAACCCCATGGTTTCTAGATCTATTTTTGTTACAAACTCGAATGTCTTATACTTGTGAAATTCCAATCAGGTTTATTTCACACAAACTATTAAATTGTGTCGCGATCGTCTCGATGGACATATTAGCATAGAAGAATATACCCAAGGAAAATGTCTATCCGTCTCTTACTGGAGGTAAGACTGATGCTTTACTGGATTATTTCCGGTGGAAAAATTTTCTAACTCTTGATTTATTCGCAGAGAATTAACTGCTAAAGATCCGAAATCTGAACTCGGTTACATGTTAACTCTACTGGTAGATCTCGCAAAACCGGATCGACCACTAAGTATTGTCCACGTGCCCTCATTAAGTGGCTCTGTAAGTACAGGTTTACTATAGAGTCAAATTGTGAACTTCTAATTTTTTAATTCTGATCATGCATAGGAAACGGAAATATCGGATCAGGTAAACAAAACTGATCATTTATCGATGGAAAAATTATTGGTTCATACCATTTATCTTCGTACAAGGAATCGTTTAACAGAATTGAAAAAGGAAATACAATCGAAAGTGAAAGGCATCGAATGTGAGTAAACTTCTTCGTGGCGTACGATCCTTTCGTATTTTCGGATTTTTAATGAAGAAATATTTGCTGTAGATGATCTCCGAGGAACTCCGGCTATTTTATTGTTATCCGTGTTGATACCGTGTCTTGAAGCTGAACAAATCTTAGTAACGGTTGACACACATACGGGTATGATTCAGTGTCATATACCGGAATGTACCCGATATCCACCCTCGATCGGCGAATTGCAACATTCTTTCAATACTGACCGAGCGAACTTACCGACACTGATATCGGAAATTAGGTGAGAAAAGAATTCCATTTGATTATGTCACTTGTCGAGAGAAGCATTGAATGTTTTAATCTTCATTTATTTTAGATTCTGGCTTACCAAGCAGCGTTGTATAAAGACATTGCAGCATTTACCAGTGACGGTTTCTGAACATCTCCCTCTGTTGATGAGGGCAGACCATCCCCTCAATCAGATAAAGCGGCGAATGTTCGTTACCTACCATAAACATAAGAATTATATTTTGGTGAGCAGTCCTACTGTGTCGAATTCTAATTTTTTCCTTCGAAAAACTTGATTTCATGTTTGATTATCTTCTAGGTTGTCGAAATGAAAGAAAAAGAGAAAATACCTTCCGAAATGTACTACAATTTCTACTTAGTTAGCGTGAAACGATCCACCGTTGAAGAGGGTGCATCGAATGAACCGTCAACAGAAAGCGAAACGCCAAAATTATATTTAAAAGTGTTCACCAAAATTCAACTAGACTCATTTGTAATTACTCACGGACCTTTCACTTCTGTAATAGGTTGGTAGAAATTGGTTCTTGTATTCAATTTCGTCAGCGTAACAAGAGTGATAATTTGAATTGTTTACAATCTGAATTCAGATTCTATACCAAATAAATACGCAAGTTTAAAACGTAAACAGACGATAACCGTCGAATCGAGTAACAAAAAGATGAAACATCCGGCCTATTTCATCCCCGAATTAGCTCACGTTGTTGCGTTGTGTAACGAAAGAGTACCGTTCACTCAACTGACCCAAGAGGTGCGTTAAATATGATCTTGTTGAGTGATGTAATCCAGATTTTTTAGTTTCGAAAGTAACTCCCTATTTTGTTGCAGTTGACAAAACGCGAAATACCACACCAAGGAATTCAAGTTGAAGCCAACGCTACGGCGTTGTCTTTGAAACTGGTACAATTACCTCCTCCATCAGATGTATCACCGACCAGTCTTGGATGGATAGCATTGATGAAACGATTACTATCGGTTTCTATCCGCTCTATTACCCGAGATAACGGGCATTCTTGGGCTGTTGAATTTGTCATGTATGGAACTCCTATTGCTACTTCCAATATGCATTCTAGGGATCAAGGTAAGTGATCTACTTTCATGTTTCTCGTTTGGGAAAATAACTCGAGCTGATGCGCGATTTCTGTTCTGTAGGTATGCGTCGGCCAGTTTACTTTCAGTACGATATGTGTAACACTGAATCTATATCCAAAACAGTGGATTCATTGATGAAAGATTGGGCACAAATAGTACATTTGTACTGTTTGATCGAAGATATGGCCGAATATTTGAGATTAGGTAAGCTTAATTGTTTGGTTCTAGTAGAATTTATAAGAAGAAAATGAGCGATTTGTTTCCTTCCACAGAGTTTTTTCTGATTACAAGTAATTAGAATTTTACAAATCTTTTTATAGGTAAATTCAACTTGTCTTCGATCGCGACAGTGAAGTCGTACAATTATAGTAAATTGGTTATTTGTTACGGTGGCCCTCAGAGACAAGCCACTGCTACCTTTCAATGGAGTCCGAGTAGCAAATCTTTCGTAATATTTTTTGGTACGTTTTCCCCATTGAACTACGCGGTATATTCCGGAACACATCTACATAGTTTTGTCTTATGCAGGTTCCCTAAGTACGAATTCGAACGCGCATACTCTAGTGAAAGAACAACTCGAAGATCATCTGAATCGTCATAAAAATCTAGCCCATCTCATCCACATTTTGCATGAAACGTTTACGCCGCTAGTGTCGATCAATAAATTACCTACCATTCCGCATTTGAACGTGATTATTCAGGTTTGTGATACCAACTATCTCAAATGCAAAATCATAGATATGCAAAATACTCACTAAACATTTCTTTCTTTTAGAAACCGAATACACCTGTAATGACGTTCGTCACGATAGCTCAATCTCCATTCGTTATCAGAATTGTTTATCAGGGAACTTATTGTCTAGAATTGAATTTGTTGAGCGATGGACTCATAAGTATACGTGATGCTGCATACGGCAGATTTGACAGAATGGTAGCCGTATCTGAATACACACCTACTGGCGGTTTGAAGGTATTGTAATTTTTCCGAATCAGTAGAAAACATTACTTTTGTGTCTAACTTTAGGCAACTCTCGATTTTAGGCTTTCTTATCGAAATATGAGGACGAGAAATCAATCCTGCGTAGAAGATCGCAATCCGAAGATGATAATCCACCTTCACCAATCAGAACTGATTCGGTCGACAGTCCAACTAGTTTTCTGAGCCACCATCGCGGTCCTCAATCACCCATCCAACGCGAAGGAGGTCTTCGTTTTCATCCGCCCATGACGCCACCTAGTAATCCGCATACTCCGGCCAGTCCGCATCCTGGAAATATACAAACGGTAAATTTTCTAGATGGGTGAAAAAAAGAGAATTCTCGGTGTCATAACGGTTACATTCATTCGTTTTCAGTCCAACCAACCTCATCAAGCGTATCAGTCTAGTCCTGCTACGTCTTTTAGCATAGCATCTCCTCCGTCGTTGCCGTCGAATATAAATCCTTCGCCGTCGATGTTACCACATCCCTCACCTGGTTCTAGTCTGCTTGCTGGTTCGCCTTCCAATCCATCATTACATGTGCCCAGTCCGGCTTCGTTACTTCCTAATTCATCACCAGGTCCAGGCACATCAAACATCCCTGTGGGGCACTCACCCGCGGGCACTTTTCTATCCCAAGGTGAGTTTTTATTTCAGTCTTGAAAATGGTTCAAAAAGTTCAGATATCTCTTATCGTGTGTCATTACTTCCTAGGGCATACGGATGGCAGTCCTTTTCCAACGCAAAGTATGACATCGCCGGCTACCGCAAACTGGCCAGGTTCGCCTGGTATGCCGAGGCCTTCACCGGCTCGTCCAGGTCAGTCGCCTGGTGGCCATTCTGCGTTGCATAGTCCTGAACAACTGAAATCTGGTATTTTGAATTTCTTTTCGTAGTTTTAATTGACGATTCCAAAACCTTCAAAAGTTGATCGTATGTTTTCTTTTCTAATAGTTGGCCAAACATCGAGAGTATTGCCCCAAAAACCATGGGCTGGTGCTGTTCCTACTCTACTTTCGCATGAAGCTCTCGATTTACTTTGTACACCACAATCTCATCCTCATGCGCAAACCAATAACCCTGAATTATGCCCATTAGAGAAATTTTTAGGATGTGTATCCTTGAAACGGCATTTACAGCGCGCCTTGCAGGGTGATGAAGCATCGGTAATTATAGTTCGCCTGAATTTACTTCATCGATTTATATGAGTTTTTTTTTAACCTTCGTTCTCACGCAGTTTAAAGTACTGCAAACCAATGAACCTGGTCAGTTGAGTTTCAAAGTCGACGGGCTTCAATGTCGCGTTTTTCTGAATCCGAACCATTTCCAATCTCTCCATATTAAAATTTTGAATTCGCCGGATGGTAAGGATAGTATGAGTAATTTAAGCGACGATGATTTACGGGTAGGTAGTAAGATTCTTCAAAATATGAAGCCTTTATTCATAGTTATAAAATATGTACGCATTTGTTGCAGATGCTTGAGACCTTTTTCGACCTTCGAGCTGCGGCACCACCGTATAAATGCAACTCGATTATCACATTCAGTAAAATTCTCACATGTCCTAGTCTGCCTTTGAAAGATTTAATACACATCATGAGATTAGATCTCGTAAGTATTGTGTTAACAAATGTTCAAGTTTTGAAACCAACATAGTTGTCTTATAGTGTACTTTTTTTTTTAAAGAAAATGTCTCAATTGATGCAACAACAACAACAGCAACAAATGCCGTTAAAATGGGCCGTGCAATTTTGTCTTCGGTTGCCGCCGTCTGCGAATCCATTCGTACCGGTCAATTCGCCGTTTATTATTTTCAAAAATAAAATTCTATTCAACGTGAGTTTCTTAAGAATTTGCAAGTCTCTTTGGAATCTTTTCGATATTTACTGCTGATTTATCTTACAGTTGTGTGTGACGAGAATTGGTCCCGCGTATAATAGCGCTGTAGATCCTCCGTTTATGGTGTTACCAGTGGTTTACGATACATCTAACAATCAGACAACTCTGGCTGAGAAAAGAGAGCCCCCCAACCCAACCACCGCTCTCTACCACGCTGGTGTTCACGTGAAACGTTTCAACGAGTATAGCATATCGTTTAATGATTGTTCCATAAAGCACGTGATACAAGATTTTTTGATGAATTTCACGTTCCCAACCGAACCGCAAGCCCAGGTAAGAAGATATCACACCTATAATTCAGTTCATGTCACGTATCCTTTTTGTACTAACAAAACTTAAAATACGCAGATGGTTCCCAATACACCTGGTCACGCTCCTATGACGGTAAATATGCAACAAATGCAGCAAGGCTCGACGATGATGCATTCGCCTATGATGGTCCCTAATCAACCGCCTTCCTGTCCACCGTCTGTAGCACCGATGAATCCTCCTTCTGGGCCTATGCAAGGATATCCTGTCCAACTGGCAAATGCTATGGGTTCTCAACGAACTATGATGGGACCTCAATAGTAAATTAGTTAATTTTATGATTTCTTTTTTCCATGCAGAGTACGGGAAATCTAAAGTCGGTGTATAAATGCACGTCCTTGTGACTAGGGATGTATTGTACGTAATTATAATTTTTCACTGGGTTGTAGTTTTTCTTTTAAATGACATCTTGAATGTTTAGCTCGTGTTCATACGTTCATTCCCTGTTCGTATTTTTTTCTTAGCAAATTGTATATAGTGGATGTTGGAAAGGAAGATATGATGGCGTTAGATTTTTCTAGGTGTTTTAACTTCTTCCTCGTTTATTTATTTTTCTGTGGCAGAGCTGTCTAGTGTGATCCCATCTACTCTAAAAATTGATTGATATTAATAATATTATCGTCGTTGATTTGATATTTTTGTATAATAATATTGAAAATCTTGTGTACTTTCGTTTTCTTGTATTTATTACTGGCATACCTTATTTATTTATTAAAGTAAAGGTACCTGTTTCTTGTTCCGAAACTTTCTTTGTTTTGATTGAATGGAATTCTCTATCTAGATAGCTACTCTTGACTTGATAAGCAATAATGTATCGATTGATGATACTAATACTTTTACCTAAGAGTACGCTTATTAAGAAAATGTGTGAACGTTTCCTTTCTTTCGTAATAATGTTCTCGTATTCGAAGTTCTGTGGTATCGGGATTTGTTTATTTTTGATTTTCTGTGATCTCAGCAGTGCTCGTTCAACAGTAACGCATGTAATACTCTACAACCATCCCGATCTATTCTTTTGAATCGAATAATAGTGTCATTCTTGAACATCTGAATTTTGTTCCTCAGTCGTCTGAATTACCTAAGTGCAACTCGTTCGTCTTCTTCGATATTGAAGCAACTGGAGTGCCGCACATGGAAAGAACTAAGGGAAATACAAAAATTACTGAAATCAGTCTGATCACTGTATCCAGAGATGAATTTTACAAAGAGTACAAAGGACTTCCGCGAGTGCTCCCTAAACTTACGCTCCTTTCGAATCCAGGAAAGAAGATTGGTTATCAAACAAGTCGATTGACTGGTGAGGATAGTTAGATATTTAAGCATTGATGTTTCAACAACGTAGCCATACCTATTTTAAGGAGCATTTATGTGTTTCATTCCAGGGTTGAATAATTTCATTCTACAAAATGAAAATCCTTTTGATGAGAATAAGGCGCAATTAATCAAAGGATTTCTAAACCAAAGTAAACCTCCACTTTGTTTAATCGCCCACAATGGTATCAGATTTGACTTCCCTTTATTGAAAGAGGAACTATTAAAATTTAAATACGACGTAAGTTCGGTTCGATACGAAGAAGTATGCACGCACTCAAATTTTCGCCGAAACATAATGATTACTGTTTAGGTAATTCCAAAAGAGACGCGATGCGTGGATAGTCTTTCGGCATTTCGCAAACTCAAGACGCTCACTGTGGGAGAACAAAAAGTAAAGAATGGAGCGAAAATCAAAGGTTTCAAGCTAGAGGATTTATTTCTCAGATTATTCGGGAGAGACCCGAAATTTGCTCATCGAGCGGAAATCGATACTTTGGTATTAATCCAATGTTGTTTGAAACTTGGTCAACCCATTTTGGACTGGTTCGATGAGAATTCAGTCGCTTATTCGGATATAAAGCCAACTTACCACAAAAAAAGGAATCAGACTGTACCTGATTGAGATGATTGTTCTGTGTCTCATGAAATTCAAGGAAGAAACCCTAAAACAGCATAATCTTTGCTTTACTTATATGTATGCGCCTGTTGGGTGAAGTTCAACGCTCAGAAACAGAGAGGCACGATACCGGTACCCCCCCCCCCCACACCGAATGTGATAATAATCTCTACTCCATCTTTTCACCGGGCCTGCGCTACTACATATATAACATCAGGTGCTTGCCCTGGTTTGTGTTTGCAATTTTTAAATTACCGGATCTACAAACGTATGACCATCTTCAACTGGTTCGGGGCAGATCCTACAATTCTATGAAAAAGATTATTTGGGCTCTCTTAATTCACATCTTCGAAATTCAAACGTGTGAATGCACTCGTGTGCGGATTAGCAAGAAGGAAAATCATGTTTACGTATTTTTATATTACAAATCGTTCGTAATTTATTTGGCACATATTTTTTGTCTTAAATATATTACAGTCTTCTGTACAAATATTTTCACAAAAATACAATCCTATAAAAATAAATAATAATAAATAAATAACAATGGCGAACAAATTGATCATTTTGTACAATCTAATTCTAACCTACAACTATTGAAAAATCACGAATTTTAAAATTTCTAGTCGATGGAACTTTACGTCGCGGAGTGACCGGTAGTGCTGGGGGTTTCAAACCGGCCGCTAGATAGAAATTGATACCGCGACCTTGATTGTGAACAGGAGGTCCCGGAATTTGATTTCCATTTTGAGTAATGTACGAGGCACACTGGACCGCACATACCTCATCTTTGAGGACGGCACTCTGACCGACTTCCTCTATTAATTTAAGACAATTCGTCACCCTTATAGTAGCACATTTCATCTAAAACAGAAATAATACAAAATGAGCATCACTTGTGATCGTTTCATTATCATTTCTGAAAAAATGTTCGAGAAACTAAAAGAGTGATTCCTCAAGAATGATGAAAAATTTGAAAAACTGTGCGATATTAATGATCTGCACTGGAGCACAAGAGAGGACCCCATCTTACACGTACTTAATTCAAACCGTTTGAACTTTTAAAACGAGCAGTTTTAAATATTATTTTAAATGAAAGATACTTTGATGATTTTTCTCTTTTTCTTATAATCAGTAAGTTGTCCTCACTCTCTTCCTTTCGGTTGACTTGCTTACTTACCCCTTGAGGTGTGCATATACAACTGGTGCAAGGAGTTGGAAAATATGATTCGCCGACACCGACAGCTAGTCCTCTAAAATGACAACCCCTATCCGGTTCTTTCCATGCGTGTAAATTAGGAGAGGGTAGAGAATGACAAGGAATTCTAGGATTTCTAAAGAAAAAAAAAAATCAAAATAATTGCATAATATTGATATTTTCATGATTCTCATGGGCTGCAGACTTACTCGTTACTAGCTAGATCCATTGAAAATCTTTGTATTGCCACAGGAACGTCCATATTATCACATAGTATTTTCGAAAGAGTAGTTTTACGTATTTCTGAAAGTTGTTCTGGTGTGAATTTCAATAAAGGATTTGGACTTTCGTACCTACAAAAGAAAAAAAAAAAAGTAACATAATGTTTCTTTTGCGCGGGCATTGACGCCAAATACATTCTTTTCGCTCACCAAAATCGATCACAGTTTCGTAATTGCCTAAATTGGAGGCCTATAATGCAAGCAAACGTCGGTCCTACCAAACCGCCGTGTATTGGACGTTCACTAATACCCGCAGGAAATAGATCAACGTCGTCCACAGCGGGGTAGATACGTTTCAGTCTTATAATGACGTCTTGTGGAAGCTCTCTAGAGAAGTCCTCCCATATTACAGCTCGTTTCAAGTTGCACATGGCTCTGAAATCGTTGTAAGATGGAATGCCGTGATCCCGGCCTCGCTGCACATTCAACGCTGGTAAATCTATTCCTGAGTGAGGAACTTTTTTATCTTCGAATAAATGGTTGGTAATTTCCTTTGTAATAAATTGGTCTAGTTCTTCTACCGGCGTCGAGTATAGACCTCTTGTTATTTCATCTATGATGTGCCTCTGAAATGAATGACAATAATCAAATAAATCATACAGTGGATTTGAGCGAAAAATTCTCTCTTTTTTTGTGAATGTTCGACTGTTCGAGTCCACGAAAAAATAAAATTTTGAAATAATAGTAATAATGAAAGAAGAATTGGTGTGCCTAAATAATAAATAAGTTTTTATTTCAATTTTAGCTCATATTTTGAAGGGCATGGAAATTAATAAAGTAATATATTTTTTTCAACGCTTGGCAATGACTACACCCAAGATCGACTACACCTCGACTACACCGCTACACCTCGACACTACACGCAGCTGTTATTGTTAACAGATGCTGGCTGCTGTGGAGCTGCAAACTGCTTTTCCTTTTAATTATTTTCGCTTATCAGCCTGCTGTCAATATTATCTATGAATCAGTCTATGATTTATCTTTTAGTTGTTGTTTGTTAGTAAACATTTGGTTGTTTGGACGCTTTTAGTAAAATGTGTATTAAATCATTCTGCAGAATCCTTTTTTTCTTTTCTCAAACACTCGTCATTGTTTAAACACAAAATTAGTCGCATGTCACTGAACCCGACTTAATCGTGCTTAGTCTTGATTCGACAATAATGATTTAAGCGTATAGAACCCATGAATAATATCAGAATTTCAAATGTTTAGAACACTAGAAAAAAGTAAGACGATTTTGAGACACGAGCACCTGGTAGATATTCTCGTTTAATATTATCGTCATTGTTTTCATCTAATTATATTGCATCATTTTAGATATGCCTGGATGCGAAGTAAAGTGCAATTCGTTTGTCTTCTTTGACATTGAATCCACTGGGATTCCATTCCGAGAAGCGGACGGTGGGAAAACTCAAATCACCGAGATAAGTTTTATTTGCGTGTCTCGGGAAATGATGGAGAAAGTCCATCATGAGTTACCGAGGAAACAACCAAAAATAACAATGAATTTTAATCCGCTGAAAATGATTCCTGATGAAGTCATTGGAATCACCGGTAAAACTTTATACCTCTTAGAAATATACCGACAATTATTTGCACGTTACGTTATGAGAACTGTTTCTATATTATTGTTGTATTTCTCTTCAAGGTCTGAATAATTCCATGCTGGAGGATGAAAGTCCATTTGATGAGAAGAAGGCCGCCTTAATAAGGAGCTGGCTAGACAATTGTAAACCTCCCGTATGCCTCATAGCCCACAATGGCAATCGATTTGACTTTCCGTTATTGAAAGAAGAATCACTCAAATTTCCAAATGTAAGAAAGAATTTCATCCAGGTGAAACAATAACAGTGTCTTAAATATTTATGACCTCCACTGTTTTTCAGATGATTCCTGAAAACACCCGTTGTGCAGATTCTCTTTTAGCGTTCCAAGATTTGTGTTATCGTCCCGATGTAGATGAAAATGCTCTAACTTTCAATCCATTTCTGAGTGAAATTGATATAAAACTGATTGAAGCAGCGGAAAATATTGAAAAGGAATACGCGATGAAAACTGAACTTGAAGCGGGAATTGATAAAATTGATATGAGTTTGGTTCAAATGTTGAACGAAACGACTCCTCCATCGCAAAAAATATCCGCTGTTCCGATTCCATTTTCTTCGGAGATAAATTCTCGAAAAAGAAAACTATTTTGTAGTGAGAGCAATGGAGATGCTTCTCTAGCAAATATCTTATACAATCGTAGTTTTTCGTTGATAAACGTGTACGCCAGAATTCATGGCAGAAAGCCTGAATGCAGCCACAGAGCCGAGGATGACACACAAACCCTAATGAAATGCGCCCTCAAATTTGGGAAACCAATTTTGGATTGGTTCGATAGGAATAGTAAAGACTACCGTGACATAAAACCCACGTACTACTGCCAGTAAAAAGAACGTAAAAAGTGAGTCCAAAAATTTTTTCTACTCTTACTTGATAGATAATGTCAGGATTGAAAAATGTATTCCTCAACAAGATAGACGGTTCTAAATTTTCGTATGCAGGTGTCATACGGGGTATAAACGGTCTTAGTAAACTGTGTCCTATTCTGAATGCAGCTGCTGCGAATTCGGAAAATGCGCCTGGGTTACATTCTTCCGAATAACCTGAAAAATGATGAATATTTATTTGTACTGTTGGACTACACTCTTGTAATTTTCTGGAGGATAAAAGGGAATTTTACCTTTAAAATATTCGCCAGGTGATTCTAGAGTAAGTCCGTATAAATTCATTGCTGTATGGCCCAATATTCGTGGCAGGAATTCATTGTAAGTTATATGTTGGTATTCAGCGTTGACTATTTTCCGAGCTTGTTGAAAAATATGCTCATCTTCCCAACCTGGGTTAACTAATCTTAGGCCGTCGGCAACGCGGTTGTGTTCTCGCATGAATAAAGTATGAATAGCCGTCAATCCCGGTTGCTCGCTTGCACGTCCATCTCCTGCGTTAAAAAAAAAAAAGATCAATTGCTGTCTTAATGGTCTAATTTTGTCATTCATTAGTTTCATCTTTACCTGCTATGAAACAGTAACCCGATGTTGCTCTACATTCGGGATGTGTTGGACTCTGAGGCAAAAGATCTTTGTCGCCATATAGTGAAACTGTGGTATTTAAGTGCCCATTGAAGTATGATCTCAGTTGACGTGCGAGACATGAATGTTCTCCGTAAATTTGAGATGCGTCCAAAAAAGCAGAATTTTGATTTATTTGTTCTCTTGAGCCTGTAATACCCCTATTTAGTTATTGAAAATGCATTCTTACTTCCAAATAGTTTACGACTCGATAACTTATTCGTACCTAAGCGTTGTTGACCGGGTAACGATCTCATGAAAGGTAGACAAAATCGTTTTCCGCTGGTATGATTTACTTGCGGGAAGTAAGGGTCTCCAGCGGGTACCTCGATTGGCATGCATTCGGGGTGGACGGAAACTGGACTATCGCAAGGTCTGCAATCGGGAATTGAAGTAAAGAATCCTGTGTTGAACAAAAATAAACTATTTAATTATTTCTATCGCACGATAGAAGCTTAATGGATTGAAAAAGCCGTACCCCGGTGGACTGGCGTAAACGTTAGATCGTGGTCAAGAAATTGTGCGAATTGCATTAACATCATACTATGTTTACTGTCTAGGTGACTGATATCGAGGTGCATCATTGAACTGACCAATCGAGCGGAAGGTAATGGAATACCCATCACTGAATGCACTCTCGGTTTCGATATACCTACACGAAAAATCAAATTGGTCAAGTTAACCGAGTATAACAATCTCTGATTCCAGTTTTTGTTTTTGATCTCTATTTTGATATCTATTCTTTGTTCAAGTTACCTTTTTAAACGGATATTCTCTCTCATTTCTCTACACTTTATTGGGTTAGGCATTGAGTTCAAAATTATTGTAGTGTACAAGATATCGTTTGTAAATTAATTAATGAGCATAAGACTGCATTATTGGGTAATATTGTGTAATACTTTTTTTTCGTATAACTTTCTATTGAATTTGAGTCATTTTTTTGTACTGGTTTCTACGAAATTTTGTATTTCTCTCCAATTTATTCTACTCTCTGTATCATGAAATGTGAAAATTTTTGTAAAATATACCATTTTCATATGCCGGAGGTAGTAAACGACTGAATGTGGTTACACTTCTTCCGAAATTTGGTTTACGTAGGTTGTTACAATATCCTGTGAAGGACCGATACGGATAAGTTGGATCACAAGCGCCAATTTCGGCTGGACAAGTATTCACCTCCGGTGGAAGATTGGGCGCGATGTTATTGATGTCGAGATCTTGTAGGAAATTGCCACCTATGTCATCTGAAAGACCGATTATTCCGTCATCTCCGTCGAACAATTGTCGTTTATGACGTTTGGCCAGAGATCTATTTGAAAACATAAAAAATATTGATAGTGAAAGGGACGAAATCAATTCGAAAATGGGGGATTCTTGTCTTGCCAAAAAAAAACGTATCGAACGATTTTTTTATCTGAAGAGTGTTGGTAGAGGACAATTTACAAACCTGTGGTCTAAAAACTGAAGAAGTTCTTGAGATGCGTACTCGAATAATAACGAATTGTTTGCCATAAGCAGTGCATCCTTATTCGGCTTACTGAAAGCTGCCGCTGTTCCAGCTGCTGACTTGGGATCCACTCCTCCCTCTGTCAAAAAATGAAAGTGTTAATGCGTCACCGTCAAGGTTCTAATTCATGAAAATGGACTTCGAAAAAAATTATCTTGACTGAAGATTCTGCTCACCAAAGTAGCCTACAACCTCGAGCTGATTTTCTTTTTTAAGAAGATCAAAAATTAATTCTGTATCTAGAAGTTGGGAATTTGACATACAGCAGCAGATCGAGCAAGGCAAACCCATGATTGACCCTAATTGAACTTCTAGCCCTTCATCTTGTGCGACCATCGCATTGAGAATACAGGTTTTTTTTGGTCAACAAGCTAGAGACCATTTCACCATCAGAAGGGGAACATTAAGGGTTAAATTTTCATTTATAGGACATCAAAAAAGAAGCTTGCTGCTGGGGGGGGGGGGTAATTGAAACGCGTAGGGACCTATTTCATATAAAGCTTGAACTTACTTCCACGCTACCTTGAAAGTATTATTTTATCAATTCTTCCTTTCCTTCAATCCTCAATCTTCAAAAAATTTTCCAAGTCCATTATTTGAGAGTAAGGGGGTGGTACTCGTAGGGAGGAGGGGGTGGTACAAGGTGTGACTAAAGACATGAAACATGTCAAAAGTCCTACAAATAGATCAGTAACCTCACTTCCCCTCCCAAAACAAAATTCCCAAACCTCCCTTGCCTGGTCTGGACTTTTCCACCCTAAACATCTCTCTCCATAGCTCAAAAGTCGATCGCGATTTTCTCAGGGAATCTCTTCTCTCTTCTCAACAGGGGTACTTTTTTATAAGGTAATCCTAAAAAATGTCTGCCATCTGCTGCCATCAGCCGACCGGCAACCCAACAAAACTTAAGACTCGGAGAACTAAGAAAAATTTCAACTTATGGGCCTACGTGATCGATGGTGTACGCGAAAAAATTTTGATAGTCGGAAATTTACATTTTTTGACACCCCCCCCCTCCTCTCCTTTCATGAATAGCTTGAAGGTTGAAAGTTTTTGAAGTCCCTCTCCGATCACGTATTGAACGATAATCCCAATTTCTCAAAAGTCCCATCTTATCATAATATGTGCTTCGAGGAGAGGAGGGAACTTGAGGAAAGTTTGACCTTGACTAAAAATAATTGGTGATTCTTCCTCACGGGAAAAATGTTGAATCATAGATATGTGTTTCCTTCAGACTTCATCCGCCAGTAGTGAGAAGGAATTTCTTTTGAAATCTTTCCGAGTCTCTATGACGTCATCTCGTGACGTCACTTCCGTTTAATGATTTCGCAAGATATAAACTAAAATTTTTGAGAGGGGGAGACTGAAATAATTTAACAAAAAAAGAGAGTTTTCTTCAGGGGAAGAGGAGTAGGTAAACTAATAACTTTTGGGGTTCGCTAGTGACTTTTATGGGGAGAGGGGGAGAAGTTCTCACTCTACTCGTTCCCCTGTTTCGTGATCTAGTATAGGTCAGTTTAAAATATTTCAAGACTGGTATGATTCTAGTATGAAGCTAGCATAAAAAATTTCAAGCTAATAGCTTTTTAGGGCCGCTAGTGGCTTTTGGGGGCTTACTCGCTCCGCTCATTCGCTTTTTTTCGTGATCCATTGTAGGTCCAGTTTAGAATATTTCAAGAGTATAATCCTAGTACAAAGCTAATATAAAAAATTTTAAACCAATAGCTTTTGGGGGGCTGACTCGTTCCGCTCGTTTGCCCCTCTTCGTGATCTATTATATGTCTAGTTGAGAAAATATTTCAAGACAGTATGATCCTTGTATAAAGCTAGTATAAAAAATTTTAAGCTAATAGCTTTTGGGGTCCGCAAGAGGCTTTTGCGGTGCGAACGAGCGGAGGCCTTTTCTAGTCTCGGCTTAGCTTAGTATAGAGTATACTATATATTAGGAAACTGAGCTTTGTTACTATAAGCTAGTCAGCCCCCCTTCCTAGTCTAGTAAAAGTCTGATATATGTATATTAGGCGTATATAATGAAGGCCTACACCTACTACAATAGCCTGATTCAAGCCTATTATAATGAAGGCCTTAGCGTAATACAGGTCTACTATCTAAGATCATTTGGCCGGACACAGTGCTGCTAGGTGATAGTTTCAAAAATCCGTATCCACCCTAAAACAAATTTCTGCGGACTTTGATTGATTCGAAAAAGGTATCTTTCATAAGAGTAGCTGAGGTACTTTTCCCTTGATCGACTCAAGATTATGGAATACTGCAATGTCAGCCCATAACGAACAGGAGAAAAGTATCTCTTATAACAGTGTCTAAGATCCCCTTCCCTTGATCGCAAGAAATCCATATTGTACGTGAAATCTGAAAAAAAAAAAAAAAATGAAAACCCCGTACCTTTTTCGAGGACCAAAAATTCGTACATCTGGCATCCTAGGCCGGACGGCGACGGACGCACGCACGCACACAAATTTTGTAATCAGGATAGGGATCAGGATTTCGAAATTTTTCAAATCCTAAGGTCGGGGTGGGGTCAGAGCAAAGACATGAAGCATGTCAAAAGACGCCCCTCTCCATAGAACAGGTTCCTTGTTGAAATGTCTGCGTCCTACTGTCCGCCATTCGTCGTCCGGTAAAAACTGACCTATACTTTAACGAAGCAGTTGGATGAAGAGAAATTTGGATTTTCAAGTTATGTATGATAGAAGGACTTGGAAAAATTTCATCAAAGAAGTTGAACTTGAAAAAATTTGGATTTCAGGCCATATAATGACAGGAGGTCAATTTAGAATTTCAGAACATCCGCTGCCCCATAAAAACGACGGCTTTCTTAAGGAAGTAGAACGAGAAACGCAGAGAACTTGTTCTATGGATCGAATTGGCCTTCTATCATATAAAGCTCGGAAATCAAAATTTTGCCGAGTCACTTTCCCATCATAATAGGTTGAAAGTCGAAATTTTTTCAAGTTGTCTCCTATAGCTCGAAGGTGGAAAATTTTCCAATTCCCACGCTAAACGGTGTCCTTTTTTCAGTCTCAAGTCCGGCGAACACCACGGCGCAAGGCGAATTTGTCAAAAAAAAGCCCGAACAGCTTTTCTCTTAAATAGGTAGTTCAAAGTGATCCATATTTTTTAAATTTCAAAATGCACTACCCTTTACAGCACATTTTTTTAAATGAAGAGAAAACTTTTACTTCACGCTCTCTTGATCTACTTTTTCTTCTTCCTTCTGTTTCCCTCCTTGCAGACGCATGCTGAAGCTAGAGTGAGTATGCTTTTTTGGCAAACCGGAGTTTCCTCATAATCTAGCCCCGACAAATTCTTCTAAGCAATATAACCTAAACTAGTATAGGTTGATGACGTCATCGAAGTCGAACGCGGACGTGTTCTAAGGATGCTTCCTTTTACGCAACATGACCTAACCTACGTAACTTAGGTTACTGATGTCACAAGTTGATGACGTCATCGAAGTCGAAGGCTGACGCGAACGTTTTCTGGGGATGTGCCTCCCTCAAACAAAGTGAATAGCGGGTATCCCACAAAAAATTTTGACCATCAAGCTATATAATAAGAGGTGTGAGAGGGGCAAACTACCAAAAGAGTTGAACTTGGAAAAATGTTGAATATCGTGCTATAGATGACAGAAGAAAACTGAGAAAAAGTTGGACTTTTTGGGACTCCAATTTTAGATTCGGGTCTCAACTGCAAAATCCCCGAAAAACAGGTTCCTTCTATAACTTCTTTAATGAAGTCGTTGTTCTTTCCCTTCTTCCTCTCTTCTTCCCGCTTTTTCGGTTCTGGGAGTGGAGCTTAGTAAATTTCGCCCGTCGAAGTGTGTAAGTGACGTGTGAGCCATGGAAAAAATTTCGATTTGTGAGGTACTTATGACAGGACCCTTTTTTATGGGGAATATTTTCAAGTTAATCTTCCGTTTTTTTGTATCTCTCAAGGCTCAGAGTCATTCTAAAATTTGCGAATCGCGAGACAAAAATGACGTCATGAGTTGATGATGTCACGAGCAGATGGCATCATAGAAACCTGGAACAATTTTGACCCTCGTTCTTTTTTGAGACCTGTGTTCTTGACCTTCATTATTTTAGACCCAACATTAGGCTAGGCCTTAGACTATCCAATAGTGATAAGAAGTACGTCGGAACACTGGAGACGAAATAAGACTTTTGAGTCCTATGGTGTTAAATGTATCAATGGACGTGATCTGTAATTTTCCCCACCCCGGTGGCAACCGACACATCTATGCTGGACCCAGCAGTCTTATTTTTTGCCTCCAGTCTTCCGACAACTAATTACGTCGTTTACGTACTGTTTTGGCGGTCTATGTTACTATATGGTCTAAGGGCTAACCCAAGTCTAGGGTCAACATAGGGCTCTCGTTGGCTAATTAGCTCATCCTGTCCTCCGTACTAGGCAATTATCTTCTAAAATATTAGGTGTAATATTTTATAATGTACCGGTACGTAATACATACTGTGGGACCACAGAAGATATTCAGTCTGCCATCGTCGGCCGACGTCAAGTTCAGCTCTTCTAATAGCGTCTTGCAATACTTTCTTCTTCGTTACTTTCTTCGTCAGTCTTTTTTCTTCCCACGATGTTAATTTTAACGGAAACTCGAGCGAGCATAAAACGGATGGATTGCTTTTCAAAGATTCGAAGAAAAAATATCATTATTATAACATACTCGTTTCATGATCATCAGTTGTGGAAAAAAAAACAATTATTCCGGGCTATTTATAGATGAAAGAAAAGAGAAAAATTATTTACTTACTATTCGGTATTGTATACCAGGAAGGCGTTCTTCTGAATGACTTCCAGGTTTTTACTAGTTGAGCAAATGAGACTGGAGATAGTAACTGCTTGTAATTCTTTTAGTTGAGCTGCAACAAACGGTACAGATGAATTGTTGTCCGGTGATGAATTATTTTCCGTATATAATTGGCGTACGCTTACCAGAAGTAAATGAAGTGTCCAAATTTTGATTGGTGTACCACATTCGATCACCTTTTTGAATGTTTTCGAACTGGAGCGCGACAATGCACGCGAACGTAGGTCCATATAACCCATTTGGTAATCTTGTTTCAGTCAATACTCTCGCTACTAAATCGATAAATTTTGATTTTCTAAAAGAACAGTTCAAGTGAATATTACCAGTCAAAATAAATAAGAATATCGACAAAATTTTTACTCACTTAGAAACCACTTTTTCTGTATTTTGATTTTCATTAAAATGACTAGAATAGAAAATCTTAGATTTAAGATAGGACTCGCAAAAATTTTGCCACTCCTGATAGGATTGTATTTCACGTCTTCTGCTACTGCGGAGAATTTGTTTAATGGTTGCTGGAGAAAATAAGATTAATAATAGGAAACAAAAGTAAAGAAGAATTTACATTTTAAGAATACCGAAAAAGGTTTCATAACATAGTAATAAATTCATAACTTATTACCTTCTCCCAGCGCATTCCGGAAATTTGGAGCCGCATCAATAAGGAAGAATTTTAACGAATTCACGATGTCATCGTGTACGTCATTGGTTTCCTAGGTGTAAATTGAAAAAAAAGAGAAAAGAAATAATTATCGACGAATTTGTTTGGAAATATACATCAGTTCGAGGTCTTTTTTTTTCAGTTCCTCGACGCATGAAAAACGTACAATACCTCGAAATTTGAACTTCGAAGCAATCCAAAGATTACGGCGCTAAAACTATCGTAAATTCCTGCTTTTATTTCATTGTCATATTCCGTATTGGTATTCCAAGGATTCAGTCTTTCGTCAGTTTCACCTGGCTAAGAAAAAAATAAATAAAATAAATATTGGGTATAATTCGTCGCGGTCAACCAAATCGAAGGGGGTAGGTACGTCAAAAATATTATTTATAGGTAAGTGTTAAAAGATTAAACAGTGTCTTTTCTTCAATTTAACTACTCGTATACTTAAAAACAGAGAAGAATATATTTTAAGATTATGTATTGGTAGGTATTCTTTATATCTTAAAATATTGCTATGTTATTGAGTCACATAAGTTATGTCTACGTGAATGATCGATTTGTTAACTCACTCTATTTAATGAGAATCGTTTTTCGGTGTTTGGATTAATATACTAGGTACCTATACTTAATATAATAGTAGATCATAAACTATAACTAATTTGAAGGTAGATGTTGAGCCGTCGGGAAGATTTCCGGGCTGAAAAAATTGTACCATCGTCGACTCTTATATTTGCGGTTATATTTAAACAAATCTTAAGAATCAACGATAGTATAATTCGAATGTCGTATAAATTCTTCATATTTCGTTCTTCCTTCGTATCCGATTTTTCCACACGTTGGCATTTTAAATCTGGAAGGAGTAGGTACCTAATGTCACAGTACAAGAGAAAAATACATCTACACAGAATAGGTGTAAGCGATAGTTCAAAACCAGTCGAGAAAGCTTTTAAAGAGAAATTGTCCACCAAAAATGAAAAAAATTTGTAACGAAATTTTCAAAAGCTCCCGAAGCTTTCGTGGAATTACAAATATAAGCATTTTCAACATCACAACCGAGAATTTTCGAGGCCATACGAGTGCAATACTAGAAGATAAAATTATCAATGCTCGTAGCAGAATATCCAAACTCACGTCTTTTCTCTCCTCCAACTTTTCTTCCATCAAAATTTTTAAACCAACCTCCGACCTTTCGGTACATTCCTTGACCTTACCTTTGATCCCAAATATTCCTGGATCCGTCATATCAAACTCCTGAAAACCAAAGCCTAAACTCACTCTAAATGTTCTTGAATATCTACCCTACACTTGCATTGGTTGCAGCCGCAAGCTCTTCCTTTGGCTAGATAATTCTCTAATCCCTCTCAACTTGACTGCGGGTTTCTAATCTACCGATAGGCTAGCAAACCCTCTTTCCGTAAAAACACGATGCAAGGTGCCCTCCACTCAGCTTAAGCCCTGAGGCTGATATTCCTATCTCTCCTCTTTCTGGTTCCAAAAATTGTAGAAACCCATCTAGACTGTCATCCAAAATTTAAACCCATCCTTACCTGGGGATCTTCGACGGCTCACATTCGCCTCGACCTGACTAAGTTACCAAAACCTAGACTCATCAAAACCATCATTGCTAGTGGTTTTCCTTCCCACAACCTGCGGAATTGAGTTTTAAAACTGACTACGCTTTCTCTATCGATGTAGAAGTCTCGACCTTTCATGAAGAAAACTCGGCTTCCATCCATTCCGGTGAATAAATTTGCCATCGATTCCTGCCTTTTCCACTCCTCTCTTCTCCCTTCTCCCCGCGAATGTCTACTCTCCTCTTTCCAAACCATGCAAGACCCTATCGTTGAGCGTATTCTCATGACCTTCTGCACACCTTAACATCGTTTCTATCTTCAATTGGCTTCCTCTTGATTTTTGATCATATGGACCACTCGGAACATGAGACAGTGGACCTAGCCTCCTCAATCGCGAATCCCTCCTGGCTCCTCTTTTCCGGCCTGTGACTTGAAATCTTACCATGGTTCTTGGTCCTCTCAACTCCACAATGAACTCCCTATAATTTAAAAATCCCAAAGTCCCGGTCCCCATCAATTCGCTCCTGACGTCATCAACGACTAAGAATTAGTCACATCCACCTGGTCCACTACTTCCTTTTTCTTAGATTTTTCACTTCACCCTCATACCAATACCGCCATACTGAGGAAATAGCCGTCTTCCATCATCCTTGTCCATACCTCTTGAACTTCGGAAAATCATTCTTCGTCGCCTATCAAGCCCCTTTCGGTTCAATGAAGACAGAGAAGAGGGCGCTAAGGCTATGGTCATTTTGTTTGGCCAGAAATCTTAGATCTAGTCAGAGGGTCACTAGGGATACAAAGTACTTCAAAACGCAGACAGAAATTTTATAAAATTTATAGTTCCGGAAATGCTGTGCAGCCACAGGAGGGTCTGCAAATGAAAAAATTGTGCCGCAATGTAAGAAAGGTTGAGAAACAACAGGTTCCGAATATCGAGCCATTTATGACAAAAGAGGGACTTGGAAAAACCCCAAACATCGTTTTTGTGGGTCAACGGAAGGCGAACGCCAGAATTCTCGAAGATATCCTCCCATAGAAAAGGATACCCATTAGAAATCTCAGAATCCAGGTCGTAGTTTGGTACTACTGCAAATGAAGACAATGCCAAAGAGTTTGTTGTTTATTTTTGAGGTCTGTGTTTACTGAAGCCAAGTTTCCGCCCATCCGGCACAACACCGATTTTCCGAAGAGGAAAGGGTACAAAAAGGAGTATTTTCAAAGCTAATTAAAGCGTCAACTCTTCAGCTTTCTCATTTTTCACCTGCATGAAAAAGCCCTTATTCTCAAGTCTCTTATACTCCTCCCACGAATTTGACCCGTATATGTTTTTTCTACTTCCTTTCACTTGCTTACTGTGAAATCTTTGGTACCTTCGTTAGTCGCGTTTACTTACAACCGTGGATTAATGACCAAGATATCGTAGACCTCGATGATGTTATCGAGTGCAATAAACAGATCAAAACTCAATCAGAACCGGTTCAAGATATCTGGCGGCCGTTACGGTTAACAGTATGTGTGACTACGATTCGAAGTTACTGGTAAGAAAATAGGAAAAAATTTTTGCTCCAGAAGATAGTGAGCAAAAAAATCACGACTGATTTCCGTCTCGAATGCAATTTTTTTTCTCACTACTGATTAACATCGAAAATTTTAATTCCTTTTAAACTTCCTCTTGCCTTGATATTGAAGTTTTGGAGCCGACCTCAACCCTAATTTTAGTCTCGATCCGATCTGATGCCTCATGTTTACAAAATATTATCCCTTATTCACTAAAGATTGCTCGTAATTATGTTCCTGATCAACTTAAAATATTATTACATACATATCAAGAATATCGTAGGTACGCGTAGGTACTATTATACATATTTGTGTTGTTAGTGTATTTCTCGACAGCTTAACCTCTAATATCACACGGCGTAAGTTTACGATAAAATATTCATACGCACATGATTTAAAAAAGATACTATATGATGCTTACTGTATTCAAAATTTCTCCTAATAATAACGGTAAATATTGCGTGTAGGTAATGTGTTGAATTTCTGCGATCAGTATCCGTTTACTTTCTTCATAAACGGTTTCCGCGTCCCACTGTTCACTTTTCCGTCTCAGTAGATCAGCAATACGATTATGCTCATTAATTAACAGTAGAACAGCGGTTTTAGCGTATATAGATGCATTCCAACAACTACGCATAATTAGATTTTTTTCTTCTTGAAATTAAATAAGATACTAATACGTATTTTGTGCCCCGGGGAAAACTGGGGAGCGTGCGGTGGGTTTCCAAAATTTTGTCACGATTTATTTTTCCAAATAAACGAACAAAATTCTTATGGTAGTTTGTCTCTCACGACTTACTGTATCTGGACGATTTTTCGGGCGTCTTATTAAATCGTATATTACTCGTACATTAACGTCGTAGAGTTTAAAACGTCTTTAACGGAGAGCTAAATGATAGGTTTAGAGTACAACATGTCATTATGGGTCAATGTGAGTGAAATGAGATATTTTGAACAAGTGACCTTCTTTACGGGTGGATATGAACTTTTTGCTAAGGGTGTGGAGGGCAAGCTACTGTCACTCATACTAGCTGGACGAGCCATGTTGCTCGTAATGCCATGCTTGCTCTTGAGACGTCTGAAATTGATTCAAAATTATTATCTCATCTATACCCAAAAATGACGGCTTCCTCAACGAAGTTAAACGAGGAACGCAGGGACCTGCTCAATGAATAAACGAGAAACGAAGGAAACTTTTTCTATGGAGCGAATTGGCCTTAATTCTGTCATATAAAGGTCAAATGTCGAAATTTTTCCAAGTCCCTTTTATTGATGAGCGTGAGCCCTAAAAAAGCTTATGTATACTTTCAGATAGTGAGAAAATTCTTATGTTCATAAGTTAGTTAGACTAAAAGAAAATATTTCGCCAGAAGCTTTGTCTCTCCTATCATATTATATAGCTCGCAGGTCAAAGTTTTTTCAAGTTTCTTTTGCATCATAATAGCTTGAAGGTCGACATTTTTCCAAGTTTCCTCTTATTATACAACTCACAGGTCGAAATTTTTCTAAATCCCTTCCCCATAAATCTTTTCCGGAGTAGTCGAGTTGCGTCCCGTTTTCGATTTTTCGATCGAACTGCGTCCCACAAGAATGGTCGAGTTGCGCCCCGTCATTGCGAGTTGCGTCCCAGAGCCCCCCCCGGGCTCATGTTTGAATTGCGTCCCGGACAATGTATAATTGCGTCCACTATAAGTCACGTTGATGTGGATGATAGTGGATATAATTTGGTTCCGTTTGCAAGACGCTTGTGAAATCCAAGATAATGTCCATCAACAACTTCGAATTTCGTGACAAGTACAACAAACGACTGCGAACCATTCATCTCTCATATGCCAAGACGACTGCATTACTCATTGCAGCATATTCTTACAAGAAAAGTTCAGTACTCATAGAAGCCGTACGTTTTTACTGGGAATTTTATTTCAACCGACCGAGTACAAAGTTTCTACACGGGACGTAATTCGACACTGTCCAGGACGCAATTCGCCATTCCCACATTGGTATCGACCGCAATTCGACAATCTCTGTCGGACGCAATTCGACTATCCCTCCCCCTCATCCTTTATTTTCCGGATGCAACTCGACTGCAGACAGCTTTCCAAGTCCCCTTCTATCGTACAAGCTCGGAGGTGGAAATTTTCCAAGTCCCTTTGCCAGACGCTAAAATATTCTACTATCAAGGGAGGAAATGGAGAAAATTACGAATATCTAGAGCCATACACATATATGATAGATCATATAGAGTCCTTTAGAGTACTAGTCATTATATTATATTAGTGAATGTCAATAACATGGACACATAAATAAAGCGAGTCAGAAGTGATCACGAAAAAGGTCAGTTTTACCATGAAAATATTTAGGAAGCAAAAGTGTAGGTCGAAAAAAATTAGGTCGTAACAGATAAATCAAAAGAGACCAATTAAATATCAGGAAGTGAATAATTTAGTCGAAACAAACATTAAATCTCAGGAATAAACCGAACGAAGATGATCATGAACAAGAATTACAGAGCGACGTTTTTCAGCCATACGAACATCTTTATGCTGACCTGACGAGAGGGGGGGGGGGAAGGGCAGGGAATTTTGCCCCCGAGCCCGGCTTTGTTCAAGGGGAGGGATCGAAAAACATTTTCTGGGGGGATCGCTGTATTCCTCACCCCGGACTCAACTGAAGCTCTCGACGGGCCTGTATTCATGACACACAGGGAAGAACATCTTCTGCCGGAAGAGACCAAAAAGCCACCTTCTCCATTACTCACGCTATGAAGACAATTCACTTTGCGTCTGGTATAGTACCGACGACTCCCTTGAGCAACTTCACAATAAACTTAACCATTTCCATCCGTCTGCGCAATTTACGATAGAGGTCTGTAATGAATGCCTGCACCACGTGGATCTACCAGGCCCTTTCATCCACACATTGGAGTTTGCGATCCACCGGAAGAGTACCTTTTCCGAAATTTCTGTCTCTAATTAACATTTACCCCTAGAGCTCTTAGGATGGCCGCCATAAACTTCACTATTCACCGCCTTTCAGTCCTCTCTCTCTCTCTCTATCTTTCAACACGTGACATGGCAATAAACACAATTTAGTCGATTGCTTTCCACAAATGGTCTGTATATCGACGTACCTGAAATAGTTCGGAAGAAAAGCCACAGCCAGACGCTTCAACAAAACCACTTCCATCAAAATCTTTAGACTAATCGTACTGAATCGATCAGCCTTTCCTACTACGACTCTCCCTCTAACAGGATGGCGACCATTCTGAACTAATATGGTTAAAAGGCTGCTTTCCGCCCGATCACCACCATCAACTCTCTTCTAAACCTAAATGATGTCATCCCTCCTAGCGAGCGGGCAGGAGTGTGTCAACTGTCTTGTACAGAATGTCATAGAATACAGGGCTGACGAGTCCCCGGGTCCGGCTCTTTTAAGGACTCGGTTTACAAGGGGAGGGGTGAATTTTTCCGAGGGAGGGCGCTGTGCTCCTTGCACTGAACCCGACTAGAGCCCTCCACGGGCCTGCACAAAGTCTACACACCTTCAGGAAAGCCTACAGTATTCAAACCATTTCCTTAATAACTGGGAGACAAGAATCCACTTGTCAGACCAAACTGCTAAAGGAAATTAAACACAGGCATGAAATACCCTTGAGTTCTTGAAGTTGAGTCTCAGAAATAATTCTATTTTCAGGTTCCTAGGAATTCATAGCTCGAGACCCAAAGACGAATTCGAGGTTGGGTCAAAAAAATACAAAAATGCCCTTGTCAGACAAAATCTCAATTGTGCAGACGCAGACTCCCTTTACCCTTTTGGTTTGAAGTTGAGCCTCGGAAATTAATCCATTTCCAGTTTTTCCTGAATTCTTAGTCATAGCTCGAGACCCAAAGACGAATTCGTGATTTGGTCAAAAAAAATTCAATGATTCCTTTGTCATACAAGATTGTTACAGAAAAGGGGGAAGCTGAGATGCAGACCTGATCTACCCTTGCGTTTTCAAACTTCACACTCGAAAAAATTTCAAATTTTCAGGTTCCCAAGTATCAGTAGCTCGAGACCCAAAGACGAATTCGTGATTGGGTCAAAAAGATACAATAATTCTCTGGTCCTTCAAAATTGCTGGAAATAGTTCAAAAGTCTAGTCTGAGACAGGCTTTACCCTTGGGGTTTGAAGTTGAGACTCAGGAACAAATTTATTTTCTGGTTCTCAAGAATTTATAGAAGTTCTTTTTTCTGGAGATGGGTGCTGTGTTTCTTGTCCCGGACCCAACTGGAGCTCTCGACGGGCCTAATAGAATATTTGATACAATTTGGCAAACTAGTGGAGCCTTTTCTACACGCCTCTCAGAACTTCTAACTGCATACAATACAACTAAAGCCTTCTGAGTCATTATTTGTGGCTAAACATTGTCTGGAAGCGCAACACAGTTTTGATGAAATAAGGTGGAAACTCTTACAGGTAGAAACAAATGCGGCTCATAAAACTCATACTGGTAAAAAATTTCCTCATGATCTCACAGCCACCTTTGTATCTCCTATTCGTCGTGCTTGTGCGAGTTCTCCCTGCCAAACGCGTCGTAATTAACTAAGATGATAATTCTTTACAAACTATCTTCTTCGATAGCCTGATAGTAGATTTCCCCGTATGACCGAAACCTGACGCTCTGTAATTTGCGTTCACCATTTTCTTAGTCCGGTTCATTCGTACAAAACTTTAGTCTCGACTTGAATTTGATTTGTCTGTTGCGACCTTTTCAACCTACGTTTTTCTGTCATAAATATTTTTATTTTAATTGACCATTTTTGGATTTACTACTGACTTCGTTGGTTGATTAACAAAACTTCTCCTTAGTATTGAATAAATTGTTACGGACCTATGACATTCTCATAATATTTATTCATTATGAGAGGTAAGAAACTTGGAAAAATTTCAACGAGTTGTAATTGAAAAAATTTCGAATATCGAGCAATTGATAGCTGGAGAGGACTTAGCCCTTCGGAACGTCAGTTTTGAATTCAACTCTAATGATTAAAACCCATTCGCCCTGTAGAACAAGTCTGAGTATCCTTTTCTTCCTGCTGGGGTCACAGGTACAGCTGAGAGGTCAAAATTATACCAAGTCGCCTTCTTGGTATAGCTCGACGGTCGGAAGTTTTTATTTGAATCTCCTCTTTCCACTCTTGTATACATAAGCTGAAGTTGAAATTTTTCCAACTCGCATTTTGATAAATGAAGCTCGATGGTCGAAATTTTCCTCAGCTTCCTCATACCTCTTCCATGTGTATTGCTGAAACCAGCCACCCTTAAACCCACAACTTGTTGTAAAGACGGCGAACGGTGGAAATGTTCGGTTCCATGCTCAAGTTCAAAAATTGGTTCAGCGTTTTTCGAAACCCTTTAAATCCTCAATAAACTTTTAGCCGAGACAGTCCCGAAAGAGTATAGACATGGAGGCCAGTGACGTTTTAATAATTCAAGTGTCAGAATGGTATCGCGCCCGCTTCGAACGCAAGGGGTTTCAAGTTCAAGGAACAGAATTTTGAATGTTTTTATCTTTCCATAATCCTCTCCCTCTTTCATTAAGAAGTCGTTCAGTAAAAATATAACCATACGCTGTCTAGCAGAAAATGATGAGAACAAAAATACGTAGACTGTGGATGTCGCTCCCAGTTTCCCCCACGACGAGCAAAAATAAGTTCTAAATCATATTTACTTTGTACATGGTCGATATATTAAACTACCATAATCCGACTTAATTGTAAAATTGATATGACTGTAAAGGAAAGAGGCGTCCAAAAAAGCGGTAGCTTCATTTCTAAATTCATCACTTAGGCCTATACCTGCAAAAATTGAGTCTCCATGAGAATGTATGGCTACTACCAATTGGAAGAAGAAAAGTCCACGTTTTCTTTTACTAACTTGTAGGTAAATCGAGATCCATCATTAACAATTCAGTCCAAACTTGAAAAATGCCATTTCGAGGTAACGTGTACGGACTATTTACATGTCGTTGGTGAGATAAAATTTCAGCTGTCACCACATCGATAGGAGGTAACGTTCCCAGAAAATCGTCTATCGTAAGAGTCATTACAATATTTTATAATATTCGACCGAATCTCACGCTCGGAAAATTTACTAGTTTCGTAATAAAAATGATAGAACTTACCGCTCACCGACGACGGTAATCTTAAATAGGTACTATTCGAAGCACCCCAGTGTGGATGCTGTAAATTATTGCAGGACCCATCTGGTGATCGATATTTACTGAGATCGCATTGTTGATGAAGTGATTTTGATAGAGCGTTGCTTGATATCAGCCATACGCTAACAGCAATTATGTACAATCTGGAACAAACGGATGCATGACAATATTAAGTTTACGCATTTTAAAAGAAAAGAATTTCGTGGACTGGACCACGTTTTTTGACACTTTGACGTTCGTATACCGTACGAGTCCACTATACGTTGGTAGTAAAGTGCTACAGGTACGAGAGTATATATTGTGTAATTAGATGAATCGAACTCGTGGTATACACAACGACGTTCAGCACACTTTCTTATTTGTGACAAATGCGAATGTTCACCAAGAATGATTATTATACATTGTTGGAACATCATCGCCTCATTAGAACAACCTCTTCCGCCTGTCGATGAATAACGACACCGGCACCGAGAGACCCGGAGACGGTAGAACGAACCAAAATAAGACTTTATTCAATTTTCGATTTCCTATACACGAACTGAATCGAGTCAATAAAATGGTAATAAGTATAATAACATAATTCTACGTTGTGTTGTGCGTAAATTATGAAAATAAATAAGCATAGGCCTATGCATTTTAACATGCGATAAACACGCGACGTTTCGTAGAAAAAAGGACGATTTGGTTGGTCACATAATCATATTATGGAAATTGTAAACAAGTTGGTTCGAAAATTTTTACTTCTGGGGTTTTGCAACCCGTTTTAAAAACTCGGAAAGAATATCGATATTCTATAGGCAATGATTTACAGATCTTGACATTTGCCGTTACATGTCAGGATACGTTATAAATGCTAGAAGGCCTGCATAGTCAGCCTCTGGATATACTGCAGTGCATTGTTCTACCACCGAATAGAAATTCTGTCATCGAGAGTAATAGCGCAGAAAATGGGTCGGAAATATGACATAAATACGCAGTGGCTACAGGACCATTGGTGGAGATCGCCCTCTATACTTGCGAACACAATACCTCTACACTTCCAGACAGTGCAAAGGTTCATAATCTCACGTAACAAGTATACGTTTCTTATGACTGCAGTTTCGCGGTAAAATTATTAACCCATTGTAAAGATGACTTGTAAAGACATTTCCTCCATCATTCGTTCATAATCTGACTGGCCTGTCGAAGTAAAGCAAACACCTTTCCACTCACTACAAGCCTGGTCTGCTGAATAAAGGAGAAAAAAAGGGGCAGCTGGTGCCACATACTACTACCAAACCTAGAGGAAAGACAAAGAGCAGCCACCTAAGCTCTGGAATACGCAGGCCTTTACAAGATACGAGTGTCTCGGGAAATATCTTTACATAGTAGGTAGATGCGACAACACAAGATGTGATTGCGGCTACCACTTGGAACAATGACATAATCCTGTTCACTGTACCGCATGAGAACAGGCTTGGACTGATAGGTCGGGAATCGGGAACTTCCCGGTGGGCCGCGAGGATTTTGGGCCAGTGGACCGGTCGGTCAAAGGAGAAAAAAAAAAGTAGAAAGCAAATGCTGTTTTGATATAGTTTGTGATTTTAAAAAGTTGAAGTCGAGGGCCGGCCGGTACAAATATTTCCCAAATGCTATTGTACCGTCAGTCTAACCCTGACTATGGACTTGAGAACTGAGGAAACTGAGATTTCCGTATTAAAGGCCACTCTCCGTATTAGTCTAGCTTTAATACGGAGTTGCACTCTTAATACGGAGTATGGACTTGAGAACTGAGGAAATTGAGATTTCCGTATTAAGGGCCACTCTCCGTATTAGCCTAGCTCTAATACGGAGTTGGACCCTTAATACTGAGTATGGACTTGAGAACTGAGGAAACTGAGGTTTCCGTATTAAGGGCCACTCTCCGTATTAGTCTAGCTTTAATACGGAGTTGCACTCTTAATACGGAGTATGGACTTGAGAACTGAGGAAATTGAGATTTCCGTATTAAGGGCCACTCTCCGTATTAGCCTAGCTTTAATACGGAGTTGGACCCTTAATACGGAGTATGGACTTGAGAACTGAGGAAATTGAGGTTTCCGTATTAAGGGCCACTCTCCGTATTAGTCTAGCTTTAATACGGAGTTGGACTCTTAATACGGAGTATGGACTTAAAAACTGAGGAAACTGAGGTTTCCGTATTAAGGGCCACTCTCCGTATTAGCCTAGCTTTAATACGGAGTTGCACTCTTAATACGGAGTATGGACTTAAAAACTGAGGAAACTGAGATTTCCGTATTAAGGGCCACTCTCCGTATTAGCCTAGCTTTAATACGGAGTTGGACCCTTAATACGGAGTATGGACTTGAGAACTGAGGAAACTGAGGTTTCCGTATTAAGGGCCACTCTCCGTATTAGTCTAGCTTTAATACGGAGTTGCACTCTTAATACGGAGTATGGACTTGAGAACTGAGGAAATTGAGGTTTCCGTATTAAGGGCCACTCTCCGTATTAGTCTAGCTTTAATACGGAGTTGGACTCTTAATACGGAGTATGGACTTGAGAACTGAGGAAATTGAGGTTTCCGTATTAAGGGCCACTCTCCGTATTAGTCTAGCTTTAATACGGAGTTGGACTCTTAATACGGAGTATGGACTTGAGAACTGAGGAAATTGAGGTTTCCGTATTAAGGGCCACTCTCCGTATTAGTCTAGCTTTAATACGGAGTTGGACTCGACTTAAAAACTGAGGAAACTGAGATTTCCGTAGCAAGGGCCACTCTCCGTATTAGCCTAGCTTTAATACGGAGTTGGACCCTTAATACTGAGTATGGACTTAAAAACTGAGGAAATTGAGGTTTCCGTATTAAGAGCCACTCTCCGTATTAGTCTAGCTTTAATACGGAGTTGCACTCTTAATACGGAGTATGGACTTGAGAACTGAGGAAATTGAGATTTCCGTATTAAGAGCCACTCTCCGTATTAGCCTAGCTTTAATACGGAGTTGCACTCTTAATATGGAGTATGGTTGAGAACTGAAGAAATTTAGGTTTCCGTATTAAGGGCCACTCTCCGTATTAGCCTAGCTTTAATACGGAGTTGCACTCTTAATACGGAGTTGCACTCTTAATACGGAGTTGCACTCTTAATACGGAGTATGGACTTGAGAACTGAGGAAATTGAGATTTCCGTATTAAGGGCCACTCTCCGTATTAGCCTAGCTTTAATACGGAGTTGCACTCTTAATACGGAGTTGCACTCTTAATACGGAGTTGCACTCTTAATACGGAGTATGGACTTGAGAACTGAGGAAATTGAGATTTCCGTATTAAGGGCCACTCTCCGTATGAGCCTAGCTTTAATACGGAGTTGCACTCTTAATACGGAGTATGGACTTGAGAACTGAGGAAATTGAGATTTCCGTATTAAGGGCCACTCTCCGTATTAGCCTAGCTCTAATACGGAGTTGCACTCTTAATACGGAGTATGGACTTGAGAACTGAGGAAATTGAGATTTCCGTATTAAGGGCCACTCTCCGTATTAGCCTAGCTCTAATACGGAGTTGCACTCTTAATACGGAGTATGAGAAGACCAGACACATGAACTAAGGAGATAACAACAGTCCACAGGCTGCATACTACAACTATGGGGACAGAAGACCCACAGTTCTAAAGGAAGTCCACAATCACACGAAAGATTAATCTGCTTGGGTTTGGGAGAAATAACGAAACCTCGTAGTTGACTGACGCTGAACACCGACACTTACAGAACATAGGATTTTTAGGTTGGTAAGGTTGGTGGGTGAGCAGCACTTGAACAAAAACTTCGGTAAAATTAAAACATGTATCTGTTGATATAACTAAGCGACAGTGCCGATTGGAGCCCCATAGGGAAAAAAAAAACATACCAAATCACTTCTAGGAAGAAATAAGAGAAAAACTAATAAAAAAAATTTTCTGGCACAGCCAAATGAATAAAGATCATGTTTCATGTCTTCTATGAAGTAGAATGTTTTGCTCGTTTGCCCCCCTTCTTGGTCCAGTATAAGTCTTCTTTGGAATAAGTTAAGCTAGTGGTTTTTGGAAAATTCACCCCGATAGTCCATCCCCCTTGAAGCGTTGCATATCTAGCTCATTGAAGGGGCGGAGCCAACGTGCAGTATGTTGGGCTTGAACTGAACGAGGAATGCAAGATAGGAGGGGAGCTAGAATAGGAGCCACTTCAGGTTTTGTATAATGAAGGCTCAGGCTATCGGCGGCGCAGGTAATTAGAACTAAACAATGGTGTAAGATAAACTAGTCTGGTGGCGAATATTTCAGCTCTACCTCACTAAACATAATTGTCTCTTCGCTTAGACGAGACCGAACTACTCGGTACGCCCCTACGTCTCAAATTTTCGTACGTTTACATAAATCAGAAGTGGGATTACCCGCTGTGTTATCCTGACGGTATTTAGTTGATATTTAGGTGTTCGTGACGCCGGATAAATTGCTGATGGTTGAATTGGTTCAGAGTGGAAGTTAAACTGCGTAACGATGACAAATATTTTCTTATTAACTGTTTGTAGAATTTACTTTAATCATGTCGTCTCGCTCAACTCGTTCGAACCCTCTGGGTTCTGCATTGTCTACCGCTGTCCCTGCCCCTGTCTCGCAACCCTCACGTAAACGCGCACGCCCGAACGAAAGCTCCGCTAGTTTTTCGACTGTGGTCACCAATGACCAAATTTCTAATATGTTTGCTGCTTTTACATCGATTGCGTCCTCTCTCGCCTCTAGGGAGGAAAACTTCGCGGTCTTGGCCGATAAGTTAGTTAACCGGCCTGCCCGGAATCATATTAATGGAGACTCAATCCCTGAATTCGATCCTTCGAAAGATGACATAACGGCTGAAGAGTGGGTTCGTCGGGTGGACCAATTACAGAGTATAAATGAGTGGTCTGAGGCCGCTACTATTCACTATGCGATAGGTAAGATGAAGGGCCTAGCAGACAAGTGGTATAAGAGTCTCAAAGATGTTGATTTTGGATGGGAAGAATGGAAGTGGAAGATTGTTGCCGCTTTTCCGAAAAGATTAGGGGGTCTACTTAAGGGTATTTTAGGCTGACTGCTTTCTGAGACTCACTCGCTTCGCTCGTTCGTCCCGCTTCTTGGTCTAGTATAAGTCTACTTTTTTAGGCTGACTGTTTTTTTGCTCGTTTGTCCCGCTTCTCGGTCCAGTATAAGTCTACTTTAGAGTATTTTAGGCTGACTGCTTCTTGGTCCAGTAGAAGTCTACTTTAGAATTGAAATTTAATTAATCTACTTTAGAATATTTCAGGCTGACTACTTTTTGGGACTCACTCGCTCCGCTCGTTCGTCCCGCCTCTTGGTCTAGTATAAGTCTACTTTTTTAGGCTGACTGCTTTCTGGGACTCACTCGCTTCGCTCGTTCGTCCCGCTTATTCTTGGTCCAGTAGAAGTCTACTTTAGAATATTTCAGGCTGACTACTTTTTGGGACTCACTCGCTCCGCTCGTTCGTCCCGCTTCTTGGTCTAGTATAAGTCTACTTTTTTAGGCTGACTGCTTTTTTGCTCGTTCGTCTCGCTTCTCGGTCCAGTAAAAGTCTACTTTAGAGTATTTTAGGCTGACTGCTTCTTGGTCCAGTAGAAGTCTACTTTAGAATATTTCAGGCTGACTACTTTTTGGGACTCACTCGCTCCGCTCGTTCGTCCCGCCTCTTGGTCTAGTATAAGTCTACTTTTTTAGGCTGACTACTTTTTGGGACTCACTCGCTTCGCTCGTTCGTCCCGCTTATGCTAGTATAAGCCTAGTATACCAGTAGTTTACTACACGATCAAAGAAAGATCGCACGCACATTTCCAAATAAAATTAAGGTAGGGCTCGGAGAGAAATACATCTTGGTAAGCCTACTTTAGTATATTTCGGGCTGTAAGATTAGGGGGCTTCAGTTGTTCCGCTTCTTGGTTCCAGTATAGCTTTGGACTGTATGTATACAGGACTCTTAGACCTAGTATAATGCTAGTATAGGTCTAGTATATGAGTAGTTTACATAGTCTAATATGAGCCCTCTCTTGGTTAATGCCCATAGTATAAAAGAGCCTAGTATAGTTTTGGACTAAATACAGTATACAGGATTCTCATAGTATAAACCTAGTATGAGCAATTTGCCCAGTATGACAGTAGTTTACTGCACATATCAAAGAAAGATCTAGCATAATTAGCATGAACAGGATCTAGTATAAACCTAGTACAAGAGCATAAGTCTAGTATACGAGTGGTTTACTGAGTATAATGGTGTCTAGCGGAGCTAATACAAGCCACCTCTTGGGATAAGTTTATGGTAATTTGAGGAGCGGACTGGATACAGTATACAGTTTTCCTAGACCTAGTATAATGCTAGTATTAGCCTAGTATACCAGTAGTTTGCACTAATTAAAGATATGCACGCATGCACGCACGCACATTTCCAACAAAATTAAGGTAGGGCTCGGAGAGAAAAAAATTGTAAGTCCCAAGGTCACCTGCACGCACGCACGCACGCACGCAAATTTCAAAATGAGTGCAGGGTCAGAGCAAAGACATGAAACATGTCAAAATATGCACGCACGCACGCACGCACGCACATTTCCAACAAAATTAAGGTAGGGCTCGAAGAGAAAAAAATGTAAGTCCCAAGGTCACCTGCACGCACGCACGCGCACGCACGCAAATTTCAAAATGAGTGCAGGGTCAGAGCAAAGACATGAAACATGTCAAAATATGCACGCACGCACGCACGCACATTTCCAACAAAATTAAGGTAGGGCTCGGAGAGAAAAAAATGTAAGTCCCAAGGTCACCTGCACGCACGCACGCACGCACGCAAATTTCAAAATGAGTGCAGGGTCAGAGCAAAGACATGAAACATGTCAAAAAAAAAAATGTAGATCGTGTTTCATGTCTTTGTCTTTCTTAAAAGTCTAATATAAGTCTAAATCAGTCTATTTCAAGCTAATAGCTTTTGGGTGTTTCAAGCTGTCTCTTTGCTCTAGTATAAGTCCAGTTTGGAATATTTGAAGCTGAAAGCTGTTTGTGGGCATATAGTTTAGTATAAGTCCAGTTTAGAATATTTCAAGCGAATAGCTTTTTGGGGGCATGGTCTATTGGTCTAGTATAACAGAAACTGACTAGCTCCTTCTCTACAGTATGCTAGTGTACGAAGGGGAAGGGGGGGTAAGTCTAGTTTTAGACAAGTAAAATCCTAGTATGAAGTTAGTATAAAGGATGCCATCTACGGATTTTTGGTCCTCAAATAAGATACGGATTTTTCTTTTTCTGTTGATGTTACGTACAATACGGATTTCTCGCGATCAGGGAAAAGGTACCTTAGACCCCTCAGCGAGAGATACCTTTTTCCTGGTCGTTATGAGCTGATACGGGAGTGTTCTGCAATATTGAGTCGATCAAAATAGAAGTACCTTAGTCACCTCTATAATACATACCTTTCTTCTGATTGTTATTGACGGAATCAATCCAAGTCCGTAGAAATCTGTCTCCAGGTCTTACAAAAAATGGCGGGTACGGATTTTTGAAACTACCATATGGCAACCCTGGTATAAAGCTAGTATAAACTTGGCACATAAACTGGGCGGGGTGAACTCTCAGATTTTTAAATCACCCACGGAGTAACGAGGGTGAAGGGGAGAGCCACTCGGAAAATTTTGAATTAGGGGTCAGGGCAGAGTAAAGACATAAAACATAACAATAAACTGCATAGAACAAACGGTATTCGAGGGCAGGCATGAGTGGCCTATACCTAATTCAAAGCCAGCTCTAGAAAAAGCCCAGTATGAAGGGTGCTATGTCCTACCACCTTCTTGGTCTAGTTTACTGAATATTTTGGCCTATATAAAGAAAGCTTCTAGTATGAACGACTAGATCCGTTTCCTGTATTTTTGAGGATTAGTCTACGTCCGGGCACCCTATTATAAGCCTAAACCTAGTATAGAGGCTGGACCCTATGCCCGGACTATTACAAGCCTAGTTTAAGACTGGTAAAATCGTAGACGGGGGGGGGGCTTCTCCGTCTGTTATAATTCTGGATTAAGACTGCTAAAATCCTAGTATGCAGCGGTATAAAGCCATCATAAAGCTAGTATATAAACTGGGCAAGGTGAACTCGCGGGATAAACTCGCAAATTTTTGTATCACCCACGGAGTAACGAGATTGAAGGGGGGCACGCGCAAAATAGGGTGAAGGGGGCACTCGGGAGTAAAGACATAAAACATGTCAAAAAGCTTCACAGAATTGAAACGTGAAGGATTTAAGAGCAAGTGAAAAGTGGGAAGAGGAAAAAAGTGAACAGCAAGAAGGAAGAGTGGATAGAAATAATCGTATTTTTTAATTTATCGCATTATGTCTTTCTTATTTATTTTAAATCTCCTTCTTCTTTCATCCGTTAATTCTTTCTCCCTCCATCCTTTGACTAACATTCAAATACATATCTTCGTACCTTATTTGTAGAGATTAGTGATACTTTACCGAGATGCCTTCAACAGAGTACACGAACCCAACCTTGCTCCAATTCACTCAACTATCGTGCACCTCGTCTTTCTCCACAAATAGGAAAATCCCGCTTTTTCGCCTTCTGAATTCCGAGTTTGGAACTTCCCAAGTGCAACCATTCGCCTTGATATTTCAATCGGTAATCCATATCACTCTATTCAGTCAGCAGGACTTTACCGATGACATTACAGTATATTAGCAAAGCGTATTCTAATTCTCTTTTACATCGTGTACTTCGTTTTTCTCCATAAACAGAAAAATCTCGGCGTTGAAATCTCTTTCTCGACGTCAATCACGACTCAGCTTAATAGGCTATGCGGGTATAGCTTTACATTCTGCTGCTATAATATTGTAAGAAGCCGGATGGATTTGGTTCACCTGAGGCATTGATCTTACAACGAGAATCAGATTTAAAATAATTTAAGAGCGTTATAACTGTTATAAGTTTTCGCTCGAATATAACGCTTTCTTGGCTGTTGGAATTGTATCAATACCCATTAGATGGGCGAGGACTGAGGTCCGAGGAATGAATTTGTTGCACATCTTGGTGAAATGTGACCATGAATAGAGGTTGGTAGGCCCATGTTGAGTCTCTTTGTACTATACTCAAGGATACTTAAGCCTCTTAGGTTTGGTGGCTCAGTCTACCCCAATCCACGTCTGATTGATGCTGACATACTTTGGCAAAATTAGCGTTGTAGTTGGATTGTCGCTCTGCGTGCGTACGTAGTTGCTGCATACATAATTTCAATTGAGTTCTGCTTCACTTTTTGCCCTCTGGAGTCCAAGTATTGAATTTCTTAAGTCAGTAATAATAATTATCTATATTTGCCTCAATTTATATGTTTATAGGTAGGCTCTAGGCTTGCAGGCTTTTTTGAGGGGCCAATCCTTTGATCTTAATTCGTTCTCAAGTAATCGAAACTCGACTCGTGGCTAAGAAGGGGCGAAGGGAACACAGCCCACTCTAGTGATTTCATTCATCCCATAACCGAAAATACAACTCTGGTGAAAATATATCTATACCACGCTGAATAATGAATTGGAAAAGAGTGTGGAAAGATCCGGGTGCCGATTTAACCGTACATTTGGGAGGAACACATTGCATTGTCTGATTTTTTTTTCCTCGCTTCGCTAGGAAAATATGGTCTATTTGCGTTATTTCAGCCTATTTTTGGAGGTTTGGGGGGTCCCCCTCGGCGGCCCTTCCAAACTTTCATTGAGTTTCCAATAGAAATTGAATTTGGGTACGGACCTGATCGGAACGGCAAGAAACGTCTTTCTCGTCAAACTCGTAAGGTCAAACACTCAACTTCTCTCGTTTGTGGCAACGCAACGGTTAGATTCGATGAACTTTGTTTTTAACCACTTCTATTTTGTGGAGCCAATAAATTGATGTAATTTATGAATAAGAAGCTTTCCCAATTTGGACTCGATATATAGAATACATAGGTCCAGAAGTCGTAATTCATCCACAAACATACTCGGTACACTGGTACAGTTTCGACGACTAAGCTTTCTGGTCAGCTTATGAATGTTGTTTCATCTACTCTCACTTTTGTTCAGTCGCCGCTATTGATTGGATAAAATGTAGCTCAAAAAAGTACTAGTAAGTACAATGGAACACTGAAAATTTCTACTTCCGGTTACGTACTCACGAGCGGAAGCAGCATCGCATACAAACGATACTTATATCGATACAATCAAGATCGATATATTAATAAAACGATCGAAAACTTAACACATGATCATAGGTGGGGAAATACTCGCTCTAGCTTCGAACAAGGCCTAATTAAGTTATACTAGCTTAGAATTCACGACATAATTCAGAAATCTGCAAATTCGGGAGGGGAAGAAGAAATAGTAAGTTACTAATTTGATGACGTCACAGGTAGGTCCAAGCTGATGACATCACGGTTGTGGATGACGTCTTAGCTGGCTGATGTCCTTACTGTACCTTTATTCGTTATTGAAAATTATTTTGTCTCAACTAAAGCTACACCGAGCAATATATTAAATATTGAACGTGCTTTTCCTCTTCAAACCTGTATCAGAAATAGATTATTAAATTTCAAAAAAAAGCACGATCATTTCCTGTGAGAACGATTTCCGATCGAATAAAATTTCAGACGTGTGAAAGCAATTTATTTTGCGAAACTCTTCAATGAAAACATTGAGAAGTCTGAGAACACATTTGTACGCGATTCTTTCGCGCCTTACGTAATTTTATGTGACTTTCCTGCAAATTTTATGACGTTTAAAAATGTCCCCAGCTTACTTACTCATTATCTCAGTCACTCATAGCGTATAGAACTTGCTAGATGTATCATCTATGAGTACCTACGTACACGTCGAATAGTAGGTCCATGAAAATGAAAGCGAACGATGTTATAATAAATATTGATGAATAAAAGTTTACGACGACGATATATACAGTATAACCTGATCGTCATCATGCGCTTTTATGGATGTCTGCACCGTAACCAGACGCGCGCTACTAAGTGAAAAGAAAAGTAATCGCAAACCAAGTTTTGAAAAAAGTTTACTGGGATAATGAAAAAAATGAGACAATCTGAAATAATACCAATATAATAGTTCATCGACATCTTAACTAGGGAATTCTTCGACGGGCCTGAAATAAAGAGTATGCCACATCAACGTCTCCTTTCCGTATCAATCTTCCGTGCTCGCATCTTGAATCGCTCACGCACATACGAATGATACGCTACACGTACATATTATTCGAAATGAAAACCTGCTCGTGTCATTTTTTCCATACAGGTTAAGCTTGCATAATCATCGATTTCGGATGTGGAACACAATACTGATCGCGTTACACGCGTGTTATTCGCGACATTCTGTTCGAGATGAAAATGATCAATCCATCAGAATAATTGCGAGCTTCCGTAGCGCGATAAATATCTTACACGCTCATTCAATTACCATTTCATTCACCAATTTTTGCTTTCTGGAATAAATAATGAAGATATAGCGCGGATGATTCTTATGAAAATTTTTGATAATGTGAATAAATCCAGCGAGAGCTTACGCAATAGCGCAAAACTGAAATTGGAAAATATTTTTGGCTCAAAAATCCCCTTTGAAAAAGGATTTTACCGGAAACCGGTTTATGGGAAGGTAGAGATCGTGAGTGGGTTAAAGTTTGAGATGACCTTCTTACGTTCATGGAGAAACCTACTCTATAGGGGTATATCAGGTAGCTTTTTGGGAATGACGGTTTGAGGATCAGAAAATTTGCTGGAAATGTTCGTCATTAGGAGCAAAAGCTTTGACCTATTTAAGGAAGACTGAGAAAAGTTTTTACCATTAAGCTTTTTATACGAGGAGCCCAACTTAGAATGAAAAAGAGGATTTGAGAAGTTTCGACCACCAAACTATGGTTATGAGAAGGAGATTCGCGAAATCTCTTCTTTCAAGCTGAAGTCCGTCATACGAACTTGTTCGAACGCCGCTGTATAGTAACCCGAAGATGATTGGAACAGCCGGATTGTCACTTAATTGCTCTCAGACACTAAAGAAGGGAGATATAATAGACAGCCATGTTTACTAGAATTACGTATCTAGTCAATGGTTGCATAACATTCGATTTTTCTCTGATGACGTCACTGTATGTGGATGACATGAAACGCTGAACATGAATGCAAAGGCAGCCATCGGCTGAAGACTTCTAAAGAACTCGGTTGTCCATCATATTTCCCTTCTCAGGCTAGATGAGATGGTCTTATATTTCAGCTGCGACTTAGAGCTTCCACAGGATCTGCGTGTTTACAAACGCGATCACAAAAGGTCAATGATACAAGATAGTTCGGAATACCTTCAAAAGAGACAATTTGAAACGAGATTAATTGTACACACAAACATTTGGACTTCGAAAACCGACTTCAAATTTTCTCCCTCCAAAACCTACTTGGTCGTTTTCAAAAAAAGAAACACCTATCTCCACTCCAACCCCTATATCTCCAAAATTTCGAAATTTCCTCTCGGAATTCCGCCAAACTTCTCGGTCTCCACTTTCATCAAAAACTTTCATGGATTCCCCATATCAAAATTTTAAAAGCAAAATGCACTTAAGTCCTAAACATAATGGAATTTCTATCTCACCCTTCTGAAGGCTGCAACAGAAAACTCCTATTACACATCTACAAAAGTCTTATCCGTTCAAAATTAGATTATGGTTCCCCAATCTACAATCTTGCAAGCAACACCGTCCTCTCTTCACTTGACACTATACAAACTTCCGCCCTCAGGATGGCCCTGGGTGCCTACCGCACAAGCCCAAAATTGAGTTTGTGCGCAGAATCCGGTGAACCTCCCCTTTCCTATCGTAGACTCATCCTAACCTCCAATTTTTTATCATCCATCATCCATCATCCGTATCCCAAGACCCTGACCTACCAATTTTTGATTCCATTTCCCATCAATGTCCCGCCTCTCCATCTGCTTCCAATAAACATATCCTCCTCCAATTCAATAACTCCCTCGGTATCCCTTTCAATGCAAACCCCTTACCCCCCCCCCCATAAACATCACCACTCCTCCTTGGATCTTGCCACCACCAAACATACAACTCGATCTCACTGAATTGCCCAAAACCAACATCTCTATCATCATCCGAAATATCAATCTCTTAATTAGGGAATAGGCTACCCCAATTCTTCTATTTGCTTTTCGGACGGGTCTAAATCTAACAATCGAGCATCTTATGCATTCTCCATAAATGGTTCCATGACTTCCCACCGTATTCACAACATCGCATCGATAATCACTGCCGAACTCATGGGTATATTTTCTTGTCTATCCCACCTCTCACAACTTCCCCCAAATAAAAACTTTCTCCTCCTGACTGACTCTCTCGCTTCACTCCACTCCATCTCCGACCTTCATAACTCACACCCTCTCATCCAACGGATTCAATTCGCGCTTCTCACTCTCCGCTCCATCAACTCTTACATCACTTTCATCTGGATTCCCGGACACATCAATTATCCTGATCACGATACAGTTAACCTAGCTGCAAAACAAGCCTGTTCTCTTCTAAGAATTACCGTAAGCCTTCTTATTGAGTTAATCTTGAAATCCTGACTTATCTAATACCGCGTGAAAAAATTAACCGTAGACTACCTATACTTGTCTTAACGAACCCACGGTTTCCATGATGATGTTGATCGAGTAATGGAGGGTAGTTGCATGGGGCGCCTTCGCTTTTGATGTCGAGAGTCAAATTGAAAATTGAAATCCGATGTATAATTTTCCAAATCTCATCTCTTTAAGGTCTTTCTCTCAATTGTCAAAACCCTCCTGGTATAAACTGTAAAAGTATAATTCTTCAAGACTCTGCTTACATGTATCTGAAGAGTCGAAGTTTCTTCAAGTCGTTCTCCTCCTATCACTACCTCAGAAGTTTTTCCACGTTTTTAATTAGGTCAAGATCAAAGAAACGGCGGACTGATTTGAAAAAAATGTTAAGGACTACACTCGGTCTCTAACTCACCGACACTCATGATCGTACAGAAATTCCGTATCTTCGAAAATATTCGTCATTCGAATCACTCTCTCTACGCTTCCTAATTCCATTACATATTTCTTTCTATATTTTCCTTTTGGGATCATACGCTGGCCTTTCCTCCAATGCCGCGGCTCACGAGTCTCAAATAAATCTCTCATAGGTTTGAATTTTATTACGTGCCCGTAAAGTATAGAATTACGTTACTTAATTGAAACTCATTGATGCGTTTCGTGATTTCTTACGTCTTCATTCATTGTATCATTGAATTTTATTATACACCTATAGGTACAACAGTTGTAAATATACGACAAACGAAAGCTGTCTACTACAAGCCGTATTATACTTACTAATTCTTGCGGGCGTCATGTTAAAAAAAAAAAACATTTGGTAGATAAGTAATTCTTCATAGTTGTAAAATTCATTCACATCGACGCGATATTTATGTAATAAATGCAAAAAATGCTATAGGTACTTGTCCTATACCTGAACGCGTTCATCAAAGGTCTTGAAATTTCACCTTGACATTCGCGTGTTGATAAATACAAATGTATATCGGACGAGTATTTATTAATTTATTAATTAATTAATTATGCGTAGGTATGCAGGCTGGACCGAATGAGTACGAGAACGTTATTATTTAGTATGCTATTCATAATATAAACAAGTATGTTACGTCTTCGAAACGCATCAATATTCTATCTACAAAGCAACGCACATACTTAAGGGACGACTGTTTTTCGTCCTAATTCGACAATATTTATCAATAGTCGTAAGAATATACGTAAATGGCTCTTTGTGAGAAAATCTTGCCCATTTGCGAGGTGATTTTTAGCGAAAATTTTTGGCACAGATGAGATATTACAACAGTAAATCTCCAGGAAGGAGAGCTTTACAGCCATTGACTCTATGATACTGGTGACTCTGCCCACCCACCTCTCAAAAGTTATTTGACTCTAATTAGACCCCACCATTCTCTCTAAAGGGAGTTGTCCTGAAGACGGGTGAAGGACTAGTTTTATGGGTGATTTTTCAATTGGGTCGAAAATTTTTCCGATTTTCTCTCTTCTTATAGATAGATTGAAATTCAAAATTTATTCTATTTGCCTCACCCGCTCGTATTTCCAGCTTGAAGGTCGACATTTTTCTAAATCCTCCCCCTGATTTACGCGGCTTGATGGTCGGGATTTCTTGCAGTAGGTCAGAGGGTTCCCCTTCATTTTCCCATACAAATGTGCAGGAAGGATGACGTGCGGCTCCTCTTATTAGACATGTTCTCTGAGTCTGAATCTCTAAAGTCAAATTTCACCAGAAGGGACGAAGAAATTTCAAGTTTTAGAAATATAATGAGCTGCGGAGTGACACTATTACGAAAGGGACAAAGTTGAATTTCATTTCCTGTAGAGAAGAGAGGGATTAGCTTGGAGTTGGGCAGAGAAAGCGCCGTTATTGTCTCTGTCAGTACGGAGTATTTCTCACAGCATTCGGACCGGAAGAAGTTATGAGCTGCGAGCTTCATAAACGTGAAGCTGGAAGGTGTTTCAACGTCATAGAAAAGAATTTTTCACTTGAATTTTTTTAAAGGCGGTCTTGAAAAAATTATGATTTGAAAGAAGGATATCACGTTATTGGAAGTTGACGTCATCAATGACCTTCACCCAATTGCGAAACTTTCGAAAATTACTCGTTAGAAGGGCGCTTTACATTCGGAATGAAAAATCATTTGAGGAGCGATTTTGCTAGGGTCGCGATTGAAAACGGACTCACGGAAATCGGGATGTGCTTGGAGGATCTACATCTATCGCATGGCAATGCGCCTCATTACTCTAGATAAGTAAATTGCTTCAACCTTCTCGAAAATCTCTTTTCTTCCCTCGTGCTTCCTAGAACCATGTTGACCGAAATTCACTTTTTTGAGAGTCCAGATTGAAATTGATGCGTCGATTTATTGTTAAAATCGACCAAATATTAGGTCGTTTTTGAGTGGACTTCTTCAAATTTTTCATGAACCTAAAATCAATTGCTATGTTGTGTCCTCGATTTCAAATCAGTTCGTAATTTTCTATTAATGTACGCTGGTCGACTTCAAATCGACGTCGATGTACTTCGATTCGACTTCTTCAAATTTCGTTATCGAACTCAAAAGGACTGCTCCGTTGTTTCGATCAATAGTCGACTTTTAGATTTCTGGGACTCAGATCGACCTCGAAACGACGTAGAAGTAACTCCGCCACTCGCAGGCAGAATGCGTAGTCATTCTATTGAGGATCTCAATTACGCTTGCTCAGTGCAGCAATGGTCGAATCGCCGCAATGTCGACATCAATTTTCAGTCGACTGGATATCCTGAGGCAGACCCAGACGAGTATTTGAAAGGAGGTACACACTTTTGGAACCGTTTCACTTTTTTGAGCCCGCAAACTTCATTATTATTAGAAATACGTTCAACTCAATACCACAGGAGCAGATACTGAAAGCTCTTATGGAGTGGAAGAGCGAGCATACTTGCTCAGAATGATCAGTAGCCATCTCAATTGTCTAAAAATCCAAGTAGAGACGTTTAGTGGCGTACTAATTGGTTGGAGGGTGGGGGGGGGGGCTACCTGCAAAAACCTGTAGAACTATTGATACTTTCATTTTTTGCTTCATAGAAATTTTTTCCTCGAACTTTTTGGCTTCCCTCCGATGCCACTGAAGACGTCTGCTGGTACAGAGAAGCTAACGTCTCGCAGGTTCTGCTCTTGTGGTGCGTCGCATTTAACGAAATTCGAGGACATTCCACTCCTGATATTCAAAATGAAGCTGCTCCGAGGTGTTGAGCTTATCTGCTACGCGGATGATACGCTGGTGGTATACACTGCTGAAACAACTGCAGCGGTAGAGAGCAGGGTGAAGGAGGCCCCTAGTTTGACTCAAAGCTGAGCTTCAGGTACGTATTCCTGGTGGCAGTGGAAAAGCCGGTAGAGTAGTGACCTATTTAAGCCGCCTGATGAAAAACCTAGGAGAGCACTGGGAAACAACAAGGAAGATCGTGATGAGCACTGCTCTGCCAATCCTCCTATACGGTGCCCCAGTATAGGCAGACTTTATGAAGCTGGCGTGCAGAAGAAAAGAGATAAGAGATGGAAAAGACCCCACAAAGATCGAAAAAACACTCCACAGAACTAAAAGAGTAAACTGGAGAAGATGTACATGTTATGTACATCTCCCTCCAGTTTACCTATATGTCTGGCCGTAAACTAGTGGATCGAATCGATTCTACCCCACAAAGAGTTAGTTGTGTTAAAATGCCTACCGCCCAGTCTGAACGATGAGCTTCTTACTAAGGAGAGAGCGATGGTGGTCACTGCAAAGAATAGGACAACGACTGACCAACAGACTTTACGAGTCAATCAAGAGGTCAGGCGCTTCTTGCTTGAGAAATAGAAAGCGAAAATTGCTCAAAGTGAGCTAGGTATATGGGCGCCTCATATGCTAGCGATGCCATGGTCAGCTGAACTTTCACCTGACGCAAGTGTTACGCGGCCACGACGTTTTCAACTAGTGCTTTCAAGAAAGTTGAACAAGCAGCGTGTTCGCATTGCAATGAAGGGCGAAATGATGGACCACAGCACATCTTAATTGAGTAAGAAGCGGGAAGGAAAAAGTGGGACAAGCTCAGTTGGCCGGTGAGGATGATGAAGAGCTTGCTCCAAATAGCCTGATTGCTACCATACTAAGTTCCGAAGAAGCATGAAACCGGGTGTCTGCATTTGCAGCTACCGCCATGAAGAAAAAGACGGGCATAGAGTGGAAAACAGGCAAATGTAATGGCCTACTCTACACCTTTGTACCATTCGAGCCGGTATTCTGTAGGAAGAGGATGAAAGGTAGAAATTCCAACATCGGCTTAGTTCTAAGTTGTGTCTAGTGCGTGTGCCAAAGTTCGCATTGTAGACGAGATAGTTGCCGTGTAAACACGCGATTTTGTGAAACCTCTGAGTTACTACAAAAAGTCGCTTAAGAACAAGTTGGCAACTATAAGAATTTCATATCTTCAATTTGATTAGACTTGGGTTTAATCCCCCCTCCCCTTACCTCTCAGTAAATATAAGACATCAGAGTGCAAAGAAGGTCGAGAGAAACGAGAAGTCTCTCGGAAAGGAGAGAAGGTTTTGCCGAGGAGATTCTTTCAACCCTAAAAGGTCGATACCGATGCAGGCGGAAGCATAAGCAACCCGCACCCATTTCACAGGCGGCTGCAAAAGCACGCACACAGCTCTAAATAGTCGAAAGAAGAGAGATAAACCCTTCAGCTATGAGCCGCACCTGTTTGGATTACATCGAGTACGGAAAACTTGAGAAAATGTCGAGTTCTAATGTGTTGTAAGATGAAGTTTTAGAAAAAGGCCTAGAAACTGTTAACATCATCGTAATACAAAGCGTAAGAGTTCAGATATACTGAATAATATTATGATCCAATGGATTTTTCCTAGAGCAAAAATGCGATTTCTATGCCACGCATTGATTGCGAAAGGATTTTTTGAAGTCAACGTACTTACTTCCGCATAATAAATAGGAAAGTAGTACTATCTCAGATCTATCTATATTTGGAAGGACAGAAATCTTGCTCTCTGATATATCATGTTAATAAAATGTGTCGAAGTCTTTTCGCAATAAGAAGAAAGTGTTACTTGATTATTCATCGTGAAGCAAAACTTGGTATAAGGTATGCAAGTGCATTCGTAAATATTTTGTACGCATTTCAAGAAGAAATAAAGCCTATAAGTACATGGCGCGAGGTGTCTATAAAAGCGATTATTTTGAAATTAGAGCATACGAGTGTAAATTACAAAATAAATTGTAAAATATCTAGCTAGGTTTGTGCAGTTTTGTAGATAGAAGATAAGCATTTTTAGCTCACAATAATATTATGCTCTATAATATAGTCAAATTACAACACACAAGTTCGAAAGATTGCGGAAAGTATGTAGATTGATAATTATTGAAACTATAAAATTTACGCAAATTTTGGGTGTAAAAAGGCAAGCTCTAGAAATGCGACATACTTTATGGGAGGTAAAGGTAAACGACCTCGGCTAGATTTGTTTTGCATACATGGCAAATTTTTTTCAATTATTGCGCATTATATTGACGCGAACGTATTTTTTCTACGTTACCTAATTTGAAAATCGTAGGTATATGCAAATTTGCGACGCTGGACAAACGCTCAAACGGTGCATTTACTCGCATACAAGTATGCAAGGTCGGCTGAAAGATCATCACATAGGTATGAAACTGAGTCATCGTCTTTCCTCTCATTTTCGGAGAAAACCCTAATTACGTACAAGTATTGTCCTCCGGAAATAATGTCACCCTCTTTCGCATCTCTATTTTCATCTCTCGCGAGAGTGCTGACATTGACACAGCTGGAATTTTGCCAAAAATTTGAAAAATTTACTAGATCGTTGAAATCCGCTTTTCCTCCATCATCAATTTGTATCGATTACAAAAGCTGAATGATGCAATGAATTTTTGTATTTCCCATTCGACTAATCGCAATAATAATTTTCGTTTCTCGTACATACGCCCCCATGCGATCGAGTCTAGACGAGAGAGACCGGTTAGCGCAGTAATTAGAAAGCATCGAGCCGCTACTGACGATTTTAAGCACGTTCGCAGTTTTTTGTACGGCATCGGCATTAAAATATTGTCCGACGTAGGTACACGCTAAGAAGCTGCAATTCCTCTTTTAAAATATTTTTACCACTTCTCCTACAAGTGGAATAATTACGTTCCTTTATTAATGTTCACAATATTAATAAGCCAACAGTTATGCTTTTATTATGCGAGTGTTTGTTTGGTTATGCAAACGCTACTTTTGCAATAGTCTATATTATGGACAATCATTTTAGGCATCTCATTTGAACGATGTACCTATTGTGACAAGGTCGATATTTCTATGACTGGGTACGGATCTGCAGAAGAATCCCAGAATCTTGACCGTTGCGCACGATGATCCAAGCAATTTTCACCTTCCTCGATAGGTATACTGTGATTCCACTATCTATTTATCAGATTATGCCAACGGTTAATTAATGCAAATACAATTGAGGATTCAGCGCTTCCGAATGCGCTTGACTGCGGATTAGTTTACACTTTCCCATTTGACGTGCTTGACAAGCCATGAGTGATGATAGTATAGTAGTTACTTAAGAGTGTAGAACTTTTATGATTCTAAATATTTTTTAGTATTTTTATTATTGCTTGTGGTAGCATTCTGCAGAGATGATAAACGAGTAGATTTACACGAGAGTTTTTCATCCTTTGTGGGAAACTAAGCAATCTAAATTTAGAAAAGAGTTGGACGAAAATGACCGAACTCAACACTCTGAGACCTCCTTGAGAGGAAAGGGAAGGGGGGATTTCCCAGACATCTCCCCATGGAATGTTGATAGAAGAAGTTTCAGAAGATATGAAATTCTCATAGTTGCCAACTTGTTCTTATGCGACTTTCTATAGTAACTCAGAGGTTTCACAAAATCTTTTTTTTTCACGGCAACTATCTCGTTAAGTCGAAAGGTCGAGCGCTATGCCACTCATCGGAAACTCGATTTCTATCTGCGAGTGAAGTGCAACTAAATGCGAAAACGCGCCCGTTCTTATGTCTCCCCCCCCCCCCTCCTCCCTAGGGAAGCCTTCCACCAGAGAGGAATGTCAGGCTGATCGTTTACCTTTGAGTTTGGAGGAGTGTTGACTCGACTCACAGGCATTCCGCTTTCCCAACCAGCACCCTATTCAATTTGCAAAACATGTGAGTAAGACTTAGAGGTTCGTCATGCGAACTTGATCTTATGCTGGTGAAATAATTCAGAGGTGGTCTTACTATCAAATCTATGAAAAGTCATGCCTCTTGATTATCCGGTAACTGATTAGCCAAATTGATAAATACCGGAGTAGTAGAGCTCACTAGCTTATGTACTTGTAAGGAACTATATAAGATAGGTATGCGCAAGTGATAAGAAGAGTACTGTCGCCATGTTGATAAAGTCACAGGAGGAGCAGTTTCAAGAGGTTTCAGGAGTGTTGTTAGAAAAATTTAAATTCCGAACATCGAATTTTGGCTTATTAGATAGATCATATCAATAGAAGCAAAAAAAATGAGCCGGTTTTACTTTATTTTTGGAGTTAGAATTCTTGTATTTGACGTTTGATGATTGAAATTCCTTCAGTATACCTACTACTCAGATTGCTCCTCCTTCGACTTTATCAGCATGGTGACGGACCAACTCTTATCACTTGCGCATACCTGTCTTATATAGTTCCTTACTACTTGTAAATTGCAATTTTGACTGCGAGTACCAATACTATGACACCAACACAATAAATTACAGCGTTCTTACTTATATACACTTTACATATACATAAAATAGACTGACATCACGTGAAAGCGCGGTGGGAAGATTTTTTCCACTTTAAAGAGGAACTTCGGTAGAATGGTTACTTGAACTATATTTTGGTCTCAATTACCTGTAACATTTTTCAAATATCACACAAAAATAATCGCTCGATAATTGACGTGACGGGGAGATGCCAGTCGTCATTTGATAGCACATCCAATTGCCTGAACGTGCGGCATGTGGAGAAATATTTGAAGCCTCGTACTTTTATCTGCGAGTTTTAGTGCAACGCTACCTAAAGGAAATGTTGGTGATAAGGACGTGCGTTCCTATATTGCTCATATGATGGCTCGTCTCCAGAATTTGTTTTCAAGACTGTTTTGGGGGCGTTACAAGGCGCTTCAAAGATTCGCAAGAAGAAAAGTTCATAACTTTGATTCGATTGTACGATTAATTATGACAAATTATTAATTGAAGGGCTATCCGGAATAAGGGCAATTTCTGTGTACATTCTAAATGGAAGAATTGCCCTTATTCCGGATAGCCCTTTAATTGTGTTTCTTCATTAACAATCTCCCTCTCTTCATAAGAGTTCATTAGTTTGCGACATTAGCTAATTTTGGCTAGGAATTTGTTTATTGGAAGGTTTTGGTGAAAAAAGATGGCAGCTTGTCTAGCAATTTATGATTACGAGAGGGTCGAGAGCTTTGACCTAATTTGGAAATTTAGAGGAATTTTCGACTTCTAGATACAATGCTAGGAGTCTGGCAAAATTTTGAACTCCGAACCCTACATAATTAAAAGGCCTTTGTAGATAGAAAGAAAACTTGAAAAAACATCGAATCTCAAATGTGACATAAGTACAAAGACTCTTTCGAAAATTTTTGGTCTTGCAAACCGCGAAGTAAATAAGGCACTTGAAAAAACTTGGAGCTTCAAACTCAGTAGGGGGTCAAGAGAATTGAAAGATTTTCGAGGTATAGGTGCTACGGGTAGAAAATTTAGCAAGGAACACCATTTGGGTAATGTCCTATACTTCGGGAACCCGACTGCTTTCTGGCCGAATTCATGAAATCGGCATCGCGCATCGGCTTCGTCGAATTCAGGTACTTATTCTGTCTTTACAGCGCCGTCGCCAGACTTTTTGAGGTCTACAGTAATCTTTTTTCCAATTTACACTATTTTAATTTTTTTTCTCCTAGCCGGCGCGAAGCCTGAAGCGGTGATATTCACTCGCCGGGTCTTTTTACTGGAACTGAGCAAAAGTAAAAACTCGCACTAAAACCTACTTTGTAAAATTCGATTAGATATTCTTACAAAAACTTTATGACAGATGAAATTCTTCTAAAAACACACGAGAGGGGTCAATATTAGATTAGGATAGTTTCAAGTTCGGAAATTTGTCAAGGCTGTTGCTGATCTCATGGATTCGGCAAAAAGCTGTCGATTTCACAAATTAGGCAATTACACGAATTCGGCGCTATATAAGCAGCTGAAAAAGTTCATCCTTTTATGAAACAGATACGCAACTACTTATCCACACTTCCTATCTGAGAAGACACCATTTGACTTTTCGAAGTTCTGGAGATGAAACCACCGTGAGTGCCACTTTTTTTAAAAATAGACTTAAGATGGTTTTTATAAGAAGAAAATGGAGAAATCTAAATATGGTAAGACCCTTAGTTTTCCATGCTCCACAAAGCTCCTACCGAGTATTAGAAGCTATACCGAAAAGAAATTGCGAAAAATTTTCTTTTGCAAAGCTTGCATGCGTAATTAAACCCGAAAATTGAATTTGCGAAAAATTATAGCGAGATCTTTCGGCAAACAGCCATTTTCGAGCGAACAATTACTAAACGAATGGACGCAAGAATAAATCCTGCATTGCAGACGAAAACATACAACGTACTAAAAAGAGAACCACGTGTAAATCTAGTACTACTGAGAGCAAAAAACACGCAAGTTTAGTAATATTGAAATGAAGATCACGTAAGTCAAGGAATACCAATAGGAACAACAAATAAGTACATAGTAATAACGGGAAAAAAACACGTAAGTTTAGAGACACAGAAAAAGAAACCACATAACTTTATTTCAGGTCTCATCATTCGGTGTGGTAATCGATCGCCGAAAGGATAAGTCCTTAAAAACAAAACTAGATCTTGTATAGTCAAACTTAGATTTTTTGACTTACGCTGGTTTTGTCACAAGAATGTTTACGAAATGGAAGTCTAAAAGTCGCTTTCAAATTTTGAGAGAAAGGTCTAGTCTGAAATTTTTTACGTAATTGGAATTTCTGATTCTTCAGGAAAAACTCTTCTTTTGTCCTCACACTAGAATACGTCGAAAAAACACGCTTTTTATCAACAAAGTAATTTTTTGGAAATTTGAATCTCTCAAGATACCTCCGTATGCCTTACAAAAAAAAACGAAGATGAGTCGCAGTTGCTCTCTTAGCTTTTAGGGTCCTTGATATCGGCAAGGCGAGGATAACCTCTTTTCTAAATAAAAATATTGCAATTTTTTGACATTAAAACCATTGTTCATCAAAATTGTTTCAGACTATAGACACCTCATTAACGTATAGTGCATAGGAAAATCATGGTGCAAAAATTCTGTAGTAAATCATTACGTCGATAAAAATATACTCTCAACGAAGGGCAACAGGTACATATTTTATAAGCTTCTGAGAAAATCCTGAACAAAACCAAATAAAGTACGAAGGTATACAAAATTGAATAAATTTTGATGAACTTCTCAAACATCAAAACACGGTCCTCTGCCCTCTTTTCACGACCCAAGCAGGGGAGTCCATCTTCGAACATTTGAAGGGTCCAGAACTTTGAAAAGACTTTCCTTGGAGGTACTGAGAGACTAACTGACGTCAATTCCACATAGGCTCTATTCCAAATAACTCTTTCTTTCTTCGCCTTCCACTCAAGCCTATATCTAAATTATTCACATCAAACAGAAATTGAGCTATATAATTGGCGAATGATCAAAATTCCGTAATTCTGTTTCGTAATTTGTCAATTTATCTTTCCAGCAAGAGTCGTAATGGATACATCGAGTTACATAATTCAGTTTCGAAGGAAAGTTTATTCCAGCCTGTCTCCGATATCTTTGAAAATGCGCGGGTATGGATGATTTCGCGTCGTGCGAATTTAGGATTTCGTAGACAGTATGATTTAATTAAAATTTTGCAAACGATCTTCGTAACAGATCTAATCGAAGTATAAAATTACGTAGATTATTTCGAATTATTTTGCACTCGTAGGTACTACCACTCGTCAAATTATCCTATCCGCACTTCATCGGAGTGTAATTTTTGCCCGAATTTACGCGCGTCTTACCTGAAGCGTGAAGCGATGTGATGCATATTGAAGCGCTAGAAGACAGCCTGACCCTCATGGACCAACCGAGTAGAAGATTATGAGGACAAAAATACGCTCCTTCGAGATTACGCGCGCGAATGTACAATAAACCAATTCCAATTACGGCTACATCGACGAAATTTTTTAATTATCTCCACAACGCGCGAAAAAAAAATCGACTATCGAACGCTTAAAATTGTAAAACTTTTTTTAATTCGATAAATCGAATATCGAAAAAAAGTTACACGACACAAGCTCTTCGCGACAGCTTTCAATTTAGAAATGCCGATAATCGAGTTGGAACTGGATCAGATTAACATATAACGAAGTACTCTCACCGGCCGTAGTACGAGTAAGATTCTCCCGTTAGTACACACCTCTTTTCTATGCGTGTACGAGAAAACAAAAAATAACAAACAGCACGCGACCAAGAACTACGTTAAATGTCTGATCTTGTTCGTTTCTTTGCGGTAGATGAACTGGTCCGAATGCTGAGGTCCTAAGACAGATTTATGCGGAGCTGGACGATGTCGGTACGCGGAAAGTACATTTCTGCAAGGGCATTTTGCACTAATTCTCGTGAAGAATCGCGTCGCGCACGCTCGACTATACGCTCTCCTACCTTTCACGTGGTCCATTACTCACAACGAATTTACTCTCGTATTGCATAATTGTGCGTACAACCTGCTGGAAAATTGTTTAGATGAAGAGATAACGTGCGATCATATCGACTATCACATCGACCATCAGAGAAGAATTTTAATCGATCTGGATGACAAGCTTCGCAAAAAAAAAGGCTTGATGATGAAAAACATACGAAATTCTCTTTTTTATGATGCTCTAATAGTAGTAGCGGTTTGTGAAATAATGCCGCAAAATTTTAGCGTGCAATGAAACTTCATAGAGCAGTAGTTTCATTATTGTGATACAGTGTGCTATACATGAATTTTCCTCCAGGGGTCTTAAGAGAATAGCTTTTCTGTACGGTAACTTTTGGAGATAGCAGAAAAATACATTAGTGCAAAATGACTCTCGACAAAATTCTGAGACATCGAATCTTTTGCTATGGGATGGATTTGCGGCGCGAGCCCATACGCATTATATTTTTGGAATGCTGTAGTATCATAATGTTTCCTATACTAGGTTATCCATACAACCGTTCGGTCTCGACTGTAGGCCAAGTTTTTGCGTTTCATGATCTCTTGTGGAACGGACTCTAGACTTCCCTCGCTCTTTAGTTTAAAATATCCAATATGCCCCAGCTCAGCGCTTTCCCCAGTGAGTGATGGTGCTTTTGCGACTACGGACTTACCGCTTTCTAGAGGAAAATAAGTGGCAACACTGCACTGTTGAGTACTCCAGTCTTAGGGGTATGGCACGGGGAAAGTTACGTCGCTACACCACGTCGCTGTAACGGAAGACTTTCCATTGAAAATTTTATAAGAGAGAATCATTTTTGTGCAAAATTTCATGCTTAGCAAACTTTGTTATCTCATTTTCTTGAAAATCCGTATTCATCGAGATATTTGCTTTTGAATTACCAATAAGTAAGGAACGTCTCTGAGCATACCAGTGACGTCATATAATGCGGGTTGCATCTGAATGGACCAACCTCTGCTTCAGCAATACGTTTGCGTAGTTGTCGTTTCAGTAATAAGCGTTACTGCACAGCAAACTCAGAAAATTCACTAAAATGAAAGGAAAATGAATTTCAAACTCAGAGCTGTAGGTCTTGTAGAAATTCCGAGCTTTGATTTCCGTAGAAGAAAAGTCACGCTAATACTTACGTAAGTGAAGGAACTGGGCTTGAAAATTTTGACCTTTGAGCTCTCAAGTATTTCAACTGACCTGGTTTTGGGGCACCGGCGAAATTTCAAGCTTTTAGCCTTATGTAGAAGCGAAGTCAAGTCATAGATTTGTAATCCACCATGAATTAGAAATTTTTGCTCCAATATACACCTTCTAGAACCAAATTTTAATCTGTGTTTTATAACGTGATGTCGGAGTTGTGTGTTTCTGCCTACCTACATGGCCATACTCTCTACAGCCTTCATTGAATTCGATTAGTCAATCCTATAGCATATTCCTGCTTGAAGTGTGTCTAATATTCATCAGGTGCATATGTCCTTCCAATAAATTTCGAAATTACTGTACACATTCAACGATAGCGTTAATTATTAGCACGTTCCATGAATGAATAATAAGGACTCCTACCATTGGAATTGCGACCAAAAAGAGATTAAACGAGACACGCGACGCGACGTGCCGTATTATGCGAATGTACCCAGGTACGTCAGCGATGCTGTCGGTGTGTATCAAAAAGAAACCACCCGATGAAGAAGGTCACGCTAGGTAGTTCAATTTCGATCTGACGTTAGATCAACTCATCGGTTTGACCAAAAATGCACTGAGACCGACATGCTTTTTTGTAAGTCGACTATAAATAATCTAGAAATTGACCATTAAGTTTGTTTCATCATCTATCACAGTTGATGACAAAATTAAGTCGATATCACGTCGGGGTCCAACGAGAATGAGTTTATCTATATAGCTTTCCAAATCTTAGAATAGTACAGATATCATTACAGTTCTTACAAGCTACGCTATAATTTCCGCTCTTCTCAAGAGGCGGTATGGGGTCCTTCAACTTGACAAGTAACCCTTTCACAGTCGTAGGGTTGTAAAAGACTGGCCTGAAGCCAAAGGGGCGAAGAGTACGACTTAATTTTGAGGAAAATTCTCCCAAGAAGGGGAGTCTTATGACAGTGGGGAGGAAGCGGCGAGAGTCGCGGAGGCTGACTCTCCTACCGCTTGTCAAAAATATCTCTGCCCAGCCCAGAAACGCCGGCTCCCAGGCAGGAAGCGGGACTGTCGCGTATGTCCCGAAGATTTCTCGTCGGATTGTTCAGGCAATTCCACGGGATTTTCCTACGAACCATAAGGTCAATGTCCACGTTGACCTCATTCACTCTGACCAAGTATTTTATAATTTGAAGTTCTTTTCGAAAAGCTGCCTGGTTCAGTGGGATGCGGGTGAGCCGATGAACAAAACTATTGAACGCCGCGAACATTGTGGGCAACAGAACAGAATGACGAGCCGTGGATAACAATATCGGTCAAAGTATCTTTTCTAAAAATATTGAAAACTCATGGACTCCATCTCTAACTGAGATAGTGAGATCCAAGAAATTGATGTTAGATCCCCCGATTTCTGAAGTGAATTTGATGGAGGTATATTGAGCATTAAGATACTTAGGAAACTCACCAAGAAGATCTTGGGGACCAGTCAACGCGCATAAAACGTCATCTACATACCTGTGTCAATAGTGGACGTAATCCTGGAATACTTGGCCCGAGGAGAAGAGGTTAGCCTCGAATTTGGAGATGAGGATTTCCGACACAAGGAAACCTAATGGAGACCAACCTCCTTTGGGAATTCGAAAAATTTTCCATTGAACTTACAAAAGTTAGGGGACCAACATACATTGAGTAAATTAAAGAATTACTGCAACTCTTCATTAGGAGCATTAGACCGGATAAGGAGGTCTGCCATATGTTGCACAGCAGTGGCTCTCAGTATGGTGAGAAATAGGCGGACCACGTCAAAAGAGCACAGAAGCAAATAGTCTTTAGGTTTATCAGCTAAGGAAACAGAATTTGCAATAGAGTAAGTCGACCCCTTACTCAATGCGAGATTTAAACCATCTATCCAAGTACTCAACAAGAGAGTGAGCGAGGGAGGAGACATAAGATACGGCTGGACGCATCGGAGTATCCTTTTTATGTAATTTAGGCAACTCATGGAGGGGGTACAACTCCGTATTAAAGCTACACTAATACGGAGAGTGGCCCTTAATACGGAAACCTCAATTTCCTCAGTTCTCAAGTCCATACTCCGTATTAAGAGTGCAACTCCGTATTAAAGCTTGACTAATACGGAGAGTGGCCCTTAATACGGAAACCTCAATTTCCTCAGTTCTCAAGTCCATACTCCGTATTAAGAGTGCAACTCCGTATTAAAGCTTGACTAATACGGAGAGTGGCCCTTAATACGGAAACCTCAATTTCCTCAGTTCTCAAGTCCATACTCCGTATTAAGAGTGCAACTCAGTATTAAAGCTTGACTAATACGGAGAGTGGCCCTTAATACGGAAACCTCAATTTCCTCAGTTCTCAAGTCCATACTCCGTATTAAGAGTGCAACTCAGTATTAAAGCTTGACTAATACGGAGAGTGGCCCTTAATACGGAAACCTCAATTTCCTCAGTTCTCAAGTCCATACTCCGTATTAAGAGTGCAACTCCGTATTAAAGCTTGACTAATACGGAGAGTGGCCCTTAATACGGAAACCTCAATTTCCTCAGTTCTCAAGTCCATACTCCGTATTAAGAGTGCAACTCCGTATTAAAGCTAGACTAATACGGAGAGTGGCCCTTAATACGGAAACCTCAATTTCCTCAGTTCTCAAGTCCATACTCCGTATTAAGAGTGCAACTCCGTATTAAAGCTAGACTAATACGGAGAGTGGCCCTTAATACGGAAACCTCAATTTCCTCAGTTCTCAAGTCCATACTCCGTACTAAGAGTGCAACTCCGTATTAAAGCTAGGCTAATACGGAGAGTGGCCCTTAATACGGAAACCTCAATTTCCTCAGTTCTCAAGTCCATACTCCGTACTAAGAGTGCAACTCCGTATGAAAGCTAGACTAATACGGAGAGTGGCCCTTAATACGGAAACCTCAATTTCCTCAGTTCTCAAGTCCATACTCCGTATTAAGAGTGCAACTCCGTATGAAAGCTAGACTAATACGGAGAGTGGCCCTTAATACGGAAACCTCAATTTCCTCAGTTCTCAAGTCCATACTCCGTATTAAGAGTGCAACTCCGTATGAAAGCTAGACTAATACGGAGAGTGGCCCTTAATACGGAAACCTCAATTTCCTCAGTTCTCAAGTCCATACTCCGTATTAAGAGTGCAACTCCGTATGAAAGCTAGACTAATACGGAGAGTGGCCCTTAATACGGAAACCTCAATTTCCTCAGTTCTCAAGTCCCTACTCCGTATTAAGAGTGCAACTCCGTATGAAAGCTAGACTAATACGGAGAGTGGCCCTTAATATGGAAACCTCAATTTCCTCAGTTCTCAAGTCCATACTCCGTATTAAGAGTGCAACTCCGTATTAAAGCTAGGCTAATACGGAGAGTGGCCCTTAATACGGAAACCTCAATTTCCTCAGTTCTCAAGTCCATACTCCGTACTAAGAGTGCAACTCCGTATTAAAGCTAGGCTAATACGGAGAGTGGCCCTTAATACGGAAACCTCAATTTCCTCAGTTCTCAAGTCCATACTCCGTATTAAGAGTGCAACTCCGTATGAAAGCTAGACTAATACGGAGAGTGGCCCTTAATACGGAAACCTCAATTTCCTCAGTTCTTGAGTCCGTACTCCGTTAGAAGAGTGCAACTCCGTATTAAAGCTAGACTAATACGGAGAGTGGCCCTTAATACGGAAATCTCAGTTTCCTCAGTTCACAAGTCCATACTCCGTATTAAGGTGCAACACCGTATTAAAGCCACGCGCTAATACGGAGAATGGCCCTTAATACGGAAACCTCAATTTCCTCAGTTCTGGAGTCCGTACTCCGTATTAAGAGTGCAACTCCGTATTAAAGCTAGGCTAATACGGACAGTGGCCCTTAATACAGAAACCTCAATTTCCTCAGTTCTCAAGTCCATACTCCGTATTAAGAGTGCAACTCCGTATTAAAGCTAGACTAATACGGAGAGTGGCCCTTAATACGGAAACCTCAATTTCCTCAGATCTTGAGTCCGTACTCCGTTAGAAGAGTGCAACTCCGTATTAAAGCTAGACTAATACGGAGAGTGGCCCTTAATACGGAAACCTCTATTTCCTCAGTTCTTGAGTCCGTACTCCGTATTTAAGCTAGACTAATACGGAGAGTGGCCCTTAATACGGAAACCTCAGTTCTCAAGTCCATACTCAGGGTTGGACTGACGGTACCATAGCATTTGGGAAATATTTGTACCGGCCGGCCCTCGGCGTTAACTTTTTATAATCACAAACATTATCAAAACAGCATTTGCTTTCTACTTTTTTTTTCTCCTTTGACCGACCGGCCCAAAATCCTCGTGGCCCAACGGAAAGTTCCCGATTCCCGACCCATCAGTCCAAGCCTGGTTAGGAATAAGAAAATGGACACGGAATGGAATAGGCGAATGCAGAACCACACCACGGATTTTTTGGACACCTGTGTACCACCAACTTACAGAAAACTCTTCATAGGAAGATGATGAAGCGTAGGACATGAAGAGAGAAGAAGAGCAGGGTCCGGCCACAATTTAACCTTATATTATGTCTATCGTGCGTGCTAGAGTTTGCGTGCCATGTGACATTGCAGCTTGGCGGTTGCAAAGAGGATTCGTCCAAAATTGAAGGTATACGTTAGCGGTGTTGGAGGAAACAAAATTATGTAATTGAACTTACCTTGGTGTGGTTCAATTAAGTCCTCCTCCGAACTTAGCACAACTTACTGTAGTCTCCTACTTGTGCACAGTTCATGCACCGTAATATCCTGAAAGAAATATTTTTGAAAAAAATTTCTTTCAATGTTGACCGAGTACAATTCTCCCACCCCATTTTTGAGAAAGACTATCCTTATACAGCATAACAGTCCGTTCAAGCTAGTGACTAGTACCTCGCGCATAACGTGAACTTCGATTTCATAGGAAAGACCACAAACATCATTTTCTGCGGCATTGTGAGGCTATGAAGAATAACTTTTTTCTGAGATTCTCGTCGGTGAACGCACTCAAGTTCATTTTACACAATACAATACTTGAAAATTTCGGCGTTCGCCTACGTTGCTGCAAGCCGGTCGAGATAACTATAGAAGACTTTAATTCCAGCTCGGTTGAACGACCTGGCACGCTTCTAAGAAATCGCGATCTCGTATTTCAGCGTCGCACAATTTTAAGCACTACCTATTTCCTGTAACATGACGATGATTCATAATCAGACGAGAAGAGGTTTTGAATAGGCAATACAGCTTTGCAAGCGTGGTGACCTTTTGAGCTCGCCAGCTCTAAATCTAAACTGAACCGTCAAATTAGGATCAGGTATGTATCAAATCCTCCGCGCATTTACTTCTGCTTGGGTACAATATTTACATTATACATTTAACATGTCTACAGGTATGACTTATAACCGCGAATTTATTATCTTCAAAATTGCATGGCATCAAGACCTCTGCGAAAGTACAAAAACGTGAAACATATCCATCTTGTCATTAATCAAGTTATAAATTATATAATTTTTGAAAAAGAAAAAACATAAAGGGAGGAAAAAAAAAATAGTAAAAACCAATTATTCCGATACAAATTCGGAACGTAAACGCCTTTCCTGCCGTAATCCGCCGTAAGCCACTTGAGAGTTTGCCGAAGCACGGAGAATAAATGCGTATGATTCGGTGAACTTTCTTTTTACTTCTCTTGTCACAGTAAATATATGAATTCTTCAATCGAAATCGGTTCACGTATTATTATCGTAACCTTCATTAATGTAGCCTCTACTGGATAATCGTATATTAGCATCATATGAGAAAGGAAGGAAGTACTGTATAAGTAAACAATTCCTTCGAAAAGAAAGAAAAAAAAAAACTCGATACGAAGAACGAATGGGAAAACCTTAAGCACGAATTAGCCGGTATTATTCGTCTTGTTTGTGGTTATGCAACAAATGTGGGACACGTACATTGGTCCCGGTAGGTATGCAGTCGGTGACGCGTTTATTCGTTATTTATTATACATATCGTACATAATAATTGTCTTTTATTCGTTTTTATAGCACTTTCGAACTATCGAAAAAAGAAAACGAAAGACAAACGAAATCTCATTTTGAAAATTTTCCTTGCAGACCTGTACACACGAAGCCTTGATCAGGCAGGCGAATTTAAGCGATAACCTTCGACTTTGTAACTGTGACTACCATATCTGAAGACCAAGTACTGATACCTGCATCGTAAACAATTGACGAAGTCAGAAAGAGATTTGGCTAGGTATGCCAAAGAAAATCGGAAATAAATAAAAATATCAAGATTATGAGCGCATCATTTTTGATGAGAAGAGTGCAAACTTTCTTAGATCAGCAGGCTACAGATACTTATAATTAAATGCGCGCCGCTATAAAAGGTTTTAACAATCTGCCAAATGCCAATGATAGCCTACCCGCAGGTAGATTATATAATCTGTGAATATGATGATTGGTGAACGTCCAAAAACTTCTCCAGTACTTCATTATAAGATATGGTCTCGAGCGGGATTCGACATAGCAGCCAAACTATGTCTTCCTAACCTTCTACGTACTATTTCCGACTTGATCAATCTCAAGTAGGTGTAGCTAATATACGAGCGAAGATCATTATACTATTAAAAATTTTCAGTGCATCATAGCGCGGGCGAATGACCTTTTCTCCTTGAAAGAAGAGACGCTAACGAAATTTTGTGCAAGACTGCATATATCATGATGTTGCATCATGATCGATTTGGATGAAAATTTACTGATTCAACAGCAAGGACCGTAAACGAAAACTAGAAGGAGTGACAAAACTTACAGGCTCTTGCTCAGGGAGCAAGAGTTGCGGGAGACTCGCGACTCATGGTTCAGGGTTGAAGATTGTAAGTTTATGTCGATCATAGTGTATAATTTTTGATGTCTGTAGTTATTGAAGATTTTAAAAGAGTAAATGAAAATATGTGAAAGGGATATTCAGTATCCCTCGGATGACTAGAAAACAGTCAAAAATTTTTCCACGTTCCGTGAGTACACGCCTCCCCAAGATATAGAGAAACGAAAAAATTTTCCCCAAAAGTTTGACATTTTTTCAAGTCATTATACTAGCCAATAGAGGCCAGGAATTTTTCCTATACTAGCCCATAGAAGAGCTCGTAATTTTTTCAAGTCCCTATAATAGCCCATAGAAGAGCCCGGATTTTTTCAAGTCCCTATACTATCTAATAGAGAATAGAGAGGACTTCAAAATTTCTGCAAGTCCCTAGCCCATAGAAGACGACGAAATATTTCAAGTCCCAGCGTTACGCCAATACTAGCCCATAGAAGAGCCCGGGATTTTGACATGTTTCAATTAGTCTATACTAGTTAGGCTAGATCTCTCTTTGATGTGTGCAGTGAACTCACCGCGACTGATTGAGAAATTTGCAAGTTTCACCTCACCGAGTACCATCTCGCCATATGCAAATGACCTTGGGTCTCTGAAGCTTTCATTATACTAAGCCTGAATCAGTATGCTGTAGTGGGAATAGCCTACATTATATAAGCCTAATATACAGACTTTAGCTTGAAATATTCTAAACTAGATTTATACTAGATCAAGCCAGATTTACCCTGAATTTGAAATTTGCTTGCATACATCCGTGCGTCGGAAGCTTTCATTATATTAAGCTTGAATCAGTATGCTGTAGACGGAATACCCTTCATTATATAGGCCTAATGTACATATTTTAATTTTAGCTTGAAATGTTCTAAACTAGATTTATACTAAAGCAAGAAAAGGGGCCGTCCGTTCTACCTCCTGAAAACCTAGGACTAATATACGCGAGTGAGGCCCCCTAATCTTATCAGCTCGAAATATACTAAAGTAGGCTTATACTGGACCAAGATGGGGGCAAACGATCGGAGCATGCTACTTTATTGAAGACATGAAACATGATCTTTATTACCAGATGGATACATACTCAAACTTGTAACACAAAGGAGTACCTTGAAAGGTAGCCACAGAAACGAAAATTTTTTGCCGGAGCGCTTTCGATTAAAAAACCATTGTCAACGACGACATGAAAGCAACTAAACAATCTAACGGCTAGAAACAATGAACCACCGAGGAAATCATGATTGAACTAGCGAGTCATCACGATGTGAATCACTCTCATAAACTAGCTCAATCAAACCCTCATCAGGTATGTACCTGTTGAGCACGTTAAGGTTATCGTTATTCAAATGGCGAATAATTTCAATATGTTCGAGAGCTTTTCGTTTGAATTCTGAGGACTCTCTATGGAGGAGGGTTTCAGATCCCGCTATATAACCGTGGCCAGTAGCCAAAAGGTGGTCCGCAAATGCCGACGGACCTATTTTATTTAACTCCCACTTCTTAATATGCTCATCTACACGAATTTTGAGCTGGCGGCTAGTCTCACCTATGTAAACTCCATTACAATCATTACACTCCAATTTATAAACCCCACATTTTTCGTTCAAAGGGATGGGATCCTTCAGCTTGATAAAAAGACTCCTTACAGTGTTAGGATTGTAGTACACTGGGCGGAAACCGAAGGGGTGGAGGATACGACTTAATTGGGAAGAAAACTTACCCAAAAACGGGAGCCTGATCCACCGCTTCCGGACAACAGCCGTCGGATTACGGGGGAGGGAGGTAGTAGAGTCAAGGTATTTCCTAGCTAGCTTCCTGCGAACCATAAGATCAATATCTAAGCGGACCTCGTTCACTCTGGCCAAGTGCTTTATAGTCAGAAGCTCATTATGGAAGGCGAGCTGACCCAATGGAATGCTGGTCAATCGATGAATGTGACTATTGAAACCAGCGTATTTGTGAGCAACAGGGCAGAAAGATTTGCCGTGGACCATAATATCGGTCGAAGTATCTTTTCTATGTATGGCAAATTCATGGACACCGTCTCTATTAGAGATAGTAAGGTCCAAAAAATTAATGGATGAACCGCCTACTTCCAATGTAAATTTAATGGAAGGATATTGAATATTTAGATACTTGAGGAACTCCAAGAGAAGATCCTGAGGACCGGTCCACGTACACAACACATCGTCGACGTACCTGTGCCAGTAATAAACGTAATCTAAGAACACCTGACCAGAGGAAAAGAGGTCGGACTCAAATTTAGACATGAAAACCTCCGAGATGAGGGAGCCCAGAGGAGAACCAATCGGGATGCCTACCTCATCAGGAAACTCAAAATATTTACCATCAAATTTACAGAAATTAGGGCACCAACAAATATTAAGTAAAGTAAAAAATTCAGCAACTTCTTCATGGCAGATATTAGATTGGACTAACCTAACCCAATCTAATATCTGCCATGAAGAAGTTGCTGAATTTTTTACTTTACTTAATATTTGTTGGTGCCCTAATTTCTGTAAATTTGATGGTAAATATTTTGAGTTTCCTGATGAGGTAGGCATCCCGATTGGTTCTCCTCTGGGCTCCCTCATCTCGGAGGTTTTCATGTCTAAATTTGAGTCCGACCTCTTTTCCTCTGGTCAGGTGTTCTTAGATTACGTTTATTACTGGCACAGGTACGTCGACGATGTGTTGTGTACGTGGACCGGTCCTCAGGATCTTCTCTTGGAGTTCCTCAAGTATCTAAATATTCAATATCCTTCCATTAAATTTACATTGGAAGTAGGCGGTTCATCCATTAATTTTTTGGACCTTACTATCTCTAATAGAGACGGTGTCCATGAATTTGCCATACATAGAAAAGATACTTCGACCGATATTATGGTCCACGGCAAATCTTTCTGCCCTGTTGCTCACAAATACGCTGGTTTCAATAGTCACATTCATCGATTGACCAGCATTCCATTGGGTCAGCTCGCCTTCCATAATGAGCTTCTGACTATAAAGCACTTGGCCAGAGTGAACGAGGTCCGCTTAGATATTGATCTTATGGTTCGCAGGAAGCTAGCTAGGAAATACCTTGACTCTACTACCTCCCTCCCCCGTAATCCGACGGCTGTTGTCCGGAAGCGGTGGATCAGGCTCCCGTTTTTGGGTAAGTTTTCTTCCCAATTAAGTCGTATCCTCCACCCCTTCGGTTTCCGCCCAGTGTACTACAATCCTAACACTGTAAGGAGTCTTTTTATCAAGCTGAAGGATCCCATCCCTTTGAACGAAAAATGTGGGGTTTATAAATTGGAGTGTAATGATTGTAATGGAGTTTACATAGGTGAGACTAGCCGCCAGCTCAAAATTCGTGTAGATGAGCATATTAAGAAGTGGGAGTTAAATAAAATAGGTCCGTCGGCATTTGCGGACCACCTTTTGGCTACTGGCCACGGTTATATAGCGGGATCTGAAACCCTCCTCCATAGAGAGTCCTCAGAATTCAAACGAAAAGCTCTCGAACATATTGAAATTATTCGCCATTTGAATAACGATAACCTTAACGTGCTCAACAGGTACATACCTGATGAGGGTTTGATTGAGCTAGTTTATGAGAGTGATTCACATCGTGATGACTCGCTAGTTCAATCATGATTTCCTCGGTGGTTCATTGTTTCTAGCCGTTAGATTGTTTAGTTGCTTTCATGTCGTCGTTGACAATGGTTTTTTAATCGAAAGCGCTCCGGCAAAAAATTTTCGTTTCTGTGGCTACCTTTCAAGGTACTCCTTTGTGTTACAAGTTTGAGTATGTATCCATCTGGTGTCTTTGGTCATAATTTAGAGAACCGTATTAATTGCATGATCTTTATTAATTTGGCTATTTCCAAGTCCCAATGAATAGAACATTCTCCTCATGGGTACGAGCCATCTTAGATAGTAGTCATGATTACGTGCTTTTAACTCCATGACTACTATCTCCAAGTCCCAATACTAGCCCACAGAAGAGCTCGAAATTTTTCCAAGTCCCCTATACTAGCTAATAGAGAATATAGAAGACTTCAAAATTTCTGCAAGTCCCTATACTGGCCCATAGAAGGGACGAAATGTTCTAAGTCTCAGCGTTACGCCAAAGAGCGTTACACTTTGCGACAATTTGCCCCCCAGCGTTAGCGTTACGCGTACACGGACAGAATTTCTCTGATGGCCCCCAGTAAACGGATGGCGGGTCTCCCGCCAAAAAAGATGAAAAAATATTTCAAAAATTAGTTCCCGTTGAACATTCCGCCGCAAAAATCAACATTTTGTAAGCGGAGTCACGCTAGCGTGGGGTAGCGGCGCTACAACTACGTAATGGAGAAGTATAATGGGCATTCACGCTCAAATTTGGTGATACGCTGATGCACGGACCACTTTTACGCTCACATTACGTTGTGGTGAGCGCGTACTCCACACTGCATGGATACCGCAACGAAAAACAAGACGCTCACAGGCCCAGGGTTGAAGAGGGTCGGCAAAACGCAATTAATAATATCCGTATCAAAATTTCAACGGGTGACTGCTCTACTCACTGAGCTACGAGGGTGATCAAATCTTCCGCGAATTTTTCCGAGTACCAACGACGAGGAACAAGTACGTCACTATCCGCAACAACGACAACCCCTCATAGAGTTTCCTTAGTCAGGTCATGTCAATAGAGGTCTGATGCAAGCTAGGCTTGCTCTCTCTAAATATACCCTTCTCCAATATCACCCCCGCACGTAAAAAATAGTGTCTATCATTCAAGTTTATCATTATCAGCTAAGGAAACCGAATTTTTAATCGAATAAGTAGACTCATACTCAATGCAAGATTTTTCTGCGATTCTTGCGGATTGCCCTCCAGTTTACTCATTGAGTATTGCGGAGCTTTTTCCGAAGGTAACCTTGTGAATCGGATTAATTCTATCGTCTCAAGAGTTTCGTTGTGAAACGTAGTGAATATGAAGAAAAATCCTAGTTGCAAAGGAAAGTGAAAACTAAATAGGTAGCGCAGCTGGCAAAGCACGCAAGTATTCTTGACCAGCGTAATGTCATAGAATTGACTAAACTATCTGAGAAAAATGCATAGAACAAAGAAGATAATTCAGATCTTTTAGTAATTTCAGACGGAAAAAAGAAACAAAATTCAAAAAATAATTCTGCGAGCTGAAAATAGCTGTATAATTCAATAAAACGTCACTCGCCACCTCTATCTTTGCAAAGAGACTAGAGGGCGATACCCCTTTATCCTCAACGTTAACAAAAAGTCGTTTTTCTCTAGGAAATAAAATGGGTGTGGATCACAAAATGAATTTAGATAGAGCTTGGGGCATCCACTCCAGGTTTGTTGTGACGCTCGATACCAGATCTATCAGAAGTTTACAGTAGTGCCTTACAACTTACATAAACTTTATTACATAAGGAGTCTACAAATTTAAATACTAGTTAATGTAGGTGAAGATTTATTCTTCAGAAGAAAAAAAGAATCTCCAGTCACATACGAGTAGGTAAGGCACCTACCTACGTATACATAAGTGTCCATGGGACGTACCGGCTGGATAAAAAAAAAATACCGGACGTAGAGACTAAACGACGCTATGTAGCAAAATGAATCGGAAGACACAGACCAGTTGGAACGGTTCTGGTTCAGTTTACGGACACGGTTGTGAGCGATGCACTGCGTGCTTTTTTTTGATGAGATTGACCACTGATGACATCATCGCTGGCCGAAAGAAAGGGAAAAGTTCATACATACACGCCGCCGCTATGCCGTTTGCGTCCGTGTCTGTCCTTCGAGCTAGTCTCTCTCATACCGATGTGCCGGCGCAAATACTCTCACTTGACCTTGTCCAATTATATCGGTGTATCGTATAGAAGTTCGAATTCTCATCGCCCATAATATCGGAACATCTTATGCCATGATCAGGAATAAAAATTCGTTGACGCATTATCAAACGTTGAGATGTTGTCATCATACCTTCAGTTTTCCCCATCGAGTCGTACGGTGATCATTTTGTCAGGGAAAAAAAATCGATTTTAAAGGTTTACCTATCGTTCCACTTTATCTACAAAAAAAAGTCTAGTTGGCGAACATTATTTCAGCGTGACGTTGATTGTAAAATTAATTTCTTAAGTGTATCGTAATATTTTTTATTTATCTTCTAGTGTGTAGGCCTTATATGTTACCATAGTTTGAACTTCATTTAGAAGAAGGCACTTTCTCCATTAGTATTTTTCGTAGATAGACCAATACATACGCGAAAATGGCAATGCATATCAACAAACTATAAACTTAAGCATTACTTTGCAATGCCCTAGCTCAAAACTACCTAATTTAAGTTTGCGATCAAAGCATCAACTCATTCATACGTGTTGCACTGATGCATCTGCTTCTCGCATTTCCTGACATAGGTATAAGCCTAGTTCACTCCGTACACTAAACGATAGGTAGGTATACGAATTGCGGTCGAAGAAGATTGATTTACCTTATTTGGTGTAACATTTTAAAAAGATTTATGATTGATGACCATCTATCGCGTTCATCTTTGAGGACATTCAAACATCTGTGAAGGTGGCTATGCAAATTCCTAGGCTAGGTATCAATCAAATAGAAAGTTAAACGAACTGAATTGCGTTCAAATTATGTGTTCATGTACTTAATTGTGCTATGAGGCTGTTTAAAGACGCGAGATCAGGAACTATGGTGAGTACAGTGATTCTTGCAAAGGGTGAGGTTTAGGGACCGCGTTATGATTATTTCATACAACAGCATCTGTAAACTGGAATAAACAATCAAGAGTCTACACTTTGTAGCCGAAGGCAATGGAATATACACATATGTAACCGGAAAGTGATGTAAAAGTAGCTGCCGGTGATTTTGCAGCTCGCGTAAATGTTCGTCTGCCTTTTTGTTGCATGGAAATTTACTTGGACTCGAGATTCAAAACTAGATCAAGTAGATAGGTATAACGCGATTATTGGCAAAAACTATAGCCTGCCGGTATCATTAGATTATTAAATAGATCTATGCTATGTACTTTTACCTTTTACTCAGTTCCTTCCACCACTACCTTTTCCTTTTTTTTTTCTTCTAATCAGCAGCCATACTAGTCTGAAGAAAAATTTCAAACTAAACGTGTCTCCAATATTCATCAATGACAAACCTAAAATTAGAAAGAAATAAAACTCGAAAAAAAAAATGTAAATAAAAATTTGCAAGTCTCAAAACTAGGTGGTAGCCCCTCTTCAGCGGATACTTACAGATTTTTCGAGATTCTCATGCCCTGTGCCAAGGTAGTTTGTTTCCAGAGTTAGTTCCCGTGTACCCTTGTTCTTCTTGGGATTCAGCTATGGCAGAAACTATAATTCCAGCGCATTTTTCCGAAGTCATCCTCTGAAATGACATTTTCCCGATGCCGAATTTCTATTTTCCCGAAGACATTTTCTTCAAAAGGACAGTTTCTCCTTGCACGAAGACATGTAATCGCGAATGAAACACGCCCGTTATCGGAAAAACCCTCGGACTTTGAAAAAATGTATTCGGGTGAAACCAGTACACACCCAATGCTCAGCCAGAGCAATAACAATGACCTGGCCGATGCGTGATGAACAAATATTTTTTTAAATTGATGTTTTTCTTAAGAGCCAATATGTCACATGGCGCAGACAATTTGGCGCGCATGATTTGGTGGGTGCTGCATTCATTTTGGTGCGGAAGAAATTTATTAGCCTGCTTCTGCAAGTTCAGTGAGTTTCAATTCTCATGACATTTGAAGGATCAGGAAAATGTTGTAAGGATGAGTAAGGTCAACTTAGCAGGTGTTAGATTTAGCTTAACATCAGGTCTTATCAATTCTCTGATAGACGCAGCTGAACTATGTTAGAAACGTCGGAATATCAATTCAGGGTAGATCTATGAAGATTCTGAGGGGAGATGCGATTGGATCCGAGCTGCTGTAGAAGGACCCGATCATAAAGCACTCAAGTTTTGGCGCACATAATTTAGAAATTTAAGGGCTCCTCAGATGATCGACCTAGTCTGAATGAAGATAATGAGTGAGTGAGGGAGAGTGTGGTAGAAATATGACGGTTTAGGCGGCAGGCAAACTTGTGAACCCGGTTCTATTTATTAACGAAAGACAGTAGTTTATCTCTGACTTGTGAATTCAATTCTTGGAAAAATATGTCGCAAAACCAAAGTTCTCTGCCACTTAATATCTTCAAATGAAAGGAAACTACGAAGATCGGAGGTCTTCATACTCACAGTCCCACTTGGCACTTCAACATCCCCGGACAGGGCGTGGTAACCTTGCTTCAAGCCTTGGGGTGAACCTGCCTCAATACGGACAGGCCGAAACTCCCCTACACGATTGCCACCAAGCGAGGCGCAGTCAACTTATGCTACTAACAAACAAGACCGGCTAGCTTGCGGTAGTAGGTGAAATCACCACGCAGGACATGTGTATGGAAAAATTTAGATAAGACAGGGGTTGGACATCTCAGTAATCTTAGGACGAAAATCCGAGTAAAATTCCAACGCATTGACTGGAGGTATCAATTAGTGGCACAGAAGATAAGAAGTATATTTCCACACTCCCAACTCAACACGAAGAGATAGATTATAAGATTGAAACAAGCACCTCGGGCGAGGTGTTAGGAGGGTCGGCGGGTTGATTTTCATTTTAAATCTATTCAAAAAAAGAAAGAAGAAAAAAAAAAAAGACTTTTGGTTTCTTACTAACGGATATTCTTGCGGATATTTTTGCTTTGCGCATCCTCAGTAGTAACAGAAAAGAGAATTATTGTTTTCATAAGAATGAAATCTTTCCTTAACAAAGGTAAATGACTTTGTTCTTGGACATACAATTTAACACTTCGTGAAACACCTTAAAAAGATTCCATATTGAACATTCCTTTCCTTGCGGGCTAGTTAACCTATTACAATTCAACTCACCGCACAAAAACTATTAATCCGATTTTTAGAAGAAATAGCCTCTACAAGCAAATTCACGTTCATGACTTCAATAACTCTAGATTTCATGAAAATCAACTCCATCAACGTTGTGTATTAATAAAAATCTATACGGGAAAAGCCTTTGTTTTCTAATGTGCACCAATTGTAATTCTAGGTTAGCTTACTCTGTGGGTTACCTACAGGGAGGTAAACTTATGACAAGGAAACACGCAGCCGATCATTTCATAATCTGAACTCAATCTACACTAGATCAGGAACCAGTAACTCCAGTATTTTACAGAATATTCAAAATTTTATGAAGAAATTATGAGATAATATAGGCTGTTGCAAACTGGTAGTATTGATTTTAACCCACTACGCTAGTTTGCAACGGAACGTTGCTAACTAGCGCATAAACAAAATTCAGGCACCGGTTTGAAACGCCTCTATTTTCATACTTGAATAACTTAATTAAGGTAAGAATTAATTTTTAATCATCTCTAAAGATACTCAACATCTTCAAAAACAACTATGTGAACCATTTGAAGCTTTATTTCGTTTAAACTGGTCGATGTAACGTACTCCAGTAACCCACTTTGCTTAGAAGATTAGCAGCAAGTCAGCAACACCTGATAACACGCGATCGCGCTATCGAAATCGATTTTTTGTAATTTCAATGTCACAGATTAATAATAAAGGAATATACCACTCGAATCCTCTTGCATTCACCTTCCCGAAGAAATCATCACAGATGAAATTTGATGGAGCAGAGGCTTAGTATTATCAGTTAAATGGGCTAGGTGTTGCAAACTGGTGTAGCGTTGCAAACTGGCGCAGTTACCCTATGTTTCACAAAGAAAGTCAAAAACGCACTGACAAGAATTTTCTCGGCTACCTAAATACTGCAGTTTATAATAGGAAAAGGATAAAAAAAAAAATGAAAGGGTATTCTCCATTGTGTTGTGTATCTACAGTAAGATAAGAAGATAAGAAAAAGGTAAAGGAGAAAACGTCAAGAAGACAAAGGAGGAAACACGGACAACGACAATGAGTCAACCACAACCACAAAGACAAAGCCGAGGACGACGACGACGACGACGACGACGAAGAAGAAGCCGAAGACGAAAAGCCTTACGAAAAGTGATTGCAATACGGTCGGCTAGCGAAAGCGCGCCGACCCTAAAAAAAACATCTGATTGAGTGTCGAGGCATCACGCTTCAAATCATGAAGACAGCATCCCGTCTATCGATTCATCTCACGTTCCCGTTACCTCCTATAACCTACCTACTCCATCATCACTGAAGATCAAATTTTCATCCGGATATCTTAATCAATTCCATTCCGCTCTGGACGTGCTGACAATAGATTTGTGATAAGGACTGCCACTCGGTGTAGATGAGTATTTCGTAATTATTGAAACAAAACCACAAAAACTGATAGGTACGAATACTTATATTTAATTTAAAAATAATACGCGTCTGGATCATGATGTCATTTTGGACCGAGACCGAACGGATGATTGGATGACCAGCCCGTGGTGATGGTGTTTAAGACTCCGGAACGAAATGATAAGAAAACGTGAAGATGTACCTATACTACGCAACAGATAGCCTGGAACGTGACTCCGGAACGAAATGATAAACGTTTAAATAGGAGAGTAAAACTTCTCTCTATTTGAATTGCCAGCGAATTCTTTCTTATTCAAAAACGAAAAAAAATTTCGTAGGTATGAAAAAGTTGGTATAGGTAGGTAGTTGGCTCGAACTGATTTTCTGTACAACTCAACAAAGAAATTATCTGATTTCGTCTTCGAAAATGACCTAAGCCGATTACAACGGGGTAAACTTACATGATCACTCAACCACCCGTTTAGTTCGTCTGCAGTTTGAGGGAGATGAAAACAATAATCTTGGGAAAATCCCACATACGAGTAGTGCCTGTAACGTTAGTATAGAAACCTGGCCTACCACATCGGACATTATTTTTCAAAGTAAATACAAGCATAAATTTTGTAATTCATATCATCAACTTGGAATACAAAAAAATTATAGCAATAGGTTCATAGATTGAAGAAAATAACAGCAGTTTGAAAATCAATAGGCGATGTCCTTTCAGTAGCGCCTACGAGTGCAGGTTCAATCCAATCCCATGAACGAAAGAGAGGGGGGGGGAAACAATATTTGAAGAAGATTTTTGAGACGTTTTAGGTTGCATAGAGCAGGTTGAGCAGAATTAATTGTGCCTTATCATCTCGAGCGTTTTCTCCATGATATAGTAGTCAAAAGTCTTCTCAAGCGGAGTTTCAGTCTCTGGTTTCAGTTTGCTGGCGACCTCTCTGCATATAATACTTACGCTTGAAATTCTGTATGCATTTTACGGCCTTACTGAATGTCAATCACACAGACTTCATTTAATAAAAGTTCATCTCTTTAGGTAAAATGGCAGCGCTATACGTAGAAGACATTCGTGCAAGTGCCGTCGCGTTAAAGATCAATTCGAACGAAAGGTGCAACCGATATTTCATAGTCCAGTTTATGCGTGACTTAGGTATCAATTTTGGGAATTATGTATTTACGAACGATACAATGCGTTTCAAGCACTGTGGTCGTGATTTTGTGTTACGATTCGATGATGAGTCCCAGATAGTCAGTCTAACAGTAAGTTCGTGAATATATCACCTATAATTGATGATGAAGTTCATATTACTCCGTATACTTCTGTATTCTCTTGTACCATAGTTCAATGATCATTTATGGTGCGAGTGTATCGGTTATCGAGATTTTCATATGATTTTTGAATTTGACGAGACTGAGCTTCCAAATTTGACCGCTGTGAACGCAAGCAATCCTAGTATATGTACCTTGACACAAGCGAACACCTTACTGACATGTATTCAGCTGCAATTTTATTTCGTGCTGTAAGTCCCTAAGAAGGATTTTTGTTCTCAGATCTCAAGTTATTTCATCAGTGTGATCATTGTCCTTCATACAGGTTACGCGCCGCCGAGTTGAATATCGATCCTTCATACAGTGAGAATTTGTTAAAAAGTATAGGAAAAGAAAGCTTATCAAGTCATCCACTTTGTCCAGATCCTGCTGCTCCTAATCTCACACGATACTGTTGAATCGACTTGAATACACGAGTACGAACGGTAAAAAATTGAGGTTTCGAAGGTTGAAAAGTATATTTTTGCGTCGTTTTTTCAAGGAATACCTGTACATTTATTTTTCCGGTAATTGTCATTTTGAGAATACCGTGGCTCTTATTTCTAAAAAGTTTTTTCTAATAATTTCGCGATTAGGATTCATTTTGCACCATAAAAATCAGATCGTGTTCTGTCCACGTATACACAGTGAAGTCCTAATTTTGTACAGAAAAAAATGTTACCCATTTTCTATCTTTTCTTTTGTCACATCCGAAGACATTATTTAACAGTAATTGCTGTTGTTCTTTTCTCCTTCTAATTATAATAAATAGAATAATTGTGATCATTTTTCGTTTGTATATCAATGAAATAATTTTTTTTTCCAATTTTTTGAACATTTTTCTCATGTACTCAAATAATGGTACCTAGATACTTATGAGTTAAAATTTGAATCTTGCGCTTTTTAATGGGAAGGTTGTACCATGTTATACAATTGAGCTTATACCTATGTGCTGAAGTCCCAATTGTAAATCCGCTTGAACACGAGCACAGAATTCGAGTTTGTAAGAATAAAAACCATGTCTGCATCGCCCTCTGTGCAACTTGAATACCTTTTTTCGGTACCGTACTTGATTGTCATTTTGTGAATGTCCAATAAAAATAATAAATTAGGTACTGTTCATTCATCAATAAGAGTTTTACTTACATGCCACGGCTCTTATTTCAAGAGAATGTTTGAAATTTGTGAAATATGAAAATTGGATCGTTCTTTCCACGTTTACTTGGTACCGGTATTAATCGAATTCCAATTTTCTTTAAAAATAATCGTCCATATTTAATCTTTCCTTTTGTTTCATCCAAAAACATCAATGTTTTAATGTTACCTATCGAACATTATTGTAGTATCGTGACTTCAGTTTCTCTTCTCGCTTCGAATAAAATAATTACAATCATTTTTCTTTCATGGGTAGGTAGGTAATTATTTTTATGATGTACCTAATTTTTTTCCAAGTATTTTTATCAAAACGATTTTTTTCGTGTGCTTTCAGAATAGTTGAGAAGTTAAAATTCGAAATTCGCGCTCTTATTGAATCAGAAATAAATTATGTTGCATTACACTGTGCAGTATTCCAATTGTCTGAAATAAATATCACTAAATGCAGTTGATACTTATATTCTCAAAAATACGTCCAGTTTTTATAATCATAAATATTATGATACTTCGCGGGTTCTTTTCAAGATTAATATGAGCATAGTAGTCTACCTAGAGAGCTTAAAAAGGTTATAGTGAATTTGTTCTGAAAGTGACTGCTTGAACAGGAGATCAGAAGACGATATGCAGCTGGAAATAGCCTACATTTTTCATATAAGACTCGGAGTTTCCGTTTGAAATTCTTTTCTCGGAGTGAATGTTTTCCAACGCTGCTTTGATGCGGCTATAAGAAGCGATCCATATGATTGATTACTATTCTGTTTCTTTCGCTGGTTTTTCAAATTTACCCACTATCAAACCTCATTTTGGAACGATCCTCGCGCTTCAAATTTGAAAAACAGATAGCAAGAAAAAAATACAAAATCACGTTTTCCACATTTCTAATGAAAAATTCTAAAAAGAGCAAACTTAATAGATGTTCACAGTATAATTTCCTTCGAGCTATGTGAAGACTACTTCACCTCACCCTTCACCCATTTCAAAGGTTTCCCTTCCACGTCATAATCATTGAATTATTCGATGAAAGGTGAAAAATCTTTTTACTGGACGTAGAATTTCAACACAGAGCATGGAAAGGAAATTCATTTTCGCAGTGATTAATGTTTCAAAAATTCTGCTAATTCTTTGTCAAAATCAAGACACAGCTACGACTGCTCCGTTTTTCTTTACTCTTTGAAATGTAAGTATAATCTTGATCTTCAAAAAGAATGTAGAGTTTCGAAATGTCGATCAACGTTATAATAAGATTTTCTTTGGACGAAAGTGTCGCAAATTTTCAATAATAAATTATGAAAAGAAAGTCATTCCTTGAAAACCGTTTCATAATTCAAATTATTATTACGCGGTGATTTTTTTGGTTAAAACTTGATTGTCGGTCTTCACCCCACTGTCGTCATTTTCATCTTCTTCTTCTGCTGGATTGCCACTCTTGATAGACTTATGTCGCATTCTGCATTACATACGCGAAGTTCAGAGCAGTTCATCTCATTCCTAAAACCCCTACACTCTTCTGAGCACGATCCGACAACCGCATTAAATTGATTCGATCACATCTGGAGGCGCCGGATTTTCGATCGGTCGGCGAGAGGTAAGATCAAGTTCGGTGTCGAGAGAGTCTAATAAAGGTGAGGACTTTAAATTGTAATCTTTCCGGATAGAATTATTTTTCTGATCATATTCGATTACTTAATATGGTCTGTAGAATTCAAAAGGTCTTCGTTAATGATTTTTTATTTCACTTTTAAATGATCTAAATAATTGTCGTCAAGATATTCTCAATTATTGATATTATCTTTACTTCCAATCCATTTCTCATTATACTTTTTTGAATCTGTTTTGAGAAATGGAATTTTATACAAAAGTAAAGTACATGAACTATTCAAAAATATTCTACTCTTTGGCCTACTTCTTATTTTGTAATGTATTATTGTACAGAAACAACTACAGATTCCAGCAGATACATTCGTTCCGACCATTGATAGTGCAAATAGTCGTTTTACAAAACACTTCTAGTGTATTCTCAATCAGAAGGTGAAATGTGGGAGAGGAGCGGGTAAAGCAGCCTCAATGTATCTCATTCAAAAAGAAAACTAATTCTGAACATTTTTTAAGATCATGAAGTTTGTTCTATTTTTGAAATTTTTTCCAACAGCCACATGAAGCGGATTTACAATTAGGACCCTACTAGCCTACAATTATTTCGGTTCACAAAGAAACTTATAACTTTTTTTCTCAACCTGTAAGAAAATTTTTCAAGCGTTTTTTAGCTTCATTTTCAGGATTCTGAAAAGTAGGGACCAACAATATTTTCATCTTTCTTTAGAATAGGTACTAATAGGTTGCCCACCCAGCAATAGTCAACCTTGAGGTGTCTTGAAGAGTAGACAGCGTACGGACAGACGCCAGATAGCCTACGATCGAAATGTATTATCACATCGGAAGTAGGCATTAAGATCTCAATTTTAAATTTAGAACAAAATTCATATCATTTTATACCGCATCATAATTATTCGCTTGCTCCAAGTAATCTTTGAGCAAACAGCGCCTAATTATATCATTTCATTCACCGAATTCAATTTTTGAATTATTACGCTGATAGAGCGACTAACGACGACGTTACAGAAAATGAATATTGTTGTTAAGAAAAATAAGTAGTTTCATGCATGCGGTAGCTGCAGTCATAAAAGGAAGAAAAGAATAAGAGATAATTCGATGCTCTTCCCGCATGCCTATTAGTGTACGTCTGTACCTGCGTGAAATCTATACCGGTATTGAAACTATACGATGAGCGTTTCAAAGTAATAATGGTTTATATTATTTTGTACACACTTTGCTTCCACAGTTCGTAATAATTGCAATGATTCATACGTCGCCTCTCTCGCGACACAGATACTCGCGTCAGGAAGCAGTCAAACGTCTAATTAGTTTAGGAAAGTCCATTATTTCCGCACAAAAGCACATATATTCAGAACATATACCTAGATATTGTGTTACATAAAAACAATTGAGTCACGAAGACTACTTCATCGTTTTATTTTTCTTTGTGTACTTTTTTTCGCCCAGCTTTTTTAATAAATTGAAGATTGAATTTATTTCCAAGTGAGAAGTAACCAAGCTCATCTACTTTGTCGAGGTTCTATGCAATGATAATTAATAATTAAATACACGAGCACATGAAAAGTATATTCGCGTCGTCCTCTTTTTAACTTAAATATAAATATCTTTTGGGAATTTTTATTTGAGAATTTCCAACAAAAATAATAAATTATTACTGCGCGATTCATTTATCGATATGAGTTCACATACTGCGGCTCTTACTTTTGAAGATTCACGATTAGGATTCATTTTGCAGGCTTTACGAAGCATGAAAATTGCATCAAGATTCTTCACAGTACAAGATAATTTATTTCCAATTCAAAAGCGTAAGTTTCAAATTTCAACTTATCTATCATTATTTGAGTACACGAGAAAAATGTTCAAAAAATTAGAAAAAAAAAAAATTATTTCATAAACATAATATCACAAAAGAAAGATGATCGTAATTATTCTATAATTGGGAGGACAAAAAAACTAAAGTCGCGATACCACAATAATGTTGATAATGTTAAAATGTCTTCGAATGTGACGAAAGAAAAGAAAAAGAATGATAGTTTCAACATACCGCACACCAAACGCGATACGACGACAATAATGATATTATTTTTAAAATCACTTTCGACAACCATATTGTAGTATGATGTCACAAACACATCCAATAAAGGATTTCAACGAGTACGAAGTTGTAATAATGACCATTTTCTCGATGAGATTTTGACTTCTCAGAAGTCCCCAATACGAAGGTATACAGGTGCTTTTCTTCAGAAAGTCGGACACCCGAGACTGAATGGAAAATGCGTTTAACTGAGAACATCCGATCTCGGTTAAACGCGATCATTACAATCCATACATCTGCGCTAGGAACACCATCGCAGATTAAAGGAAGCCGATACGAATTAGACGGCAGCAGCGGTCGGCGAAACAGACAACGATTTGTTATTCTCTTCGACGATATCTTCGGTACACCTCCATAAACCGTAACTCTTTCCGACGTTCGTCTGCCATAGTCGTACGGTACCATCTTCGCTACCCGATGCATACAATTCTCCATCAGGAGAGAAGCGAACACAATGCAGTGGTCCGAAATGTCCCTTGTAAGCGTCTAGAAAACAACAAAATGGAATTTTCAACATTGAAATACATCTAGAATTCGGGCCGGCCATCCGCCAGGAGCGTTACAGTCGGCAACATTGAAAACGGGAGCATGACGATTTTTTCATTCAAATGTACAGTGAGTAACATTAAAATAACTTGGGAACGAAGCAATTCAGAAGAAAGATGAAGAGGACAAAATTGGTGAAGCGTTAAATTTCCTACCAATCATCTTCCTTCATAAATATTGATTCAGAACGATTGTTGAAAACTTCCGCCCGTCACCCGCACCGCCAATCAATTTTAGTTCGCGATACTAACGCTGTCCGGCCCGAATAGCCCGATCGTCATCGGGGGTGAGACTCGTATGGCATACGATGACTTTTTCGCGTTGGGAAGGGCAGTCAGAAGGCTGACCAAAGAATTGGAACTTTCTAATAGATTGGAGCTTATTGGAGGAGAAAGATGACTAGAAATCACACCAGCTGGAGAGAACAAATTAGCAGTGATGGAATTTGAGATCAAAAGAAGGAGAGGTCATGGAAAGTGAACGCAGTGACTGCTTTGCGGCGTCATGGTCCTTTGGATTGATGTGTTTCGTGGTTCAAAGAAATGAAATGAAGGTGAGGAAGAATTTGAGCAGTGCGCGAGAATGAAGATTCGTCGGACGATAAGATTGGTAGAATCTTGGACAACAAGTAAGAGAGTTTAAGGAATTTACTTGGAGGAGATGAGCGGATGAGAAGAAAGAGGGAGGTAAACATCGCGGCAACTTAGAGGCGGAGTTTCTCATACGGAAAGATGAGATTTCACCCTGGACGGAGCCGGCATATTCGGTTCTGGTTTCCGATTTAGACCCATCTCTCAAGCAGAGAACTCATGAAGGAAACTCAGAAGGTATAATTTTGTTGATGTGTTGTTGATAGAGTTGAGCTGTGACACTGATACAATTGTCAGGGATAAGAGGGAGTGGATGCGAAAAATTAGGAAGTAAGGGCCTAAGTTTCAGATGTATGTCTAAATGGGATTGAAACGACAGACGGAAAGAATCATGAGGGCTCAGAGCCATTGAAAAAATCGGAAGATTTGGATACTGGGTTTTTGAGACCAGAATTTTAGCAATGAGTGAAAGAGCGTGGTAAGAGAGAGAAGGAACACATGCCTCACCGCATAGGCTGAGGGAAGGGTGGTCACTCGAAGCTCGGAAGATTGAATGAAATCCAGTAATTACAAGGTTGTTTCGTTGGAAAGAATATAACTTGGAGAACCGTAATCAAGTTATGAGCGAATTAGACTCCTGTAGAAATGGAAGAAGAGTTCGCGTTTATAGCGGGTAAGGAGGTACTATAGGTATTTGAGGACGTCCGAGGAATTCAACCACTTTGTTCTTAATATTTTGATACGGAAGGAGGGAGGGGGGGGGGTGTCCAAGAGGTTCAAAATTTAAAGGTGGCAGAGGATTTGACTGTGATTGCGAGGTCTTGTAGACGCATGACTGTCTTTTTCAGAGCACTACCACTACAATCGGGTGGCCATTTGGAGATTTTGTCAAGAGTAAATTGGAGTTGTCTTACTAGAAATTAGTAGGGGGTACTGAAGTCTTCGGCAAAAAAGCGTTTGGTCGGGAAGACATTGACGGGTTGATTAAATTATTTGCAGCAATTAGGAAGAGAGCATCACTCCGTACTTCTCCTCGAGAGATATTGTACCGTTTTGAATGGGTTAGGAGAGTCTGCTATCATAGAAAAAGGATTGGAAAGAATCAGATGAATTGCTTTGAAGGCCGATGTCGTATAATTTGGAGGTGTAGGGATGCCGGACACGAGAAAATGCTCCCTCAGGGTCGCAGAAAAAGAGTACAATTTTGAGTTTAAGTAGAGGACTTCCCCAATTTGAAGATTGAAATATGGATTGGAGAGTGCTGCGGCTTTGTTATGGGGAAAAGGATGTCATTTGATTCAATGAACAGTCTTTCGTTCAGTATTTTCTGAAAAAGTTCGGCAGAGAGAAAGGGTGGTCGTGCAGATGCAGTCCCTATGGAAATTGTGTCGAATAGAAGGAGGTAATTAGGAGAGTTGAGGTGGAGGTTTTCCAGCAGATGTTTTCAGGGCAGGAAGCTGAGTATGTAAGGTTTTTGTGAAGGCAGGAGGTAAGAAAGTTGTAAGCAGGGGTGAAATTGGCAGAATCGAAAGGAATAGAGAAAGCTCTCGCTTGGTGTTTAAGAAAGCGGGTTTTAAAATTAGTGTCAGCTGAAAAAGAAGAGAAGTGGGGCGCAAGCAGTTCATCTATGGTTTCAGGGTTGGAGAGGTGAAAGTGCCGACTTGAGTTGAGTGATCTAGCGAACTATGGGTAAGACTATAAATCGCTCGATGTCCCTTCAGGAATATCGGGCCTGTTGACACCAGCCAAACAGGAGCTCCATGACGTGGGATAAGTAATTTCATACTACAATTACTGAAAACAAGAATTGATGATAAGAAATTCAGACTTTTTTAGGATGACTTTCTAAACATTATTCAGAATTCCTTCATTTTATAGTATACAAGAAGTCATGATTGAAATTCAGAAGTTCACAAGAAGAGTGACCGTTTTCAACTGAACAGTCATTCTAAAACTAACAATAAGTCTAAAAATTTAGAGACGATTTTTCAATCTCGAGTTTCTTCAGGTCCTGTAGACACTGAAAATATAATTTCAATTTCTTTTTGTAGCCAATTTCATGTATTCCTAAAAGCATTTTGTATATCTAAGTATTCATAATTTCCGTTTTCAATTTCATTCTAGTAAGAAATCAAAATAGTGAAGAATAAAACTCTATTTTCGATATTTTCATCAAGAGATCAAGTTTACTACCATCATAACATTCAATACTCGGTAATCAGAGACCGGATTTTTCGGCACTTCAATATTGTACTTTCGGCATTTTTCGGCAATTGAAAAAAAAAGTTGAACAAACTCGCGTTTTTAGAGTTATTACAAATTCACGACCAGAATTATTCAATTTCTGATCAAAATTACGTGATTTATGACCAAAATAAAACTAATTCTAGGGATAAAACACATCAATACAAAAAATCCTAACAATTTTTCAGTCGAAAATTGTGATTTTTCTGATCTGCTTTGAATCAAGCTCCATTATTTTTCCACCAAAATTGCCCAATTTTTGGCAAAATTCACCAACTTTTTGTTCAAAATTCTTTGATTTTAAACGATATCCTACAAATTGCTCATTTTGACCTTGTTTTCGCTATTTTTCGGCAAAATAAAATTTCTTTCCTAGGCCCTATTACTTCTAAAACGAACTGCTATTCATTGTCCAAGCTTCTCGACCTCAGCAAAATGACTCGACTAACGCCAAGAAACCCGGACTTCGTTGATAATAATCGTAATCAAATTTCGGAAGCGCTTACCTAATTCCATTCCAGAAACGTAATCATATTTGTACATTATCAAATCTTCTCCACCGCAAACGAATACAGATTTATTGGGATGCAATGACGCTGAATAAACATTTGTAGCCACTTTTACTTCTTGTAAACAAGACAAACTGAAAGAAATACAAAAAATTATTAGCATCGGACAAGAAAATTAAACAGAACTTTACACGAAGGGACGAATCGATGGCTCCTAGCTACATTGAATACGATACAAAAAAACGACATTATACATCTTCTGCTTTTGCGCTCAATTTAAAATGGAACCTAGTTCTCCCCTAAAACTGGAAAACGTTCATAATTCTGTCACCTGAAGGGGAAAAAAAAATAAAACAGTCGTTTTCTAATTGTCTCAAACCATGGGAAACCTTCAATGATCATCTCCTCCACGACGATACTATACAATAGTATAATATTCATAAAGATAATTTGGAAATACAGAAATCCAGCACTCTTAATATATTAAACGCAACTTTTCTAATCATGCCGTCTTTATTTTTTCTTTCAGATATTTTTATACCACTAGGATCAAATTGGAAATCAAATTTACAGATTACAAATGAACTGAATACGAAAAACCCAACTTCTCCGAAATAAAGAATCTCAATTGAATTTAAAGGCACTGCAAACAGATATAAACATCTTTTTGCACAAGGTTGGCAGTGTCTTCAAATTCAAAAAAATCATCAATGAAAAAATTTTTTATGCAAGATACGAGACACGACAAATAATTTCCTACATCTCTGTTTATACATTTAAAACAATGAAAGAAACTAAAAATATAGCTCACAAATTTACTGCCACGAAAATTACTTCACTTTTTCAAAAAGAAAAATTTCCTGATATAGCCTAAATGAAATTGGAGCCAATTTTTCGAACTCGTGAACGCAGGTTGAGAAGGCATTCAAGGGGAGGGGAGGGGAGAGTCCAAAACTTATGGAACTATTTGACTTTTCCAAGTGCAATTGGTTCCATTTTATCTTTCTTCTATGGGGTGGGAACAATGAGACTTCATATCAGAATTTGATATTTTTCACTATTTTCCTTCAGTGGATCAGCGCCTACACTCGTTAATTTCTCGGAGACTCGAGATAATCCAAATATACAATCATGCAGTTGCATTTGAAGGCTCGAAGAATCAGCCAGGCTACTGTGATACTTTTACCAGCAAGAAACAACTATCTTGAAAGCAAGTAAAAATTGCTCATTTCTTCCACAAAAAATTGAAATTTGTCGACGATTTTTTTTTTTATTCGATATCAAATTTCTCAGAAAAATATCCGTCTCCTCTACACCACAGAGTAAGAAAAACTGCATCTACGCTTGTGTTATGAATGAGATCATTGACACATCTTCCATCGTCATCATCTATCGCATACGGCGAGCTCACCACCCGAGTAGAATGAGTCATATCTGGTAAGTGAACAATTCCTGTTTGGACTGTTGATAAAGTTGCACCGAAACAGGTCTAGTCTCACATCTCGCATAAAGAATTATTTATCCACGATCCATAATGTTTCCATCTACACGAGAATAGTTTACAACGAGGAACGATTTATTTACCTCTACGAAAGTAAGTACGTTTACGTGGAAAATTCTCGCGTGTTAGAGAGAAACGTCTTACGACCTCGCGCGGCTTTAGCGCAAAAAAAAACAATCCACATTGTTTACGAGCAAGAATTGATCGGGGGGTTGTAGACAATAACGTGAAAATCTTTTTGTTCGAAATACGTACCCATTCGATGTCAAAAACGAAACAGAATTTCCATGAGCGACGGTAATGATGGTTCCATCACTGGAAACCTCCAAATCGTTCGGATATGAGCTAAAATTCATCTTATGTACTTCCTGTTCAAAAAATTTGCAAGTTTTACAATAAAGTTTTCATCACTATTCGATCGAGAGTCCCAGTCCTAAACACGAAGGCATATTTCTCATCATAAATTTTCAATTACGAGAAAAAGTAAATGGTACTGTAAAGAGATTAATGACTTCCATAAACTTCACATAAAAGAAATAATAAAAACTAGAGTTCAGGTTTATAAAGAAGAATTTCTTAGAGCGCTACTCTTTAAATTCTAATTTCACATGCTTCGAACAATTTGTTTTAAGGGCGTACAGCACATTAAGTACGAGACATTGACACCACGACGAATACTAGTAAAGATATTTTTACAGTATTCAGACTCGTTCCTCCTAGCACCTTGGTTGGGTTCAGACTCGATCCATTTCATTCTCGTTTTGACTCATCTTTTTCCAAGAAATCAGCGGTCATCTTATAAACAAGTAAATCGTGATAAGTTTTGCAACCATCGACGAGACTACAATCAAAGAAAAAATAGCTAAAGGTCGAGTACAATGGTTACTCAAGAGGATGGGAAAACCATTGGCTCGCATACGCGCATGACACCCACAATTCTTTCCGTTGATCTATTATGGAAATACAAACCGATTTCCGCACACAAGAGGCAGTATTCCATCACATTGATTACTTTCATCACCTTCACGAGAGTGATTTCGCGATATTTGATTTCGGCCCACGCTTCCATGAGATACATTTCAGGCTAAACCGTGCGTTCGCATACAGAATAATTTTTTGTCCTTAGGCTATTACGACGTCGAAACGGGTAAAGTTTTATAATTTATCGCGAAAGACCAATCGAGCAGAGACTGGGAACAGAGATCGAGAATTTATTAGGTAGTTAAGAGAATAAAATACCTGGCCAGAAATACGGTCCCAAATCCTCAACGTTTTATCCTCGGCGCAAGATACCAACATCTTATCGTTATTGAAGAACGTGACGTGTCGCATGCTATTTGTATGGCCACAGAATACAGTAGGTTCTGCAAAGAAAAAAAAGTACAGAAAATTCTTTAGAATAATAGTGAAATAATAATGCGCTAAATAATTCGATGATTCATGCCCTATTTACGATATTTATCTCATCATATTTTTCTTTCTGACAGTCGAAATTACTATATTTCTTCTCAGCTTTCGGACTTCGCGTCAAGGTGACAACTTTCGAAATTCATCATGATCTTGCTGGCTTCGATTCTCTGTTATTTTTCTTCTCGAGAATCGTCGAATCAAAAATCTTTCAAATTATTTATCCTGCCTCCTTTTTCGAAAATTCTCCTTTCTTGCTTCATTTCATTGTAAAATCCTTCATGTTTTCTCATGTCAAGACGTGTTTTTATGAGTGCTTGTTCTGCGAATAATTTCAGTTTTTCCAGATAGTTCCAAAATTTTACGCAATAGCAATTCTGATTTCGTTACGTCGGTTATTTGTGAGCCATGTTTTGTAAATGAGACACACCTTCTTGTATCCAAAAAAGAGCGAATTACAAATAAGCTCTGACTATTCATCATCAGTGCTCCTCTTCTCAATGATTGATTGGACAGCGAAAAACAATTATTCAGGTAGACGGAGTTCCGTCTCTCTCAACCTGACTGATCCAAAGAATTGTCAGTCTCATTTGTAGACATCTACCATGACGGCCAGATCTTGGCTTCCTGAACCTGACTTTAAATTTCAAAGCGCTTTCGCAAGCACCTCTTATGGTTTTATAGTATCTTCCATCACAGGCTTGGATGATGAAAAAAACAAACTTTCTCAAGTTTTTGCACAACTTAGTCGTGGCAACCGTCTCGTTTCGCATTCAAACCCCAAGAGAGATAAACTGAAAGCGTGTTTTCTGTACATCCATCATCCTTTCCTCCTCTTACGCCATTAAACTCTTTTCCCGGAGTTGAGTTACGGAAAATTTTCTCCTTTTGGAATATGTTTTTGAAGTTCAATTATTAGACATCTTTTCGCGTCCCTTCATCAAAGCTATCTTTGGTTCCAATGCCTCTTTGTGCTTCAGTATCTTAGTTCAAGATTACATACCAAATAAATAGAGTGCGTTTACTACGTTGCGAGTCATGAAAAATTATACGAAAAAATCTAGCTCAATGATTTATTGAGTTTGAGCCGGTGAGCGCTAGCATCGCGCACAACAGAAACGTCCACGATCGATGGACTAACGTTTTCCTTGAATTAATCAAAATTAATTTTCAACAGAAAGTCAATAAATTTTGCACTCTAAATATTTTTGATAGATAGCTTCGTTTTGGGTTCATTTTGAAATCAATCAACGATAATTTCAACGTGAAAATTGTTCCGGTCTTGTTCTTAATGTTACCGATACTAGCGCTCCAAACCAATGACCGGTTAAGAGATCCAAGAGATATCATAAAAAACTCTGTAAAAAGTTTGTCGCTGTTTCCCATTTACTGCAACGTTAAAAAGTAGTGCTACTTTCAAGCGCCAGCAGCACTAGCAATTTAAATTAGAGTATCAGGGATAAGAAGCGGATAGCAAAGCCTTCAAATTTTAGCTCAAACCTACAAGGTTTTCGAGAAATTCATTCGCTTAGTTTTGGCCTTTTGCGCTCATCATTAGCTTTTAAACGCTGGGCGATCAGCTTGGCTTTGGAGTAGTAAAAAATGGCTCTGGAGCGAAAATTTAATACGTCAAAAACCCCTGCTCTTTGACTGACTTATACCCTTGATAATGGGCAGAAAACCACTGACTCTTTAATTTGCCTGAAAGCCGTTCAAAAATACGACCAAGCTTCTACTAGAGCGTTTGTTGGCTCAAACTTTCCTGGAGTATTGCAGCCAGCTGAAAGTCGAAAGCCAAATTCAGCTAAATTTTTACTGATAAGAAAGGAGCTGAAAGCAAACTTTATTCAGACATACGTCAGCCAAAAGCCAAAATAATCAATTTTTCCAGCTTTTGTTTAGCTCTCCTGTTGACTGCAAGGTTCCCGGTAAACAATTTGTTCACCATCTGAAGCCTGGAAAAAATGGGGAAAACAACCCCTTTGTATCCGGAGCCCTGTTGACCCCTCTTGTTCCCACTTTTTCTCCAGTTGAAGCCCTTCTCATTTCCAGGCTCAAAGGCTTTCAAAAAGGACAAATCTGAAGCCCTTTGGATTCTCAAGCTTCAAGTATTTTGAGCAAGGCTTGAAGAACAGAATGGGAACAGGAACAAAAACGGGTACAAAACTGGTATTTTTGAGTTCTGACATTGACTACACCTGTACCAAACAAATATTCGCATTGTTGAAAAAGTAGATAGTTTGTATGATACTACCACTAGATTGTGCTGCGTGTTAACCAGCCGAGTAAAATAGAGAAAACATCGTTCTCTCTTTATTACACCTATGTCTTAGGATGCAGTGCAATCTGTCGGTAGTATCCAACAAACCCTCTACTTTTTCAACAATGCAAGTATTTGTGTTTGGTATGTATGCAGTCAATGGTTCACAAAACAAATGAGAATGAAAACATTATCTTTGAAATCAACCAGGAACGGAACAGGAACGAAACGGAACGAGAACGCTTCCACTTTGGACTTCAGGAACTGTTTTTGAACAGGAACCATATTAATACCTACTGAGAAACGGTATTTTTGAGTTCTGAGAACAGAATGCGAACAAAAAGTTATCTTCAAAATCAATTGGGAACAGAACAAGAACAAGAATGGAACCTCAAGCAAGTGAGAATGGAACAGGAACAGGAACGCTTCCACCTTGGACTTTAGGAACCGTTTGCAAACAAGAACCATATTCATACCTACTGGGAAACGGTATTTTTGAGTTCTGAGAACGGAATGAGAACGAGAACGGAACAGGAACAGGAACGCTTCCACTTTGGACTTTAGGAACCGTTTGCAAACGGGAACCTTATTAATGCCTAACGGGAACAGGAATGGAACGGGAATCAAGAAAAAAATGGCGTTCTAAACCTCGTGAAACTGCTCCTCCTTTGACCTTATCAACCTGGCGACGGTCTCTTCTTCTCACTAACGTATACCTATTGTACATAGCTCCTTACCAAAAAGTACGCTTGTAAATGCAACTGATGAAGTAGAATCGCAAACTTGAGAAACTTTTTCAAAAATTTACGGCTCCACTCTCAGGCTATACCGGCTTTACCAAAAAATTAACAAAGATTGGTTCTGGTTCAGGCATAGAAGCCTGCAGTGTAGTCATAGAATGGAGATGAATACAAACAGGAGAATAGGTATCTTCTAAAAGTATGACAAAGGCCCAGTTCTGCTAATCTAAACTCACAATCAGCTGAAAATCAGTTAAACTCTGTTGATTTGAGCCAGCCGAATTTTTCCAAAAGCAAAATTTCTCAAGGTCGTAAGTTTGAGCCAAAAGACGACGCTAAAATTCTGCTGCAATACAGTGATTCAAATAACACAGTGAGTTAGGGATGATCCTTAACGCTAGCGTACTTAAATACGGAAATTCAGCGGACTCTTTGGTATCAATTATGATAAAGAGCACCGAGGTTTTATTTAAATTCCATGATCTGCCTTAGAATTTCACATAACTCTCCAGCTGCGCCTAAACAACAAAAATTAGTCTACTTTTTTCTCCGCGGTTCACGGGGCAAACTTTTTTGCCGGATCAGAATGGCCAGTTTTTTCCCGAGAAAAAATTCCCTGACTTTTCCCTGACTTTTCTAGGTTTTTCCAGACTAAAATCTCCACCAATTTTTGGCTCGAAAAAAAAAAAAATCTTTCGTGATTTTCGAAGCAAAATGATATTTTTCATATTCCTTTAGGACAAGAGTTTGGAGTATGCTATCAAATGAAAATAAAATTTATTCTCTTCTCTATTTTAACTGGACAGAGTCTAATCGAATTGATGTGAGATTGCAAGGTACGGCCATCCATAATACGAAAAAAGGCGATACTTCTAAAAAAGAGAAGAAGTAACTCAATACAAAAACCGCAGAAAAATACTAAACCTTCGAAGATCTATCGACTAAGAAGTCAGGAGGAATCTTACCTCCTTGAGAAAGGTCTGAAATTTGCTCTTCCTCCTCCTAGGAACAGTGAGACCCTCGCTAATGTGGTTGCGGACTTGGCTATAAAGATAGGACCCAGGTGCAATATCCAAAAGAAGTGCGCTGAGATAGTCCGCAACACCTTCCTCCCCCGTATGAACGGCAAGGTGAGTGGAGTGATCAAGGGATTGCAGAAGAAGGTAAGGGAGGAGGGACTTGTTATCACTAAGGCCGATAAAGGTAATTCTTTGGTTGTGATGGAGAAGTCTTCTTATGATTCTAAGATGTATGATGTACTTCAGCAGTGTGGGGCAAAAGTGAATGACAGCTTCAGTTTCCTCAAACATGTCCAGGAAGTTCGGGATGTTGTTAATGGGTGTACTGTCATCATTGAGAGTGAGCGAATGAAGAAAGCCATTCTTAATCCTAACCCTAGTCCCCCCCCCCTTCTCTACGGATTACTTAAGGTCCATAAAGTTGATACGCCCATGAGGCCGGTGGTGTCGTTCATCTCATCTCCTACCTATTCTTTAGCTAAATTTCTGGACCGTTGGTTCAAATCCCGTGTCGAATTCGAGTCTCCCTACTCTGTCAGGAATTCCTCCACTTTGGCCAATAGCCTAAAAAATGTGCTCCTCCCTGCATATACGATCTTTTGTTCTTTCGACGTTGTAGGCCTCTTTCCTAACATTCCGAAAGCTGTCACTATGCAGCGGAGGGGGGAACTCCTGGTGAATCTCACACCCCTCGCGAAGAGTTGAGTGAATTTTTTGATCTTTTGAGGTTGTGTTGGACTCCTAATTTTTGCAAGTTTAATGGTAAATTTTATGAGTTTTCAGAGGAGGTGGGTATTCCTATAGGTTCGCCTTTAGGTTCCCTAATCTCTGAGGTGTTCATGTCTAAGTTCGAATCAGATCTCTTTTATTCTGGCCATCATCTTTTAAATAACATCTTTTACTGGCGCAGGTATGTAGATGACGTGCCATGTACGTGGACTGGTCCCCAAGAGCTCTGCTTGGAGTTTCTCACGTATCTTAATAAGCTATACCCTTCCGTGAAGTTCACCGTGGAAGTGGGAGGCGCCTCCATTAAGTTTTTGAATCTTACTGTCTCCAACAAAGACGGGGTCCACGAGTTTAGAGTGTTTAGAAAAGATACGTCGACCGATGTTTTAGTCCACGGGTCGTCATTCTGCTCTGTTGCCCATAAACATGCTGCTTTCATCAGTTTAGTCCATAGGCTCACTGAATTCCCGTTGAGCCAAACTGCTTTCAAGAAGGAGTTACTCACCTTAAAACATTTAGCTAGAGTTGAAGAGATTCACTTGGATATTGACGCTTTGGTGCGTAGGAAAATTACTAGGAAATGCCTCGACACCACTACCTCCCTCCCACGTACTATCAGCCGTGAGAAATTTCGCTGGATTAGGCTCCCATTTTTGGGGAAGTTCTCTCTTCAATTAGGCCGGGCCCTTCGCCCTTTCGGTTTTCGACCTGCGTTTTATAACCCCGTCACTATTAAAGGGTTATTTGTTAGGTTGAAAGATCGAATCCCTGAAGATGAGAAGAGTGGAGTGTATAAGTTAGAATGTAATGATTGTATCAGTGTTTATATCGGAGAGACTAGTCGCCAGCTTAAGATTAGGGTTGAGGAGCATGAGAAAGCCTGGGAGGATAGTAAAGTGGGGAAATCAGCTTTCGCTGACCACCTTCTTGCTTATGGGCAGAGCTTCCGAAAGGGATCCGAGGTGATAGAGGAAGTATTTTTCACTCTTATCACAATTATCACGAGGAAAAAAAAGGGGGGGGCTCTCTCAATATTCTTTCCTCGAACAATAAGGATTTGGCAAATGCGATCCACGTCCATGAATTTAATTTGGTCGCCAGATCTGGGCAGGACTGATTTCATGGCTCACGTGTGCGTTTGTAACTGCCTTAATTGCGGTTATAACCGAAAGCGCTCCGCAGATCTCAAAATTATTCTCACGAATTGTTTGTGAATCTATGAATAATCCAAGTTATAATATAAGAGGGGGTATATTTGTCCAATTCATTATTCACGTATGTTTATGAATCGAGGGGTTATTATCTCGGGATGAAACTGCATCAATCGTTCTCATTTCTTTGCAACACATGAACGATTACCCACTTCCTTATGAAGCGAGGAAACTAGACTGAAGAATAAACAACGCACAAAGACTTCGACTTCGCTTTGTTCCTAAAACGTAATACATCATAATCAAAAGTTTGCTTATCTCGCTCTCGCCTGCGCATGAGGCGAGTATTGCTCGCGGTCACACATCCGAAATCCAAACTCTCACAACCTTGACTTTTTGTTGTTACGTACGCAGCATGTACAGTATTTTCTTCAGTTCGTCTTGACAATAGATATATTCTGTTGTAGCAGTCAGCAATGAATGAGTCATTCGAATCGATTTAAATAATAGGAAGCCAATTGTTTTATCATTTCGTAAAAAAAAAAAAAAAAAAGCGAATACCCTCTTTAAATAACGACTGAAAACGATACGTATCTAAATCGTTCGGTAATTAGAATATTGGGCAAAATACTATTTGTCAAATTTCTTCGTCTATTAAGCAATCTGGTCGCGTACGTATAAAGGTTTCTCAATTGACAATAAATTAACAATTGTTAAATCGCGTTTCTCTGTAGTAAATAGCAATTGCGCTGATCGACTAATCAGCTGAAGGCCAGACATCACCATCATGCTATCTATCTAACTTCTAGTAGTAGTGGACATCCTTCGTTACGTTCGTTCACTTCCTACCTTCCTACTACTAGGCACGAACACCGTTTTTTTAGCCGTTCGTTTATATAATTGTATTTCACTCCTTTCTCATCAAACTCTTCTATCCACTGTATACAAATAAGTTTAGTGTGTATGAGCTGCGCTCTTTTTTTCAAATATAAATCATGTTCTTCAAGGATACGTAGTCGCAATAATAGCATAGTATGAACTATATATTGTAGTAATCGTGATCATAACATTCTACTCGATCCGACATTACGCCAAATCTGTAGACAGTGTGTGCGCGAGCAATGATAGACCATACCGAACACGTACTTTTTATTACTACCTATTATCATTATTGTTAATCGTTATTCCTCTTTCAACGGTGTTGATTTTTCTTCCTCTCAAAATTATCTCACGTCACGCGCGGAAGAAGTAATAAATACGAATTAAGAACGAGGAAGCGTCTTCGAAATTTGTTTCGAATTTTCAGAAACTTTTCGTAAATAGGAAATTCAAGGAACGGAAGCATTTGAATCATACTGACATTGAAAAACAACCACAACAAATTCATACAAATCTTAAGATGATCGTGTGCATCGTTGCTCGCAAAAATACTCAAGTTTTATACGGATCTTCTCGTTACAAACGCTCTGTTAATCCCTGAATGGAAGAGAAGCACTCTAGAAATAGATTTGCCGGCCGTCTTTGTGATTCCAGAATAGTTTTGAAACGTGTGACTCGACAAAACTCAACTTCTTGCGATATTCTAAAACATAACCTTCTATTTCATGCACTACATCAATCACCAACATTATTTATTAATTGGTATGAATTCAATATACTCTGATTGATATGTGCCAGGTGATAGAATAGATATTTTGCAAAAACACATTATATTTTTCCACACTTCATACGCACTGCGACCATCTAAGATGGACAGAAACCTGTTTATGTCCGGTTAATTAAACGTAGGAAACTTCCTGGGTAGAGAAAATAAAAACAGAATAAATATGATGCAGCGCGTTGCTCAGACAGACAGTTTAACGAGAAGGACGTTCACAATTAAAGGTCACCATACTCATACTGTATACCATATAAATTTTATATTTAAGCGGCAAACGGATGAAGAAAAAGTTACTCGCTTAAATTACTAAATACTCAAACGCGTGATAATGATCGACTATCATCGCACGTAATATTTTTTTTCGGAATAATTTTTTTTTGCACATTGTATTTTTTCATCTTGACAATTTTTTCCTATCCTTCACCTTGATTTATACATTGGAGCAGCTTTTACGATGATGAACAAAAGAGTATCTCAAAGACTGAAACATGAGATATGAAATGGATTCCGACGTTTTCACGATCGTGTATTACAGGTTTTCATCCGGAGAAACGAAAAAAGTTGAAGAAATCGAAAATTTCCATATTATCACTAGCAAGCGTAGATAGCATAGCTAAACATTCTTAAAGAATATACGATGAGCTCTCATCAGCTTGACCGTACATAATTATCCTTAGGTCTGTCCATAGAAAGACGATCAACGCAGTAAAAGTCTGAAATTTATCTGAATCTCGAATGCACTACTCGGAACAGAGCTTCAGTTTTTCCGCTACCTGATTTGATGACTAGTACGAAGTGTTCCTAAATAATAGCTCTGTGGCGCATTCCAAATACAAAGTTTCTATTCGATATCCATACGTGAAAATATAAATACATTAGATAAAATACGACAGCTCACCTCTATCTAGCCGATTAAGATCAAACACTCGAATAATCTTCTCGTTAGAACCAGTGACGAATAAATTTCCATCGGAAGAAAAGTTCACACTCTTGACGATATGATTGTGTTGGAGAGATACCAGTTCTTCCCCTGTTATCGCATTCCATATCTATGGCAAGTCATTTTTTCGAATCGTGAGTATCGTAAGATATTCGATATAATGATACAGCAAATATTCGAATTCGATCGAGTAGTAAACGTAATTTAAAGCTCTTACCTTTGCACTGAAGTCTGCTGCACCAGTAGCAGCTTTCGTGCCGTCATAATTCAGAGCAACTCCCCAGATTGCCCCCTTATGACCTTCAAAAGTACCAATCCAGTCCCCAGTGTCACCCTGTCGAAGCATGGGCTTTCCATCTAGTCAAACAAAATACAGTCAGTGAGCTGGCAGTATTACAGAGAGAAGGAAAAACGAAACAATAACAGCAGAATGATTCTTCGAAGCTTACCTTTGCAGGCGGAGATGAGAAAATAACCATGTTCGGTGATTCCACTAAAAGCAAGATTAACAACAGGTCGTGTATGTCCACCGCATGTTAAAGGCACTTGTTTAACCGACATTTTGCACTACCCGTACAAACAAGACTTCAACGATCTTATCGAAAATCACGAAATTGAATAATTCATAATCGATTTTGGATGTGCAACTTATAAACACAGTCGCACCGACAAAGCACAAACGAGAGGTCAAAACCCGTTGTTTGAAAACATTGATTCACGGCTAAGAAGTCAAACCGATCTGAAAATGATTATGAATTTTTAAAAATAGAAACAAATTCAACTGGGCAACAGTAAGAATAAGAATGTACAAACTGTACACTAGCACGTTCAAAACCACCGATGATACTTCACTGATGATGAAGAAAATTTAAAATTTTGATTTGATTTGAAAAACACAGCTGCACACTAATAAAACACTGCACTGGCGCTTCAGCTGTGCAAGGCGTGGTGCAACTGCAAGGCTTCTGTACTTCCAACCGCATCGTTTACCTCTTGCAATCACTAGAGAGCGCTAGTTACGCGATTTGTGATCTTTTGTGGTTATACGAATGAAATTGCGTTGGGAAATACACAAGCTGGGCAGTTTTCAAATTATCCTTTGACAGTCTTGAAATTCAAAGAAAGGAACTCTTTCCAAGTGACTTCACAATTTTTCAAATTGCTAGATTCTAGATTTGGACCTCTGTAACGTATTATTCAGATGAGTCTGCTGTCTGCTAGCGTGCTAGGTCTTGATCACGTCTTGGTGAGGCAATCCACAATAATCAGTATAGAATTTTTTTTTTTTTTTATACTTAAAGCTTTTTTTTTGCTAGGAAGGTTACCTGTTGGCTCATCAGAGCTCTTATCAATTTGGTAGTCCGTTACACATTGGTTCTTACAAAAAAAATATAAAAAAAGTTATTTTCTCAAGAAAATGTTATGTTTGGGAAGGAACCATTCGGATAACATTTATTTTATTTCATGATTTATTTTCTTCTTAGTAATGCCATTTAAAAAATATTTATGAATTTTCATACGATAGCGACCACCTTTCAACTTGTAAATATTATTCACAATAATATTTTACGGGTAAAATCTTTTCTTTTATTTATTTTTTTTTTTTCTCTTTTTCCAGTGCGTAAAATTCAATTTGCTCTAGAGGGAAGAAAGAAAGAATGGCATCATTCATATCTAGCCTTGTGTAGAATTAAAGTAACTTACGTGAGTTGCTTGTTTTTATTTCTTCTTTTCCCTTTTAAGGACTCGAAACAAAAGATTCAATTTCTAAAATCTTCAAAGAAAATGCTCAGTTTAGTCATCGCTATTATTAATTGTAGGAATTGCTATGATTTTGACGAATGAATTACTTCATTCATTATCAAGACTCTCTCTACTTTTCTAAGAAGTATTTTTGACTGTTTTACATTGAGTTGATCCACACGCAGCTCTATATTACGTGCTCAATTTCCGGGTCCACCACTGCTCATCGAGAAATAGAATGATTAAAGATAATAAATTCGTCTCGTGTTTCTCGCGCGAATACAATTTCAAACGTGAGAACCTCGTGAGGAGAACGGTGAGGAGACATACTCGAGGGAGGAGGCAAATTCTGTAATAATGCTTATGTACAGCCCAACTCTGAAACTAAGGTTACATACCCAATTTATGTCACATTTAAAAAATATTGATTATCGAGATTTTTTTGAAAACCTAAATCTATTGTCTCATTATGAAAGTAATTCGGTATGCCAAAGCCAGATTAATCATCAACAACAGTAAAACCAACATACCGGTAATTTTATTAAACAAAATTCATTCAAATCATTCAATAGTACAAAAAATTGGGCGAATATATCGCAAATGCCTAGTATAAATAACACGAATCGCCATTTTTTTTTGTTCTGTTAGCATTGCTGCTATATTATTACAAACGAACAAAAAAAAAAAGATATTACGAAGTACAAAAATTATTAAATAAGTTTTATTGTACTATTATTACAAAAAATAACATAATTATAAATAGAAGTCGCTAAAAATTCAATTGACCAATTCGAAAATAAGTATTTAGCAATAAAGAAAAAATATCCAGTGCTAAATGAAACTCAAGTTTGGACATCAAAAATTTTGATTACATTATGGCATTTTAGGAACTTCCGGAGTGAAAAATTATTTGAACCTATCCACCAAAAAATCAGGAACTTACCCTTTTCTCTAAATTATCATCAGTATTTGTATTCACAAGACTATCGTCTGTATTCTTAGACCCACTTTTTTTGCGCTCAATACCGTGCACTTTCTTATGCTGCGATAAATTTGAGTTATTAATAAAAGCTTTACTGCATACTGGACATACGTAAGGTTTCACACCTGTGTGAGTTCGAAGATGCTGCGTAAGATTGGACGTTGTCGTGAAAGACTTCTCGCAATACTTACACTTGAAGGGCTTCTCTCCAGTATGAACCTTGGTGTGCTGCATTAAATTGGATTTATTGCTGAAGGTCTTATCACAGCTGGTGCAACAATAAGGTCTGTCACCCGTGTGCGTGCGTAGGTGTTGTTTTAAATTAGATGTCGTTAAAAAAGTTTTTTGACAAAGTTCACAAACGTGAGTTTTCTCCCCAGTATGAACACGTACATGTAAATTTAGTTCGGATTTGTTCAGAAACATTTTACTGCAGTACATGCATCGGAAGACAATATCAGAGGTATGAATCCTTAGGTGAAATAAAATGCCGGATCGATCTGGGAATTCCTTCCCACAAAAAGTGCACGGAAAATGTCTCTCTTCGCGGTTTCGAATGCCCATATCACACGTCAGTGATACGTCTTTTGAAGAGTGTATTTTTAGATGTTCTTGTAAATAATTTTCCGTGACGAATGCAGCATTACAGAGCATACAATCGTATGAAGGATCATTGAAATGTGTTTTGAAGTGCGCATACCATTTTCCCTTACTCGGGAAAGCTTGATCGCAATAATCACATTTTCTGATCTTACATCGTTGACCATGTACACTGAGGTGGAACTCAAGACTAGCTTTGTCATGACATTCTTTATCGCAGATGGTACATTTGAAAGTTTCAAAAGTTTCTTTGGGCGTGAATTGATATCCTCCATTGGAAGGATATTTATTGGTATTGTACGGCATTTCTATTACATTTTTCGGGTATGTACTTCCTGCACTAATTAAGCTAGTGGACGGCGGTATTAAGGACGGATCGGTTGTATTTAATTCAATTTCCAGCAACGTACTCGGATGATACTTGGCAGTAGAGTCTCTTTCAGCATTATCATTTGAATCGTCGGAATAGTCACCCTTATGCGTATTACCATATTTCTTGAAAATATCTGCGCGGTTATTCAAGGCTTCCGGAGGAGTCGAGGGATGATTCGGTACAAGCACCTGCGGTAGATTGTACCCGAAGATGTAGTAGTTCGGCGGTGGATACGATGAAGCTGTTATCGATAGCGGAAGTGGTTCGTTGGTTTTCCACCATTGTATATCTTCTATAACATTGTTTTCTGACTTAAATGCGTCCATCATAACTGAGATATCCAGAAAGCATTTTAGGTTAGAATAAATAAAAAAAAAAACACTCCTCTAAACGAAAAAGTTGAACGATATCGTTTGAGCAACAGAGCGAAGTGTGTTGTGTTTTCAATCATTCGATCTTTTTCATTCATCTAATAAACACTTAAATTATGATAACCATTACAACCAACACCAAACCATAAACATAACTGTGAATTCTTAAATATATGGCCGCATGAAGTATGAGCGCGCTGCAATCGTTTGCTGAAGTATTTTGAAGTTTTTTGGAAAAAATTGTGTACTTATCAATTTGGAAATAGCAGTTATTTTTCAGTCACCACTCACCCATGACGGAATAGAGAAGGTGTTTATTTAAATACGCTCTCAATTAATTTATAAAACATTAAATTTACGTCACAAAACACATCAGCAGGAAAAAAAAATCGCTGACCTCCCCTCCAAAAAGAATTATTTTGAACACAAAAATATGGTTTAATTACACCAACCAATAAAATCAATATTTCTAAAGCTCAATTGTAGAAAAAAACGAATAATTATTTTGGACAGAAAAAAGAGAAGAAGTATAACAATACAAAAGATAAGTGGTCAAACAAAGCAGGACACAACAAACACCTCGGGCGAGGTGTTAGGAGGGTCGGCGGGTTGATCTTCATTTTAAATCTATTCAAAAAAAGGAAGAAAAAAAAAAAAGACTTTTGGTTTCTTACTAACAAATATTCTTGCGGATATTTTTGCTTTGGGCATCCTCAGTATAGTAATAGAAGAGAGAATTATTGTTTTCATAAGAATGAAATCATTAACCTTAACAAAGGTAAATGACTTTGTTCTTGGATATACAATTATTTTTCATTCACTCTCGCCCCCTCCCTTCTTCTGAGAAAGAAACACTTCATGAAACACCTAAAAAAGATTCCATATTGAACATTCCTTTCCTTGCGGGCTAGTTAACCTATTACTATTCAACTCACCGCACAAAAACTATTAATCCAATTTTTAGAAGAAATAGCCTCTACAAGCAAATTCACGTTCATGACTTCAATAACTCTAAATTTCATGAAAATCAACTCCATAGCTAAGGAATAATAGTAATAGTTATAACAATAATCTTACCTCCAGATTCTAACAGGTTAAGAATTCAAAACCAAAAATAAAAATGAACTTGAAATAGAAATAATAAAATTACAACCAGCACTAATCTTCTAAATAATCGAAAATAAAACAAAAATAATAATAAGAACTAATAATAATAATAAGAATGATAATAATAAGGATGATAATAATAAGCATGATAATAATAAGGATGATAATAATAAGGATGATAATAATAAGGATGCCAAGAGATAGGGAAGATAATTATGTTCCACAAAGATAGTCAAAGAAAATGTGTTTGACAAAAGTAATACATTCTACCAAGAAAGTTAAAAACGCACTAACAAGAATTTTCTCCGCTACCTGAATACTGCAGTTTATAATAGGAAAAGGAAATAAAAAGAAGAAAAAAAAAAAAAATAATAATAATAATAATAATAATAATAAAAAGGGTATTCTCCATTGTGTTGTGTATCTAAGGTAAGATAGGAAGATAAGAAAAGGTAAAGGAAAAAAGGTGAAGGAGCCGAAGGAGGAAACGAGGACGACACTGACAAAGACGACGACAAAGACGACGACACTGCCGATGACAGAAAGTGATTGTAATACGGTTGGCTAGCAAAAGCGCGCCGACCCTAAAAAGAAGTATAGACACCATTATAATATTGTGAAATTAATTAGGACTTTCTTCAATTGTCTTTGATCGAAAAATTGCATCCTCTCATCCCTCTTTAACTTAACAGAGTCCGCTTGGTATGAAATACTTCAATAATTCTGCGCCACCAATCTCAAATTATTTTTCTGCATGTGCCCACTGCCCAGGTGAGGGCCGCCGCTGCCAGGGCTAGTCTGTGAGACAGAGTGCAAGACCTGAGAGGAAAAACAAGGAGAGGAAGAAAAACAATTACAATATGATTTTTTTGTGCAGAGAAAAAGTTACAGTTTGGTTGATAGAGGCTCTGCTTGGCGCTTGCACATAAAAATATAGGATTTAAAAAAAAAAAAAAAAAAGTTTAATTGACGTTTCGACGCTTCTGAGGCGTCTTCTTCAGAAACTTTTTTTAAAAAAAAGTTCTATATTTTTATGTGCGAGCAGAGCCTCTATCAACCAAACAGGAAGAAAAACATGGGTAGAATCTCAACGGAAGGGGGGTGGGTGGATCTTGCCGCAAAGCAGTCACTGCAATCACCTTCCATAACTGATTCTTCCCCCTCTTCTTTTGTATGATCCCAAATCCCACGTTTACTCTTTCTTCCTCTCCTCCTGGCATGATTTCTGATCCCAATCATCTATTAACCCAGTAAACATTCTGAAGCACTCTGAAGCACTTGGGAATTACTACCCCTGTGTTTCCCTTTTGAAGCCTGCTTGCAGCCCGCTTGAAGCCCTGAGAAGCCCAGTTGAAGCCCAGGGCTTCAAAAGGGATTCAACTGGGCCTCTCAGTGCTTCAAGCGAGCTTCAAGAGGGCTTCTACTGGGCTTCTCAGTGCTTCAAGCGAGCTTCAAGAGGGCTTCAACTGGGCTTCTCAGCGCTTCAAGCGGGCTTCAAGCAGGCTTCAAAAGGGAAAAACAGGGAAAACAATTGGAAGATAATTTTGTCCACTAACCAGTAACCAAAAAAATTTGGGAGGTATCATTTGACCGACCATTCTGGTAAACATTAAAGAAATTTTGTTTGCGTGGTCGCCAAGGCTAGGCTGTAAAATAGGAGGAGAGGCCTGAGACGAAAAACAAGAGGAAATAAGAAAAAAAATATCAAGGCTGTCACTTGCCCGCGAGAAATCTATAATTTTTGCGGGCACCTGCGAGACGGGCAAAAGACAGCCTTGGAAAATATTGAAGAAATCTTATGACAGAGGGGATTTTGTTGCAAAGTAATCATTACATTCACCTTCATAACTGATTTTTCCCTCTCCACTTTGTATGATCTCTAATCCTATTATACTATCCCTCATCCTCTCTTGGTGAAATCTCCTCACAATGTCCCCCAGCCGCCAAAGAGATAGCGGCGGGTTTCCGCTGATTGCTGAAAACTAAGGCTTGGGATTTAGCAGGAAAAATATTGTTGATCTTGACCAATTAAATAGGGCTTTTGACCGTTATTTTTTTCTGGTCAAATCTCAAATAACTCTCAAAAAATTTCATCTGAAATGGTTTTGGTCATATAAGAGGTCAAACCACGGCCTACTTTATATAAGGCCGTAATGTAGAAAATGACAACAGCGCGGCAGTGGATTGTTATCAGTTATGTTTCGGGGCGGTTCACGTTCATTGGTGTGGTGTAACAATGATGAAACTGTACCGCACTTTGTCCCCTATCCGTTTTTTAATTTTAAATCGATGATAACTTCTCTTGTACTGCACCAATTTTACTGAAATAGGGCTTCAAAAATAGAGAATTGTTTGCTCTTCAAGTTATATTCTCTTCATTTTTTTCAAAAACAGCGTTTTAATTGCGTACGAATCAAAACTTTAGTTTTTTCTCACTTTTTCCCATAAGCGTACGTGTAAATCTGTATCCACTTCTTTTTGAGTGCGACGTTGTGACATCGCTGCATTATGGCCTTATATAAAGTAGGCCGTGGTCAAACGGTCAAAACTTATTTTCTGTGGTGATAAATCAGTTTGGGGAAGTGTCTGTTGTGGTCTAAACTCAATAAAGAATTCAAATCAGGGCTCTAATTTTCTCTACAAGCAGGATTAGCTTAGCACTTGAAATCCAGAATAATTGTTTCGAACCTAATTATTTTGGTCATAATAACTATTATTTCCCTATTAACTGTTTCGCAACGGAATTAGTCATATGGTAATCATGATTGTTTTGACCGTTTCAAATATCAGTCATATCTGTTAAAAATTTATTAATCTTCTTTTGAGACGGTTATTGGTCAATATTATTATTCTGCCAAATTTTAGCCATTTGACCGTTATATGCAGTGGTGTCCCAAAGGAAATAGGACTGTTTTCCTATGACATCACATATCGATACTCATTCGATAGTATCGCGATACTATTGCAAAATATCGCAAACAGATTAGGTTTCTATCGAATAACTGTAGCAAAACTACCCAACGTTGCTCCAACTGACTTGTTGACTCCCATATGAATAACATTGGGAGCAAAGATCATTACTTAAATAATTCAAAATTAGAAATAAATAAGAAATCAGAGATATATATTTAAAATCTATTATGTTCTCAACGTCTGTTCATCAACTTGTAGTATCTAAGAAATTCCTTATTTTTAATTAGGAACACGTTGATCTTAGCTCACTGTGTTATTCTTATGAGAGTCAACATGCCAGCTGGAGCAAAGCTCTTAAGCAACTCAAAGCCTGCTAGCGTTTATCCGCTGATTGACGTCACAGAAAACTGGGCTATTTTTGAGGGTATACGCCAATGTCTCCTTATACTTCCGATAATTCTTTCTTAATTGTACACTAATTCCCCTCTTTCCTCCCGCCATAGTAAGAATTTTTGGCAAGGCTGTCACTTGCTCGCGTTCGGCCACGGGCACCCGCGATTTCGCTGGCGCAAGTGACAGTCTTGATTTTAGGTTCTTGAGAGTATACAAATACACCATTTATACCCTCAGTTTTGCAAAAAATTTTGTGAGAGTATACGGTGTATACACGTTGTATACCCTATCGGGATACTATAACTGCCGTTATGACCAATAACCATTCCAGATGAAACTTTTTGAGAGATATTTGAGATTTAACAAAAGAAAACGCGTCTGTATTGTTTGCAAATTTTCCATGTCTGTTATCATCTTTTTATTGATTTTTGAACTAAACTTTACGGCTTTACCTTTATTGAACTAAAGCTAGTGGAATCAGCAACAGCAATTACTCTTTTTTAATTTTATTTATTCTCAAATCTCACCTTTTTTTTTTTTTATTCATCTTTGTTAGGATAGAAATAAAGGTTCATTCTATCTACTTGCAATATAACTTTGACAGACGCTCTTTTCCAGAATGCAGAATTCCAGATACGCTCAATAGCCTTTTCGCTAAACAATGTCCGTAAGGAGCGCCAGGAGCAACTGACTCAACTTCCCTGCTGCAGCAGTGCAGCTGACGCGACCTAGCCGACGAGCACGACAAGCAAAGTAATCCTACTTTGTATTTTGTCAAAGCACTCGTTGATCAAATATATTCCCTTTCTTTATCTTAAAACTCGACTTTTTGTCTTCAATTTGCTACTATTTTTTCGTGTTTCTCGTTCACGGATTGATCGTTGATCGGTATTAGTGACAGAGAGCAGAATTCGCGAGTTCATGCGTTCATTGCGAACTCTCACCACTCACATGCTTTTTGAGTACGAAAAACCGATATAATCTATACATCAAGAAGTTTTCTCCTGGTTTGTGCTCACCGTAATATTTCATATTTCCAAAAATGGCTACCAATATCTCATTTCAAATAAGTCATTTACTCGAAAAAGTGAGAATTCTCTCTTGATACTTACAGTCTAGGATTCGGCAAGTCGTACTATCATGTGTATCAATCGTGCTTATTTTCAGATGACTTCCAATGATAAAGATTTCCGATTTATGGCTACGAATGACTTGATGGCAGAGTTACAGAAAGAAAGTATTAAACTGGACGATGATTCCGAACGCAAAATCATTAAGATGCTTTTGAAATTATTAGAAGATAAAAATGGAGAAGTTCAAAATCTAGCCGTGAAGTGGTAGCTAATCTTGTGCGGCTTTTATCTCTAGCGTTTACAAATATATCTATTATTCAATTTGTGTCGCAATTTTCGTTACAGCCTGGGCCCGTTAGTCAAAAAAGTCAAAGAATACCAAATTGAACAAGTAGTAACAGCTTTATGCGCGAATATGGCGTCGGAAAAAGAACAATTACGGGATATATCGAGTATTGGTTTAAAGACGGTGATAAACGAACTTCCTGTAACATCCACTAACTTGGTTGAAGCTGTTTGTAAGAATATTACTCAACGAATAAGTTCCGTCATCTTAAAAGTACGTTTCGTTTGTTTTTTCATTCTCGTCATATCGATTGAGGTTGTTCTGACCCCTACATTTTTTTCCCTGTCCTCTTCTAGGAAGATATTTCAGTTCAGTTGGAGGCTTTGGACATACTGGCTGATTTACTGCCAAGATTTGGATCAAACTTATCATCTTATCATAGTGAAATACTTCAATCATTACTACCGCAACTCTCATCGTCGAGACAGGCTGTTCGTAAGCGGTCAGTATTATATTTATAAATCCGTCGAGTTCTTTTCGAGGTTTAAAAGTCCAGTTACTTATACCATACGTTCTATTTCATTCACAGAGCTATTGTTGCTTTGAGTCATTTTGTAGTACCGTGCAATCATAATCTTTACGTCAGATTGATTGATTATCTACTGAATGGTTTGGAACAAGAAAACGCGGGTTCATCTGTATGTACCTACATTCAAACTATTGCTGCAATATGGTTGGTAATAATAAATAGCATAGTTGTTAGAGCTATTGACATGTGTACTTGCATTGACGCCGTTATGTTTTTGTAGTCGAATAGCCGGCCATCGTTTTGGTGAACACCTTGAAAAATTCTTTCCATTGATTCAGAAGTACAGCAAAGAAGAAGATGACGAATTGAGAGAATTTTGTCTACAAGCTTTCGAAGCATTCGTCCAAAGATGTCCTCGAGAAATCACTCCCTATATACCCAGTGTAAGTTTCGTTACGTTTAGTTTCTTGTGAAGTTGTTACAACATGATCACACTCATCTTTCTCATAGATCATCGATTTGTGTCTGCATTACATTACTTATGATCCGAATTATAATTACGATGATGGAGACAGTGATCAGATGATGGAAACGGATGATGACAGAATGGCAGAAGAAGATGAAGAAGATGATGAATATTCGGATGACGATGATATGAGTTGGAAAGTGCGAAGAGCAGCTGCGAAATGTTTGGAGTCGGTGATAGCGACTAGACGAGAATTACTCGGCGAGTTCTACAAAACTGTATCGCCTCAAGTTATTGCGAGATTTAAAGGTGAATAATTCAGACTGAGGTTATCACTAAGCGTTCGTCATTTTATGCGGAACTATTTTTGCAGAGCGTGAAGAAAATGTCAAAAGTGATATTTTTCACGTTTATATCACGTTACTGAAACAAACAAAACCTACGTTTACGGCGAATATCGACTCGGACTCGATGGAAGAAGATACACCCATATCGTTATTACAGAGTCAAGTTCCTACGATCGTAAAAGCAGTGCACGTGCAGTTGCGCGAGAGAAGCATCAAGACGCGACAAGATTGTTTGGCTCTACTAAGGGAACTAGTTAATGTGATACCAGCTGCGTTGACTAATCATATACCATCTTTGATTCCTGGGATACAGTATTCTTTGGGGTAAGAATACATCTACTGAGTTCAAGTATATGTGGGCTATGTTTAGAAAAAATGATCGAATGTTTATTTCAGAGAAAAGAATTCAAGCAGCAATATGAAAATCAACACCCTTTCTTTTATCCACTGTTTATTCATGAATCATCCCGCGGAAGTGTTCCATCCGCACATGTCGGTACTCGTGACACCGATCACTGCAGCCGTTGGAGATCATTTCTATAAAATTACAGCGGAAGCTTTGTTATGTTTGGAACAACTCGTCAAAGTCATTCGTCCTCTAGGTAATTATTGGGAGATTGTTTGTTGTAGGTCAAACTAACATCTAATTAATTTGAATTTTTATGTTTAGATACAATGACGACTTTCGATTTTGCCCCATACACGAATAAAATCTACGAGTGCACTTTATTGCGATTGAAAACTGCGGACATCGATCAAGAAGTGAAAGAACGCGCTATTTCGTGCATGGGACAGATAATTTGTAATTTGGGAGATTATTTACAGGTTGGTTTAGTAGGTTCATGAATCAAGATGATAGATTTTATCGAGACTTCTGATGAATGTTCTAATATCTGCTTAGGGAGAGTTGAATGTTTGCCTACCAATATTCTTAGACAGGCTGAAGAATGAAATCACCAGACTTACCACTGTCAAAGCTTTGACGAAAATTGCTGCTTCTCCTTTACGGATTGATTTACGTCCCATTATGGTGCGTTGAATTTGGTTTGATTTTTGTTTCACTAATTTTAATGTTGAAGAAAAATTAGTAATATTTGTTTTCGAATGATATGCAGTCAGAAGCAGTTCCTATTTTGGGTACTTTCTTGAGGAAAAATCAGAGAGCTTTAAAATTGAGTACTCTTATTTTATTGGATACGTTGATAAACAATTACAGTTCGTCGTTAAATGCTAATCTGTTGAACACGGTTTGTAGTTTTGATTTTCAAATTGACATTGAGAAAATACGAAATTTTCTTTATTGCTGATATTTTTCTCGGCTCAGGTGATGGTTGAATTACCGTCCCTAATTAGCGACGCTGACTTCCACATAGCGCAGTTGACATTGATACTGTTAACGTCTGTCGCGAAAATTCATCCAATGGCCCTGGCATCATCGAATAATATTCTTCCTGAGGTTATTACGCTGGCAAAGTCTCCGTTGTTACAAGGTGAAGTTTTCAAATTTGATCTGGTCGTAAACAAAGTTCAGAATTTCTAACCGTTTTCGTACATTGATAGGTGGAGCTCTGTCGTCAATGCTGACTTTCTTTCAAGCTCTGGTTCAAGCTGATCTCCCAGGTCTTGGTTTCACTGGTCTCTTAAATATGTTAGTTGCTCCTGTCATGAAAAGAAGTGCCGAACCAAATGCCCCTGCTCTTCATAAACAGGTAAGCTCTGTTTAAGATCTCTAACCCCATCTCAAGTATGATTAATTAACATGAGAATTTATTTGGTCGTAGGTCTTTCAATCTTTGGCAAAGTGCGTAGCTGCCATCGCTGTAACTCACGAAGCTAATGCCATACCAGTTGTTGAAAATTTCCTCAGTGAAATCCAAAACAGTAAGAACGATGAGCAGAGTATCTTTTCGTTACGTATCATAGGCGAAATAGGAAGACATGTGTAAGTTGAATTTTTCTCTCGAATCTAATTTGCCTTTCAGAATCATCTATAGATACCGTAATTGTTTTTCTTTCCAGCGATTTGCACAAGATGGATAATCTGAAACCCGTTATTTTGCGATCCTTATCTGCTTCTTCTGAAGAATTAAAGTCCTCCGCTAGTTACGCTCTTGGTAGTATCGCAATAGGAAATCTGCAAGCGTACCTACCTTTTATTTTACAAGAAATCGAATCTCAACCAAAGAGGCAATACTTACTTCTACACTCATTAAAAGAGGTAAGCACCTAATTTGGCGTATATTTCATATTCATCGTAATATCAAAAAAAAATTTATGTATTTTCATATTTTCTTGTAGATAATCAGCTGTCAGTCGTCAACAGAGAATGGCATTCAACAATTACAGCCATTTGTGCCAGCTATTTGGCAACAATTGTTTTGGCATTGCGAATGCAGCGAAGAGGGAACTAGAAACGTGGTGGCCGAATGTTTGGGTAAATTGACTCTGATCAACCCCAGTACTCTTTTACCGAAATTGAAAGAATCGTTGAATTCGGGGTCAGCTCTAATGCGTACCACTGTCTTAACTGCTGTAAAATTCACGATTTGTGATCAGGTAATCATTCAGAATTGTTCCATCTTCGCATCTAAGTTGCGCGAGTGTTCTTCAAATAAGTTAAAAATATAATTTCAGCCACAAGCGATTGATCCGCTTCTCAAGCAAAATATTGGTCATTTCTTGAAGTCTCTGGAAGATCCGGATATGAACGTTCGTCGAGTGGCGTTAGTTGCTTTCAACTCGGCCGCCCATAACAAACCCTCTTTGGTTCGTGATTTACTCGAGACGATTCTACCAAAACTGTATGCTGAAACTATTGTCAAGGTGAGTTGAGATTAACCTTTTGAACGAGGTAGGAATTACAGCTTATTGCAATATACATCATTTATTTTATTCGATCGCAGAAAGAACTGATCCGTGAAGTGGAAATGGGTCCGTTTAAGCATACAGTGGACGACGGGCTGGATATAAGAAAAGCGGCTTTCGAATGCATGTATACTTTACTCGATACGTGTCTAGACCGAATTGATATATTCGAATTTCTGAGTCACTTGGAGATGGGTCTAAAAGATCATTATGATATACAAATGCTTACTTATTTGATGGTGATTAGATTAGCTCAGTTAGCCCCATCGGCTGTTCTGCAACGTGAGTGAAGTCACGATATTGGAAATGAAATGTATGTATTAACAGAATTTATAATTTAGATTGTTTCTATCAATGTTCAGGGTTGGAAAGATTGGTCGGCCCTTTGAAACATACGTGCACAGCGAAAGTGAAATCGAATGCAGTAAAACAAGAATTCGAAAAACAAGATGAATTGAAGCGATCTGCTTTGCGAGCCGTATCCGCTTTATTAACTATTCCAGATGCTGGTAAGTATTCAAAAGAGAGAGATAGAAGAAGAAAAACGTGGAAAGGTATTGAATATCGTGATTCGAATTCCTGCGAATTTTCAGGTAAAAACCCGCACTTGAACGAATTCGTTATAAATATCAAAACTTCAGATGATCTTAAAATCGTTTTCGATTCCATTCAAAAAGATTCGATCGTGAGTGGGGCGGAGCACCAGCACTCGATGGATATCAGCTAAATGTAAATTTTAATTAGTAGTAAGTCGTTTGAATTGAATTTCTTTTGTACATTTTGTGTATGTGAAATATTATAATATATATTTTGTACGAATTATAGTTATAGAAAGGAACAGTTAGAGCAACGAATATTACTTTGCCCTTGTTCGAAAGTTCTTTATCATGATTTTTTCCCCCCGTTTGTTCTTTTTTATCAGCATATAATACGTTTAAGAACTTCTATTTACGAAAAATCGATTAAACCTTGTTTTATTATTTTTTTTTTCGAGCTTTTGATAGATTCATCATAATACATTCTTCTCCTACAATAAGATTGTGCAACCGTTCAATTGAAACATTGACATTGTTCCGAGTTATTTATCGATTCAACTCGCTTTAATGATTTTCTTAAATCTTTTATTGTAATAAATTTCAGTTGTGTTTGATCGAATTGTCTGCATTTGTACGGGTGGTAATTTCTAAATTATATTTATATGAACGCGATAATTTTACGTGGGGTTATCTTGAGATTCATTGGTGGGTGAAAATTCATGTATCATTATCTGAGGTTACCCGCAGTTATGTACTCCCGAATGGAAGTGTGGAAAAGTTCCAATTAGTGTTTGTAAGAATATTTTCCTTTATTATTTAGAACATGGGCAGTTTCTTCCTCATTCTGATGATGACAGTTCTTGTCAAAAGACGTCTCAAGGAATTTCTTGTGCTCCCTTTTAGTTCATTTCCATAAAAATTCGTGTTTTGTTTTTCTTGGTTTTGGTAGGGTTTCCATATGGGCTTCGTAAAAATTGTAATTCCTTTATCACTTCTGGGACAGCTTGACGTAAGCGTCACGGCGCCGCGCCGCCTCTGGATTCCAACCAATTTTCTGGTCTCACGTGGTGTATCGGAATTGCGTGACTTATCATTTTGTGAGCTTCGTCTACGTGCATTAAAAATGTACGCTGGAATGCAAAATTTACGAATTATTACCTTCCGTAAATCGACGAATGTCTGGTCCATCTAAGATGTATTAATTCACCGCGTAGTTTCTTCTGATGACTAACAGAATAAAATTATTCAACTGATAATTTTTTCCTTCGGAATTTCCCCCTTATAAGGAAAATAAGCAAATCATATCAAAGCGGGGATGTGATGAGTGTATTTCGATCTCGTGAATTTTATTCTCAAATATTTCAAATATAAATCGAGCCAACTTCTTTTTTTTCTCTGAATGGTGAAAATTACTTGATGTTTTGAGTTACATCACGATGGGCGATGCAGCGGATATAGAGTTGAGCGAAGTGTTTACACATATTGACCGCGTGATTTTCATGTGACCGTTTGCCAAAGTGCTTAACAGTAACTCATTTAAGAATTCCGTCCATCAGTTACAATGTTTACGCCACTCCTTATCTGATGGAGTATTCGTTTCGTAAGATGTTTAAATTCTAACTAGAATTGCGTAAGTCTCCTACATTGTTTGTGCCTAGGTTCAATGAAGGCACCTAGTATAGTTTTTTTTTACTGATTTCCATAATTGGCACGTAACTTAGTTTTGATCGGACATGCTCAGCAGATTCTCACAATTTGAATTACGATTAAAACGCTGTTTCAATGCTGGAACTGACTTGTAGGTATCTAATGCGTCGAGGGTATTGAAGGAAACGATGAGAATTTGAGAAAAAAAGTTAATTTTTCAAGTTATGAGGAAAGCTTAATTTAATTACTTTTTGCAAATCATATTGAAGATGATTTGAACAACAATTATGAGTACCTCATGCCAATAATAATCATGAAACATAATTTGTCAATTTCTTACGTCACTAAATTATCAAACAAATCTATTTTTTGTCGAATTCGAGTAGGTAGCTACCGGTACTGTCCTGTGTTCAAATAATCCGCTGTGTAGTACGTTGTCATTGTAAATGGACAGTGATAATTTCCGACGAAGAGAATACTTGAGATAAGAAAAATTGGCTCATATGTCGAAAATGGGCATTCACGAACTGCAAAGTTTTCATTCAACCCCAATAGGTTTGAAGTCATAATGAATGAATACCGGTACCCACTTGTATAAATAAATTATATCTCACTGTTCTATCATCGCAACATGAATCATTCGTTAATCCATTTCTTCTTTATTTTCCTAACTTGATTGTCGCCCATTTATTGTATAGGTATTTCAAAAGCACCTAGTGTCTTATTTTTAAGGGGATTATGTACTGCGCGGTTGATGAGCGTTCAATTTAAATAGAAAAAAGAAAAAAAAAACTATGAAAATTTTTCAGTGGGATGGAAGATGAAACTTGGAGAATTGAAGTACCCATAAAAATTGAAATTTTTCATTTCTTTAATCTGACACAAAATCCATCTACAATACATAACTGTTTTTTCTATGAATTTTCTTTTCTCTTATAACAGTTGACATTTGTATAATTATTACATCCTGGTATGGAAGCTTGGAAGGTATGCGGCAAGTTTTTTATCGATACAATCGAGCGATATCTTAATATCGATACTTCCTGGAAAAAAGAAAACAATGTTTTTCACATAGGGTTTTCCATAAGGAAAAACCAGTACTCGGTTCCAAGATAATTGTCTTCGAAATAACGAATAAATAAGAATATTGATATGCGTAAATATCAAGAGGAGACTTCGAGCTTTTTTTCAAGCCATAAACCAGCTGCCTATGTTTGGTATTCGTCGAGAAAATTCAAAATGTAACTGAGAATAATGACAAAATGTTATCAGTTGCGGACTCATCTGGAAAAAGGACATTTTGTTTCATGAGATATTTGATGAACGGACGCTCTTCCTCCAGATACATCCGCAACTGATGATGTTTCATCATTATTCTCAGTTGTATTTTGAATTTTCTCAACGAATACAAAACATAGGCAGCTGGTTAATGGCTTGAAAAAAAGCTCGAAGTTTCCTCTTGATATTTACGCATATCAATGTTCTTATTTTACTTATTCGTTGTTTCAAAGATAATTATCTTGGAACCGAGTACTGTTTTTTCTACTTTTTTCTAGGAAGTATCGATATCAAAATAGGTATCGCTCGATTGTATCGATAAAAAACTTGCCCCATTTACGGATCTCCATTCAGTCAAGCAAGGTTATCTACAACAATGTATAGCGAAATCCTACCTTTTAGCTTTTTGCTTTTGTGCCCAGCAATCAAATGATAGAGGATAAGATAGTAGTACTTACTCTCAAAGCCATTTCGTCGTGAATCAGCAAAATTTTTCAGAGATTGATTACCGGTATTTCAAAGGGAAAAAAAAACTGGCTGGAACTAGGATTGATGGAGTACTAAGTTTCTACCATTTGGCGGACAAAGAAAAATACTTCCTTTCCATCCATGCCGAGTGATAAAACTTGAAAAGGGGTAAAGTAAATTGATGTCACCCATTAGCGTTTTTGGGTGTAAAGCGTCGCACGTCCTATGAAATACAGCATGATTCTTTTTGTCATTGTAGCGGTAAAATATGAGAACACTCTCATAAATGGCAAATTTTTACGATTACGATACAATGTCAGCGAAGTATTTAATAAGTGGAATGCAAAACAAAAATACACAATTTACGAGTATACAAATTCAACTTCGAGATTACAAACGATTTTACGTCACAATCATTTCGATGTGTTGATTTTATTCATCTTGATCGTATTGGACGTCAAGTTTTTTCCGCATCTTATCCATGATTTTTGCCCACAATAGTGATTCCTCAAGCGAATTCAGAGGACTTTCTATTAAACCTAAACAAAAATTTGAAACATTTTATGAAGCTCGCCTTAATTGGTACCAATTCAAATATGGAGTCTTCTTGATAATTAAGAGCTCCAATGCAATTTTCTGCTGGCTTAACCGCAACCACCACGGACTACATATGTACATATGAACCGAGTTCTGTAAAAGCCGGTGAGGCGACAAGCTCCATGGAATAAGGTCTATCGCTTCCTTCAAACTGTTGAATAGTCGCTTGATCGGTTTCTACATAATTTGGTTCATATCCATCAATAGGTTTACTTTCTAATTTTGAACTTTTACAAAAAAAAAAAAAAAAAAATGCCGAGACAAAAGCTAACAATCATGTCTCTTTTAGAGGAACGCAGGGTAGCATTTTATGTACTTGCTCAGGTCGTATTTGGGGGGCGGGCCAAGGGGGCCATGACCCCAGGCCTCCACCAAAAAGTGGCCTCCACCACCCTCACTTTTTTTTTCATTCACTTATTCCGACTCAAAAAACGCGTACTAAAAGTTTGGATATAGATTTTTTCCGAATTGGGGGGGGGGAGCTATTGGGTAGAAAAATTAAATAGGGGCCTCGACCACCATTGGCCCCCGGGCCCAAAAATCCTAAATACGGCCTTGACTAAGTAGCTAACGATCTCACACATTCCGCTTGTTCGCCTCCTTCTTCTAGTTCAATGTGGGTCAAGGTCATTCATGACATCATACTGCACCAGTGGTTTCCAAACTGGGGTCCGCAAAAGGTTGATAATCACTGAATTTATGTATTAAGTCATAAATAAATTTACTTATAGATTGCATTTTCAAAAAAAATTTCCCGTGGGATCCGCGGAAAAAAAGGAATCATTGGAGGGGTCTGCAATCTCTAAAAGTGTGAAAACCACTGTACTACACCATACCTCCCTGTACATATAGCTATAAGTTTAAACGACTTTTTGTTGTCGAATTAGGGCAAGGGTTTTTATGACAATATCATAGAAACGTCAAGGGCCATAATCAAGGAGGGTGAGAGACTTGAGCCTCCTATTTGAAAGTTCAACCCAAATAAAACAAAAAGTTATTACTACGCTTGGCCCTCTGATTTTTCTTCAAATGGACTCAGGTTACAGGCCTGGCTAACATCCCATTGATTGGCATTTCTTAGCCTAATGTGAGACTAGTATTCTCTATGTTGGGCTAAGGGCCAGTTTTACTCACTGAAGTAAAAACAATGATTGATTCAAACAACGATTAGTGAAAAAAATTAGAGGTCATTGCAGATTTGCAATGGCAGCGGGGAACCCGCAACCTCCTGCGCTCGCAATTACGTTGGCGCGAAAATGCCCCCTCAGAAAATGAGTTGGCTGGGCTCTTCTCAGTATACTGCTTGCTAGGCCTGATATAATGAAGGCTGGAAATTGGAATTTTTCAAAGTCCCTACAGTAGGTCAAGGTCAAGGTCATTGATAACGTGATAAAGCATCCCGGCTAGAAGTTGAAATTTTTCCAAGTCCCTAAAGTAGGTCAAAGTCATTGATGACGTCATGTTAACGTTTCTTCCACTAGTATTTCTTAGCCTAATAGAAGCCTATATTCGGCCCCGTCACCCTGCTTCCCCCCCTTTTGTGATTTTCAATATTTCTCAACAGGATTTGTTTGTGCGTCGTTTCAAAAAATAAAATTTCGTCTCTTGTTCCAATCGATCAAGGCAAGTTGGCCCATGGCCGGACTGGCTCATTTTAGGGTCCCTGGCAAAAGCGGCGCCCGAGGCCTTGGATAATTTTTGCCCTCTCCCCTTCCAATATTCTCGCCCGGGCCCCTGGCGATCGCCAGTCATCCACCCGGGCCAGTACGGCTATGAGTTGGCCCTTGATGTGCTGCAAAAACAAATAAAATAATGGAAAATAAGAATAAAAGTAATTTACCTTTGTCAATGCATTCTTTAACATGATCGGCCTCGCACTTGAATCCGGTGTATTTTTCGCTAGAAACGGGATATTGACTCGTTGGAAATTCATTCTCGAATATTGAATCATTAACCAGAATTTTTGTGGGTGCCTGAAGGGAGGGTTCAATCTGAACCAGAAAGTAGTACATAGTTATTTACTGCACTGTTACCACCACTGTTTCAAGAACACTTGCAACCCATTAGAATGATCCATTTGTCAAGAACCCGTTTATAATCCTGATGACTTGACTAGTTTTTTTGTTCTCCTCAAGCCTCTCTTTTGATTCAGAGGATTAATCATTGGAAAAATTGCAGCAGAGAGTTTTTTGTTGGTTACAAAGGACTTCGGTGGTCCTAATTTTTTTCATCGAAGTTTTAGGGTAAAATAATTCTATCCTCAATCACACAGCCTATTTTAAAAGAAAAATAAAATCTTACTCCGAGTTTTTGTAAAGAGAGAAAAAATTATTGATTTTGCTAGTTTTCCCTTGAGTGTTGAAGGGTCTAAACAAAAATTCAGAACGTATAAGAAGAAAGGAATAAAGAATTTGTACTGACTTATTCCAAGAAAAATTTTCCTAAATGACATTACTAACCTTTATGCGGCCGTTTGAACCATAAATAAGAGCATTATTCTCAAGGTTATTGCAAATCGAATAAGAAAACGTAAAGAATTCTCCATCTCTGAATTTCAGATTGACGCTCGCGTATTCATCAACGCCGTCTTCATTAAGAACGCCCATAACTTGAATTTGTGGTTCTTTTTTACCAAAAATTAGAGTAGCCAGTTGAAGACAATAAATTCCGATATCCAGCAATCCACCTCCACCAAATTGCTTCTTTCTAAAATTTATCATTCCCGTTGAATTACAAATTTAAATCCTGCAACTTGTGTTGGTGTATGCGTAGAATGTAATCCGTACTTTACACGTTCTGCTTTCGCTTCATAGCCAAAATGAGCAATTACTTGACGAACTTCCCCGATAGTTCCTGCAGCTAATGCTTGACGTAAGTTCTCATATAGTGGATTAAAGCGACTCCACATGCCTTCCATCAGGAAACGTTTTTTTGTGTGCGCCAACTAAAACTCATTTAAAAGAAAAAATATCAAAAAATACTTTTCGCTTAGCGTAGGTTTTTCTATTATCTAGCCTAGATTTTCTCTTCCGTAGCTTGAAAGTCGACCCTGAATTTGTCATTTTTCGGAACCACAAAAAACATTTTACTTTGGGAAGACACTGTCGAGATGTGTGTGGGGATCAGAATGGGAGGAGGGGGGATCATTCATAATAGATCGATTTTCCGTGACGTCACAGCACGGACATGTGTTTGTAAAAGTACCCAAAAAGCAATCCATAAGCTTCAAGCAGCTTCACGATTAGCATAAGAATAACATAAGCACATTTCAATCATTCATTCATACTCGAAAAAAAGAATAACTTGAAAATAAAACATGCATTTTTAGGGCCGTCTTTACCTACTTAATTTGGCGCCCTAGGCGAACAGTATTATGTTAGGTTAGGTCGGGTGACCAAGTTGGGACATGGGCATCTCAACTAGTCGGCACAGAGCACATATTTTTGTGGGAGCTCATATTTTTGTGATCATTCTCACTTCTTGCGCAAGTCGTTGTTTCGTTATATTAATTTTGTTCTTGTCTTTTTCAACAATTTTTTTTTCGGAACCCCAGGCCGCCCCTAAAATTTGACCGCCCTACCGCCCTAAGCGGCCGCCTAGTTCGCCTATTGGTAAAGTATGGCATGTGCCTTTTAACTTGAAGATTGTCAATAATAATATTAATCTTGACTGATTCATCTTTTTGAAGCACTGATAAATGAACGGTCACCTAAAAATCTTATGGAAGTCGATAAGTCGTTTGCTAAAATATACGCATGTTATCGATAGATATGACGTCTCCAGAAAATCAGTCTATTGATCTGTATTCTGAGTTTTGAAAGAAGAGACTACCAACTTTGGTCAATTTTTCAACTTGAATGCTGTTCATGCCTAAAGGTTTTTCGCAAAGCACATGTTTTTTATGCTTCAACATCATTTTGGAAATCGCGTAATGCTCCGTGTTTATGACACCTACATAAACAACCTCTGAACAACAAACAGAAAAAAGTCGAATAGATAATTATTTCAAATGTAGTTTTCCTCTCCCGAACTTACCAACATTCACATCTTCCGCAAGCTCCTTGTAAGATCCATAGGCTCGACAGATGTCAAATCTTCCCGCAAATTCTTCACTTTTTTCTTGGGTTCTCGCAGCAACCGCAAGAACTTCATGTTCGTCCGGGGATATTTTCAATGCAGGAACGAAATTGCTTGATATGTGACCGGTGCCTACAATGCCCCATTTTAGTACCATTGTTTTATTAATTCTTTACCAATTTCTCTCATCATCAGTATCAACGATGCTATTGCTGTACGGATAACGTCGAAAGGCCTCTGAAATTCGTAGCCATTTATTTTTGCTACTGGTTGTTGAAGGCGATGAAAAAAACTTAAGGTACGTGAGACTGACCAAATTGATTACCGTACCCAAAAAAGGTGAAGGCTAATTGAGATCGGAGAACTTCTCTTGTGTGGTAATCTTTGATTTCGATAATCGATTAAGATCGGTCATTTGGAGAAATTCTAATTGGTTTCAAGACTGCTATATTGTGTGACTTTCTTAAAAGTCAAAAAATTTTGACATGTTGTATGTCTTTTTTTCTAACCTCTGATTTTGAAATTTGCATGCATCCTTGCGTGCGTCTGTACAAATGACCTTGGCACATGTAAAAATTTCAAAATCCTGACCCCTACTCTGATTTTGAAATTTTTGTGGAGTGTTCGTGCGTCCGTCCCGCCAAATAACTTTATATACTAGACCAGTCTGAAATTTTCTCTTCTTGCGGCACACTCTCATGAATCTTGCCGCACACTTTTGTGCCGCAGCACACAGTTTGGGAACCACTGACTAGACCTATACTAGGCTAAACTAAGTTTCATTGTCGCTTTACTTTAGGATTATACTAGTCTTGAAATATTCTAAACGGGACCTATACATATTAGATCACGAAAAGAGGCGCATTTGCTCCGCTTGTTCGCCCCCCAAAAGCTATTACAGTAGCTTAAAATTTTATGAAGTAGACTTATACCAGATCAAGGAGGGGGGCGAACAAGCGGAGCAAATCTCTTAAAATTTGTTATACTACCTTCATACTAGGATTATACTAGTCTTGAGTTATTCTAAAAAGTACCTATTCTAGATCACAGAGAGAGGCAAACGAGCGGAGCGAGTGAATCCTTCAAAAGCCACAAGCAATTTTCCAAAGCTATTAGCTTTAAACTTTCCAAAGTAGACTTATACTAAATTAAGAAGAGGTGCGAACAAGCGGAGCGACAGTAAGCTTTCCAAAAGCTATCATCTTGAAATATTCTAAACTGGACCTATACTAGATCTGCGAGTGAGCTCCTCAAAAGCCAATTCGCCCAACCTACTTTGAGGATGGACCCCCCCCCTCCTCTTGAGTACTTGATATCATTTTCAAAGTTTTCAAAGTCTTTGAATTATAGTCATAGCCCTGTTTTCTTCGGAACTCTCATAGATCGATCGTCAAAATCCTTTCAAGTCTTTCTCAGCTCGAAAGTCGAAAGTATTCAATCCCCTCTATTCAGTTTGGTCGCGAGAATATTTCGGAGTCTTTTTCCTGAAATGGTTAAAACTTTTGCCGTCCATCGTGCGCTGATGATGCGAACTTCTCCTTCCTTTGACCCTCGTTACCCCTTCACCTACCCTTCATTTCTTTGACCTTGGAACTAATGACTAGAAAAAAATTCAAGTTTTGAACTATCAAGGGATGAGGAGATGAGAAAAAATTTCGACAGTAAGATCGAAATTCTGAGCAGTCTAAATTTTTCTGAGTCCTCCATGAGTGCTATCATTGATGAGGACTTGGAAGTCGAATTCCCGTTAAAATTTTTTCGAGTTCTCCTCTCATCATATCGAAATTTTTTCGAGTCCATCTTCTTTATTAGAGGTCAGTCTTTGTCGGGCGGTGGGACGTCAAATTTCCAATCCCCACCGTAGAACAGATTCCCTGTTGGAAAATACAGCTTCCTTAATGAAGTTGAATGAACTTGTTCCATGAGATTTCTTTTAATTCGAAATTAAAGTTCTCAAAAGTCTACATTTTTCTGAGTGCCAACCAATCATAGATAGCTCGATATTTGAAATTCTTTTGAGTCCAACTTCTTTAATGGTTGAAAGTTATTAGTTAATCATGCAGGCTTGGACTGATGGGTCGGGAATCGGGAACTTTCCAGTGGGCCGCGAGGATTTTGGACCGGCGGGCCGGTCGGTCAAAGGAGAAAAAAAAAGTAGAAAGCAAATGCTGTTTTGATAATGTTTGTGATTTTAAAAAGTTAACGTCGAGGGCTGGCCAGTACAAATATTTCCCAAATGCTATTGTACCGTCAGTCCAACCTTGAGTATGGACTTGTGAACTGAGGAAACTGAGATTTCCGTATTAAGGGCCACTCTCCGTATTAGTCTAGCTTTAATACGGAGTTGCACTATTAAAACGGAGTACGGACTCAAGAACTGAGGAAATTGAGGTTTCCGTATTAAGGGCCACTCTCCGTATTAGCGCATGGCTTTAATACGGAGTTGCACTCTTAATACGGAATATGGACGTGAGAACTGAGAAAATTGAGGTTTCCGTATTAAGGGCCACTCTCCGTATTAGCCTAGCTTTAATACGGAGTTACACTCTTAATACGGAGTATGGACGTGAGAACTGAGAAAATTGAGGTTTCCGTATTAAGGGCCACTCTCCGTATTAGTCTAGCTTTAATACGGAGCCGCACTCTTAATACGGAGTATGGACTCAAGAACTCAGGAAATTGAGGTTTCCGTATTAAGGGCCACTCTCCGTATTAGCGCATGGCTTTAATACGGAGTTGCACTCTTAATACGGAATATGGACGTGAGAACTGAGAAAATTGAGGTTTCCGTATTAAGGGCCACTCTCCGTATTAGCCTAGCTTTAATACGGACTTACACTCTTAATACGGAGTATGGACTCAAGAACTCAGGAAATTGAGGTTTCCGTATTAAGGGCCACTCTCCGTATTAGTCTAGCTTTAATACGGAGTTGCACTCTTAATACGGAGTATGGAGTGGAAACTGAGGAAACTGAGATTTCCGTATTAAGGGCCACTCTCCGTATTAGTCTAGCTTTAATACGGAGTTGCACTCTTAATACGGAGTATGGACTTGTGAACTGAGGAAACTGAGATTTCCGTATTAAGGGCCACTCTCCGTATTAGTCTAGCTTTAATACGGAGTTGCACTCTTAATACGGAGTATGGACTTGAGAACTCAGGAAATTGAGGTTTCCGTATTAAGGGCCACTCTCCGTATTAGTCTAGCTTTAATACGGAGTTGCACTCTTAATACGGAGTATGGACTTGTGAACTGAGGAAACTGAGATTTCCGTATTAAGGGCCACTCTCCGTATTAGTCTAGCTTTAATACGGAGTTGCACTCTTAATACGGAGTATGGACTTGAGAACTGAGGAAATTGAGGTTTCCGTATTAAGGGCCACTCTCCGTATTAACCTAGCTTTAATACGGAGTTGCACTCTTAATACGGAGTATGGACTTGTGAACTGAGGAAACTGAGATTTCCGTATTAAGGGCCACTCTCCGTATTAGTCTAGCTTTAATACGGAGTTGCACTCTTAATACGGAGTATGGACTTGTGAACTGAGGAAACTGAGATTTCCGTATTAAGGGCCACTCTCCGTATTAGTCTAGCTTTAATACGGAGTTGCACTCTTAATACGGAGTATGGACTTGAGAACTGAGGAAATTGAGGTTTCTGTATTAAGGGCCACTGTCCGTATTAGCCTAGCTTTAATACGGAGTTGCACTCTTAATACGGAGTACGGACTCCAGAACTGAGGAAATTGAGGTTTCCGTATTAAGGGCCATTCTCCGTATTAGCGCGTGGCTTTAATACGGTGTTGCACCTTAATACGGAGTATGGACTTGTGAACTGAGGAAACTGAGGTTTCTGTATTAAGGGCCACTCTCCGTATTAGCCTAGCTTCAATACGGAGTTGCGCTCTTAATACGGAGTATGGACTTGAGAACTGAGGAAATTGAGGTTTCCGTATTAAGGGCCACTCTCCGTATTAGCGCGTGGCTTTAATACGGAGTTGCACCCTTAATACAGAGTATGGACTTGTGAACTGAGGAAACTGAGATTTCCGTATTAAGGGCCACTCTCCGTATTAGTCTAGCTTTAATACGGAGTTGCACTCTTAATACGGAGTATGGACTTGAGAACTGAGGAAATTGAGGTTTCCGTATTAAGGGCCACTCTCCGTATTAGTCTAGCTTTAATATGGAGTTGCACTCTTAATACGGAGTATGGACTCCAGAACTGAGAAAATCGAGGTTTCCGTATTAAGGGCCACTCTCCGTATTAGCCTAGCTTCAATACGGAGTTGCGCTCTTAATACGGAGTATGGACTTGAGAACTGAGGAAATTGAGGTTTCCGTATTAAGGGCCACTCTCCGTATTAGTCTAGCTTTAATATGGAGTTGCACTCTTAATACGGAGTATGGACTCCAGAACTGAGGAAATTGAGGTTTCCGTATTAAGGGCCACTCTCCGTATTAGCGCATGGCTTTAATACGGAGTTGCACTCTTAATACGGAATATGGACGTGAGAACTCAGGAAGTTGAGGTTTCCGTATTAAGGGCCACTCTCCGTATTAGTCTAGCTTTAATATGGAGTTGCACTCTTAATACGGAGTATGGACTTGAGAACTGAGGAAATTGAGGTTTCCGTATTAAGGGCCACTCTCCGTATTAGCGCGTGGCTTTAATACGGAGTTGCACCCTTAATACAGAGTATGGACTTGTGAACTGAGGAAACTGAGATTTCCGTATTAAGGGCCACTCTCCGTATTAGTCTAGCTTTAATACGGAGTTGCACTCTTAATACGGAGTATGGACTTGAGAACTGAGGAAATTGAGGTTTCCGTATTAAGGGCCACTCTCCGTATTAGTCTAGCTTTAATATGGAGTTGCACTCTTAATACGGAGTATGGACTCCAGAACTGAGGAAATCGAGGTTTCCGTATTAAGGGCCACTCTCCGTATTAGCCTAGCTTCAATAGGGAGTTGCGCTCTTAATACGGAGTATGGACTTGAGAACTGAGGAAATTCAGGTTTCCGTATTAAGGGCCACTCTCCGTATTAGTCTAGCTTTAATATGGAGTTGCACTCTTAATACGGAGTATGGACTCCAGAACTGAGGAAATCGAGGTTTCCGTATTAAGGGCCACTCTCCGTATTAGCCTAGCTTCAATACGGAGTTGCGCTCTTAATACGGAGTATGGACTTGAGAACTGAGGAAATTGAGGTTTCCGTATTAAGGGCCACTCTCCGTATTAGTCTAGCTTTAATATGGAGTTGCACTCTTAATACGGAGTATGGACTCCAGAACTGAGGAAATTGAGGTTTCCGTATTAAGGGCCACTCTCCGTATTAGCCTAGCTTCAATACGGAGTTGCGCTCTTAATACGGAGTATGGACTTGAGAACTGAGGAAATTGAGGTTTCCGTATTAAGGGCCACTCTCCGTATTAGCCTAGCTTTAATACGGAGTTGCACTCTTAATACGGAGTATGGACTCAAGAACTAAGGAAATTGAGGTTTCCGTATTAAGGGCCACTCTCCGTATTAGTCTAGCTTTAATACGGAGTTGCACTCTTAATACGGAGTATGGACTTGTGAACTGAGGAAACTGAGATTTCCGTATTAAGGGCCACTCTCCGTATTAGTCTAGCTTTAATACGGAGCCGCACTCTTAATACGGAGTATGGACTTGAGAACTGAGGAAATTGAGGTTTCTGTATTAAGGGCCACTGTCCGTATTAGCCTAGCTTTAATACGGAGTTGCACTCTTAATACGGAGTACGGACTCCAGAACTGAGGAAATTGAGGTTTCCGTATTAAGGGCCATTCTCCGTATTAGCGCGTGGCTTTAATACGGTGTTGCACCTTAATACGGAGTATGGACTTGTGAACTGAGGAAACTGAGATTTCCGTATTAAGGGCCACTCTCCGTATTAGTCTAGCTTTAATATGGAGTTGCACTCTTAATACGGAGTATGGACTCCAGAACTGAGGAAATCGAGGTTTCCGTATTAAGGGCCACTCTCCGTATTAGTCTAGCTTTAATATGGAGTTGCACTCTTAATACGGAGTATGGACTCCAGAACTGAGGAAATCGAGGTTTCCGTATTAAGGGCCACTCTCCGTATTAGTCTAGCTTTAATACGGAGTTGCACTCTTAATACGGAGTATGGACTTGTGAACTGAGGAAACTGAGATTTCCGTATTAAGGGCCACTCTCCGTATTAGTCTAGCTTTAATACGGAGTTGCACTCTTAATACGGAGTATGGACTTGAGAACTGAGGAAATTGAGGTTTCTGTATTAAGGGCCACTGTCCGTATTAGCCTAGCTTTAATACGGAGTTGCACTCTTAATACGGAGTACGGACTCCAGAACTGAGGAAATTGAGGTTTCCGTATTAAGGGCCATTCTCCGTATTAGCGCGTGGCTTTAATACGGTGTTGCACCTTAATACGGAGTATGGACTTGTGAACTGAGGAAACTGAGATTTCCGTATTAAGGGCCACTCTCCCTATTAGTCTAGCTTTAATACGGAGTTGCACTCTTAATACGGAGTATGAACTTGTGAACTGAGGAAACTGAGATTTCCGTATTAAGGGCCACTCTCCGTATTAGCCTAGCTTTAATACGGAGTTGCACCCTTAATACAGAGTATGGACTTGTGAACTGAGGAAACTGAGATTTCCGTATTAAGGGCCACTCTCCGTATTAGTCTAGCTTTAATACGGAGTTGCACTCTTAATACGGAGTATGGACTTGAGAACTGAGGAAATTGAGGTTTCCGTATTAAGGGCCACTCTCCGTATTAGTCTAGCTTTAATACGGAGTTGCACTCTTAATACGGAGTATGGACTTGAGAACTGAGGAAATTGAGGTTTCCGTATTAAGGGCCACTCTCGGTATTAGTCTAGCTTTAATATGGAGTTGCACTCTTAATACGGAGTATGGACTCCAGAACTGAGGAAATCGAGGTTTCCGTATTAAGGGCCACTCTCCGTATTAGCCTAGCTTCAATACGGAGTTGCGCTCTTAATACGGAGTATGGACTTGAGAACTGAGGAAATTCAGGTTTCCGTATTAAGGGCCACTCTCCGTATTAGTCTAGCTTTAATATGGAGTTGCACTCTTAATACGGAGTATGGACTCCAGAACTGAGGAAATCGAGGTTTCCGTATTAAGGGCCACTCTCCGTATTAGCCTAGCTTCAATACGGAGTTGCGCTCTTAATACGGAGTATGGACTTGAGAACTGAGGAAATTGAGGTTTCCGTATTAAGGGCCACTCTCCGTATTAGTCTAGCTTTAATATGGAGTTGCACTCTTAATACGGAGTATGGACTCCAGAACTGAGGAAATTGAGGTTTCCGTATTAAGGGCCACTCTCCGTATTAGCCTAGCTTCAATACGGAGTTGCGCTCTTAATACGGAGTATGGACTTGAGAACTGAGGAAATTGAGGTTTCCGTATTAAGGGCCACTCTCCGTATTAGCCTAGCTTTAATACGGAGTTGCACTCTTAATACGGAGTATGGACTCAAGAACTAAGGAAATTGAGGTTTCCGTATTAAGGGCCACTCTCCGTATTAGTCTAGCTTTAATACGGAGTTGCACTCTTAATACGGAGTATGGACTTGTGAACTGAGGAAACTGAGATTTCCGTATTAAGGGCCACTCTCCGTATTAGTCTAGCTTTAATACGGAGTTGCACTCTTAATACGGAGTATGGACTTGAGAACTGAGGAAATTGAGGTTTCTGTATTAAGGGCCACTGTCCGTATTAGCCTAGCTTTAATACGGAGTTGCACTCTTAATACGGAGTACGGACTCCAGAACTGAGGAAATTGAGGTTTCCGTATTAAGGGCCATTCTCCGTATTAGCGCGTGGCTTTAATACGGTGTTGCACCTTAATACGGAGTATGGACTTGTGAACTGAGGAAACTGAGATTTCCGTATTAAGGGCCACTCTCCGTATTAGTCTAGCTTTAATACGGAGTTGCACTCTTAATACGGAGTATGGACTTGAGAACTGAGGAAATTGAGGTTTCCGTATTAAGGGCCACTCTCCGTATTAGTCTAGCTTTAATACGGAGTTGCACTCTTAATACGGAGTATGGACTTGAGAACTGAGGAAATTGAGGTTTCCGTATTAAGGGCCACTCTCCGTATTAGTCTAGCTTTAATATGGAGTTGCACTCTTAATACGGAGTATGGACTCCAGAACTGAGGAAATCGAGGTTTCCGTATTAAGGGCCATTCTCCGTATTAGCGCGTGGCTTTAATACGGTGTTGCACCTTAATACGGAGTATGGACTTGTGAACTGAGGAAACTGAGATTTCCGTATTAAGGGCCACTCTCCCTATTAGTCTAGCTTTAATACGGAGTTGCACTCTTAATACGGAGTATGAACTTGTGAACTGAGGAAACTGAGATTTCCGTATTAAGGGCCACTCTCCGTATTAGCCTAGCTTTAATACGGAGTTGCACCCTTAATACAGAGTATGGACTTGTGAACTGAGGAAACTGAGATTTCCGTATTAAGGGCCACTCTCCGTATTAGTCTAGCTTTAATACGGAGTTGCACTCTTAATACGGAGTATGGACTTGAGAACTGAGGAAATTGAGGTTTCCGTATTAAGGGCCACTCTCCGTATTAGTCTAGCTTTAATATGGAGTTGCACTCTTAATACGGAGTATGGACTCCAGAACTGAGGAAATCGAGGTTTCTGTATTAAGGGCCACTCTCCGTATTAGCCTAGCTTCAATACGGAGTTGCGCTCTTAATACGGAGTATGGACTTGAGAACTGAGGAAATTGAGGTTTCCGTATTAAGGGCCACTCTCCGTATTAGCGCGTGGCTTTAATACGGAGTTGCACCCTTAATACAGAGTATGGACTTGTGAACTGAGGAAACTGAGATTTCCGTATTAAGGGCCACTCTCCGTATTAGTCTAGCTTTAATACGGAGTTGCACTCTTAATACGGAGTATGGACTTGAGAACTGAGGAAATTGAGGTTTCCGTATTAAGGGCCACTCTCCGTATTAGTCTAGCTTTAATATGGAGTTGCACTCTTAATACGGAGTATGGACTCCAGAACTGAGGAAATCGAGGTTTCCGTATTAAGGGCCACTCTCCGTATTAGCCTAGCTTCAATACGGAGTTGCGCTCTTAATACGGAGTATGGACTTGAGAACTGAGGAAATTGAGGTTTCCGTATTAAGGGCCACTCTCCGTATTAGTCTAGCTTTAATATGGAGTTGCACTCTTAATACGGAGTAAGGACTCCAGAACTGAGGAAATTGAGGTTTCCGTATTAAGGGCCACTCTCCGTATTAGTCTAGCTTTAATATGGAGTTGCACTCTTAATACGGAGTATGGACTCCAGAACTGAGGAAATCGAGGTTTCCGTATTAAGGGCCACTCTCCGTATTAACCTAGCTTCAATACGGAGTTGCACTCTTAATACGGAGTACGGACTCCAGAACTGAGGAAATTGAGGTTTCCGTATTAAGGGCCATTCTCCGTATTAGCGTGTGGCTTTAATACGGTGTTGCACCTTAATACGGAGTATGGACTTGTGAACTGAGGAAACTGAGATTTCCGTATTAAGGGCCACTCTCCGTATTAGTCTAGCTTTAATATGGAGTTGCACTCTTAATACGGAGTATGGACTCCAGAACTGAGGAAATCGAGGTTTCCGTATTAAGGGCCACTCTCCGTATTAGTCTAGCTTTAATATGGAGTTGCACTCTTAATACGGAGTATGGACTCCAGAACTGAGGAAATCGAGGTTTCCGTATTAAGGGCCACTCTCCGTATTAGTCTAGCTTTAATACGGAGTTGCACTCTTAATACGGAGTATGGACTTGTGAACTGAGGAAACTGAGATTTCCGTATTAAGGGCCACTCTCCGTATTAGTCTAGCTTTAATACGGAGTTGCACTCTTAATACGGAGTATGGACTTGAGAACTGAGGAAATTGAGGTTTCTGTATTAAGGGCCACTGTCCGTATTAGCCTAGCTTTAATACGGAGTTGCACTCTTAATACGGAGTACGGACTCCAGAACTGAGGAAATTGAGGTTTCCGTATTAAGGGCCATTCTCCGTATTAGCGCGTGGCTTTAATACGGTGTTGCACCTTAATACGGAGTATGGACTTGTGAACTGAGGAAACTGAGATTTCCGTATTAAGGGCCACTCTCCCTATTAGTCTAGCTTTAATACGGAGTTGCACTCTTAATACGGAGTATGAACTTGTGAACTGAGGAAACTGAGATTTCCGTATTAAGGGCCACTCTCCGTATTAGCCTAGCTTTAATACGGAGTTGCACCCTTAATACAGAGTATGGACTTGTGAACTGAGGAAACTGAGATTTCCGTATTAAGGGCCACTCTCCGTATTAGTCTAGCTTTAATACGGAGTTGCACTCTTAATACGGAGTATGGACTTGAGAACTGAGGAAATTGAGGTTTCCGTATTAAGGGCCACTCTCCGTATTAGTCTAGCTTTAATACGGAGTTGCACTCTTAATACGGAGTATGGACTTGAGAACTGAGGAAATTGAGGTTTCCGTATTAAGGGCCACTCTCCGTATTAGTCTAGCTTTAATATGGAGTTGCACTCTTAATACGGAGTATGGACTCCAGAACTGAGGAAATCGAGGTTTCCGTATTAAGGGCCACTCTCCGTATTAGCCTAGCTTCAATACGGAGTTGCGCTCTTAATACGGAGTATGGACTTGAGAACTGAGGAAATTCAGGTTTCCGTATTAAGGGCCACTCTCCGTATTAGTCTAGCTTTAATATGGAGTTGCACTCTTAATACGGAGTATGGACTCCAGAACTGAGGAAATCGAGGTTTCCGTATTAAGGGCCACTCTCCGTATTAGCCTAGCTTCAATACGGAGTTGCGCTCTTAATACGGAGTATGGACTTGAGAACTGAGGAAATTGAGGTTTCCGTATTAAGGGCCACTCTCCGTATTAGTCTAGCTTTAATATGGAGTTGCACTCTTAATACGGAGTATGGACTCCAGAACTGAGGAAATTGAGGTTTCCGTATTAAGGGCCACTCTCCGTATTAGCCTAGCTACAATACGGAGTTGCGCTCTTAATACGGAGTATGGACTTGAGAACTGAGGAAATTGAGGTTTCCGTATTAAGGGCCACTCTCCGTATTAGCCTAGCTTTAATACGGAGTTGCACTCTTAATACGGAGTATGGACTCAAGAACTAAGGAAATTGAGGTTTCCGTATTAAGGGCCACTCTCCGTATTAGTCTAGCTTTAATACGGAGTTGCACTCTTAATACGGAGTATGGACTTGTGAACTGAGGAAACTGAGATTTCCGTATTAAGGGCCACTCTCCGTATTAGTCTAGCTTTAATACGGAGTTGCACTCTTAATACGGAGTATGGACTTGAGAACTGAGGAAATTGAGGTTTCTGTATTAAGGGCCACTGTCCGTATTAGCCTAGCTTTAATACGGAGTTGCACTCTTAATACGGAGTACGGACTCCAGAACTGAGGAAATTGAGGTTTCCGTATTAAGGGCCATTCTCCGTATTAGCGCGTGGCTTTAATACGGTGTTGCACCTTAATACGGAGTATGGACTTGTGAACTGAGGAAACTGAGATTTCCGTATTAAGGGCCACTCTCCGTATTAGTCTAGCTTTAATATGGAGTTGCACTCTTAATACGGAGTATGGACTCCAGAACTGAGGAAATCGAGGTTTCCGTATTAAGGGCCACTCTCCGTATTAGTCTAGCTTTAATATGGAGTTGCACTCTTAATACGGAGTATGGACTCCAGAACTGAGGAAATCGAGGTTTCCGTATTAAGGGCCACTCTCCGTATTAGTCTAGCTTTAATACGGAGTTGCACTCTTAATACGGAGTATGGACTTGTGAACTGAGGAAACTGAGATTTCCGTATTAAGGGCCACTCTCCGTATTAGTCTAGCTTTAATACGGAGTTGCACTCTTAATACGGAGTATGGACTTGAGAACTGAGGAAATTGAGGTTTCTGTATTAAGGGCCACTGTCCGTATTAGCCTAGCTTTAATACGGAGTTGCACTCTTAATACGGAGTACGGACTCCAGAACTGAGGAAATTGAGGTTTCCGTATTAAGGGCCATTCTCCGTATTAGCGCGTGGCTTTAATACGGTGTTGCACCTTAATACGGAGTATGGACTTGTGAACTGAGGAAACTGAGATTTCCGTATTAAGGGCCACTCTCCGTATTAGTCTAGCTTTAATACGGAGTTGCACTCTTAATACGGAGTATGGACTTGAGAACTGAGGAAATTGAGGTTTCCGTATTAAGGGCCACTCTCCGTATTAGTCTAGCTTTAATACGGAGTTGCACTCTTAATACGGAGTATGGACTTGAGAACTGAGGAAATTGAGGTTTCCGTATTAAGGGCCACTCTCCGTATTAGTCTAGCTTTAATATGGAGTTGCACTCTTAATACGGAGTATGGACTCCAGAACTGAGGAAATCGAGGTTTCCGTATTAAGGGCCATTCTCCGTATTAGCGCGTGGCTTTAATACGGTGTTGCACCTTAATACGGAGTATGGACTTGTGAACTGAGGAAACTGAGATTTCCGTATTAAGGGCCACTCTCCCTATTAGTCTAGCTTTAATACGGAGTTGCACTCTTAATACGGAGTATGAACTTGTGAACTGAGGAAACTGAGATTTCCGTATTAAGGGCCACTCTCCGTATTAGCCTAGCTTTAATACGGAGTTGCACCCTTAATACAGAGTATGGACTTGTGAACTGAGGAAACTGAGATTTCCGTATTAAGGGCCACTCTCCGTATTAGTCTAGCTTTAATACGGAGTTGCACTCTTAATACGGAGTATGGACTTGAGAACTGAGGAAATTGAGGTTTCCGTATTAAGGGCCACTCTCCGTATTAGTCTAGCTTTAATATGGAGTTGCACTCTTAATACGTAGTATGGACTCCAGAACTGAGGAAATCGAGGTTTCTGTATTAAGGGCCACTCTCCGTATTAGCCTAGCTTCAATACGGAGTTGCGCTCTTAATACGGAGTATGGACTTGAGAACTGAGGAAATTGAGGTTTCCGTATTAAGGGCCACTCTCCGTATTAGCGCGTGGCTTTAATACGGAGTTGCACCCTTAATACAGAGTATGGACTTGTGAACTGAGGAAACTGAGATTTCCGTATTAAGGGCCACTCTCCGTATTAGTCTAGCTTTAATACGGAGTTGCACTCTTAATACGGAGTATGGACTTGAGAACTGAGGAAATTGAGGTTTCCGTATTAAGGGCCACTCTCCGTATTAGTCTAGCTTTAATATGGAGTTGCACTCTTAATACGGAGTATGGACTCCAGAACTGAGGAAATCGAGGTTTCCGTATTAAGGGCCACTCTCCGTATTAGCCTAGCTTCAATACGGAGTTGCGCTCTTAATACGGAGTATGGACTTGAGAACTGAGGAAATTGAGGTTTCCGTATTAAGGGCCACTCTCCGTATTAGTCTAGCTTTAATATGGAGTTGCACTCTTAATACGGAGTAAGGACTCCAGAACTGAGGAAATTGAGGTTTCCGTATTAAGGGCCACTCTCCGTATTAGTCTAGCTTTAATATGGAGTTGCACTCTTAATACGGAGTATGGACTCCAGAACTGAGGAAATCGAGGTTTCCGTATTAAGGGCCACTCTCCGTATTAACCTAGCTTTAATACGGAGTTGCACCCTTAATACAGAGTATGGACTTGTGAACTGAGGAAACTGAGATTTCCGTATTAAGGGCCACTCTCCGTATTAGTCTAGCTTTAATACGGAGTTGCACTCTTAATACGGAGTATGGACTTGAGAACTGAGGAAATTGAGGTTTCCGTATTAAGGGCCACTCTCCGTATTAGTCTAGCTTTAATATGGAGTTGCACTCTTAATACGTAGTATGGACTCCAGAACTGAGGAAATCGAGGTTTCTGTATTAAGGGCCACTCTCCGTATTAGCCTAGCTTCAATACGGAGTTGCGCTCTTAATACGGAGTATGGACTTGAGAACTGAGGAAATTGAGGTTTCCGTATTAAGGGCCACTCTCCGTATTAGCGCGTGGCTTTAATACGGAGTTGCACCCTTAATACAGAGTATGGACTTGTGAACTGAGGAAACTGAGATTTCCGTATTAAGGGCCACTCTCCGTATTAGTCTAGCTTTAATACGGAGTTGCACTCTTAATACGGAGTATGGACTTGAGAACTGAGGAAATTGAGGTTTCCGTATTAAGGGCCACTCTCCGTATTAGTCTAGCTTTAATATGGAGTTGCACTCTTAATACGGAGTATGGACTCCAGAACTGAGGAAATCGAGGTTTCCGTATTAAGGGCCATTCTCCGTATTAGCGCGTGGCTTTAATACGGTGTTGCACCTTAATACGGAGTATGGACTTGTGAACTGAGGAAACTGAGATTTCCGTATTAAGGGCCACTCTCCCTATTAGTCTAGCTTTAATACGGAGTTGCACTCTTAATACGGAGTATGAACTTGTGAACTGAGGAAACTGAGATTTCCGTATTAAGGGCCACTCTCCGTATTAGCCTAGCTTTAATACGGAGTTGCACCCTTAATACAGAGTATGGACTTGAGAACTGAGGAAGTTGAGGTTTCCGTATTAAGGGCCACTCTCCGTATTAGTCTAGCTTTAATATGGAGTTGCACTCTTAATACGGAGTATGGACTTGAGAACTAAGGAAATTGAGGTTTCCGTATTAAGGGCCACTCTCCGTATTAACCTAGCTTTAATACGGAGTTGCACTCTTAATACGGAGTATGGACTTGTGAACTGAGGAAACTGAGATTTCCGTATTAAGGGCCACTCTCCGTATTAGTCTAGCTTTAATACGGAGTTGCACTCTTAATACGGAGTATGGACTTGAGAACTCAGGAAATTGAGGTTTCCGTATTAAGGGCCACTCTCCGTATTAGCCTAGCTTTAATACGGAGTTGCACTCTTAATACGGAGTATGGACTTGAGAACTCAGGAAATTGAGGTTTCCGTATTAAGGGCCACTCTCCGTATTAGTCTAGCTTTAATAGGGAGTTGCACTCTTAATACGGAGTATGGACTCAAGAACTCAGGAAATTGAGGTTTCCGTATTAAGGGCCACTCTCCGTATTAGCCTAGCTTTAATACGGAGTTGCACTCTTAATACGGAGTATGGACTTGAGAACTAAGGAAATTGAGGTTTCCGTATTAAGGGCCACTCTCCGTATTAACCTAGCTTTAATACGGAGTTGCACCCTTAATACAGAGTATGGACTTGTGAACTGAGGAAACTGAGATTTCCGTATTAAGGGCCACTCTCCGTATTAGTCTAGCTTTAATACGGAGTTGCACTCTTAATACGGAGTATGGACTTGAGAACTGAGGAAATTGAGGTTTCCGTATTAAGGGCCACTCTCCGTATTAACCTAGCTTTAATACGGAGTTGCACTCTTAATACGGAGTATGGACTTGTGAACTGAGGAAACTGAGATTTCCGTATTAAGGGCCACTCTCCGTATTAGTCTAGCTTTAATACGGAGTTGCACTCTTAATACGGAGTATGGACTTGAGAACTCAGGAAATTGAGGTTTCCGTATTAAGGGCCACTCTCCGTATTAGCCTAGCTTTAATACGGAGTTGCACTCTTAATACGGAGTATGGACTTGAGAACTCAGGAAATTGAGGTTTCCGTATTAAGGGCCACTCTCCGTATTAGTCTAGCTTTAATATGGAGTTGCACTCTTAATACGGAGTAAGGACTCCAGAACTGAGGAAATTGAGGTTTCCGTATTAAGGGCCACTCTCCGTATTAGTCTAGCTTTAATATGGAGTTGCACTCTTAATACGGAGTATGGACTCCAGAACTGAGGAAATCGAGGTTTCCGTATTAAGGGCCACTCTCCGTATTAACCTAGCTTCAATACGGAGTTGCACTCTTAATACGGAGTATGGAGTGGAAACTGAGGAAACTGAGATTTCCGTATTAAGGGCCACTCTCCGTATTAGTCTAGCTTTAATACGGAGTTGCACTCTTAATACGGAGTATGGACTTGTGAACTGAGGAAACTGAGATTTCCGTATTAAGGGCCACTCTCCGTATTAGTCTAGCTTTAATACGGAGTTGCACTCTTAATACGGAGTATGGACTTGTGAACTGAGGAAACTGAGATTTCCGTATTAAGGGCCACTCTCCGTATTAGTCTAGCTTTAATACGGAGTTGCACTCTTAATACGGAGTATGGACTTGAGAACTCAGGAAATTGAGGTTTCCGTATTAAGGGCCACTCTCCGTATTAGTCTAGCTTTAATACGGAGCCGCACTCTTAATACGGAGTATGGACTCAAGAACTGAGGAAACTGAGATTTCCGTATTAAGGGCCACTCTCCGTATTAGTCTAGCTTTAATACGGAGTTGCACTCTTAATACGGAGTATGGACTTGAGAACTGAGGAAATTGAGGTTTCCGTATTAAGGGCCACTCTCCGTATTAGTCTAGCTTTAATATGGAGTTGCACTCTTAATACGGAGTATGGACTCCAGAACTGAGGAAATCGAGGTTTCCGTATTAAGGGCCATTCTCCGTATTAGCGCGTGGCTTTAATACGGTGTTGCACCTTAATACGGAGTATGGACTTGTGAACTGAGGAAACTGAGATTTCCGTATTAAGGGCCACTCTCCCTATTAGTCTAGCTTTAATACGGAGTTGCACTCTTAATACGGAGTATGAACTTGTGAACTGAGGAAACTGAGATTTCCGTATTAAGGGCCACTCTCCGTATTAGCCTAGCTTTAATACGGAGTTGCACCCTTAATACAGAGTATGGACTTGAGAACTGAGGAAGTTGAGGTTTCCGTATTAAGGGCCACTCTCCGTATTAACCTAGCTTTAATACGGAGTTGCACTCTTAATACGGAGTATGGACTTGTGAACTGAGGAAACTGAGATTTCCGTATTAAGGGCCACTCTCCGTATTAGTCTAGCTTTAATACGGAGTTGCACTCTTAATACGGAGTATGGACTTGAGAACTCAGGAAATTGAGGTTTCCGTATTAAGGGCCACTCTCCGTATTAGTCTAGCTTTAATACGGAGCCGCACTCTTAATACGGAGTATGGACTCAAGAACTCAGGAAATTGAGGTTTCCGTATTAAGGGCCACTCTCCGTATTAGCCTAGCTTTAATACGGAGTTGCACTCTTAATACGGAATATGGACAGGCTTGGACTGATGGGTCGGGAATCGGGAACTTCCCGGTGTGCCACGAGGATTTTGAGCCGGCGGGCCGGTCGGTCAAAGGAGAGAAAAAAAGTAGAAAGCAAATGCTGTTTTGATAATGTTTGTGATTTTAAAAAGTTAACGTCGAGGGCCGGCCGGTACAAATATTTCCCGAATGCTATTGTACTGTCAGTCCAACCTTGTTATCAAGTACCCCTTCTATCATAATGAGTAGCTCAAAAAAACAAATTTTCACCAAGTCCTGCTTCTAATACCACAAAAGGAAGAGAAGAGAAAAGGTTTTCTGGAATAGCCAAATGAATAAAGATCATGTTTCATGTTTTCTATCAGGTAGCATGCTTCGCTCGTTTGTCTCCCTTCTTGGTCTAGTATAATTCTTCTTTGGAATATGTTAGGCTAAAGGCTTTTGGAGGGCTCACTCGCTCCGTTCGTTTGTCTAGTATAAGTCTACTCTAGAATATGTTAAGCTAATGTCTCTTGGAGGGCTCACTTGCTCCGCTTGTTTGGAGGCTTCTTTGTCTAGTATAAGTCTATTTTAGAATAGGCTAATGACCTTAGACCATATAGTAACATAGACCGCCGATACAATGTGTAAACAACGTTATCAGTTGTCGGAAGACTGGAGGCTAGAAATAAGACGGTGGGTTTTCAAGTAGACATTTCGGTAACCCGCGGGGTAAGAGGATGACATAGCCACGCCCATCGCTACATTTAACGCCGTTAAACCCACCGTCTTATTTCTGCCTCCAGTGTTCCGACGTACTTTTTATCGCAATCGGCGGTCTATGTTACTATATGGTCTAAGCTAATGACTCTTGGAGGGCTCACTCACTCCGCTTGTTTGCCCTCCTTTTTTGTCTAGTATAAGTTTACTTTAGAATATGTTGGGCTATTGGCTTTTGCAGGACTCACTCGCTCCGCGTTTGCCCTCCTTCTTTGTCTAGTATAAGTCTACTTTAGAATAGGCTAATGACTCTTGGAGGGCTCTCTCACCCCACTGATTCGCCTCCCTTCTTGGTCTAGTATAAGTCGGGTGTCCATTAGAATTCAAGCCAATAGATTTTAGGGGCTCACTTACGGCCTTCATGGTCTAGTATGAGTCTAGTTTGCAATTTTTTGGGATACCAGCTTCACTCTCCTTGGTTTAGCACTGCCAGTGTGTTAGTTTACTGTATAGATCAAAGAGAGACCTAGTTTGACCCCATCTCCGTCTAGTATGAGTCTAACGAGTATAGTTCATCTCCAGTATATTGTATACATCTTTATGGTAATGTAATACCATTTCCTATGCTAAAGAAACTGTAAAGACGCCCGGACACAGATTTTGGAATCAGGGGTAGGGCTGAGGTTCGACGTTGAAAGTTTTACAAATCCCAAGGTCATCCGTACGGACGCCCGGACGCATTTTTGAGATTTAGGGGTAGAGAAAAAACATGAAACATGTCAAAATTTTTCGCCGAAGAGGTATAATTTCGGGGGTTGGCTGTATTGATACGTAGAGGTGATGGAGAGGGGATGAAGGGATCGATAAATTAAGAACAAGAACGAAAGAAAATGAAAACAAGCAATGATCATAGATCGAAAAATTTGGGCCGCAAACGTAAATTTTAGATTTAATTATAATTATTTTTGTAAAATCAGGTTTAGAAGATCGAATAAGGGAAAAAAATGAAAAAATTGAATCAGTCGATACCTTATAAATACTTGATTATCAAAGACCGGATTTTTGCCGATAAAATTTAAACTGTCGGTATCGAAATCAAAGAAATAAATCATACGTTTTCAGTCATGTCTTGGAACAGGAAATAAAAAGTGAAGAACATTCATTTATCACGAGCGGTAAATCAATTATACGAACAAAATTTTTTTTCGAACTCACGTTTTGACGTATTATATGACTCGAATTAGGCCTATCGGCGATTGAACCCGCCAAGTGACGCGTGGCGCTTACAGGCTTACACGATCTGCTAAAAATTGCTTCTATAGAGAGAGGGCCTTGAAAAATTTTCAATTTTTTCGGATCATCTGAAGGCAACCCAAGGAGAAGAACTACCTTCAGAAAAAGAGAAGATGACTAGGAGATTTTCGACAGATGGTGGGCATTAACTGCAAGTAAGAGTATGTAAGATATGAACAATTTATTCACTACGGATGCAAATGAGGACTGAAATTCTTCTGTACACCCTGAATGATATTTAGCTCCGAGGTCCTCTGAATCAGTGGACAGGTTGAGATGAAAAGAATTTTGTTGAAATAGACATTGTTGCAGAGATTCGTATGCTCTAGGAATCTGAATCATGGAAATAATCAAATCAAGCTTAATGGCTTAAGAATCTTTAGTTTTTGACAAAAATTATTTCCCAGATCGGACAGAACAATAGTTGGGTCTTTCCAGATGAAGCAAACTAATTTCTCAAAAGAGAAAAAGGATGCAGAGGCGCAGTGGCGTATTAAGAAAATTTTTCTGGGGGGGATCTGAAAATTTTCAAAGACGAAGTACCGCTAATAAAAAAGTTTAATGGAATTAATTAATTTCAGACTTGACAAATGAATGCCCTGATGTATCCCTCTGGGGGGGGGGGCCGTAAATACGCCACTGCAGAGGCGTCTCGAAGCTTATTATAAGCATAAAGGGGTCAGGGAAAATGATTCAGTTTATTTTTTGTAGGTCAGTTTTGACTTCAAAATTGTTGTGTAATTCGAGAAATTCATGGGGCACGTGCCAGAAGAAGTGTCAATTTTTCAACCAAACTACCTATATGGAATGCTAAGGTGAATGGGCTCTACGGCTTCACTTCTGTAAGAATGGTGTGCTTAGAACGCTTTTTTTCATTCCAATCCGTGTCATCGGATTTTTCTTCCTATTCATCATAATTTCCAATTAGGCATAGGTTTTTCTCCAAAACTTCTTTACTATACCTTTCTCATTACTGGGAAAGAATTATCTTGCTCCTCAGAGTAGGGCGTCAGATGAGAAAAGATCATAGTATCATACATTGTAGATTTTGGTCATCCGGCTCATTCTATTGTAATTATTCGGAAATGCAAATTTCAAAATTTGTCTCGAAAGAAAGTTGTGAAACCGAAGTATCGTTCATTATGCAATTAGTATTAGAAAGTACGAAAGAGGAACTATCCTTCATACATGTATCAACTTTCATACTTCTCGAAAACTGTAGCTAATTTAATTGCCCAATTCATTAGAAGGCTTGTGTGCCGATAGAAGGGCGTGCAAAGATTTGAGGTACATACAATGAAAAGAGCAATGTGAAAAAAACATTCGATATATTCTTTGAATACAGACTACAATAAAAAATCGGATTTCTACTCTACAGTACGGCGAAGGTGACTGAAAAATCAAATTCGATTCTCTATTTGGTACGTTACATAATCCGCCAATCAACGTGCGAATTTAAATGCTCAAGTTTTTTTTACAATAATATTACACCTCCAAAAAAGACTAGAATTTTTTTTGCAATACTGGTACGATGTACGAGAATACAAACGTGCCACTATTCAGTAGCTGATGTAAAATTTCAAGAAGTCACTTCGTTGACTCAAAACTCTCTCGAAAACCTTCATCTCACGTCGGGTACTGGATGGGCGTTTCAACTCTCGATCCATTTACGCACATTGACTCGGCTTCTCCAACAAATCGCCTAGAAGTTTGAAGTCCGGCTGCAGAGGGATCGTGTTGGAAAGCTCGAAGGCCATTTCGTGGCTCCATCACATGGCGTGATTTCCGAATCGCACAAAAAATCATTTTCCACCCCCCCAGCATTCAATTTAGCCGAATAGTGTACTTATACGCCAAGAAGTACAGGTGGAAAGCGGAGCACATTATGGCTACAATGTTGCCCATCGCCGTTATCATGTGAACCTTGCGAAATGATTTGTGGATAGCCATGTAATGAGGGCACTGTAGCAACGGTCCCAGGTCGTAATGTCCAACTTCTTGACCTATTCCGGCCGCTTTCTCTATTACAGTTTTCAGAGCTATCAACTTCAATACAGATGGCACGAGGTAGACTCGTATGCAGAATTCGATCGTGAAACACAACGTCAACGTGATCAACTAGAAATAAAAATCAATCGCTATTATTATTCTGTGTAAACAAAAAATATAGAAGAGGGTAATTTTGCAGTGATGCTGTGCTAGCAATATTTGTTGATATAGTTCGAAGATGACGCAGATTAAAGTTCATAATTTTAAACAATACCTATTTGTTTGCAAATTTTTAACGATTGACGTCACTCGTGGCGATGAATTACCTTTAAAAACTATTCTAAATATCGCTTCATAATACATTGAATAAAGAGTCGAGCGTATTTCCGACAAATTCAGGCGTCACAGAGCTTGTAATAAATAATTATAGCATTCGCGATTTAACTTTCAGGTCTAAAACGTCCTCTATTGTCACGTGAGTATACGAGTCACGTAGACTCGACCATGTGTCAGTTCTAGTAAAAATTTTACAAAACAATTCTTATGCAATATCAGCAGACCCTGGCCACGCGCGTTTGACAAAATAATCGGAAATTGTTTTCATAGTCTGTCTCATATGTGATCCTTTACCCTCCATTAGAAAATGCTATTCAAAGCACGAATAATATGTCACACGTTGACACTAGTGTGACATTGACGAAGAGCACCCACAATTCCTAGATGCATGTGACATCATCAAAAATAATTTTGTTTACGTAAGTTGATTTACTATACTTTTTCTCTCTGTCTCGTTATTAAAAACATAGAGACGGAAACGAGCACGTCGAGTTGGGAATATTGTTGACGTCTACATTTCAATGTACGCGCCGACCGGACTGTTATTATTCGTTTAGGTCGCCACTACGTAAGAGTATAAGTATGAACTTTGTTGCGAAAATATGAAAGATCAGCTAATAAGAGGAAATGAACGATTTCCGGCGTCACCAAATTATGGCAAACCTATGCATATGATATTTGATATTCCACACTTGGCTTAACCCGAAGAACCATCATGACGTAAGCGGCCGACCCTATTAATCAATTTTTCGGCCAAGAGCACAGCATCGAGGGGAATTTCTGACGTTACACGTCATGAATAGGAAGAGAATTGCTTGAAGCGGTTTTAATTACCTGTAAAATCAGATGCAAATCCCAGTCGCGAATTGACGATGAAACGTGTAGCCGACTGAACTGTACGAACGTGATAGCGCTTAGGATACAATTCATGGTGAAATATTTGGGAAATAATATTCTTTGAACGTCGCCGAAGGCGTGTCTCGCCAGATTGAAATACAATGATAATCCTGAAAAATAATCAATCTCCAATGAAGGTACTCGTGGTTATGAAAGATGTAGAGAGGATTTTGTTAAAATTTACCGGAAACAAATGTCATCCAAAATTGAGATCCTATGTGAAGAGAAAATGCGAGGAAATAGGTTAAATACGTGAATTTCACAGCCAAAAAGTTATTCTGTTTTCGGTCGACTGGAGCGAATAAAATGGTGCACAATAGGAACACTAAGGTTATGGAGGCGGCATGCAACGGTTGGGTCGTACGACTCAAAACCCTGAAACATAAAATTGAATTTCACGTTTAGAATATTTCGATGCCGTTGAACTTTGTGGAACTCGTGCCAATGACGAGCCGCACAGGTAAAATGAAATTCGAATGCATCCGGTAAAATACTTCAAGTGTGGTTTCATGAAAAAAGAAGAAAAAAAACACTCACGCAGTCGCGTGAGTAATACACGACTTTTCCTTTGACCAATCAAATTTCATTAAGAGAATCACTCCTCCTAATAACTTATAAATTTTATTTATTCTCTCGTCATCATCTGTATCTAAAGAAAAAAAGTCGGCAAATGTTTCAAATCTAACCTAACCTAACCTAAAGAAACCCTTACTGTGTAAATAATTCTTGTAAACTAATTTAATGAACCCTTTGTCAAGAATGAACCTGTCGAATAAAAGGTTCTTCATCACAATAGACGTTCTGATAACAAAAGAATAGAATTTCCTTCTCGTAATGTGAGCAACTACTTGTGATAGTGAGAAATTTCTCAAAAAAAATTTCAAATTTCTCAAGAACTACTCATCCTATTCTCAAAAGAAATTGCAGGTGCACATTTCTAACCTAACCTAACCTAAAGAAGCCCTGACTGCACTGTGTAAATTAATTCAATGAACCCTTTATCAAATGAACCTGTCAAATAAAAGGTTCTACATCACAACACAATAGACGCACTGATAACAAAAGGATAGGAATTCACTTCAGGTAATGTGAGCGACTACTTGTAATAGTGAGAAAAATGCAAATTTCTCAGGAAATACTCATCGGATTTTCTGAAAAAATTGAAAGCTTCTCGAGAACTACTCGTCCGATTCTCGAAAAAATTGCGGGTGCACATCTTCAAATATATTACTACAATATGGCCAAGTTACCGGAAAATCCCCCGGATAGTTTCGGAGGAGTTCCACGGACAAACACATACTCAAAATACTGAAAAATTTCTCAAAAAATTGCGAATTTCTCGAGAACTGCTCACCCGATTCTCACAAAAATTGCGGGTGCACATATTCAGATATAATACTACAATATGGCCAAGTTACAAAAAAATCCACCGGATAGTTTCGGAAGAGTTCCACGGACAAAAAAATCTTATACATATGACTATATATATATATATATGGCTATATATATATATATATTAAGAAACCTGAATTTTTTTTTTTGCTAGTTGTGATCTATGACCTCTAAAACGTCGAGAAAATTCATTGCCCCCTCCCCCCATTCACCTTGCTACGGGTGTAATACCTCACTTTTCCGATTGGAAAAGTCGGTAAAAATTGGCTTCATCGCGCTACATTGTAGCCTTGTAATCTTGCAGATAAAGCATCGTAATTCTTATTTGATAAGAGTCTTAATTCTCAACGACTCACGTACGCATCAGACGATTAAATTTTTCAGATAATGAAGCATGAGATTTAGACATGATGATTTCCTGATGGCGCGAGATTATCGGCTCGTGAACCTGAAATTTTTCTCAGATTAATGAAAGTTCTCTTGTTTTACCCTTTCCGGTCAACGTTTTCGAACGATTTTTGGAGGAGAATTGAAGGAATTTTCTCGGCGTCCATGTTTTGCGAAATCGCCGTTTGATTGCGGGCTACGTCATATAATTCAGAATTTCATAGCAAGTTTTCTACTATGAACAGGTCCGGGTGAGCCTTAATGAGGACAAGGGTCAAAATTTTGGTGGAGACTCCAGATGCTAGAAAACTGATTCTTTTTCATTATCGAAACTATTTAACAACAAATTGGCCTTCTTGCCTCTCAAATCCCAACCTGCTATTAAATAATTTTGAACGATCTATAAAAACACTTGAGACAAAAAATTTGCTCAGGATTATGAATGACTTGTCGGTTAGAAGTAGAGGGACCCTCCTTGAAAAAATGGTGATGTGAAAATTTGGTGGTTTTCCAAATTTCTTCCCCTATAAAATACCCGATCAAAGTGACTTGCATGAGTGTGTTAGGGATAGGGGCCAAAAAAAAAAAATACAAAAAATTTATCGGTCGGTTTTTCATCAATCTGCAACTCTTCATTCAACCCTTTACCTTTCTTCTTCATCTTTCGAGGAGAGGAATGACAGGTTGCCTCCCCCTCTCCCTCTTCTCCCTATGAATACCCAGCGTCTGAGAGTATATCACCCGGAGTTTCACGACGGGAACACTTTTTCTTGTTTATACGATAATGAAGAGAACGATACTATCCAAATTTAAAAAATGAAGCCACAGATACTTGGTATCTCTTGAATAAACGGGGCAGGTTACAATACCGCAGAAGGATGAACTCTCAACATTGAGAGCCACCTCGATTAAGAAATAGCCACATTATAGAACGAGTGGTGAATGGACCAAAAAGTTCTACCCGGCCCTTTGGCTTTATAAACATTATTTCGCCAAGCGCCAAGGCTTGAGTGTTTACATAGGCGGAAGCAAAGGAAGTCTCTCGAAACCGGCGTGAAGACAGACGAAAACGTTTTATTTATGTGTCCCATGTATGAAAGAGGAAGACTAGGCAGCACTTTTGAGGAAATGTCAAAAGATCTCAGCTTTGGGACACTGAGAGCAAAAGACTGACATAGACAATGATTCACAATGCATCAGCGACGAACGACCAATCCGAGAACGACCAGCTCCTTCTCTAAAAGTAAGTCTGCAGGCTAATTGCTAAAACAACCGCCACAGTCTTTCTTGGAGCTCTGGGCAGGACGGAGTAGAGGGAGCCCGTTGAACATTTGATGTCCTTATGGCAAAAACACCCGTATACTATGTCCCTGTTATGTATGTAAAACATCCCCAAAATACCCAAAATGTGGGGAAATTTTGGGAACATAATGGAGTGGTTTTTACCATGAGGTGTTAATACACGAATAGTAGCTGGGTCACCGACATGTCGTTTGAGACAGGGCCAAGGTACTAGACCAGGAAGAAGACCACTTGATTAACTTATTATTGATGGCGCTATCAAAGTTAGACGCAAACGTTTTCCAGGAAACACGACCTAACTTAGGTTGATGACGTCACAAGTTGATAACGTCATCAAAGTCAGACCGGATGCGTTTTCTGACCCAATTCTATGCAGCATAACCTAACCTAAATTGGTTTGGTGACGTCACAAGTTGATGATATCATCAAAGTCATACGCGGACGTTTCTTTAAGGATGTGCTCCCCCCCCCCCAATAAAATAAGATAGATGGCTCCTCGTTTGAAAAAAAAAAAAAGAATACCAAAGATTGTTTCTCAAAATAGTTTTGTCAGAGCACCTCTGAGCTTAATCGTTCAGATTTCTCTTGCCATTGCCTTGCTTTACACAGAAATTGATTTAGAGAAGGACGGTCGTGAGTTGCAACGATAGACGTACGAAAATTGCCTTGACCCTCTCTTTGAATGGAAGACAATTTTTCGAAATATTATCAGTTCCACGTGTAGCACTCATGCATTATAAATCAACAGAATTTTTTTCAACCTTTCTGTATCTTATTCCTTTAGCTCTAAAATTTTCTGAGAAAAGAGTTTAGAAAATGAAATTTGTCCGTGTCAAATAAGAAGGTGAAACTTATCTTCATTGACGAGCGTAAAAACAATCTTCAGCGAAATCGATGTCGTTAAAAAACTTACGAACTTTAGAGTTCAATAAAAATTTGACCCTCAAATTACCAAGGACGTCGCAGGTGTGAAAAATAGGTAGATGTGTATGTTCGGGCATAACGAGCATCAGAGTAAAACAAAATTGGATGTCGAAATCATTCGTAATTTTCATTTCATATTCATTCCTTTTTCCTTTTTTCTTGATTTGTCTTTTCTCCTTCTTTCATCGGAAAACTAGCTGATCATGCAAACTTTTTGCAAGGTTTTCAAATAAAAACGGTCATGACGTATACGACAAATCGTTCAAAGTATATTTCCATCTTTATTTTACAAAGTGCTCTTAAAAATCGTCAGATTCAACATTTTTAGATTTTAAAACTTGGAGCAACGATTGGGGAGCGCGTAATCTATAGGCAGTTTCCTAAATTTTTGCTTAGTGATGAAAAAAGTTTTACTCGCTACTTTTGTTATTTGCTCTATCTTGGAAAAGTCCCGCGGGAAGTTCAACCTCAACTTCAGCGCCGGCAGTACGATCCTGCCTTTGATGATTTACAAAAATTTTCAAGGTATTTTAAATTTTTTATACGATTGTATGTAAATAGAATTTGATTCGAGCTTCAAGAAAACCACCCTACTATTAAGAATATTACTTGATCGGACCCGATGTTTTCAGTTCAGAAGTCATTTAAGGCTATGTAAAGAGCTTGCCGAAAAAACACCGATGGAACGCGTGCCCTTTTGACAGATAACTCCTTAATTGTTTATTTAACGTAGAAGGTGAAAAACAAAATGCGGCGGCCAGTTAAAAGAAAAATTTATTCGAAAAATTTCTTGATATGATACAAGGAACATAGAAGTTCAATAATCGCTCAATTTCAGCGCTTCCTAATTATCTTTTTGAAGTTCGATTAATTTAGCGAACAATTGATAGATTGGTACTTCGCACTTTTCCCGTCGTTAATAAGTATGACCTCTTTTCTAGAGTGCATCTCGCGTGCGCGTTTAAATTAACACAAACCTACATACTGGTTCACTGTATGCGGTCATGACGTAAATGAAAAACAATTTAAACATTTTTTATTCGCATAACCGCCTGAAGGGCACGAATTCGAAGAAACTCAATTTGAAATTTTTCTCGAGAATCTTCTTCGACTTTTCACCACTGCGTTTTCACGAGTCATTAACCTTTGAAAAATCGTCCCTGTCCTTCCCGACTTTGACTTATCGATAATTAAAATTTTTATTCGGAACCACATTGACGACGTACACGCGCTTTTTCTTCTCACGAACAAAGGAAAGAATATTTTTATGCTTGACGTTTCAAAACAATAAAATTTTTAATGAGAAATCGAGAGCGAAAAAAGTCATTGGACTTTGATTTCGTACTAAGCGCTCTTCTTCTTTGTGCTAAAAATGCTATGACGGTGAATTTTTCAAGATTTTTTCATTCATTCTAGCTGTACGGATGCGGAAACAGTTTCATATTGAAACGGGAGGCGAGAATGACGTGTGGGAACTGATCACGTTTAAGAAAATTTTCCTACGATGTCGAAAACGCTGGTCACGTTGAAAAATAGTGATATTCGCCCCTTACTCTCTATTCGCAAAATCATTGGCTTGCAGCACTCGGAGAAAGCTAGTGATTAAAATAATTTTTGATGTTCTTGACGTTAACGTTTCCGTTATTTCATGAGAGGTGGAGGAGAGATCTTTCACAGTCTAAAATATCTTCTGAATCTTATTCAAGAAATTCGGACTGTAAGCCTCATTTATAATTTTAAAGGACATGCACCGATATCTCAAAGTTTATGAAGTTTACGTAGAGCAGTCATGTGATCGTCCACAATTTCGAGGAATCGAGTCGTAAGCGGGCCAACTCGGACGATGACGGAAAAAAACAACCTCGTTGATTCCGACGTGTGATTCGGAATTTTCCTCAAGTAAAAGTAGCTCTCGCCTATGTTACGGATATCGAGAATTTTAATCTCAATTATTTCTAGGCTCACGTCTCAATCTTTAGCAACCAGACAGATTAACGATAGACGGTCAATTCCGTAGGCGCGATGTAGCTTTTTTCAAAATAGATTTTCGAACTGGCAAGTTAGAAGATCGCCAATCTGATCCATGAAAAGGATGCTATCTTCATAGTGGACCAAACATAACTTTCAGACATAAACCATGCTTTTTAGTTCGCTGACAGGTCTAAAACGGTTCAAGATTAAGGAAAGTTAAACTTTTACAAAAATAAAATTTAGCTCCAATCCTGTGATTATGAGTCATGAACCACACGCCTCGAACTTAATTAGGAAGCCAACGAATTTTTCATGGAATTCAATCATTGACACTTTGTTAGGTCATTCAGCTCCGTCCCGGGGTGCAACTGTTTTGGGAGAAGGGAAACATGTTTAGGATAGAATCTCCTACCTCCGCAAGAATCATTATAATATGTCAATTGGAGCAATGTGTAAAGCAAATGGACATATCAAGAAAATCGCTCTTTGCTCTCCTTGTATCGAATGTCCTTTTTTTCGATTTAGACCGCACTGCACTTGCAATAACGAAGATTGATCTTTGACACTTTTGAGCTCGAGCTTCACCAACTCGACAGGTATAAAAACAAATATCATGGTCCAGACTCAAGCTCTTCAGTTTTATCTACAGCTGGGGAGGCGAAAAGTACAATCACGAAAATAATTTCATAGATACATTTTGGGTTTTAGCTAAAGCCTGCAGATCGAGAGTCAAATAATCTAGAATTTCATTTCTCAATATTATTGGCAATCTCCCGACAGCATTCAATTTCCGGAAATGAAGAATTTTGGGACATAATCGAAGAAGGAATTTTTTTAAAATTCGCATAAATAATTTAATGTTAAGGCGTCTGAAAGAGTGGAAAAATTTTCGACATTCTTACAGTATACAAATGTATTTATATTTATACTAATGCGCGATGTTCGATGGCGCCATTGATGAGAACGGAGGGGGGGAGTCGGGTGTTTTTTCCATCATCTCTTTGGAAGACCCTCCTCAGCTGTAAATTAAACGACAAGACTGTAGAAAGCGATGAAATCATTTCCTGTTTCTAGTCCCAAACTTTTAAGAATATCGGTGAATTCTCCGATAGCTTTTTCTAAACTTCCTGACCTACTATTCAATTCCTCAAGTTTTTTCAAACTTTGTTGACTTTGTAATAGAAACCCAATCCGTAACCTTCGTAACTACGTTTGAATACAATTTTAGGACAGAATAAGCTCTTGTCAAAGATTTTTGAACATGGCATTTTCGTCATTGAAATCGAGCAGCCTTTGCAATGTCGATACTTGAGTATTGCTTGGGTCTAGAAATACTTGAAGTGATTGACAAATAAATCAACCTAGATAATTTCACGTAATAAAGAAAAAGCTGTTTGTACTCACTTGTACGACGCGGACTTTTTAACCCGACTGGTTAAATCTGAGACGGCGGCCAAAAGCCATTTGGTCAAGCAGGTGAACGAAAACAGAATATCAGCTTCATAACTCGGCGAAACATCTCTAATACGCTTTTTATACTTTCTAATTCCGGCATTTGTATCCACGTTCGTTTTTTCTATAACCGGAATTACAGCACTGACGTCCACGTCTTCGCGAACAATATTCGAATTTTTTGTGTTGCACATTTTGAAGAAAAATTTCTCGCGATAATTGTAATAGAAAAAAAAAATAAAAAGAAGAACGTAAAGCTATCTCTCGAGCTTTCGATAAATTATGTACGGTACAAACTTTATGCTAACGAAGACGAACAGTCACAAAATTTGAACCTTCGCAAAGCGATTTCTGAACGCAACTGAGAGACCGTAGACTCGTGAGCCCGATAATGAGCGAAAAAAAGAACATGCTTGATCGACTTCGACCTCAGATAGCGCGGTACCACGCTGATGAACGTTCGATCTAAGGGGTCGCGCAGGGGACAAGACACGAACGAGATATAAAAACCTACATGAACTCAGGCACGTACGCTCTTTTTCTCTTCGCTCCCGTGTGTGACTCGGATTTCGTTTCGATTTGCATCATCATTTCCTTTCTATATGGGGTGAGATTTTAAAAAAGTGCACATCCTGTTATAAAATTGATCGTAAAAATTCTCAATTTTAATAACCTTTCGTCTCTCGAATCATATTTTTAGGGAAGAAAATCTGATCGGTGAGATAAGATGAGCTCGTGAGTAACGAGTCGTTTCAACGATTTCAATAAAAATCGTTCTCGTTAGGTAAGAAAGAAGAGAATGGTGACCGATTCAGACCGGTCTTATCGTGTCGAATGATTTAAAAGGATGGGTGGAAAAACGTTACGATGAGTAAATTTTTATATAACCATGTGAAATCCGAGTCGGTAAAAAAGTAATAATAATTTTAATGGTCTCCATCAACTAAGATCATGTGGAGTCACACGCTATCAGAAAACGGATCAATGTAGTTGGCATAATAATGGTACAATCATTTGAATGAACATGGTTCAAATGCCTTTTTATTATAGGTAGTCCGGTAGTAAAATTAAAATCTCGTTTCATTTATTTAGGACAATTTTTTTCTTTTTCTGTTCAGACCCAGTAACAACAGTACTCGAAATTATTGTTCAAAATACCTGCTTACTGAAAGCTGAACTACTGCACATAATTTCTACTTTTTTGTTGGCAACGTGCGACTTTAAATCTCATTCAGCCTTGCGTGTGTCAACAATATTTTCTGTTTGTGAGATTGAGCATGTATTCGTGCTGTACTGGGGATGGAAGTTTAAATTGCATCAATTAATCTATCGACGATTATTCGTATCCTCTTGGAATGCAAGATTATTTAATCAATATTAATTGACCTCGGACCTTGGTGTGAACGGATTTACAACAGTGCTATCGAAATGTTTTTCTCTTGAGGGCTGAGAACCTCGGTGCAAGTTCCAACGCCGTATATTTTGCAATAGTCGCTTCACCGATTTATGTAGGAGTGAAATCTTGTTTTGATTTTATCATTATCAGGGTTAAATATGAGACTATGAAAAAAACCCTCGTAATCGAGGGCATAGAAACATTACCCGCATTAAAAGTGAATATATGCTCGTACGCGAGACAGAAAATCTCGTACTTCAAACGAAGGCAATAGGAGAATATTTCCTGGGCGAATGAAGCTTCCGATAAGTCAATCGGATTACCTACGTCTAATTTGCAATATAGCTTCGTCGTCGTACATATACTTTAGGCGTCGGAAACTTGCTCGCACGCACTATGTAAGACGCGATGTTTGTGCGTTATCCATGACGTATATCATGAGAGAAATACCCAAATTTTAATTGACGGTTGTGTTCTCGACCAGAATCTCAAATAATTACAAAAGCATCATTAGAAACCTTGAGAACGATGGCATGGAGCCAATACATCGTATAGACCGTATTTCCAAATTTCCTGGAGTTTTGATTGACTTATAGAGTAAAAGCTACCGTACTACCTCCCTAAAAACTTTAAAATTATTTTCCAGCCTTTCAAAACTCTTTATACCATATTCAATCCAGCTTTTCTGAGAATCATTGGTGTATTTGAAAAATCTTTTGAGAGGGCGTTTTGAACCAGAAAATTTTCATAAGGGTTTAGTGGCGTAACTACGAGGGGGCCCCAAAAGAAACTTTTTAGTTACGCCACTGTAGGAGGGGGTCTTAAACAAGATATGAGCCGCAGTCAGACGAATCCAACCTTAAGTCGGAAAATTTTTTAATGCGAACTTCAACTGTGGAAGACCCGTTCGACACGTTAGGAGCTTTTTTCAACAATTCTATTTGTAGTATTTTCAGCGAGCTTTCCAATTAGCTTACTCTCAAAGCGTAAAACTGTTTCTAAAATGTCGAACAGACCTTCGGAAGTTTAATGTTGCATAAAAAAATTAGAAATTTTCCGACTCAAGGCTGGATTCGTCTGACTGCGTCTCATATCATAATATTTTTGGGAAGGGTTTCGAAACTGCACGAGTTCGCAATCTCGGTCCTGTTTTTTATAGTACATGATTCTGTAACCTACAGAAAGAAAGAAAACGGGACTGAATCGCTTTGCGCCCCAGTAACCAAGGCTCTTGAGTTTTAATGAGGAGAGGAAGCATTTGGAAAAAAGACCGGATACCGAGCTGAAGAGCATTGATTTTGAAAAATTTCGACCTCCCAGTTATAAACGTACAACCGGAGGGGGGCTTGAAAAAATGTCGACTTCCTAGCCATAGCCTATAATATGACAGGACGAGATTTGGAGAAATTCCGAATCTCAAGCTGTATATAACGAGAGAGAGACTTGGAAAAATTCCTTACATTGAGCTACTTCTGACAGGCGGGAATGATTTAAAGTTTCGAGCCTAGAAACCCAATGTGGTAAAAAACAAAGTTCAATCTTTATTAACATAAACAAGGAGACTCCCATAAAATTGATGGTGCTCATAAGGGCAATTCTGAGCCACTAATAAAGTAGGTCACCAGTATTTTCTTCCTCGACGGTAAAATGATGGCGATTTATCATATCTTTTTTCTTTTATTACAACCGGAACTCAAAAGATCAGGAGCTTCTTTTTCAACTGAGATTTGAAGCTTCAGATTTCTTTCATGTCAAATCGAAAAATCCGCATCTCCATGCCCAACTCAGGTCTACAACCTGAGAGATTTGGTTTCTTCTTCCCCTATTAAGATCTGAATTCAAAAGTATCCTCACAATAATAATCACACGAAGGGTTCCCAGCCCCACCCTGCATCAATGAGACAAAACGAAAATAATAACAATATTGTGTGAAAACATTGATATAAACAACTGAAAAAATTGAGATGTATGATCAAATCGCGGTCAAAGAATCCATGCAAACGGCACACTATCGTTATTGAGGTATTAGAAAAAAGGGAAGAAATTTTGTGAGGGACTGTTTAAAAATTTATCACATGGACGACAGAAATTTAAATAAAGCTACAAAAAAATAAAGACTCAAGCACCCAAATGATGCAAATTTTCAGTGACGTCACAGCTACCTTTTGGCAGGATGCATAGGGCTTGTGGAGCTTTGGAGGTGAGAGCCCAAAAAAATAGATGAGAAAGTAATTTCATCTACACTACACTGAAAAAAAAAAAATTCCCCCCACGGAACCTACGCAATTTTGTGGCAAATTGAGACAATTTGTGGGAATTAAGCGCTTGTTTTTGAACGCAAAATGACGCTCTGTCTGTAAGTATGCAGTGCGGTAGCGTTGAACCCCAACTACAAATGTGCATGCAGCAGAGGTCATGTGATACCGTTCACCAATCAGAAATGACTTGCCGTGCATATCTTCCCTTTTGCTTCAAATGGATCTCAAGCAAATGCTTAGGGCTTTTCCAGTATTTCAAATTGCATACTTATTCTCCTACGTGCTATCAAGGTGGTAGTGTTTTTAACATTGCTCTTATGGCAAACCGCTCCGGAATGAAAATGAGTATGCAATATCCAGCAACACCCATAATACTAATGTTGAAAACACTACCAACTTGATAACACGCAGGAGAATAAAGTATGCAATTCGAAATACTGGAAAAGCACTATGGATGCGCGTCTGGAGGCACGCAAGTAGTGATAATATTTCAATTTCCCCGCACACATGCGTTTCTATGTAGTTTCAATTATTGTTGGCATTAACACATGTCGCACTGATGCACCGTTTTCTAATGCACGCACGCATGTCTCAGCTTATGTATTCAGACGCTCAAGATCAATACTCTGTATGCGCCAATGGGTAAAGTCTGTCCAAAATAAAAATGCCAGAAGCAACCCGCAATAAACGGCCTATTTTTAGAGTATGCGGGTGCTGAGGAGGATGGCGGAAAGGCGACTCCAACACAACAAACTTTGAAAGAACGCAGTAATAATGGAGTAGTTATACTTATAGTGTGAATGTTGCATGGTGTAATGAGAATTATGGCATTCTTATTTTGACAGACTTGAGATAGAAATTTCTGTATCTACCCTAGGTGAGATATGGATGTACGCGGGTAACAGAACTAGATACTGCGCCTTTTCATTGTATAAAGACAAACGTTATGAGCAACATGGTCAAAAAAGCTACTTCTCAACCCAGTGCAAATATTGACCCTTGTCTCTGGCTTGTGTCGCTATAAGTCTCTTGTTGGCTATAACTCTCTTGTTGCACACAATCTCTTTTACACCCACACAATAACATAATTTATGAGAACAAAGCGCTTGTTTTTGTACCCAAAACAACACTCTGTGAGTGTGCATTAATTGCTGTAGCATCGCCAAATCAGTATTGCATGATGCACAAACAGGTTTAGGTCAGATATAAACAGTATAGTGTTCTAGAAGAAAATTTTTCAGAGTATACACCGATGTCCCCCATACCTCCAATAGTTTTTAATTTACCATAGTTCTCCCAACCCCCTCCCACTCTGCCATAGTAAGAATTTTAGGTTCTGTAAAGTATTCGCCATATATAAGTACTTTGTTGGGACACCACTGGATATATACAAGTAACAAAACTACCAGTCATATAAAGAAAAACATTATGTGCTATACAATCAAAGAAGAATCCTTCAATGCAGTGCAAATATTGACCTTTGCCTCCAGCTCATGTTGCTAACTTTGTACTTGTTGAAAAATTGCTCATTTTTCTCCCTGGTTGTATAAGTAACTATGGAGTTGGTGTTTGAGCTCCTAACTGAAAATTTAGAATACCAGTAATTACATAAATTGATAGATGTACACATGTATTATAAAGTATACAAAATTAATAATTTAGTTAAAAATTTTAGATTATTTTCATGCTTTTTCAACTATGGAATAAAAAAGGAATAGAACAAAAGAAAGAGAGGGAAAAATCATCATAATTGCTCATTTTTATCTTGTTCTTATTTTGTCTAAATCACTCAAAAAACTTTACCACAGGGGGAGGGGGGTGTAATTTTCAGAATTTTAGTTGAGTTGGTGAAGTCAAGTTAATCAAGTTTGTTGAGTTAACAAAGATTGTTAAAATTGCCAAAACAACAAAAGCAATAAAAACACCAAGAACCCAATCTTTAATTTTGTACTTAAATGACCTACCAGTTTCTACTAAAGTTAGGTACTTGAATGGTCTGAAAATTGCAACAGTATCTAATGATAGGTTTGGTTTCTTTGAACATAATTGTAATTATTCCTTTGTTTTTTGTTGACTCTGATTCAACGTTGATCTAGAGTTGATGATGTTGATCTACTGTTACCCTTGGTGACTTTGCTACTTGTAGACAGCCGGCGTAGTCTAACTATACAACAAGGACCTTTGGAAATCTTAATTATACTTATTCTTGACCAAGAATTGACGTGCATTGATCTGTATAGCAAGCATTTGATTCATTTTCAACTTTGATTCTGAAACCAGTCAACTTGTGCCCTTAGAACTTATGAGCTAGGTAGCAGATTGGCGTCAGACGGTGGTCGCTCATGAGGCCTGTACCAATCATTGCGTAATTTAGATATTGATGGTAAAAAAAAGTGGTCAATTTGTGGTTGACATTGGACGGAAATAATTTTCAAGTCAATTTTTGCTCAAAATAGCTAATTGACTTGGAGTTAGCGGTGAGTTTTCAAGTTTATATCCTGCCTTTATTAATTGGTTCCTTAAAAGGGGCTGTTAATTTCTTCTACTTTGCAGAGACGGATTTATCAGCTGAGCCACTGTAGGTGAACAGGAAACTGCCGCCTTTGGTAAAAAATTTTTCGCTCGCAATATCTCCCTACCCCGCCAACAGCGGAAAAAAGGGAAAAATTTGCCGCTCTAGGCAGCTGCCTACCTTGCCTACTCCTAAATCCTGGCCTGCTACTTACATAAACATATTGAATCTTTGCGTTTCATTCTTATTGAAGAAGATATGTACCTATAAGTTTACTGTGCTAGGGCTGCAGTACCCATAAGAAGACATAACTTCAATTTTCACGATGACTAATACCAGGCGCGGATCCAGAACTTCATTATTGGAAGGGGGGAGGGGACTCACGCCGATGATTCTGCGCGAAAAATTTTTTGCCCCTCCTCCCCGCGATTTAGTTTTTCATTCTCAAGGTGAAGGTTTTTTTGTATAATTTAGGGATTTTTTTTTGGTGGGTGGAGGGGGGGTTCACTGTGGATCCGCGCCACTAATACTGGTTTGTAAATATTTCAATTCTTTCTACACGCCATCTACGGAAACTTTTAATAAATTCACGAGACGCTTTCGACTATTCGCCCGTATTTCTGTTAGTAAGATAATTACACATAAAAAAGTCTGCACTGAGCCAAGAATCGCATCTTGTTTACTGCTGAAAATGAATTTCTATATCATCAAAATTTCATTAACTTTCGTCAATAGTCTAATATTTATCACGAGATGAAAGTCATATTTTAGTTTGTGATAAGATCTTACTGATGTGAATCCCAATATAAGAGTTAGAATGAGTGGGTACCCATGCAATTCATTATAAATTTTAAAAATTCAAATTTTTCTGGAGAAGAAAAAGAGTTAGAGATAGTTCGCTATCCGTAAAAGATACTCGTAAATGAATAGATTACGTACCGTATTCAAAATTTACGACAGAAGAATACCTACTAATACCTAGAGATCAAATGTTTTTGAAGTGTCAAGTTTTCAACCTTGGTATTTTGAAATTTCCTTTTTTTCTCAAAAATTTTTCTTCAGTAAGTGTAGGTACCTCTTGCAGCAATTATATTGTAATGTAAAGTCTCCTCCTCGTCCCTAACGTATGTCGTCAAGCTCAACAGTAGTAACTATACGCAGAAACCTTCCCGGGAGTTACTGAGTTCCACAAATCTTAGAATCCAAACCATTGCGAACTTTTTACATATAGCATTCATTTGGAGAAGGCTAAACCGGATCTTGCACGGCGAGAGGGGATTTCAAGAGAGGCCAGTTACAGACAAACTTTAAGTTATTTCTAAATCTCAAATAGGAGGTTTTGTTGAAGAATTTGAACGAAACCTAGAAAATCTTCAAAATATCTTCTGGCTCAATAGGTAAGGCAATATACGTTACTGCAACATAAAATTTGCAAAGTTTCAGAAATATTTAAACTTGATCTCAAAATTGAAATAGATGCTCTAAAAAATCTTAATCTTACCATCGCATAGGTAGGTAACCGTTATTGAGTCGAAAAAAGAGTGAATATGATATGTTTACGTCTATACGACAGTAATAACAAGTTGATTAGAACCAGAAATTACTGGTAAGTTCAAGTCTTGTAACTTGTGCAGTACCTACATACCGAGGAAATGGTTCGAGAATACTACATACAAATGGGTCGATGTATTGATTGAATTATGATAATTATAATTGAGAACAAGTGAGGAAGTTTTACGCATAATTATATCTGTCTATAATAATTCAACATAACGTGATATGAGTGAAACGTTGTTGTACATAAAATTGTGTAGGTACAGAAGTTGGAAAATTCGATTTATGCCTATAGCCCTGTAATTAGAAGATGATGAATAGAATTACAGGAATTGAAAGGCTCATGAGATGTGGATAATTATTTGTTTGTCAATGTCTTCAGACCACCATCTTATTTCATTTTTCATTTTTTTTTTCTGTTTGCAATACCACTGAGAAGTTCAAAAATCTGAGGAAGTTGCCTTACAACTTTATTCTTGAATAGTGATAATAATGAGAATAGAAAAACAAAACAAAAAATACATAATAATTATACAAAAAATACAAAATTTATAAAAAATGCAGCATTTACAAACTTTACAGAATTTACAGAAAATACAAAAAACAAAGATTTTACAGAATATTATAGAGAAAATACAGATAAGAGGCTACAATGATGTTAGGATGCTTCACCATCGCTTCATTATTTGCGTTTCTGTTCTGAATTTATCTCTCTTAACCATGATTATTTGAATTTTAGAAAATTTTTAAAGATTCATTGACTCAATTTTTATTTTTGTCTGTAGGAATGACAAAACCACTTTGTTGATATGGTGATTCAGTAATTTCATAAAAACTACATTTTCAATATTTGATTGAATTTGCTGGGAGCCCACTTTCAAATTTTCAAATCATTTGCCGCAAACATTAAGTATTCTACAGTTCTGAATCTCAGGTTGATGACTTGCAGACCATCAAATTTAATATGCATGATCTTGATTTCGTCCACGTGATTCTTCCCACATCGCTAAGTCATTTCGCGTTACAAAGCTTAAATTTATGATATTAAACATTCGTTATGACAGTGAATTATTCACGTCTCGTCAGGTTATCATTTTCCGTGTTTTCAAATTGACAGATTTCATAGCTTCTTCGATATAAAAAGTAAACCTAGACACTTAAATTTGTATATCAACGTATCACTTTTCTCCTTCAAGAAAATTTTCCGAACGAAATGCTTCTAAAACTCGGATCAATCTCAATCCTTAAAATTTTTCAAGAGCACGTGTAAAATTTTGCAGACAACTCTATAGCGACTACTAAAATGATGGGAAAACAAGTTCGAGACGACTTACGATTCGTTTCAAGGTTTTATGTACTCAGGTTCCGTATCGGGAAATTGCATGTCTCAGATTTACGCTTCTCATATTTATATTTTTCAAAATAATTATGAGACAAGACGGCATTTTCTTTCATCTGAAATAGGATATACACGTATTATATTACTTATCTTCAGAATATCAATACCGGTATCTCAAGTAGAAACATGACTTACAACAATTTCGTTGAAGGGTCAAAAAAAAATTGTGGAGGTATGAGTTAGTTTGTCTTGCACTTTTATGTGTTTTATATTTTTGCTCTTGGCGTTATAGGCAACAGGAATTGTGAAAAGATTTTCTAACTTTCTACTCACATAATACGATGGAATCTGGTTTCAGGAGGGGAGAGGGATTGGAGGAATTGCGATCATAGCGCACTGTACATCAGAAAAGTGACTGAAGAAATGTCGGCTAAATAATCAATCGATCAAGCTCAACTACCGGGATTGGAATTCGAAAATCCTCCAATGTATTGAGTTTTCTGAACTCTTAGACTTGATTTTGCTGCAGAAGACTACCGAACTCCTGAGCTTTCGACACTTTTCGCGCCGAGACCTATTGTCGATAAGGAAATGATCTTATTTTTCAATTCAGAGTCTTCTTCACTGCTTCATACTGTTTATCTTTCCCCCATTTGTGCGTGTAGAGCCTTGAGTGTTTCCTTTGTCTGAAATAAGAGCTTCTGAGCATTTTTATTAATTTTTGACTAAAATGAAAACGTCTTCACGAGTGGCGAGTTTTTCTCGTTTGATCTTGATTTTTATTAACCAGTTTTCAAATATTAAACTTTCACTAGATTTGTATTGAATTCGTTGTACTATAATAAATATGTATACTAAGCTATTTTTTTTTTTATAAAATATATTTTGTGCATTATAAAGTGCATTATTCTCCGCCCGGTTCTGCATCATATTAATTATTCTGTATGCTTTAATTCGTCAGACTATGATTAGTCATTCAATTTTTGGCTGAGGTATGATCGAGATTAAGAATAAATCTATCTGATTTTCCGATCCCGGGTGACGAAAAAACTTTGTGAACCTGGTTAAATACACTCACGAGGAAATTCATCGTTATTTTTTCTAGCGTCGGGTTAAACCGTATTTGAATTGATAATCCCGGTTTGAATTAATTTTTTAGGTTACGAATCTCTTAAGTTATTCAGGGTATATTCGGAAGTGTTACGAGACTCCAATCCGATCATATTATTATGTTTTCTACGTAAAGACATTTGAATTTTTCTCATCCTTTTTTCAAATAATATTTCTTTTCTGGTTTACCCGTGACTATGGTAGTGTATAAATTAATCCGAACGTTAGGTGCTTTCGTACCATAGAAACATATAATTTGATGCTCTCTCTACGTCGTTTTTTTTTTTTTTTTTTTTTTAAATTAATGAATACGAGCGTGAACATTTGTTTTTTAAAAGTACGTCATTTCCTTTTAATAAGTTTGCACATTATGGTACGTCTGTTTCCAAGAGAAATAAACTTTGACAAATTGAAGCGCATAATAACGACTTAACGATTTGACATCAACGGTCAATTCCATATTTGTTCCAAAATAATAACAATTGGCCAACGTTACGCTAATAAATCAATAAGAAGAAAAAATATTTTGCTCAAATTACAATCAAAACTTTCAATATTTGTTTACTGCGCAGCGATTTATGGCAAAAACGCACTGCATTTCGTATACATGATTTACTATCATAATTAACCATCTCATGGTCGTAATCAGTGAAGGTATTCGCATTTCTCTCTCTACGTGTTGTAAAAATGGTATACGTGCGAATCAAGAGTTAATCGGATAACGTACATTGCAAATTTCATATTAAATGTGACCTGAATCCCCGACTACACCGCTTTCCCCAAAAGTGTGGTTCGATAGTAGTGCCGATGCGGCAGCACCAAAGACGATGTAATCAAATAGTACAATTACATAGCAACTACTGGTTGCTTCTTTCATTTTAGATTAAGCACGCTCCAGCCAATCAGGTTTATTATGCTCCCACCCATTGTACCCTTTATGGTCATGTGAATACTAGCACAAAACTTGAGGCCTGACTCGAGTCACGTAGACACCGTCTGTTGAACTTGAATTACGAACATTGACACTTACGAATGCGCCTGTACTTCTTTATTTTTCTTTTCATACCTAGGTTGTGTAAATTAATTATTTCGATACCTCGAGCTAGCCACGAGGGTATCATCGAGACTGCGAGATCCTGTGGCGTTAAACGATCTATTCTTACAATTGGCAGGTACTTGGACTTCACATTTAGATTGATCTTATCTTTAATGAGCACTCCCTTATAAGAAAAATCTGGAAGTTCATAAAAATTGTTTACAACGAATAACTAGGTACTTATTTTTGGCGCGTTTTAATGGGTATTTAGAACTGATTACATTCCTTACTTCTTTAATTACGATGATGACATAATTTTCGTCTCCTTCGTACATGTGTGACCTCTCGTACATGCAGTTTCTTTCAAAAATGTGGTAATGGCGTTCCGCAGTTTGTCACATAATTTTATGCGAATGGCACTGCAAAATATTGAAGAATCCTGCGCGATTCTTTCTAGATAATTGAAAAAATTATACTTATTACCTTGATGAAATCGTGACTCGTCAAGACTTCTGCCGGAATTGATAAAATAGAATATCACCCTGCATAATTTGTCCGAATCATTTTTCTGTATTTTGAAGCAGCGAAAAGCTTTTAGGTTGAGCTCAATAGCTCGCAGATAGCAAATTTAATAGCTTGTGTGCAGGTATCTTTTGATAGGCTATTTCATTTACTTACAAGCGGTATCATAATCGAAAAATCTACTTTTTATTGGTTGCGTGGAAACGTGTGATCGGATACGGGCATTGATGTAGTTGAAAATATTAACGTTTCGATATGCTGGTTGCATTCGGAAACTATTGAAGGCATACGGAGTTAAACGTTACACGTCGAATTAAATGGGGAAATGTACTACAGGTAGATGATGTACGCAGTTAGTTTGAGGATCAAAATTATATCGCCGATAGTCTGGAGAATTGTATGAAATATTACTACGATTGTTACAGAAGATAAGGAAGTTTGTCTTTTGTATCTTGCCATGACTTCCACTTTGTACTTTAAAATTTTCTCTTTCATGTTTTTTTTTTTTTCTCAAAATATTTGCTGTGCAGTTTTTTTTTTACCTTTACTTAGTAAGTGAATCAGAAGCAGAAAAACTCGGAAGATGGCCTTATACGCGGAGCCCATTTCATCGCTCGAATTTGAAGGTCAAAGTCCACCCTTGTCTTCCTCCTGATATGCATAGTTTGATTATTAGAAGTTCTCAAATTCTTCAAAGTAGGAAAGAGATATCGCCTCTAACTGTACAAAATCATCTGAGTCTATTTTTAAAAACTATCCTGAGCACATTCGACCCGCAAGCGTATTCCTGAAAATAAAAGAACAAGAAATTTCAAATCATGTGTTGTAATAAATTACAGGATGATTTCCTGACAGTATGGGTAGCTATTAACAGAAAAACTACAGATACTAGGTAGCCTATAGATTGATGAAATACCTTCGTTCTACTTACTTCTTCGAATTACTGTAATAACTCTAAAGCATTTACCTAATAATAATTTTTGTACGATTAGAAATTAAATAGAGCTGGTAACCCGTTTGCGTAGTCGCATAGCTCCTGAATAGAAAACAAAAAAAAGAAAGAAATATAATGTTTTCATAACTTTACAAAAACTGCGTTCATACAATCATTTTTCCTTTGAATTCTCCCACATTAATTTGTAAATTATAAGATCACGAAATTCATTTCTGCATCTTGTAAACCGAATTGATTCCATGTCGTTCACATAAACGTCAATACAGATACGAGTAATTTTCTCAATAAGATACCCACAATATGATAAATATTTACAAATAATTTTGTTCTTTTCTTTTCTTTCAACTTCACTCAATTAGAATTATTGATAAGTTTTTCATTCACAAAATAAACGTTCATCTGTGATAAAACAATAAAAAAAAAAGTAGGAAAGAAAAGGTTGCAAACTTTTTAATAGTAGCCTAATTATTATGAACAAAATTATCGGTAATAACACGCGTTCTTATATAGGTAGAACAGAAATCGATGTTCAAGATCTTAATTTTGTTCATATTCAAGTCTTTCGTTGGGCTTGTCTGGGAGTCTCACAACGAAATGATGGCTATAGAATACTTTTCGCATATATAGGTAGTCTTTAGCTTATCGTAGAAGTTATGACTATGAGTACTTTGATTTAAATGATTTAAATGGCACAGCTACCGGTAAACAACATTCTATAGTAAGGACCTTTTTTGCTAGCTTTAATTTCAGCTATAGTGTGAAAATTTATTTACGTCATTTTGAATGCGGAACTCTCAATACGAGATTTAGTATAAATTTTCAATATCTGTGCCTTTTTATTCATCACAACGAACGGTGTCCGAGAAAGAGAGAACTAATTCGTATAAAATTTGATAGTTGTTACTCAATCTACATTAATATCTCAATTGATTGTCATTATTAATAGGAAATATTCGACGAAATTTTGAGAACGATTGATGAATTATCGTTTTGGATGATAGATTATTTGACCGATTTTTCTTTGTTTTTCTACGTACTTTTAGATGGTGAAACTTTGAATCTCTATAAAGCAATTTGCGTGAGAAAAAATTGAGAAAAAAATTATTTATCTTCCACGAAAAAATGTGAGCTCCGGCTAGGTTCGAACTAGCGACCTCCTGCGTGTACATATTTGGTTGCAGGCGTGCTACCACTACACCACGGAGCTATAATACGCAATTGGTACAATAACAATAATAAGAACTTTACTTCATTGGTGACGTCACGTATTAAGTAGATCTGAACCAAGGTAGGTACCTATTCAAAGAATAAAAACAAGCATTCCTCTTCGTTCATTCGTTTTATCCAATCAAGTAATTAGGTACCTTCGTTTTCATTCTCAATGTATGGTGATGTCACTGTCATTCTGTCCAAACAACGGTGTGTGGTTCCCTTTTCCAAGCTCGTCATTATTTTTATGAGAGGGCCTACATGCGGGGCTAGGTCAATTCAAAATTTGAACGATACGATTTTTCTAGTGAAATTCTTCCGTTACTCCGTTATCTCTGAAACGTATTTGACTTGCGGGTCAAGTAACGTTTCTACTCGTTGTGTCTCCAGGGTCCGAGTTCGACGCGAGCAGGCTCATTTTTATCCGCTATAGCACAATAAAAAACTAGCTACTCATTATTAATTATTGTTACCACAAAATTATACTTTTTGAAACAATGTAAAGCCATACAATCATATTTAAATTAATACGTCTTTGTTCTATCATTTGTAGATCTCGAAACTCAAGGACGTATTTAGGTCGTGTCTAGATTGTTTCAGAAATTTTTCAAAATTATTGTGGACTAAATTGTTGCATGACCAAGTTTTCAACATTAAATTTTGAAAACTATAATTCATAAAATCTGAACAATGATTAACAGATAGAATAATTCAACGTTGAATCTTTCAGCTAAAAAGTTAATTTCGAAACGATGAAAGAAGTGCGGATATTTTAAAATCATTTAATATTGAAATGTTCCGTAACGTTCGGAAATGAATTCGAACGATAAACTTTTCAACGCTGTTAATATTTTAGTAACCTATGCTCCCTGTTTTGATGTCGATGGCGTGTGCAATTTTTCATTTTTCAAGATATTCACTCAGTCACAAATTCTTGAAGGATTGGCTGACTTTACGCTTAAATCAGACAGCTTCGGGAGTCAAAATAGATGGTTGTTTTTACTCTCTTAAAGAATAGACGTTGATAATACACATGGGACATAGTCTCGGCATTATTCGGTAGTTATTAAACATAAGAAAAAAAGAAACAAAACGAATAAAATAAAAATAAAAAATGAAAAATTTTCTCTCCCACTTTCTCGCAATATTCAAATGTATATCCTGCTGCGTATGTCGCCTAGATATTATCGTGTTCATCTTCAAGCTTGAAATAGCCTAGCCTAAGTATTATGGAAAGCAATGAAAAACTATGGCATTTTAATAAAAAAAAAAAATGAGCAGCACAGAGGATTAAATATTTTGATTATTTCTTTTTATTTTTACAGAGATGAGTGATTCACAAACTAGCTATGTACCTTGTCGTGAAAAAAGCTTGGAAAGTCTACCCGCAACATACGGGTGAAAAAAAGGATTAAAACCAAATCGAAATTCTTCTTATAGTTCTTTACAAGTTGATTCATGATTCATGGTATTGGTATTGTTTAGTTTCGTTTCGAACAATACATGAAAATTACACGATCATGATACGTCGTAAATATGAGTGCAAACTTTGAAGCGTGGACATAGGCCCAAGATTCTCTGGACGGCGGATGAACAACTCGAAAGAACAAATTGTGCGCAGGTCCTTCCCTAGGAATAATTTTTGCAGCTTGAACTCTTGCAGCAGTCAGCCTGTTAGCAGTAGCAGCTGGCAAGTTCCTAAAAAATCGCGCTATCCATATTAATCATTGCAGACATGGAGCAACCTGTTACGCTTTCTTTCAAAGTGATAACGCATGAGTCTTATTCTTTGAATGCAAAATCGTTTTTACCTTCTTCAACAAACCTAAATATTTTCGATTAAATCGTGATGTAAATTTATTCGGTGAAGTTTTCGGAAATGTGTAAACTTAATAAATCGGTACGATTCGTTTGTAATTGATGGTCATTCATTTGTATTCGTGCGTCGTCAATGTTCGCTCATGTGGCAAATTAACAATCTGGAAATTTATTGTTACTCGAAATTATTCGTTTTATTTCAAAATAATTCGAAGTATTTCCAACAAATATCTAATCGCGGGTGAGAATAATGAACCGTATGAAATCTCCTCATTTCTGCGCAAATGGTTGTATTTCGGATTTTAATGGTGATTATTGCGAACATTATTTATCGTCGAGTTCAGAATCCAGTATTGATGTTACTGATCGGAAAATTCTAGTTGATGTCACTATTGAACACGAGAAAATCATTCCTCGTGCCACGAAATCTGCCCGCAGTCTGAGAGGGAGCTCGGATAACGCAGATTCCAAGAGGTAAGTTTTCATCTCGACGTAAAAATTCGTTTTTTCTCTCAATATTATCATTCTAGCCATAGATGTTTGTGGAATGAATATCATAAATTAATTTATTTATCGTAAAACACGTTGGATGTTAGAAAGAGCGAGTTCATCTTCTGCCGTTCTTATCCAGACGACCGACCTTATAATCCGTAACCCTACCTTTAATTCGAAAATGAGATACTTCCGATAGAATATTGATGAAAATTTTAGCTCGCAAGACATTTTATTGATTCAAATTAGAGAAAAGACTAAGAAGAGAGTTGTATTTCGATCAGACCTTGCACCTATTTTGTGACGATTGCCCGCCCGATAAATTTGTACCTATGAGTATATGAGATGTGACCTAATGAGACTATGAGTTCATGAAATAAAAGGCTATCAGTTCGTTACTTTTATACTTATCAGTAGTCTTTTTTCGTAATTTTTGATCGCTTATTCGTCTAATATAGTCAGTCACTGCAAGTAAGTAATGAATATCAACAGTGACCTACTTTTTAGGGAAACAGGTGGTATGAGGAACATGATATTAGGCTCTGTAATTATTAAAAGAAAAAGTAGAGTAGATTGAAAGCACTTGAAACACAAGTAGGCCTACTCTTCTTTTCATCGTATAGTTTCTCTAAAAACGAATCACATCATGAAAATCGATAATACTTTAATATAAATTAGGGTTTTGAGATGATGTTTGTATCTTTGCTAGTAAAAACGTCAAGTCTTCCTACCGTTCGAATATGTACATTCTCTCAGCGAGAAAATTCTCACCTCGATATCACGTACTCGCTCATCAGGAAGTTAATTTTTCCAAAAAATGATAGAAAAGATTATAATCCATAATTAAACTTCACCATTACATGATTTGATAAAAATGCCTCACTTCATTATCGATTGATCTGTAAATTAATACTTTGTTCCGAAACCGAATTACTAATTTCTATGAAATCGCCAGATGTTATACCCCGATTCATAAAGCGTAAAGTTGTCTGCATACAAATGAAAACAGGACTAGTGTTGCTAAATTATCGTGAGATCCACTGAACAATATTGATCACAAGCGATTTCATACTACGAGTTGACGAGTTGCTCGTTGGTGGGGAAATTCATGGTGGGAAAATGTTTGTTAGAAAGGAGAGTTAGAAGGAGGAAAAAAAAAAAAAAAGAAATTGAAGAAAAGGTGAAAGATAGCGTTCCTCGACTTTCTGTGAGGTAAGATCACACGAGGATATTAATTTTAGCTTGTACTTGTGCTTCTCATCGTTTATAAATTTGAAGTAGGTACCTATCTTCTGGGAGGATTTATTGTCTTCCAATCTCAAAAATGATGGTTTTCTTTAACGTTTATACCTAAGTTACGGAATGATTGATTGAAGTTCGTAATCTTTCAAATTTTGAGTAAGAAATTATATAGAATCGTTCTCAAGTTGTATTGAGATAGAAGAATGAACATCCTTCATTGAAATTCCATTAGCAGGTAACACAATGTTTTCGTTGTCTGTCGTATCAGGTGTATTTCAAGTCTTTTCTCGTTCGGATATTATTTTACCTGAAGGGAGACTTACACAACATCAAAAATAGACTATGTTTAACGTTATACGTTCGTGGATGATAGAGTATATGACAATTTGTTATGTACTTCTAGGTACTCCTAACACATAGGCAATGTTGACTTTTTGTTCGAGGTGTGTATAGTATGTACACACATTCTTCATTTTTCCTAGGAAAGAAGGAAATTATTTATCGTATATCAATAAAGTAGAAGAAAGCTTTGATTGGTTGCTGTCATATTGAGGTTAAAAATTGGAGCGCATATTAGTCAATACTCCCAAAACCGCAATTTCATTTCTCACTCTTACTGTTTTATTCATCTAGCTCTGTCCAAACCAGAGTAAAGTTAAAGGTATAATTTTTTCGTGCCAAGATGTTAGATTCTTCCTCAATCGTGCTTACAAAATCGTTTGTTCACGACTTTTCCGTAGTTCGCGAATACAATGCTGCAGACACGACAATGTAATTTATGAGAAAACAACTCGGCAATTCGAGCGAAAATGTTAAAGACCTTTAACTAGTTACCTTCAGAATATCTATAACCGATTCGTGTATTATTCTTGCCCATTTGACGATAAGTATTGATCATAAAAGCCACTGATCACGTGCCCAACACTCCTTATAATCCTCTTTTCTTTTGCGTCGAAGTTGATCGTTCGTCTTCGTCTCTATTTTTCGAGGGTCCCTTCCAGATTTGTAGCTTTCAAAGACAGTCTGAAATTTTTCCAAGTCCCTAAAGTAGGTCAGTGCTTCTGCGTCGCTCCTTTGGAAACACTTTTTCTTGAAAGGACAACGAACATTTTCACTGTATAACTCCCCATTAAATAGGTATTAAACTGTACTAGACTTCCAAAGTTTATTAGACGTAAATATTATTTCCATTTAATCTATAATACTCTTATGACAAATCATTAAAAGTTCCACTAGCAAGCAATGTAAGAAATATTCCAACGTTTTTTTGCTCTGAAAAGTTGTCGACACCGTTAATTATTGTATTTTTTCTTTCTTTGACGCGATTCAATAGGGAAAACCCATATTCTCATGTTCGTAATAGGAAACTAAAGTGGTTTTGTAAATTTTTCGTAACTTTGACGTCGACTAAATCTTTTAATTGGTAGAAGGTAACTGTTTCGAATTCTTATTTTGTTGTAGTTCTACGAAGAAATAATAATCAAAAAATACAATTTCGTATGAATATTGCTTGTGAATATTGACGGAGACCACCTTGTACGACTTAGCTTATTCTCGCTAATTGTATTTGGACCGTAGAACGGTAGTCTGTGGAATCTTATTTTATAGAGAGTTATTTTCGCTTCAACATCATTATATCGTTACTTCTCAGGATCAATGTTGCCACATTCGAAATCGGCTTCCCTAGGTTGTGCCTGTTAACTTCCGAGCGACCCCGGAGCCGTGCAGAACAACTCAGCGGTGTATTTACGGGGGCTTCGAGATCAAACCTCCCTTGTCCTCAGAAATGAAGCATTTCCTTTGAAATATCTTGAAATCTTATTCTAAACCATCTTTAGAAAATTTTTTCTGTCCGACTCCTCCTCCCTCCTCCCCTGGGGAGTATTTTCTTGTTCGGACCATGCCCTCTGAAAATTTTCTGATGGACTACTGAAAAAACTTCGGAGTTATGAAAAGTTGATTTGAAGCGAAGCTTCTAAAACCTTCTGACCTGTTTCATATGCTTATGCTCTGACTCCTTCCCTGATTTTAAAATTTATGTGCGTCCACCCGCTGCCAAATGACCTTATTTAGGGTGCGCCGAAAAGATGTTAACAGTCAACCGAGGAACTCCACAAAATTGTCGCGGAGTCCTCCTGGAGTTTTTCGTTCAACTGTTACCATCTTTTTGGCGCACCCTGTATACTAAACCTATACTAAGCTGAAGCCTTTATTATACTAGGTGTTATACTCATACTAGCTTTATACTAGGATCATACTAGTCGGGAAATTTTCTTAACAGGGCCTAAGGGCGAACGAATGGAGCGAGTGAACCCCCAAAAGCCACTAGCGGCTCCCAAAAGCTATTAGCTTAGAATTTTTCATCCTAGCTTTATACTAGGATTATACTAGTCTTGAAATATTCTAAACTGGACGTCCGTGAGTGAGCTCCTCAAAAGCCACCAGTGGACCCCAAAAGCTATTAGCCTAAAGTGAGATATTCCAAAGTGGACTTGTACTAGATCCGCGAGTGAGCTCCCCAAAAGCCACTAGCTACTGAGAAAGACATGAAACACGATCTTTATTCATTTGGTTGTGCCAGCAAATTTTTCTATTTGTCAGTTTTGTGACGTACGTTTTCGTATTGACACTCGAATGATGACGGTATCTACTAGTGACTAGTATCTACCTCAGTATTTCTCTCTTCCTTTCGTTCGATATTTGATTGGTGATAGAACGTTGACCGTTTCAAAACCGCTCGTAGTTCAAAATTTTACATGCCCGTAATTTTTCCATACTTCAACTCTCCGTTTGGGTCCATATTCGTAATTTATTATTCAAATGAAAGAGGAAAATTTTTTCGAAGTACCAAAATGATAAGAATTTGACCAGCGATGGTGCAATATTATCTGGAGAAGAGACCCTGCAGTCATGAGTAAGAGGGAAGTGGAAGTCTAACGGGGATCGTACAAATGCTTAAGAGACGACTTTTAGGAAGAATTTGTCATTAGTTGAAGAGGAATGACCCGGCCCTCAATTTTCTGTTTCATTCACGAGCGACACTCTCGTTCATTGAAATCAAACGAGCTCGCGTGGAACCGTTCACAAGTGGTGCAGCTCCCATATCACCATGCCTACTTCGAAATTTTACACTTATTTCTGATTGTGTCAAGATTATGCTGCAATAATGCTCAAGTACCTACGCTAGACGCGATTTTTTCAGTGCTACACAGGGTAAAATTTTGCTAATCCAGCATTGATTGAACTAAAATGACATCCACGAGGTCCTTCGGCTCTGCATGCAAAATTTTATTTCTTTCGCTCGTCTGCAAGATCCTTTCCGGCCGTGAAAGGTAGGTTACATCCCCGTTTGCGAACATTTTTCCTCATCGTGACATCACCAAGTAATTTGATAAGATTCCGAGAGGGAGGTAAAAAGAAGGACTTGAAGAGATTTGGAGTGAGAAGCTCTCGCATCCGCGGAGAACTCCTATATCTTCAACAGTACGACGTTGCTGTGCTATGAGTATGGCCAGAGATCGATATTTTCTTCATCTCCTCTGGGGCCTACCAATTTCCAAAATCTGAGTGCAAGTAAATTTTGATCTCAGCTCTTCAATTTACCCTAAAAATTATCTGAAAAGTTGCAAGTTTCTTTTGAATTAAAGAACAAAATATTGGATTGATAAGATTGCAAGTACTTCTCAGAAGAAATATCAGGAATCCTAGAAAAATCCTAGATGGGTCTCTAGAAAGTTGCAGATTTTCATTTCCCAATTTTGGCAATCATCCTTTGGATAGAGTGGGCGGAAAGCATTTGCTCAGTTTCAGGCTTCGTGCAGCAATTCCATCGAATTTCTTCGTACGCGTTTTTCCTCCTGCGAGTATCACGCATGAAGTCCAGTCAAATTATTGAGACATGAAAAAGGCAAACCTGGTAAATAGTATATTACTTTCCAATCCGGTCATGTATACTGTTTTGAAGGAAGGTGAGAGGAAAACACATTTGAAGGGCACGGGGAAAAAAGGAGGAATGTCACATAGAAATTTTCGCACAAAAACACGTGAACCAACAAATATGTGTGATTTCTTGATTGAATTTGCTCCAAAGTTGTTCTTACTCTACAAAATTGGAACGAGGAATTTAAACTCTGTATTTTGCAGTCACCAAAATGGAGCGAGTAAACTGCACACACTTTATAGACAAATTTCCTGGTGACGTCAAACTTGTAAATCAGTGTTGCCTACGTGGCTTACGTACCTTTTGACTACCACGAGAGAAGCATAGAGAGCAAAGATCACTGTGTTTTTAATTGTGAATAAACAATTTCCTCGTATCCAAAAGTTGATGAAGAAGTACTAGGAACCCTGTGAATTATTAATTTCGATTATAATCAAAATTCGTAGCAGGGTTCTTTTTTATTTACCATATGATATTTACTCTCGTTGTTATTCTTATGGGAGTCAACAGATTTAAGAGAATGATAAACACCAGAAATAGGGTGGATACTCTGACCAATCGTATCAACTGTATGACGTCAGAGGAAATTTGTCTATCCCTCATATATCAAAATAAAACAAGTAATATCATTACCGCAATGAATGTTGCTGCGATTCAAAGTAGCGCAATTGAAAATGTCACTAAATTCTGTTCCTAGTAGCTGTGGAGACAAAATGCTGTTTGTGGCCAATAACCATACTCACTACAAGTTTTGTACATCATTACATTTTGTTATTTGACGGTACCCTGTCAGAGGGTGCACAGCGACCGCCTTCATTGCTTCTGATGAACCCTTCAGGAACGAGGTGTACCCAAACATAATACCAATATGACAGCGGTGGGTTTACCGGGTGTGCAGAGCTTGTAGTTGCACAGGGCGGCAGATTCTTGGGGCGACAAATTTTTCATTTGTTCTTGGTCGACATCATAACCACTGACTATGATTATTTATTTTTTTAAGATAGCGTACCAAGTATGCATGCATGATTTTTTTGCTATTTATGTGTTCTTTCATTATCATTATTGAGAATGAAAAGGAAGGGTGTGACAAAGAAAATCGACTCGCCAAAAGAAAAAATTACTTGGTAGGAGTCCTAAAAATACAAAAATTCAATTGTCAAGGAAAAAAAAAGTTCATCACTGTGAGAAATTCATATTTTACAATGTGTTCCCCCCCCCCCTCCCAATGTTGAGCAGCTCCGGTCATGTTACCGGTTTGACCAGTTATTGCTCGCTGTAAAACCTGGATAACCGGTAAATTTCCTGGACTGAATAACCAAGTACAGTATTTAACCGAGTATTCAGATGAAATACTGGTTAACCAGTGCCCTAACAATGTCTGAGACCTGGTCCGTGATGAACTGATCAGCAAAATAGGTACTTTCCTATATCTAAGAACCTATTTTGCTGATTTGATAGAGAGCGGCGGTCAGTGACTCGGAGCCAGGGTTGCGGAAAAAACAGTTTTTTTAAAAAGAAACAAAAAACACCTTTTTTTTTGGTTTAAAACAGATTTTACGTTTAAAACATGTTTTGAAATATGGTTTTTATTCTCCAGTTTAAAACACATTTTAAACGTTTTCAACATCGTTTAAAACGTGGTTTAAAACAGCCTTAAATTTTTTTTCCAATTTGATCAACCCTGGAAGAATTGTGAATGCATATTTACTATTGTTTAAAACAATATTTTGTTTTTTTCGTGTGTTTTAAACGTGTTTAAAACATGTTTCAAACACCGCCTGTTTAAAACATCGCAACCCTGAAAATTTAGTAACCATATTTTTAGAGATAGGGAAAAAAAACAAAGTTTTTAATGTTTTAAATGGGATTTAAAAAAAAACAGTTTTTAAACAAAAAAAAACAGCGTTTTAAACATATTCCCGTTTAAAACAATGTTTTGATTTTTTCATGTGTTTTAAACGTGTTTAAAACATGTTTTAAACACCGCCTGTTTAAAACATCGCAACCCTGCTCGGAGCGTCGAAACTGCAAGGCTGCTAGTCTGCAACTTGCGCGTTTCGACTTTTGGCGTTTGTTTTTAATGTTCTTTTGTTTTAATCTATTTTTGTCTTGTAGCGGGGAACCCGCTATCCATTTTGTTAAGGGGATTACATTCTCAGAAAACGTCCGCATCTGTGTCCGCATTCGCGAGTTTCTGTGAACTGCGTGACGTGACGTATGGCGCTTTATGACGTCATCAATGACTTGGACCTTGACCTACTTAAGGGACTTCAAAAAATTTCAATTTCCAGCCTTCATTATATCCAGCCCAGCATGCAGTATACTGAGAAAAGCCCAGCATACTCTTTTTCTGAGGGGGCATTTTCGCGCCAACGTAATTGCGAGCGCGGGAGGTTGCGGGTTCCCCGCTGCCTTTGCAAATCTGCAATGGCCCCTAATTTTCTTTTTTGTAATCTTGTTGCTTGAAGTGAGGAAGTTGAGAGCACGACCACAAGTCCACAAGACACAAGTTTATTACGCTTCAAATCCGATTCATTACGCTCCAGAACCGCTATGAAGCCACGTTTTTTAGCGCTCCTGATGGCAAAAACGTAAAATTTTTAAGCTCCCACTAAAATCCGGTTTACCCGATTCTTTCAGAGCTGAAAAACCGGTTTACCGGTTTCATAAATCATCCCAATTATTTGAAAATACCGTTTTTTTTGGCAACCCCCCCCCCCCCCACCCCTATACCTCAAACGGCAAATCGCGAGCAAAGCGAGCAAAAATTTCTTTGTTTGAGGGGCGGCAAATAGAATTTTGTATAGAGCGACAGCAGACCTAAATCCGGCTCTGCAATATGAAGAAGTCGGATTGCAGGGTACTGTATGTTTCCGCTGTGAAATTCATTGTTTTCATATTTTGACATGTTTCATGTCTTTGCTCTGACCCTACCCTCATTTGAAAATTTGCGTGCGCGTAACGTGTAATGTGTAACGCGTAATGCGTGCGTGCAGATGACCTTGGGACTTATGATTTTTTCTATCAGTTACTCTCTGAGCCCTACCTTTATTTGAAATTTGCGTGCGCGTAACGTGTAATGCGTGCGTGCAGATGACCAAAAAATCTGCGAGTACCATCCCTTTTGATACTATGTGTAGTATAATGGACTTGGAAAAATTTTGGATGAGGTTAGGTTGGGTTAGGTTTTTAGGAAAATACTCTAAAGTAGACTTATATTAGACCAAGAAGCGGGACGAACGAGCGGAGCGAGTGAGTCCCAGAACGCAGTCAACCTAAAATACTCTAAAGTAGACTTATACTGGACCAATAAGAAGCGGGACGAACGACCGGAGCGAGTGAGGCCCTCTAATATCATCAGCCCGAAATATACTAAAGTAGACTTATAGTAGACCCAGATGGGGGCGAACAATTGGAGCATGCTTCCTTATAGAAGACATGAAACATGATCTTTATTAATTTGGCTACGCCAGAAAATATTTTTGTTGTTGTTTGGTATGAGGAAGCCGTGTGCAAAATGTAGTGTGTGCATTTTAATCACCGAGTGTGTGCAATTGACTTCCTCCTAAAGTCTTCCTAGTACTTTTCTCATTCCTATAGCTCGGAGGTCAAAATTTTTCCGAGTCCCTATTCTATCACCTATAGCTCCGAGATCAAAATTTTTCCAAGTCCCCCTCCTATTACCTAAAGCTCGAAGGTTAAAATATCTTCAAGTCCCTCATTTTGCCAGACGACCCCCTTTTCTAAGTCCCAAGTTCGCCGGACGGCGCCCGGCGCAGGTAATTTTCCTTTAATTTACCCTTCCCTCCTCCCTCCATCGCACAAGTTTCCTGTTGAGCGGACCTCTTTGAGTTAAATAGAAAAAGAGACGGGACAATTTTTTCAATTTTTAGAGAATAGTGATTAAGAAATCCTCGTCTTGATTTTCCCCGGGGCCGTAATTTGGCCATCCCCGCCCTAGGTGCTCAAGGAAGGAAGATCCAAGAAGCCTACAAATTTTCCATTGGAAAAAAATAAAGAACCGCGGTGAATACCGAGAAAACGAAGGAACTTGATGAATGAAATAAAGTATCACTTGAGGAATAATATGAACCACAATGATGTACCTTCAATACAGTTGAAAATTAGGGACAAATAAGTAACAGATCAAGGTCTATTATCCCTTAATATTTTCCTCGTTGGTCATACCTTAGTTATTAGTTTTTTCACTTCTAAAAAATATTATATTCTCCTAATTATATTGAATATAAATGCAAGCAAGCATGGTTTTTAAGGCCATATTACGACGTCGTATACTTAATTGTCGTCATTACTACAAGCGTGATAGTTTTTCCGTAATAGTTAATTACTAAACGTCTTTTGGATTCCCTAATGCAATGATAATGAATGAAATGTAAATTGCCAGACCACAATTTGCGAGTAAGACAATCACAAAATGTAATAGCGCGGTTGTTACTCTCGTGTAAGTACGGTATTCTTATCAATAGGTAAAATACATTAAAGAAATTGAAAACTTAATCTCATTCTATTAGTCATAAGAAGACTATCGCCATTTGTGTTGCTCACAATTCGTTTCTCGGTAGGTACCTTGGAAATTTTCAGTAAACTCGAGCCTTTTTTTTTCTTCTTTCCATATTCCGAAGCAAATATTCTCTCCCCAATGCAATGTTGACTTCTGCCGTGTATAATGTGTGAGGATTGATAATTCTAATGACATACTTCGGGTTTGTTTCCTTGATCCGGAACTGGAAAATATTTTGGTAGACTCGTAAAAAAAAATGTGCGCTCGTATTGTCCTCATGACTGAGTTTTTCGTCAACGTTCGCTTTTTACGAACGAAGAAAAATTCAATATGCTTCGGTCGAATGATTTTATAATTTTACGAGTTCGAGTAATTCGCGGCTCCTTTTAACGACTTTCCCCCCTCGACGAAGATATCCGACCTTCCGCCTGCGGTAATTAAGAAAATTTTCACGTTATATTCGGTTTTTCTCGCTCAAGTCAACGAAACACAACCTCGATTCAATATCGCGATCAGCGTACTTTAAGTAGCCTTGTTATCCTCTTATGCTTCACGCAGAATATGCGAGACGATTTTAAAGTTCGCGACATATAAATATTTCATAAAGGTGAATAATAAGACAGTGTTTTCATGTTCAAGATATGGGATGCTTGTCGTTAATGTAGGTGTTACGTTGATATTTTAATCAATTAATCATTATTGTTTTTTTTTTTTCACTTCGTTCCGCTTAGTAAATCTTCCGTTTATAGTTTTATTGATAATGGTGTATTCTCTTCAGTCAATCGTGTGCATAAATCTGTGTCGTTAAATAAGTAGTTTTGATCGATTCACGTATAGTTTACAATGCACATTTCAAAAAGTGCGGAAGATCTCAGTAAATATCTGAATTGGTAAGTTTCCGCTTTTCGAGTTCCTTATTGGCTTTTTTTCCTTCGCATTTTATAAAAATTATCATCATGTCCACCTTTGATTCACATTGATTGATGAATTTAAATTTTAAGCCAAATTTGCTCGTCATAAATTTTTGTTAATAACTCCGTCGGATTTTTAACATTGGGTCCTGTAAAATTCCATCCGGTGCGCTTTTACGGAGGCCAAAATATTTTTGCCCAAATATCCTACAAAGAATTGATGTTCATGAGGATTCGTATTCTACATTTTGAAAGAGTGCTGTAGTTGCTGGCGTATCTATCTCTAATTTGGGTTGTTTTTTTGTTAAATATTATTCCTATGAGTAAGATTTGATCGAGTTCTTCAGCTTCCGTTAATTGTGAATTAAATTGTCCGGTAGATTCGTTACTCAAATTGATTTCGCAAGCTTTCTTTAAAATACAAAAAAAAAAAAAGTTTGAATCGAACATTTTATGTTACTCAGCCTTGCTAGACAAAATGTTTCGCCGAAAAACCAACCAAATTACAAGTTACATAATATATTAAATGCCTCCTTATAAAGTAGTACATATGATAGGAGGGAATGTGAAAAATGTTCGACCTCTGAGGTTATGCCGGACGCCGGACGTTTTTTCGGATTCCCCCCCCCTCTCCCGATTCTTTTTACGGACCAACCAGGTATACCCTATACGTATAAGATGATGTTGCAAATGCTCACTAGGTGGCGGGCCCTGTGCATTTGCATGCGAATGATGATTAGGGGATAAGTGGAGACATTTTTAATCTAGAAGACTTTTCAAAGTGGTCTTGAAATCAAAGAGAATTTTAAACTCTATTACTTTTATCTTCATGATTAAATTTTACATAAAAATATATGAAAAATAAATCCTCAAATTGTGATGTTGCGTAAATGTACACTGATTACAACGCCACCTAGTGAAGAGACCTTTCTTTCCTGACATTGCCTTATGAGGGTAGATGATTCAGAGGAAAGGAGTTTGAATTTTCGAGTAAAAGCTATTGAATTTTGGGATAGAAAATACAAAATCCGAAAGCCTAAGAAAAATGAGTGAATGTAAATTGGCAACGGTTTTTTTGAATCTGACTTTTTCAAATAAATTGATGATTTTGTCATTTCTATTTGTAATTTCTAAATGTCGGTAAAAAAGAAATTAGAAAAGTCAAAAGTGTGAAGCTTGAAGCCAAAAGTCGAGAAATTGGAAATTGTATGGGCAAAAAGTTGAAATCCAAAAGACGGAAAAAGCGTTCGGGGCGAAAGCCAAAGACCAAAAGTTTCGCGAACGAAAATTTGAGCTTAAAGTCAAAAGCAGAAGTTTTATGATATGGCCTTCCAACTCTGGAAAATTTTTGATCGCGGAGCTATTTGCGTCTCTCTACGTGTATCTTACAATTGCACCTTGTAATACTTGCTCAAAATGCCCGAGAAAGTTATCTCAAACATTATTCTCAACAAAAATACAACTAAGTGAAATAAAATTAGTGTCAAAATGGAAATAGATTGTATAACATTGCCGTCATTGGGGTTTATACTTGGAGTTGGAGGGTTCGTAGCCCTGACGATATTCACCCTTTCGTTCAATGCTTCATAAATGGAGAAATTTCACGCACCATAATTGAGGCGATGGATGGAAAAAGGGCCTTAGAAAAAACTGTAGTTTTTGATTAAAGAATTCAAAGTGGAATATTTTTGTTTGTACATCATAACTTTTCTTCAAATTTGAATGTATTGTTTGTATGAGACTAAAGAATAATTTCACATCAATTGCAATCCAAAAATCTTCTCCTGAAAGTTTATATAACGCTTGAAGTGATGAAACTCTAGTGCCCTTATTCCGTGAAACGATGAAAATGTACGTTGACATCTGATTTTCTGTTTTTTTTTTGTTCTTTTTTCTCTTCTATTCTCTTCTATCATGGTTGTAAATCATTTTTGAGATTGTTACTTTGTAGACATGTTGTTTATAGACAGTAGATGTTGTTTATAGACAGTAGAATCAATTTATTTCGATTTAATAATTTCCTTCTAAAAGGGCCTTAGGTCCTTAAGACCCTTCTTCCATCCATCGCCTCAATTAATAGGATATCATTTTTCAAAGCAATACAAACATAAAATTTCTTGTCTGTATCATCAAAATTGAACACAAAAAAAATTATAGCAATAAATGATATCTTGAAAAAATAACAGTTGATTGAAAATCAATGTACAAACGTACATAATTCTCTGATTTGTCCTTTCAGTAGCGCTCTCTAGTGTAGGTTTGAACCCCAATTGACGTTGACGCTATAAGCCTTCCACACTATTGCGGATAGTATAGCGTTTGCCTGATTCTTTATCTCGTTAACTTTTTGAATTTTGGTATTTCCACTCTCACTGGAATAGAGATTATTTCAACTTGAAGATTGAATTATTCTTCAAAACTCTTCTTTGGAGACTTGTACATTGATATAAATTTTCTTTATTACGTTCAGCGAAACATTATACTATGCGCAATAAAGTGAAAGGCTCATAGTTCTTCTGCTGGTAAAGCATCTAGAACACCCGACTATTGACACGCGCCATTTTGACTCCTAGTAAGAACGTACTCCCATAAGAACCTATGTTGTGATTTTCAAGAAAGGATTATTCGAGAAAGGCTCGATGAATTATCTTGATATTACCCTCGTTAGAAAGGAAATCTTTTGTAGGATAGATCATATCCTCTTCGAATTTAGTCGCCGAAGCTCATTTCATGAATTAATGAAAAATCGCGAGTACAACCCCCTCCGCCACCCCTTCCCCAAATGAATTGATTGATGAATAAAACTCGTTTTTTCGTGCGACTACGCGCATTTCTTATGAAAGTATGTTCTTTCTAGGAGGCAAAATGGCGCGTGTCAATACGTGGATGCTCCCAGACCTGACAAAAGGTGAGGGAAATTGGGGATTTTGCAAGGCTGTCACTTGCCCGCGGGCGCCCAGGCCTGCAATTTTTGTTGAAATTTAGCGGGCGCGGGCACGGGCGCCCGCAAAAATTACAGATTTCTCGCAGGTGCGAGCACGGGCGCCCGCGATTTCGCGGGCAAGTGACAGCCTTGGGACTTTGTCTCCGGGCCCGGCTCTTTTTAGGGGCCCAGTTTACAAAGGGGGATGTGAAAATCTTCTTTTCGGGGGGGGATTGCTGCATTCCTTGCCCCGGACCCGACTGGAGCTCTCGACGGGCCTGCACAAAGTCTACACACCTCAGAAAAGCCTATAGTATTCAAACCTTTTTCTTGATGAATGAGAGACAAGAATTTTCTCGTAAGACCGAACTGCTAGATGAAATTAAACGCTGGCATGAAATACCCGAAGTTGAGACTCAGGAATAATTTTATCTTCAGGTTCCTAAGGATTCATTGCTCGAGATCCAAAGACGAATTTGTGATTTGGTCAAAACAATACAAAAATGTCATTGTCAGAGAAAATCTCTAGAGAAAGCTCAAAAATTCAGACGCAGGCTCCCTTTACTCTTGTGGTTTGAAGTTGAGACTCAGAAATTAATCTATTTTCAGTTTCTCAAGAATTCTTAGCCATAGTTCGAGACCTAAAGACGAATTTGTGATCGGGTCAAAACAATACAAAAATGCCGTTGTCTGACAAAATCTCTAGAGAAAGCTCAAATGTGCAGACGCAGACTGCCTTTGTCTTGTGGTTTCAAGTTGGGCCTGAGAAATGATTCTATTCACAGGTTCCTAAGGATTCATAGCTTGAAACCCAAAGACGAATTCGTGATTGGGTCGAAAAGATACAAAAATGCCCTTGTCTGACGAAATCTCTAGAAAAAAATCTTCCGGCGGAGCCAAATAGAAAAAGATCATGTTTCATGTCTGCTGTTCTTTCGTGAGGTTTTCACTCGTTTGTTTTCATTGTTAACCTGGTTTGCTTTATAATTAGTTGAGTGGCTCACGTGTTAGGTCTGAGGGCCAGTTTTGTACCAGTTAGGGTATTTCAAGCTAATAGCTTTTGGGTAGCTCACTCGCTCCGCTCGTTCGCCCCCTCCTTGGATTGGTAGAAACCTACTTTGAAGAATTTCAAGCTAGTTGCTTAGAAGAGCTTACTTCCTTGCTCTACCTCGTGTCTAGTTTAGAATATTTTCGAACAATAGCTGTTGGGTGGCTCCCTCGCTCTGCTCTTTCGCCCCGTTCTTGGTCTGGTATAGCTTTTAGGGGCTCACTCGGCTCGTTCGCCGCGCCTCTTCGTCTGGTATAAGTCTACTTCGGAAAATTTTAGGCTAATTGCTTTAGGGCAGTGTTTCTCAACCGGTGTGCCGCGAGCCCCTTCCAGGTGTGCCGCGAGATTTTCAACAATAAGAACGAAAATGATATAGGACAGAGGAAATCTTGTATCTTTCAAAATAATGAAATTTTCAGATGCTGCAATACAGGACGATGACTCATACGAAGAAATGAACACGTTTCCCCAGGGTGTCTTCGCTATGTTCCCCCTTTTTGCAGCGGAAGAAAGTAGGGATCCTGCGATTAGCGAATATAGTGGAGCACCTGAAATCTTTGAACTCGGCTCTTCTGAAATACTTCCCTAATCTTGAAATCGAATCTTATGACTGGATCCGACAACCGTTCTCTTTAATGGTGCAAGTTTCACAAGATCTTCAGGATGAATTTATAGAGCTTCAGAATGATCGGACGCTGCGCCTTCAATTCGGAGACTTATCTTTGACTTCATTCTGGGTAAGTCTTCAAACGGAATATCCGCGTCTCTCGAAGGCAGCAGTTGATGTACTGTTGCAGTTCTCAACGTCTTGGTGCTGCGAACACGGATTTTCGGTCCTCACCAATGTGAAAAATAAACGGCGAGAGAGGCTTTTGGCGTCAACGTTGGAGGACGACGTTCGCTTGTGCCTCTCGAAAATTGAACCCAATATCACTAACCTTCGTAAAAAACATCAAGCTCAACAATCTCATTGACTCATTTTTTTTTTTTTTTTTTCTCAACGAGCATTAACTGATCAAGTTTATTGATACCTATATTGTACTGTGTTCTAAATTACTTTTTACCGTTCTTTTGAAATTTTATCCATTATAATATATGTACCTAAATTGTCGAAACGGAAAAAAATTTCATTCAGAATTTGATATTTTGGAAATGATGTGCCGCAGAAAAACTTGCGATCAAAAAGTGTGCCACAGAACGAAAAAGGTTGAGAAACACTGCTTTAGGGGGTCTTTGAGAATAGTAAAATCCTAGGGGGGGAGGTCTTCTACATCTATCATAATTCTAGTTTAAGACTGCTAAAATCCTAGTAAGCGTACACCTAGTTTGAAGCCAGGTTGAGAAGAAGCCCGGTGCTCATATCTACCACCTTCTTGGTCTAGTTTACTGTACATTTAGGCCTATATAAAGATGGCTAAACCTAATACAGTATTATAGGTCTAGTTTAGGACTGGTAAAATCGTAGTATAAGGCTAGTATAAATCTAGTACATAAACTGGGCAAGGTGAACTCGCAAATTTTTGAATCACCTAGAGAGTATCGAGGGTGAAGGAGGGGGGGGGGATTGGCCTGAAGGAGGGGTCATCTCCGTTAAATTATAGGGCGAGTTTAGGACTGGTATCCTAGCATAAAGATAGTGTAAAGCTAACTGGTTAAATCCTTGTATAAAGCTAGTATATAAACCGGGCAAGGTGAATTCGCGGGGTGAACTCGCAAATTTTTGAATCACCCACGGAGTAACCAGGGGGAGGGTGAAGGGGGGGCACTCGCGAACTCGCAAAATTTCAAATTAGGGATCAGGAGGGTCAGGTCAGCGTAAAGACATGAAACATGTCAAAAGATCAAATGTGCGGACGCAGACTGCCTTTACTCTTGTGGTTTCAAGTTGGGCCTCAGAAATGATTCCAATCTCAGGTTCCTGAAGATTCATAGCTCGAGACCCAAAGGCAAATTTGTGATTGGATCGAAACAATACAAAAATGTCCTTGTAAGACATAATCGTTAAAAAATATATTATTAAAAGTGCAGACACAGACTGCCTTTACCCCTGTGGTTTCAAGTTGAGCCTCAGAAATTAAACTATTTACAGTTTCTCAAGGATTCACAGCTCGGTAGAATCTTGAGAATTCAAACACTGACCCAAAGCAAAATATGAAGACCTGTAAAATGCTTAAGCAATATTCTTGGATATCTGCAACTTGTGATTCAGCGAGGAATTTCAAAGTCTGAACTACAGAGCATCTTATGTCATACTAATCCTAGTTCTACTCGGTCCACAAAGTCAGGCCTGACGAGAGGAGGGGGCAACTGGGGATTTTTTCCCCGGGCCTGGTTCACTAGAGGAGGGGGTGAACAATTTTCTTGAGAGGACCGCTGTGTTCCTTGCCCCAGACTCGACTGGAGCTCTCGACGGGCATGCTCCAATGCAGAATATGTACGTAAAAACTCAGATGTTACTTGCGCAGATCCACTACTCACAGATAAGCTAGGTAGTGCAAGCTTGGTATAGAACAAGTCTACAACAAAGTTTTGCTCTTATACCTATGTTTGTGGACGATAGCTGTCGTTGGTCTTCCTGTCCAATGACCGTTATTGGTAGATTGTATCCTATTTTTCTTTCATTCTATAAATTGGTTCTCAGTTAAGTGCGACTCAGCGAACAAGCGTTGTTCACGCTCATTGCATTTATATGCAAATAAGAACCCGTTGATGTAAATACAGCGCTTTGTGACTTGGTCGTGAGTGCCATCTTTTCTTTGACGGAATGCTTCATAGATAAGATAGAATGAGATTATAATATGTTTATAGGTGTGGAAATTTACCTCTAAAGGCTTACGTTGAAAAGTCTCTCAGCTTTAAGGGTATGCTCTAACTAGTCACTAGATACTCACAAAATGGTGTACTGCAGGCTCCAAATTTCACTCAAAGATAATCAATTGCGTATTTAGAAATATGCGGCTAATCGGTTACATGAACTCTAATTTCATTCATTGATTGATGTTCGACGATTTGCAGATGGCTTTTTTAGACAAAATTTTGAATGTTTCCTGGCAATATCTTGTTAGCTGTTGAGTATTAGCCGTATTTTTCTTAACTTACCTCATGTTTTGAAAAGTTCTAAGCATCATTATTCATGGAGTTATCGGTCGAAAAAGATCGCCACCCGCAACGCACCATTGTGCGTGTGAGTGACTAGGTAAAGCTCACCCTCAAGCCCCATATTGCTCCTCATCTCCGCCGCTCAAGGTACGCAAATTTCCATCTTTCGACTTACTTTCTTTTCCTCTGTATGGAAACAAAATCCCTCTATGACATGGATGTCATGAAAACAATGAGGGCGGACTGATTACGGGAAGCATTATATGAAAGTACAAAAAATATTTCCTCCCTTTTTTTAAACGCTCGTTTTTTCGTTGAAATTTTCTGTATTCTGACCAAGGTATTTGAAAATATTGAAGTGATTACAATAGCACCAGAGTTTCGTTGTATAAAAATAAATGCGTAGACAATATTCCCAGTTGATCAAACAGAATAATAATAGCTACAAGCGTCAAGTTTACGTTCTATATCATCGTTTTCATTTCGCTTCTGTTCGTTACGTACATCGCTAATCTAAACATTCAGATCTGAATTTTAGGTTACGGGATGTCTGTCTTCTACACTTTGGAACCTTTAGGAGCTAGACGAGGAGTCTGGTTGAAAAGTTCCGTCGAACAGCGATGTTAGATGAGTAAGATCGATAGTAAAATTTTTGTCGAGAGAAATTGCCTCGCAGTAATCGACTAAGAGTTTGAGGGGACTGTAATTTTCGTATATTAGCCTGCAGTTGAAAATTAAGTATTCCTTTCCGATGGACCTTCTTTTCAGAGACCATGTACGGCTACGTGCGATTATAGAACTGATCCTTCCACAGCTCCCATGATAAGATCCATCCAAGTACTCTGTCTATCTTCTGTTGTGTACAATGAGTATTCGTCAAAGCGTGTGTGTTCGCTCAAAAATACGATAGATATAGGTAGTTCAAATTTTTCGGTTTAATTCTAACAAAGAAACTTAGTACGCGTATGTAGGCTTTATGAATCACATCCGGTCTGATGTATTTTTATTTTTTTAATAAAGAGCATCAGCCGAGAGCACAGTAAAAGTGGTCCTGTGTAAAGAGCAATACAATGTCAACTACTGTTGTGATAAAGCTATCTCATCTAAGCCTAGCTTGTGGATGCAGAATTGCAGTTTACTTGATACACTTTGTTATCGAGTTTCAAGTCTATTTACCTCGAAATATTGTCTCTGGCATTGCGTACATTGTATCGTGGCTCTATTGATACCGAGTTGTTGAACTGCACATTGTATGACCCTTACATTTATATTGTATACATGAGAAGTTCGGTGGAATCCTCTTATTTTGATTGTATATCTCTAATTTATGATCACGAAAAAATTTCCTCAATTCCACCTCGATCAGGCTTTCACTTATAAATGATTCGCAGAAAAAGTTACGCATCCTTGAAGATAAATCAAATAGATTTCATCAATTTCGCGAAGAACCTATAAATCATAAATGACGACCAACTGTCGCCGTGGATAATTATTAATTATGATCAAATTCTTCCGAATTAAAATATTTTTATTTCATTCAGACGAAAAATATCCATTTTTACTATCTTATTTAACCGTTTAGGCTGGCTCATTCTCGTGACAAAGATTCGTGCGCAAACCAGACAAACAATGGAATCATATTTCATTATATCGGTGTTTGTACAAGTACGTATTATAAAAACTAAAAAAAACCGTAATCCGGATAGTTACGTGAGAAAAATTTTTCGTATTTTCGTCTTTTACTGTTCCTCTTTTTGCACATGGTACTCTCGTAGTTAGTTTCACTCTAGACGTAAAAAATTATTGAGCATTGATAAGGTCGCAAGGAGAATTTCGTTTTTGCACCGAGCACTTTTTTTTTTTTTTTTCAGCGTTAAAGTAGAAATAATTTGCCATTGCTGACGTGCCAGCATCAGTCTATGAAAAATCCGAATGAAATAATTTGTCTTATTTCGATAATTGTCACATTCTTTCGCGGTAATTATCGAAATCACGAGTTTTTCACGAGGAATTCCTTGAGCATGCTTTGATTTGTGCAGTTGACGTCGCATTGATTTCTTTTCGAGGAAAACGAGTTTTCGTAAAGATTTCATCGCAGATTTTCTTTTTTTCATAGAAGATTTATGTCTGAAAGTCCCAGAACAATATTCTTCATCTTGGACTCGATTTCAAAACTTCCTTTTACGAACTATTTAGGTACACATAAGGTTATCAGCCCGAGAAGAAGTATGGGAATGAATGGGTATGTAATGAGATGTGGACCGTAGAAAGCTTGGAGCTTTGGAGTGTTGGGAATGGATTTCGAGAAGAGATTTCAGAGGAGACAGAGAATGATTTTCTGAGATTTGGGAGATTGGAAGACGGATATAGTTTGTCAACAGGGCTGTGTAGCATGAGTGCGGAGCAGAGAACCCAAGGAAAGAGGAGGAGTGGGTTGGGTGGCTACTTACTCAGGGTGTGAGGAACGAATTAAAGAGAAATTTGCAAGGGCGGACCCACGAAGGGGTACGAGGGAAATTTCCCCCTAAAAATCAGGAAAAATGAACAATTTCATGTCCCAGTCGGAAAAATTCCTTCGTTCCAGATACGTAGCGAATCTTGACCCCCCCCCTCCTTACCCTCCTAAAATGACTGTCTGGATCCACGCCTGACCTTGGGATCGGTGATTTTTTCACCGAAAGAAGTTTGTTCTGGGTTTTAATGGACCGAAGCTTGTTCCATGATGCGATGATTGCTGAACAATAGTTAGATGATAAGTCATAGTGGAGTATAGGAGGGCTTGATTGGCTGCTAGCTTTGAAGCGTCGTGCTCCGGGAGGCTGAAGTGACCAAGTATTCAGAGGAAAGCAAGTGAAAATCGAGGAAATCTTGAAAAAAGAGTTTGGGAACAAGAGAATGCGTTATTTAACTATTCTTGTAAGGTTTAAGAAAGCGATTCGGAAAGGAGGACGAATTTACTGGGAGAGAAGAGGGGTGAGTGAGGCAGGAATGAATGGCAGATAATTCAGTTTTCCAGGAGGAAATGAGAGACCTCGCCTTCGATGAAGAAGGCGCAGCCAATTTTGGAACTTTATTTGGGTCCATCCGTAAAGCACAGATTATGGGAGGGAAAATCATTAGCAGTGATGACCTATATTAAGTAAATTAAGTTGGATAAACCTTGCGTACGCTGACGACACGCTATTATTAATTACGGCTGACTCACAGGAAGAAATGAACAAGAAAATAAGAAGGAGCATTGAAGATATCAATAAAGACCTAGCAAACTGTGGACTTCAACTCAACATCAGAAAGACCGAAGTCATTGTATTTGGCCGGGTAGAAAACGATGCACCACTTGTTGTGGGTGAGAATATCATCATACCCGAGACAGAAATTAAGTACCTGGGCGTTTGGCTTGACAGGAACATGTTGTGGGAAACTCACTCGAAGAAAATGTGGGAGAAAACAATGAAGATGATTCCAAAAATCCGGGCAATAGCGAGGAACACGTATGGATACCATACCAAGGCGCGTAGAACTATGCTGGATGGGACAATTGGTGCCTACATAAGGTATGCAAGCGCAGCATTTGCACATAGGCTTACAGTCAAAAGAGCTAGTGAGTATGTCGATAAAATTCATCGACGTATGCTACTTTGTTATGGGCGGCTTTACAGAACAGTGAGATATATGACCGCAAGCGCAGTATCCAACTGGGTGCCACTGAAGTACGAAATCACAGCACGTGCAATAGTGTATTCGGTTAAGAAGAAGACAAAGTTACCGGGGGTAAATTTCCTGCTGAAACAGCCTCGCAAATTTGACACAATGAGCGAACTTTGGAAGGCATTGGACGAGGAGTCTATGAAACTTTGGAAGGAAGAGTACATAAAAGACGCCGAAGGGAAGTGGAGGTCGCAGATCATAAAAGAACCAGGAGTGCAACTGGAACCAAACTTTTGGCTTAGCCAAGCAATAAGCGGTCATGGTGCATTTGGCACGTATCTAACAAAAATGAACCGCAGAAGTAATTCAATATGCTACTGTGGCAAAGAAGAGCAATCGCCCGAGCATGTCTATCTACGCTGCTGCTTGTACGCTGAGGACAGACCAAATCATTTGATTATAGAAGAAATGGAGACTCAGACTTACCTAATTAAAACAACAAAGGCGCTATGGGAGGATGAACGACAAGCAAAGAGAAGATTAATAGAATCTAATATAGCATAGTAGATGTTTACATAGCCTTTCGCATAAGATTCCTTTCCTCCTCGTCACCCTCTTCGATATGCACTAATTGCACGTAAGTGGGGTGACGGGGTTGGTGTGTAAAACATGTCTTGAAATGTAATAAAGTTTATTGAAAAAAAAAAAAAAAAAAAAAAAGTTGAATGATGTTGGTAAGTCAGCCAGTTCGAGGCGAATATGAAGCGTCTTGGACGTTCAAGAAGGCCGGGTAGATCAGTAGATGAGGTGATTGTTTGCATGGAGTTCTATTGAAAGATGGGGAATGGGAGCAAGCCGGAGCCGGAGCTAGGAGCTGGAGCCATAATTTGATCTTGAGAAGAGCCGAAAACTCGAAAACTCCGCTCTTTTGATCAGCTCCTCAGCTCTTTCCTTTTCAAGGAGCTCAGGAGCTGCTCTTCAGTCAAAATGACAAAAAAAAAGGAAAAATTCGACAAATTTCAAAAAGCCTTGAAGTAAAGACAACCCCACTAGAGACTCGAAATTAATACTGTTAGCTCTGCTTGTTCTTTTTTCTCCTTGAGGCTCCGCTCAGAAGATCAAGACTTCAGGTAGCTCCGGCTCCGCTCCGCTCTTTGAGAAACTGGAGCCAGGAGCTGGAGCCGGAGCTAGCTCGGAGCCAGCTCTTTTTTTCTTCTGGCTTCGCTCTCAAGGTCAAGAGCTTCAGCTCCGGCTCCACTCCGAAGGTCCAGCCTCCTGGCTCCGCTTTGCTCTTCGATTTTCGAGGAGCCAGGAGCTGGAGCCGGAGCCAGAAATCACTGGCTCCCCAGGTTTGGGAATGGGGAATATCAGAAAGCACAGAGAGAAAAAAAAAGATTGCACCAGTAATGAGGAACAGGAAAACAAAATAAATGACCTAGTTTTAAAAAATGATTGACAAGATCTTATAAATTGATTAAATTAATAAATTCAATTATTGTATGGTATCAAATTTTTTTTATTAAATTAAACAATATAATAATATTAATAAATCAGCTTGGCAAAAATTTTTTCTATTCATAAAATATATTTTTCTATTTCAATTAAATTTTATTGAGGTAGTATGAAATAATTTTTTTTAATTTTAATTAAATTTTAAATTACTTTAAGTATAAGAGGATAATTAAATAAATAATTTTAGTTTATTACCTCAATGTTGAATTATAAAATTTAATTATTAAAAATAAAAATTTTTAAAATCAATGAAAAAATATATTTATCAAGACATTGAATTTATAAAATATGTAAGTTGAATTATTTTTCATATCAATTTAATAATTTTTGTTATAATAAATAAATTTTTAATTGATAAAAAATATAACTATAATTTATGGTAATAGTTATTATGATTAGGAAATAATTAATTCAGATAAATTTTATTTGATGGATAAATATATTAAATAAATTAGATGATATTTTAATAAGTTTTTTGATTTTTCCCCCCTCGTCTTCAATATTTTTTTCCTGTTTAAACTTTATTTTCATGGTCATAATTTTAAAATTTGACTGCCACTTTCATTATTTCGTGCTTTTTATTATTTTTCTCGGGCCGATAGATAGGTCCTGTTGGGGAAACTGGGCCATAGACGCAAGAAAGTTGGCGGGAAGTATGGTAGAAGAGGAATGCCAACCTCAGCGTACATGTTAGAACCAAGGGCTGAACTAGACCAGCAGATTGTGTTGCATCCAGTGATTTCTGTTTGTAGATTTGGGACCAGTATTCCAGTCGAGAGTGAATAGAGAATTGTTTAGCTGAAAGAGAAGCTTGCTGATTGCTACCAGTACGAGCGTGAGATAGATCTTTGAGGACATTCAGTGAGTTTAGGCATTTATTACCTTTTAAAGCTTATATGTGAAGGAATCGTAGTATTTTATGTGAATGATTTTACTTGTCAAAATTACTTAGTCTCAAAAAAATTGTATTCGAGATCCGTTTTAAAATGGAGTTGAAAGGTCACCTTTTTCTTGCAATCGTGAACTAAAAACAAGGAAAAATACTTTTATCGGTCTTGACTTGGAAGAAGAGACTCTCACTTCAAGTTATTGATCGTCGTTTTATCATTTGTATTGTGTTCAAAATCTTTTTAATTTGGGCAATTCTCGTATTCGTGAATTCTCATTTCTTGTTCTCACGAGTCTCAATCAATATACTTCGAAAAAAATTTTATAAAAAAAGTAGGTAGTGGTGAGGAATTTAGATAAAACTGTTAAAATATGTGACTATCATTACTGATACCATAAATCGCATCAGTTGGCGTAAACTGAGGAATTTCTTTTCGTTATTACAATGAAATTCGTGCTGATTCGTTTCGTTCTGATGAACATTGCAAGGTCGGTCGATACGTCAACGTTTGATTACAACTTGAACAGTATTGTATCGTTTTATTTTCAATACGCCCAACTCATGTAAGAAAGTAGGAAAGCTGAAATTACAGATATTTTCTGCCCTGTCAGTCACGAGGTTTAGCGCCGGTGACCGGGCGGTTGAGTCGTGGACGTCTGACGGTGTAGTTTAAACTCTTTCGAGCTTCGTTACATGGCAGAACAAGTATAATATTTTCCTGCTTCTGATGATTCTTGTGAACGTATCCTGTTGAAAAATTTCTGTCTTGTAAAGTAATGTGAAGCCTTGAGCTTCATAATTTTGAAATCATTTTATCTGATTTTGAGAAACTCTCGGACAATGAGACTATACATAGTTCGATTCGAAAGACTCCGAGAATTTTTAATGTACTACCATGTTTTGCTCCGGACACTGGAAACGTTCTCGAGGAGATTGCGAGCTCAAATCTTGACGTCATCAGGAGATTTGGGAAAATGAACGCCAATACCTATAGAGGGAAGAGTGATTAGTTTGAAAGGTTCTTGTTGATGTTATCAGGAAAGGTTCTCAAAAAATGAGTTTTCGAGAACATACAACGTCGTCGAAGCATATGACCAATCGAACTAATTTAGAGACTTGCGAAATTTACGAGATGGAGGAGAGCTTGACATCGAGAAGTGACGTCAGTCGCTCTAATGATCTTTGCCTCACACTTGTAATAATACTACAATACAATGGACTGCTGTATTTTGCGATCTACTCTACGATGATCACGTACCACATTGCGCAGTATTGTACCGTAGACGCATACAATAGGAGTATGATTCATCCCACACCGCTTAAAAATGACCATCGTTTCAAGTTTTAGCATTGTAATGAATCACATCTCTGGCTCACTTCCCTCAATTTTCTCGAACCGAGTATTTTCCTAAAATTGAAAAATTATTACTTCCTCAGCTACTCTATTATAAGTGCTAAAAATCGGTTTCATGAGTTAATTTCTAAGATTTTGTGTCCAAAATTTTTCGCATATTCGAAGGTCATTTCAGAATTATTTAATGGTCCGGCTTCTTTTTCCTGGAGAAAATATTCAATGAGTGGATTGAGCCTTTGCTATCAATAACTTTAATTTATTATTTACACGAATCCCTCATCATTCTTTTATAGTAGATCAAGAACTCCATAAATTTAGCAAATGACCCCAAAACCAAATAGATGCTGTAAACATGTATACTTGCCAAACCGTCTCTTATACCATCAACCTTATCGTTACTATCCTTATATCCCAATCTATAGCTAGACATCATCCTGGATTGCTCCTCCTTTTTACCACTTTGGGGATAAAAACGTACCGCTTTCACGATGGATTTCCAATGAGTCGCCTCTATTTTCGCTGAGGTGTGAATGGACCACATTGGAGAACATTTTATAACAAACTTCGACGGATCTGGCTCTCTACCGTAGATATGTAGATGACGGTATTGGAATTTGGTCAGGTTTTGAGGCCTCTCTTCGTCAACGGCTTGAATCCATGAAGCATCTATCAAGTTCTCTTTGGAGGGGGGAAGGCAACTTCACCACTTTACTTGACCTTACTCTCCATCTCATACCCTACTCTACTTCTCTCATCGTCGACATCAGCATAAAGACGCCTCCATACACAATCAGTCTCTTCGTCCTCAGTGACACAACCACACTACTATCTATCACGACATTCACTGACTATTCGACCTTCCTCTTCCTCCTTAGCAAAACAAGAAGAACTTGAACACATCAAGCTCGTGTAAATGGACTACACATCAATATTTCTTTTATGCTGAGACGTAAGAGCCTTTGCCTCCTCTTTAAGCTACCTCCCCTCCTGTGACCGGATGCCGGAAATGGTTTCCGGCTATTACTTGGAGAAATTGTCTGTATAAATCGAACGAGAGCTGAAGCAATACTAATAATATGGATTTGACTCCCACCTCTTCCTCACCGTCAACCGTCTATTCAACGCTGAGGACCAAGTCTTTCTAAAGAGACAACCTGGAATTTACCGTCTCTTTGATGGTACTTGTGACTCCTACTACGTGGGTCCATTGGTGGGTCAAACAAGCAAGTCCTTCTCCACTAGACTACCGGGACATAGATCTGTATACAATAATAACAAACCACTGGATTCCGCGATATTGGCTGTCCACTGTTTTGGTGAACTTCATCGTTTTTCCGCTATTGAAGGTCAGTGCGCCGAGAGCAGACCTATGAATGGAAACTGTTGCAGCTAGTCCTTACTGTCTCGATGAACTTCATCATCCGCCAGTGCGCCTAGGGTGAATTTGTGAACCGGCTTGAGGAGGTGGAAACTGTTGCAGCTTCTCAGTCATCAAACTCCGATGAATTTTCCGTCTCTCCTTCCATTAGATGCTTTTATAATTTTCACAACGCTATTTCTGACTCATAATTCATGTGTATTACTGTTTTGTTTCTTTATATTTAGATCTTTGATAAAGTACTGTCTTTCTTTGTTAGTTTTTCTCGTTAGTTCTTATCTATCGCCTGTCGATGGTGGTCTAGTACTTCCGAAAGCGGTCGCACCTTACGTTTAAAAAGTGGCAAATTGTGTATTTGTGTGTTTTTAGGTTTATTCCGTGTGCCTTCTTTTTACCAGTTCTTAACTTCTATCGTTCTAATTATGTGGGACCTCTAATTTTTCATACATTTTTGGACTCGTTTAATTAATTACTTCGATTTTCTCTCGCGTCATTTGTTTTACGTTAAAAACTGTCAAATGCCTGTGTAATCTTCAGTCCTCAATTCGATGACTCGTACTTTCGAGGAATACTCTAAAGCTACCCCATTACCTTGATCTACCAGCACTATTTCAATCTACCACGACTATACTAATCTACAAGCGCTACCACAAACCACCTTAACTGCCTCAATTCAGCAGCACTACTGCAATTCACCACAACTACCGCAATCTGCTACCACAGCCGTACTTATGACGTAGCCTTTTAGAGCTTGAGACCTTCCCACCTTCACAAAGCTTTAAAGGTCAAACTTTCAGTCTGCATTTAAAGTCAAAGTCATCGATAACATCTTACAGATCAGACGCGGAAGTTTTCCAAAAGAAAACCTCCCTCAGCAATGCAGGTAGTATGATTCCATGTAGAAAAGAGGAAATAATGGAAAAAACTCCCTTTCTGCGTAATTAAATCAGGGTAGGTCAGTTTTTGCTGGGTGGCAGGCGCAAAACTTTCTATGAAGATGCTCCATTGAAAAGGTCTCCTGTCCTAGTTTCGAATTTCAAGCTTTATGAATGACGGGAACTTGGAAAAATTTCAAATACCGTGCCATTTTACGCTGGTTTTGAGAGGACTCTAAAATTTTCATTGATGATTTATCCGAAGGGGGAAAGAGTGCACAGTCCAGCGTGGTATTCAAACTTTTTTCATTAGAGCGAGCCAACAGATGATGTCTCGAAGAGTTCGCGGGTCGAAGTTGGAGTTTTCAAACTTTTAGATGTCTCGCGGGCCAATCGCAACCACCCCGTCGCCTCAAGTGGCCTATGGGTCATAGGTTGAACAGCTTTGTACTCGAGGAAATGAGGACTTCTGACCTACACTCTAGTAACTTGAAAACATTTTTACTGTTGAGAAGGATTTTGAATTATTCTGACCATCAAGTTGTATATGAAGGAGAAAATTCCGACCCTTCTAGCTCATACCGTATGAGGAGAAGAGAACGTGAAACAATTTCAACCAAATAAGTATCGAAAAGGATAAATTTTCCTGCTTAGCTCCATCGAGTTAACGGAAGAGACTCCACGAAAGGAGGTGCAAGTTTCTTCCACCTTTCCTAAACTGAAATAGAAACCTTTTTTATTTTCAAAATATTTTCGTCAGTGTTTGTGTTTGTTAATAGACGTCTTTGAACCTTGTTTTCATGTAAAATATGTCCAGAATTTAAAAACATTTCGGATGTATACAAACTCTATTAAGCACATGCAAATCTAATGGGCAGACAATGTTCCATCATGACATGAGCGTGAAAGCTTAGCAAATAACAAATAGGTTACCTAGTAGACGCTCGTTATTTTAAAGTTTAATCACTCTACAACAAAGGGTTTACAATATCTGTCAGAATCGATTTTGAACGCGCAATACGCTTGTTTGAAAAAAATAAGATTACAATTGAATCCATTACTTATAAGGTAGCGTAGGAGTATTAAAGGCTACGCTAATTTCTCGAAGTCACGAATTGATTTTCAGATACGAGAGACGATACACGTATCTTCGTAGTTTTTGTGTATGGTCGATATCGTGTGTAAATAACCAAAAAAATTATTACAACAGTTCTGTGTCAACGTTCATTGTACCCTAAGTGCCGTGTGAAGACGTCTATCTTATCTCGTTCCAACATGTATTTAATCCTCAGATTCGACGGCAACTTTCTCTGGTGTTATCACCAGCTTCACTATAAACTTTCCATCGGAAAAATGTAAGTTGTATGGATGAGGCGAGTGTTTTGGGGTTCTGGAGTGTCGACGGTAGAGCGACATAATTTTTTAAAAAATGACCAACTATTTTTCTTGAATTCACGAGTCGAATATGTGTCGGAAATTATTTTTCGAAAATTATGGCGAAAACAGGATACGCGTGATAACGTCGAACTACTACGAAGATCGACTCGATACGTATATTTTTTGATTTGATAAAACTATCCCGACTATCTTGACAATTTTGTCACTTTCCAGTCTATGGCCCTAAATTTTTTAGAATCACAGCTGCCGCTCGTTTTCGTGATGTTTACATGTCGCCTAATCAAACATAACAAATGAATAAATTTGTACTTTACGGTTCTTACTTTTACAATTTGTACTCTTACGATTATTATGAGCAGTGCCCGCGTTGTGTCATCTCATTATCATTTTTATACTGTCAATGAGAGTTCGCGTACGAACGTGTTTCCTTCTGACGATGGGTGTATGAAAATTTTTACTTCTGTATACGATAAGTGATAATACCATTATTTTAAATCATGAATAACAATATGGACGAATACACGAACTTATTGTAAGTACAAGTTATGGTAGATGATGTGTAGACGAGTGTAATTTTATCGAAGATTTGCATACATTTTGCTATCGCTAGGTGAGAGTTCACTCTGCTCTACTAGGTAGATCTGGTCTACTAAAATTATCTCAGGTTTTAGATTTGTACTGCGTCATCAAAATTTGGTTTATTTGAGAATTCTGCTTCGAAGATGGGAAACAATTTTTGTGATATTTTCTAAAATGTGGAAGAAATTGATTTGTTTTCCTCTTTTTGGTCGGCCAGATCTCGATTTGAGATTCAATTTACCCAGCTGATCTGAATGCGATCGAAAATGACTTGAGATTCCAATTTTGTCTTGAGGATTCTGTAAAATACCCATATTGCAACATTCGTTGTTGCCTTTTTCATCCTTCGTACTCTAGAGAATGGTATATTTCTACTACTCTAGATGGTGGCAAAATATAGAGCATCTAAACACTTTTTTTCATCCATTATAACGTAAGATGAAAAAGGAATTGAATAGAAGGAAGATCTCTCCAATCTACCCAAATCATAGAAGGGGAAGATAGTTCATACATTTCGTAAGCAATGTCATACATTCGGATACCACTTATTATGCCTTGAACCCCTCGTGAGATGGCAAAATTGAATGAAACTTTGAGGAATACCTATAGTGTGACTTCAACCAATAAATGTCTGTCTCATTCTGTTTTTTTTTTTTTTTGGAAAGTTCCTTCGGTGCACTGGGAAAAGAACATAGTCAAAATTAACCAGTCCACTCTCTTTTGGTCGGTGTGACTCGCTCCTTCAATTAGTTTGACAGTTAAATGGTCAAACTACCCGAAATATGGGGTCACAGTGATCAAAACTGGTTGATATCGACTATTTTTTGAGTCAATGCGACTACCCTTGAAAGTAGATATCAATCATAATTTTACTATCATATTTTCCTCTGTCATAGACTCATGTTATCAATTCTTATCAATAGGCTCTATCGCCGTAATGATAACTAGCTACACAAAAAATTCGAATGAACATTTCGTCAATATTGATTTGATCGTTGTCAGTTATCGCTAACTCTAATCAAAAGAAGCAGGAGTCGCTTTTCCGTTGGTCCAATATGAAATCAGATTCTTCGATGGAACGAATTCTAATTGAAGTGAAAATATTGCTTTTGTCACTTGAAGGCTGCGATCATATTGCAAAAATGAATGCGTTCTGTATTTTTTTGGATCCTGGTCTCGATTTCTATCCGCCTGTTGAAGAACCGAATCGCAACTCTGTTCCATCATAAGTTGAAATCAAACTCATGAGAAATAAATTCGTTTGATGTATAACTTGAGTCGTAAATACGAAAGATAAACGAGAGCACGTTTCATCGAGTATCTTTTTCTCGTGAATTACAGTCTAGGGTAGATAACTCCCATTCTACGTCGCTTGGTGCCGTGTGAAAAAGTTTTCAAGGTTCGCACGTATATAAATCGACAATATCGCGTCGAAAGAACTTTTAATACATTTTTATTTTAAAGTACCGCAAGTTATATGATGACCCATTAGAGTAGGAAAAGAACCCGGAAAGTAATGGCCATTTCGCCGGCGGGCATTTCCTCGAAGAGTTCGTAGTCTTAGTGTCGTAATTTACTTTTGCTTTCTTGAAGTAATAACCTCCTCTAATTCTCGCTCTCTGCTCGAGAGTCAATTTTAAACTCTTATATTCATCATCAAAAATCATTTCAAATTCTTTGTTCGTTGACAATCCATCTCCATAATTTCGATGAGTACCGGTCTTATATGCGGTCTACCTCCGTCCAGCACCAATCTGCTGCTTACTACGTGAATGTGTGCGGTCTACCAACAAAGTCTAAAATACGGTCTACAAATCATTTACAAATGATTTGTGTTTTGTTGAAATAGTAAAAAAAGAACAAAAAAAAGGAAGGATTTCTTGGCGTTGCCAAAAATATAAAGATCATGTTTCATGTCTTTTCGTCAGTCGTCTTAAGCTCTTCATAGTTCAAAAATTTCCGAAATTTCCAGCTTCTTGGTCCAGTACAAGTCTACTTTAGTATATTTCAAGCTGATGAGATTACTGGGCCTCACTCGCTCCGCTCCTTCGTCCCGCTTCTTGGTCCAGTACAAGTCTACTCTAGTATATTTCAGGCTGATGACATTACTAAGCCTCACTCGCTCCGCTCGTTCGTAGACACCTAGTATAAAGAAAAAGAGTAAAGGGGTAGTACTCAGATTTTTCAATCACCTACCAGGTATAAAAGTTATATTATCATTATTATTATTATTATTATTATTTATTTTCAAAAAAAGAGGGAGGGTGGTACTCGCAGATTTCTCAATCACCTCCCAGGTAATTTCAATTTTTATTCAATTTTTATTTTTTTATTCATTATTATTAGCCCATTATATTTTTCAGAATTTTTGGTTTTATTTATATTTAATTTTAATTTTAATTTTATTTTATTCATTTTTTATTCTATTTATTTTTATTTTTTATTTTATTCATTTTTTATTTTATTCATTTTTTATTTTATTCATTTTTTATTTTATTCATTTTTTATTTTATTCATTTTTTATTTTATTCATTTTTTATTTTATTCATTTTTTATTTTATTCATTTTTTATTTTATTTATTTTTCATTTTTTTTATTTCATTTATTTTTATTTTATTTTATTTTATTTTATTTTTTTTCATTTTATTCTATTTTATTTTTTTAAATTTTTTTTAAATTTTATTTTATTTTTTTTTCATTTTTTTTTCATTTTTTTTTCAAAGAGGGTGATACTCGCAAATTTCTCAATCACATCTCTGGTAATTTCAATTTTTATTCAATTTTTATTTTTTTATTCATTATTATTAGCCTATTATATTTTTTAGAATTATTTTTGGTTTTATTTATATTTTATTTTAATTTTAATTTTATTTTATTCATTTTTTATTCTATTTATTTTTTATTTTGTTCATTTTTTATTTTATTCATTTTTTATTTTATTTATTTTTCATTTCTTTTATTTCATTTATTTTTATTTTATTTTATTTTATTCTTTTTTTCATTTTATTCTATTTTTTTTTTTAATTTAAAAAAATTTTTTTTTATTTTTATTTTATTATTTTTTTTCCAAAGAGGGTGGTACTCGCAGATTTCTCAATCTCCTCCCAGGTATTTTTTATTTTCATTTTACTTTTATTTTCATTTTTTTATTTATTATTATTATTTTTTTTTTAAGAATTATTTTTGATTTTATTTATACTTTATTTTATTTTATTTTTATTTTATTTTATTTTTATTTTATTTTATTTCATTTTTTTTTTGAAATAAAGTGGTACTCGCAGATTTTTCAATGACTTCCCAGGTAATTCACGAAAATTTTTGAAGTTCATTATTAGGGGGTAGGGTGGGCTGGTACTCGCGAATTTTCGATAGTGTATAGAGTGTCAGAAAAGACATGAAACATGTCAAAAGTACACAAATTGTCACTCATCGGTGAACTAATCGGATATCTTTCAGAAAAGCTCTGAATAAATCATCTTCATTTTTTTGGAGCATTTTCCAGAAAACGTGGTCGAGTTGAGGAGCACGCCCCGCATTCTCTTCAGGATCCGAATATTAACTTCTACCCACGAGCGCTCGACACTCTAGGTGGGTGTCCCACTCACCAGATCCACAAAATTCTCCTGATGGTTGACAGTACCGTGTTATAATCCAAGCGAAATGAGGCATCGGTACGCAGGCCATTCGTCTGAGTGCACTACGGAGCTAGGAGCGCATTCACGCTGCATGATGGGGATTAGTATTACCTCATCAGTCATCACGTATCGCTACCCAAAAGTATCGATAGTCTTCTACCTTCTATAGTCCGAACACCCAGGGTCCATCAATCCTACGGCTGATGGTAAAACGCGGCTTCGTCTTCGGAAGAGAGTGGTTCGTTTCCACGAAGTATTCTACCACGGTAGTACTTCCTTTTTCCGGCGAAGTACAATTCGTCAATTTGGATCGGGTTAATGTGAGTCCCTGTCAATTGAGGTCGACCTAGCATAACACTTGAGCATATATTTTTCGGCACATGTTGTACCAACCTGTTATTGTTTGTCTGTACCTCCCGGAAAGGGTCATGGCGTCGTCCATTGAAAATTCCAGGAAGCGAAGGAATACAATTTCCAAAATTTTGCACAGTGTAAGCTTCGCATTGACACGATTATTGGGATCAGAAAAATGAAAGAACGTTCGGACCGAGCGCATGGCTTGGCAACCTTTCTTGCAGCATCTGAGCGCGCTGGACGAAATTCTGCTCCAGTTACAACGAGGCGCGGCTTATCTCCCTGTTAGATTAGATACTTTTTATTAGAAAAATAGTCATCCTTTCTACAATCGTTTTGTACATCACCCGCCACATACTAGACTGTAAGTTACAGGCAGACCGCGTAAAAGATGCAAAAATGTCCTTTAAAACTAGGTAGACCGGCGCCCTTTTAAGCACTATATTATGGATGATGTAAACAGCATACTTACTTTGATGAAGTGTGTCCAGAATTTAGTTCTATGCGAGAAAAATTGTTCTGTTTATCTACAGCCGGATGATTTAATGAAATTTTCTAAATGCAGGAAAGAATAGAAGACGAGATTAAGTACATACAATAAATACTACTCGCGTATTACGTTCTATAATGTTCAGCTATCGGAAGCTGTGGAGTGCAGATCTTCGAAAGACAGATTATTGAGTTTGGTTACCAAATCACTGTAGGTGTTGAATTTATGTTTTTGTCATCGTTGATTGCGTGGATGCGAAATGAAAACAATCAATCTTCGAAATAATAAATCAATAAAAAATTGATAGGATGATTTTTAATTACTACTCCGCTATCATTAAATATCTTCAAGTGCAATAATATTTGTGTGATTCGGCGTGTTATGATGCCATCTTTTGGCTGATGAAGATTAAAAATGAAATTGTGCAATCGAGATGCCTCTTTCTTCCTGATTAATCTATCATTTTACTCAACAATATTTCCCATAAATTTGCGCTCGCATCAATATCGCTTACGAGAAGTGGATCTTTACGACCTGACTTGTCGTCAGTTTATTGGGTGATACGATTAATGACTGAAGTGGAGATCTGTTCTGTACTAGTTTGAGCTCATCAACGCACCCAATTCTACTCCCGCTATCAAAAGTGTTTTCAACCTCTTGCTCAGAATTATTAATTTTATTTCCCAATATTTCGCTCTATTTCAAAACTCTTCGTCGAGTTTGGTTTCGTCCTAGCCCAAAATAAAAAGACTGGAACAAAAAGTCATGCGGACGAAGGAGAAGTTTGTCGCGATGCTTGTATTTTAAACCGTGAATGTATAATGTTTCGAATTAAAAACGTTGAATTTTTCTCTGTGTGTTCAGGTTCTTGCCGAAAAATGTTTATGGTTCCGACGACCGAACTGGAATACCAGGTGAAAATCCAAAAAATAGAGTAATTTATTGTGTTCATGGCAAACCAGAAGGCTGCTGTGCTACGGTGATCTCAGGATCAGATGACCCTATCCTAAATGGCTCTCCACTTGGTAAACCATCTATCCCGTTGTGTAAGTAAACCTGTCGAACGGTTCGGAAGAGAAACAAATCGATCGCAGATTAAGTAATTGCAATACTAATGGTGAGGATGGCCGGTGTTGTGCAGTAGGAAACTGCGTCCGCGATTACATCTCTGCTTAGGCTTTAACTAACATATTAGAATTAATTTGACTCTACTAAATCACTTCTACATACCTGCAAAGAATTATTCAGCATGCCTCTGTACCAGCGCCTGTACTAACTGCATCCTCTCAAACTCTAACAAATGAAATGTTCGTGGGAACCTGGTTCGAAGATTAGTCCGTGACGTCACTGCTGGGATCAAACATCGAAATTATAAACATGAAGAAAAGTTTAAAAAATGAGTCACGCCTTGCTTATTTCGCGGTTTGAAAATTTTCTCAAGTCTTCAAAACAGGTCAGAGCATGCGTCTTGTTCGAAATTTCCCTAATCTTCTAGCCCACCATTGTCTAGCCTCAACAACTCCAACGTCGCTTGCAAGCCGCTTCAATTTTTCTCAATCCTTCTCGAAGGTATTTTTTCTTTCTTTATTCTCATCAAAGTCCTCGGGGTGTAGTCTCTTTCGTAGATACAAGATTATAGGAATACATTCAAAGCGAAAAAATCTAGGCTCTCATGCAATTAAAATTGAACTTCGTTTAATTTTATATTATTGTATTGCCTTCTCCAAGCGGAACACCATGTAGATGTTTATAACCTCACAGCACGGGCAGACGGGAAAAACAAGTATATTTTATAACTCATGGTGGAGGGAGGAGCACTTGAAGGGTTGACAAAAGAAGAATGTTTCCACAGAATGATAAATCCTTTAAATTTGACAGCAGGAAAAGAAAAATTCCTCCTGAAAGCAACACATATTACACCCAAACTGCTCGAGAATAATTCGTTCTATCTTGAATTTATGGTCTGTTATAGAACCGAGCAAACATGTTAGAGAAGGGGGTTTATCCAGTGGTACTGAGGATGGAATTTATTGAGAAGGTATGCACTTTCGAGAATTCTTCTGGTCTCTAATGCGAGCTATAGACCACGCTCTTTAAAGAACCACAATTATCCGAAGAAATGGCAAACAGTGAAACCGGACCATTTTCCAATAGCCATTTTGAATTTCTTCACCTTTTTTTTGTTTTTCGTATGCTCATGCTAATATACAACGTAGTTTAATTCCAAACCAAAAAGCAAGATACTGTATAATGGAACAGGAAAAAGAAACTTAGATGCTATTGCAAACTCTGCAATGGTAGCCTGGAACCCGCGAGGTTTAATCGAGAGTTAGAAATTTTCCATTTCCCACTCCTATTATATATGGCTCCTCATCTTCATAATAACCTAATTTTTTAATGAGATTTATCATCTGTTAGATTTCTTGGTAATTGTTGCACCATATTTTGTACTAATACTAATGTATTTATTATTTCTGCCTGTTTTTGCTCTATCAGTTTTGTTCCTTAGATGTTTTATTCGAATAAGTGGTAAACGTGAAGCAGTTAAAGGCTACCGCTGGTAAATACTTGGGTTTTTCATGGTATAATTTCCTTCAATTTCTTCTTTTTTTTTTCTCAAAATTTGCATTTCATTTCAATTTTTTTCTTCTTTCCTTCATTTTTTCTCGCAATTTGCAATTTCTTCAGTTTCTGTTGAACTCTTTTCTTCAGATTTTTTCCTCCTTTTGTTAATTTTTCAAAATTTTCGTTCAGGCGATGTTTCTTTTTTCTTGTATCTTTTTATTTTTTTAAACGACATGCATCCTCATCTAATTTACTCCTGCGCAAAATTTCTTGAAAAAAAAAAAAAAAAAAAAAAAAATTGAAAAAAGATGAAAAAATAATAATTGAAAAAAAATACTTGGAAGGTGATCGAGAAATCTGCGAGTACCTACCACCCTTCCGTTTTATCTTGAAAAATAAAATGATAATTCAAAAAAATAATTAAAAAAAATAAATAAAAATATAATTTTAAAAAAAAAATACCTGGGAAAAGCTGCGAGTGCCACCCTTCCGCTTTATCTTTAAAAAAAGTAATAATAAAAAAATAAAACAATTGATAAAAAGATGAAAAAAATAATCATTGAAAAAAAAACCTGGAAGGTGATCGAGAAATCTGCAAGTACCACCATTCCGCTTTATCTTAAAAAATGAAATGATAGTTGGAAAAAATGATTTAAAAAAAAAAAATAAATGAATATTATAATAATAAAAAAAAAATACCTGGAACATGACCGAGAAATCTGCGAGTACCACCCTTCTGCTTCATCTTTGAAAAAAAAAAAAATTGAAAAAAAGATGAAAAAAAAGTAATATTAAAAAAAAATACTTTGAAGGTGATCGAGAAATCTGCGAGTACCACCCTTCCGTTTTATCTTAAAAATGAAATGATGATTTAAAAAAATAATTTAAAAAAATAAATAAATAAAAATATAATTTAAAAAAAAATACATGGGAAAAGATGCAAGTGCCACTCTTCCGCTTTATCATTTAAAAAATGATAATAATAATAATAATAAAAAAATAAAAAAAAAAGTGTTTTAAAAAAAATACTTGGAAGGTGATCGAGAAATCTGCGAGTACCACCCTTCCATTTTATTTTGAAAAATAAAATGATAATTTGAAAAAATAATTTGAAAAAATAATTTGAAAAAATGATCTAAAAAAATGATTTAAAAAAAACAAATAAATAAAAATATAATTAAAAAAAAAACCTGGAAGGTGATCGAGAAATCTGCGAGTACCACCCTTCCATTTTATCTTGAAAAATGAAATGATAATTTGAAAAAATAATTTGAAAAAATAATCTAAAAAAATGATTTAAAAAAAAAACAAATAAATAAAAATATAATTTTTAAAAAAAACCTGGAAGATGATCGAGAAATCTGCGAGTACCACCCTTCCATTTTATCTTGAAAAATAAAATGATAATTTGAAAAAATAATTTGAAAAAATGATCTAAAAAAATGATTTAAAAAAAAAACAAATAAATAAAAATATAATTTAAAAAAAAAACCTGGAAGATGATCGAGAAATCTGCGAGTACCACCCTTCCATTTTATCTTGAAAAATAAAATGATAATTTGAAAAAATAATTTGAAAAAATGATCTAAAAAAATGATTAAAAAAAACAAATAAATAAAAATATAATTAAAAAAAAAAACCTGGAAGGTGATCGAGAAATCTGCGAGTACCACCCTTCCATTTTATCTTGAAAAATAAAATGATAATTTGAAAAAATAATTTGAGAAAATAATCTAAAAAAATGATTTAAAAAAAACAAATAAATAAAAATATAATTGAAAAAAAAAACCTGGAAGGTGATCGAGAAATCTGCGAGTACCACCCTTCCATTTTATCTTGAAAAATAAAATGATAATTTGAAAAAATAATTTGAGAAAATAATCTAAAAAAATGATTTAAAAAAAACAAATAAATAAAAATATAATTGAAAAAAAAATACCTGGAAGGTGATCGAGAAATCTGCGAGTACCACTCACTCTCTTTCTTGGAGGATGATTCAAAAATCTGTGAGTACCATCCCTTCTTATACTATCTGTAGTATAATATTTGTAATGGACTTTGAAAAATTGTGGGTGAGGTTAGGTTAAGGACTTGTAAAAAATTTTTATACCTGGTGGGGAAATATACTAAATTAGCCTAAAACACTCTAAAATAGACTTATACTAGACCAAGAAGAGGGACGAACGAGCAAAGCGAGTGAGTCCCAGAAAGCAGTCAGCCTAAAAAAGTAGACTTATTCTTTATACTAGGTGTCTATTATAATATTGTATGTGTATACTACAAAGTAGCATTTCATATATTTTCATATTAGTTCTATACTGGGTATAGGTCACCTAGTAGGTGATGGAGAAATCTGCGAGTACACTCCCCCCCCCGAGTCCGAGAGGGTCCCCCTCTTCTGTAGTTTCTAGCTTATCTTAATATAATGAAAAGGCATAGGCTAGATTTATGCTAGGCTAAGAAAACTCCGAGAGCCATTATGAAGCGATTAGCTTGTGCCGTCATAAGTTCGGTGACATCATAGGTCGGCGACGTCATAACTCGGTAACGTCATAGGTCTGAGTCGTCATAAGTTGGTCCCTAGAGATCCTGATTTTTGGGGCCTTGATTTCCGAAATACTTGATGAAATAATGTAATTTGTCCTTTAGAATTTAGTAATTTTAAGAAAGTTGTACCACCTTTGATCGAAAATGTATTGTATATTGTCCACTGGGCCTCAAAGATCCTAAATTCAAGCCAAGTCCAGATTCAACCCGCTGAACTCAGACAAACCCTTGGTTTATGATTTTGATTAACCAAATTACCAATAAACTTCATATAATCATTATGTTATTGAAACTCAGAAGTATTGCTCGATACTGTACTGCACGTCTCAAAACTGTCAAAGCTGAGTTCACCTCTTTGATCTGTGGCTGAATTTCTACTTCATCATCCTCCGTCATTGTCTTCAGTGCTGTGCATACATCATTTTCGGTCTGTCAGATTGTCATCATTCGTCGTCCATCTCTCGAGCTCATGAACAGTTATGTCACTGGTTACAAGATCACCATAGCAATACTGTATTATGAATAATATCCCAATTATGTTGAAGAATACCTCATTTCTCAACAGTTTTCGATAACAGTATCCGCTTAATGATTGCATGAAGCGATAGTTTCACTGTACATTTAGATAGACGAGATTGGGGCCGCGAGAAAATTTGATCACATAGGCCGAATGATTACGCTGAAGCGGAGTCTATTACTATTAGACAAATCATACGATGCCTCTCCTTTAAAGTCTCGCACTTTTTACCTACGTTTTACAGCCACAACAGTGCAGTCATCAATAATCTTGAAATTTTTCTGCGGTAATTCGTATCGTACTTCATTTGTTCGTGAAGAATATTGTTTTTAAAATGTATTGAAATGTTATTGATCGTTCGTTTCATCTTGATCAGAACAAGACGTCAAGAACAGCGTATACTAAATCGGTGAAGAATCAAAACTTTTTTCAACATGCAGATTCGACCGTTCCTCTCAACTCTCTAATGGTAAGACAAGGTACGATGGCCTCAGGATGGACTTACGCCGTTGACACTGCTTCTTTCTTTCGTATAACATCAATTATTTTTCGAAATTACCTAACGATCATACTTTCGTTTGATCTTATCGTATCTGAAATAATCTCTTAGATTCAGAATTATCTTCTCATATTTTTTTCTTCTTCTTTTTTTCACACCTCGGCTGTCAGCGTGTTTCTTATTCTTATTTCCATACTTTATGATTTTTCACTAGCCTGTGAATTGGCTTTTTCATGTGACTTCCAATTCTGTATTGATCTTCCTTACGATTATCTCGATGAGCATAACTTTTTATGTACTTTTAACCGTCGCCTTAGTGACGTATTCATTCTGGTTTAGCCACTTATTGCCAAGCTACCTACCTCGTTAGAGGACGGGTCCTCGTAATAGTTACTCGTTGTTCTGACTGAAAGCACTGCTTCGTTTTTATCTGTGTTTCAAGAACTATGTTTGCACTGCCTTTTGATAGGATTACTTCACTCCTCTCCTTCTTCAAACTTGGTATTCACGATCCCATGAGGCCTGGTTGGCGTGATGAGATGAAAAGATACAAAGCAATAGTGTTGCCTTCATCATAATGGCGGGACCTCAGTCGATCTGTCACTGCAAGTATGGATAGAAGACGCCCATCTCGGTATTATACCCTCCCTCGCCAGAAACAACGAGAGTTTTCGCTTTTTCATTTGCGTTGATCTCAAGCGGAGCCTTGGTCGATTTGTCACCGCGAGCACGCAACAGAAAACCTACATCTTGGTACATCTGCCGCCTAAAGCAATGCATATTGTCGCAGATTCGTCCTCTGTGACCAAATGGTACTCTCGCCAAACCATGGCAGCGAACTTACAACGAAGAAGATGATCGCAGGGCCAGAGTTCCACAACAGACCTAGCACAAACGATCTCATCCATATTTATCGCAAAAATGTCCATATTGTCCGAATTGGGTTCCGAATATTTCCAGCCTCCCAAGGATTGAAGGAAGAGGGATCCTCAACAGCATAATACAGAGAAAACGTAGCACCCAAAACGCTGTCCATTTCCCCCCCCCAAATTTGAAAGAGTTACCTAGTTGAACAAGAAGGCCCTTCACTGTTGGGGCAGAAGGAGATCAGCAGAAACGTGAAACTCAACGGCACAATCCAGCACAAACATAGTACAAACAATTCTATCCATATTGGTCCCAAGAGTTCACTTATTTTCCAAATCTCCCCTCGTGTGTGTCCGCCCCTTCTCCCCTCATCAGCGGTTCAAGGGGAAAGATACCAGTACAAACGAGAAACTCGTCGGCACATTCAACACAGACATAGCACAAACGATTCAGCCCGTTTTAGCCTAAGAATCGTAATGGAAGGACTCGCATGTCCTCAGCCCCCGACGGCTAAAGGAAAAGGAGACGAGCACAAACAATTTAGCCCGGTTCCGGACCAAAAATCGAATGGGAGCTGGGTACATGGATCCATCATCTTTCTTGATTTCTGCGTTTTCATTGGGCCACAAAAAACATATCAAGACTTACCTCTAAAGACCATTTTTGAAATAAGCTAGCTACCCGAACAACTGATAGGCCAAATACGCGTCCAAAAGTATTTTTTAGGCTCATGGTAGGCTAGAATCTAGCCCAGTTCAGCCTGTCATTAAACCCACGCCTCCAGTATTTGGCTATCCGCATTAGCCTTCCCGAACAGCATCACAGAATCAGTGTAGTTGGAACGCTATTCTAACAGTTCCTTAATTTGTGCTTTTAGCCTACTTTAGCCCCCTTTCAACATTATTTCTTCGCTTGTATACTGTATACACTTCTTCTCCAGCTGTATACCTTAGGCTAAAGGTTACATATTTCGTATGCAAAACCTGATGACGTCAGAACCCGGTGACGTCATCATCCCTGGCCTTGAAACGTGCACTCTTCTTCCAATTCGCGCTATAAACCCGTGGTATCGTCATTCATAAACCTAAAACTGAACACTTTCGTGACGTCATCGCTGCGTTTCATATTTTATGTGAGAAAATTTTAGCGGGTTCCCCCTCAGAGGTATGAAAATTACCATAAAAATGTCGTGAAAAAGTCATGAATTTCTGAAATACAGATCTATTAGACGCCCTTCCCCTTCACCACGCGCCTTTTAACATTTTCTGCGAAATTGTTCTTTTTTGCATACATGTTTTTTTTCTAATTTTGTTCAATTTTCAAGCACGATTAATTTCCTATCGATAACTATAGCTTAATCACCTTCATGCAATGTTTGTGGTTCCTTCATTCTATGGTTTTTGTCTAGTTCAATTTTGAGGCTTATCGTGTTAGACCACAGTAGATAAAAAGAGGAAAAAAAACTTTGCTATCGTTTTGAAAAACGAAACAACTCGTGTACCGTATAGAGTGGATAATTTTTATTTCTTGTCTCGGGTGCCAGTAAAAATGAAGTTCGATTTTTGTTGTGCATGTTTACAGCCAATCTAAAGGTGCATTATGACTCGTTAACGCGAGTTTAATTCTCGAAAGATAATGTTTCGTGCAAACTTGAATGATCCCTTTGTGACAAACTTCTGTGATCCGTGCGAACCTCTCGCTAATGACCCGTCTGGTAAGAGTCTCTGATTTTACGTGTATGCTCGGTTTGCTCATAATTATGTTACTTCATTCGGTTATTCACTTGTATCAGAAATTAGATTAGTAGTTGAGATTCCTAGTCGGATTAGAAAAGTATAATCCCTCTGCACAATTCATTAGGTGTTTAAATAAGAACTATACATATCGGTTCACAATATTATGAGTTCTTCACCATTATGTCACCTACGTTAATACCTTCTCATTTCCTCGTCTTGTTTTCCTGTTGGCATGAGTGCTGATAACGAAAATATAATTGATTGACTACTCAAATTCTTGAAACATGCAGGCAATAATCTTAAAGGTTATTTTTCGTGAAAATTTGTTCTGTATTTTTTGTAAATTTGGAAGTTTTTTGGCGAAATTATACACCTTATTTCATTTGAGAAAAGGCTATCGATGGTTGCTTAATTTGTAGTTTATGTTAGGATCGAACATATAAAGTGCGGTAGAATATTCGAGAGCAAAATGAATAGGTTAAAAAACTTGCGTCTCAAGTTCTTTATCAAAGTTCGTGTAATTTTTTTCTTCATTACAAACCTTATGTATCTATGAAATTGTTTCAAGTCTTTCTCGGAGTAGAGTGTGATGATCGTTTAGTTTCATTGTCCAATTTTCCACGAAAAATGCATTGATTTTAGTGTCAATGGTTGAATGTCTTATCTCTTCAATCGTCTTTATTGTAACTCTAATGTGAGTAATTCTCGAAAAAAGTTAATGGTTTTGTAGAAAAAAAAAAGAAAACGATAAAAGTACAGTACATTCTACATAACTCCATAAATAGTAAATTTTTATGCATAGTTTGACTGTCCTGCTAGAAAGTACTTATAATAATTGCCGCACTTTAAATCATAAAACATAATAATATTGATCATAATAAATGATGGAGAAAACTTGATTCAATGTAATGAAGTTGAGAGTGGTCTGTATTTGTCGAGAGTTTTTTATGATCTTCTCTGCGGATTATTTTGGCATGCCGGTACGTCTCATTTTGTCATATTCAATGATAGAATTGATGACTCGCAGGTGATTATTTTCTGACTTGAATATTCAATATAAATAATTCAGGCTCTTATCTATGAATACTGGAAATTGATACAACTCGATAAGAAAAATAAAATCGCAATAACTGAATGTAGACCTTCATGATAGTTTTAAACTTTTGGAATCATTCGTCGTCTCGTTGAATGAATGCATGTTCGGAGCAGGGAGAATGATGCTGCCACTTTTTTTTCGTTCTTCCTGCATCCTGGAATTCTCCAGTGAAAAACATATAGGTACTCTGTTCTAAAAAAAAGGATGTTCTGTCAAATGCCAAATCATATTTTGTACCTTTTTATATGTTCTTATGTATTCCAAATGACTGAAATTTGTCCCTACCTCATGGATCGAATCAACATTTTTCCTAGTTCGTACAGTAGGTCAAGTCCTAGTGTGTGTGAGGGTAATGGCTTACGATCTCCTTCACTCCACTCGTTAAGCTGACTAGGTCATCGGCTCGTTCGCTCCTTCCTTCAAACGTCTGGAAGGGTACCACCACGAACGAAGAAAAGGAGGGGAAGCTCGCAAATTTTCAAATTAGGTAGTGAGTTTGGCGAATTCTCCAAGTCCGGTAAACATGAAATATATCAAAAGTATTTATATTTTGCAGAAATATCGATTGTAAATTAATCTCAAACCCGGTTTCCTAGAAAGTCTGGATTCACACAAATCAGAATTTTTATTAAATGATACCATCGAACATTTCGTACATACGCGCGCTCTTTCCAGGAGCTTTCTTTGTTTGTGAAATTGCATCGTTCATTTTTTTTGTTCCAATTTTGTTTTTCTTTTTGCGTTCAGTCTTAATGTTTTCCAATAGAACAATACAATTGTAAAGATTCTAGAAAAAATTCAGATCAGTGCATTAAGTCCGATAGGAAACTAACTTTCCACCCTTTGTTCCTGATCAAGATTTGTCAACGGGTGGCTGGAGTTCCCGCATGATGTTTGATCGTGACCTAAGTTGGGGACTCTCGGGAAACCATCAAATTGTGGTCCTTAGAGGCTGGGAGTTGTGACTCAGTTTTGGAATTCGAAAAGATTTCAATCCTCGTGCTTTGGAATCTCGGCTTACAAGTTTTGAGCTAAACATGAAGCATAACTTTGGTCAAGACTCCGCTGAGAAAGAAGGGCTTGAGATAGTCACAAGTCCTTGGCACTTTTATCAGCGTACTAGGAGAAGTTTTCGGTATGACTCTTAATGCTCAAGCTGAGCATAAACTTAGGTCAAACTTAGGTAAGCATAAAAGTCCAGCTATGACTTTGAAGGTATAGGCTGGCTAGGCCAAAGGTCATACCCCTCCTTCCTCTTGTTTCCCCTTCACGAGTCGCGCCTCAATATCGTTCTAATGACTTCATGTTGTATAGTGAACTTTTCGCTTGCATAATGTTGCATGCTTTTCGAGCTTGTAATTTCTCCAGTTATATGGATTCGAGCCAAAAGTTTTTTCAACACATTCAATGCGGTCGAGGTCATCCGTGTGGGTGTAGACGTAAAATTGTTTGATAATACACCTGCAATAAATGCATCAGTGGGTTCTTCTTGAAGAAGAAAGAACAAGCTCTCATTGCGAATCTTACCCCTCTCCCCTATCTGTTCAACACATCCTTTGCTGTCCCAGCTTAACCCGACTCCGCAACCCTCTCATCACACAGAGGTACTGCCAGACAACTTTCCCTCCATCCCGAACATATTCAATTTCCTACATCAAGCTATCTCCCTTTCACGCATCTGAACTCAATTTTTCCGCGCTCGTAGCTCTGAAGGGGAAAGAAACACCTACTCTTTGGTTTCAATTTTTTGTCTAGGGGTATAGGTGAGAAATTTCTGACTCTAAAACAGATTTTTTTCTCGTGAAGAGGAACAATGGTGGGAGAAATTCAGTAGGACTCGGTAGCTATCGACTTGAACTAGGAAAAAAAACTGTTGTCGTGTCAACTTATTTCCAGTGATGAACAAACATGGTATTTTAGGCACCCGGAGAAGGTATAGAAGGTATGGGGACCTCCAACATTTCTATCATCCCTTCAGAAACGGCACAGATACTGACCCCAACTAGAATCGACCTACGTAAAAAGAAGAAGAAGCCATAAGTCAAAACATTCTTATGCGACCTATGCATTCATCTACTCCCTATACTGTCAATAAAAGATCTACGATTTACTGGAATTGTATATCGTATTCGTTTTACTAAAAATTTTAATTCTTTTGCTATGGAAATACCTGACTTATTCATGCTAATAGGTTCTACAAATTTTTCGAAGAACAAAGAAACACAAGATGTCACGTTTCCATTGGAGAGTTAGTTCACTACACTTTTCCGCTTGCACTTCGTAGAATTCTTACATTTCAAGTTTCACAAATTTTCAGAATAGTTTTCATATTCGAAATTCCATGTACTTACTTGTAGCGCGTGGAATAATACATCATGAAGTTGCATTGAAAATAATGCGACCGTGAGCAAGAGAAGATTATTTTATGTAATCATCAATATCGGTATTTGAGGTTGGCGGTACTCTTTGATTCAATCATGTGGTTAACGCTTTCGCATTTCCTATTTCCTGCTCCTTCGTTCGATTCTTTTCACGAAAAAACAAGTGAAAATTCGTCATACGAGTATTTCATTTGTTTATCTATTCTTATTGTTATTTTCCAACCGAAAACTCCACAATATAGGATTAAATTCAAATGCTTATCTGTCGATTTTCTCTCCACGAAAGAGAGCTTGGAAAAATTAAGGCGCCGTCATTCTTAGTCCGGATAAAGGGTCATCCATCCAGAGCAGTGGTTCTCAACCTATGGTCCGCAATTTTTTTTAGAACATTTCTTCAATAATGGTACAAATACATATCACAAGTGGTCCACAAGAACTTTTGGGTCCTTTTTATTGGTATGTCACTTCAGAGAGGTTAAGAACCACCGATCGCGCATATTGACATCATCATCTCTGGCGGCTCATACCACCACCTCTGGTAAAGGTTAGCGAGGTCCCGTCCTGAAGAACAATGAAAAATAAAAGAGGAGAGAAATCCAGATAGTAATGCAAATTGCAACCGCCAACAGTTACTCTGGAGGCGTGGAAGCAAGGAAGGAAACCCAAGACAGCACAATGAGAAAATTATTTCGGATCCAGTACCTTATGGATGGAAGTACACAAATGAGGAGACAGAAGGGTTCAGTGCTTATGACGTGAAGGCGAATAAGCAACGACAAGAATGGAAGAGAAATACCTGAGGATAACAAAAGATCACTTGGCTTGGTGAGAGGACGAGAAAAAATGAATAGAAACGACCAATAAGATGGCAGCAAACCTGACAGTCAATAGAAACGCAATATTGTTGAACCATAAGGATGAGGACCAATATTGAGGCCTTGTTTTTCAGTGGCGATACAACTGATAACAGGGTAACAACTGAAAGTACTTTTGCAGGCTAACTAATGGACTAGAATTGTACTCTGAAGACCTTTTTAATACTCAGTGCACTACTTACACCTCATGACACTCAAAATAAGTCCTGTTGGGTACCGAAGAATTTCTGTAACTATTATTATTGTCACGAAATTGTAATTCCTCATCTGGCGTCGGCGTTTGTGATTTTGTTGGATAACTATGCATTAACAATAGTATCAAGTAAAGATGTTGTCGATTGAGGAGTCGTCACGATCACTAATTCTCCTCCCTTCATTCTTCCAGCCAAACTTAGTCCAAAGCCTGCCGAGTCCGTTTTGAAAATTTTTCGTTTACTATTTTTCAGCTTCAAAGGGCAGCACTGAACCCTAGTGATTTGATTATAGGCACTCATTGCGCTTTCATTTAGTGGAAGAAGTCTCGAAAAGGGAAGTGTTGTCCCTTGACAGGCCTGTCGGTAGCTCCAGTTGGGTCCGAGGCAAGGAACACAGTGGGGCCCCCCAAAAAATTTTCACCTTCTCGGAAATACGAGCCCTGCGTGTCCCTAACAGAGCCGGGGGGGATAAAATCTCCAGTTACACCTCCCCTCCCCACCCCTCTCTTCAGGGCTGGTCTCCGTCTAGACTTTTGAACTATTTCCAGACATTTTGGCAGACCAGGCGATTATTGTATTTTTTTGATGCAATCACGAATTCGTCTTTAGGTCCCGAGCTATCGATACTTGGGAGACTAATGAGTCTTAAGCTCAGGAACCCGAGAGTAATTTGTGCTAGCGTCTAAACTTTTGAATTCTCTCTTTCGATTCTGCTTGACAAGGAAATTAGAGTCTCTTTCAGTTATCCAGGATGTGGGAATTTAGTCTACTGAAGCCCATTAGGTCTCGTCGAACATGAGATGTTCTCTAGATCAGAATTTTACATTCATCTCTGGGTCTCAAGTCTTGGATTTTGCAATATTCTGCCAAAGGAATGTGGTCTGAAGGAATGTAATTGATTCTTTGCTGAGTGTCGATGTTTGGATCTTAAAGAACCCACCGAGCTATAAATTCTTGAGAACCAGATATGTAATAGATTTGGTTCTGAGTCTCAACATTAAACCACGAGGGTAAAGTATGTCTCCGACTAGACTTTTGAAGTATTCCCAGCAATTTTGGCAGGCCAGGAAATTATTGTATTTTTTTGACCCAATCACGAATTCGTCTTTGGGTCTCGAGTTATCGATACTTGGAGACCTGAGGATTGAAATTTTTTCTGAGTCTAAAATTTGAGAATCCGAGGGTAGATCGAGTCTGCATCTCAGTTTTCCCATTTTCTGTAGCAATCTTGTATGACAAAGGAATCATTGTATTTTTTGACCCAATCACGAATTCGTCTTTGGGGTTTGAGCAGTCGATACTTGGGAACCTGAGTATTGGATTGTTTCTGAGTCTCAAGTTCAGATTGTCTGAAAAGGAAATTAGAGTCTCTTTCAGTTATCTAGGACGAGGTTTGAATTCAAACGCTCCTCAGATGTGGGAATTTAGTCTACTGAAGCCCAGTAGGTCTCGTCTAACATAAGATGTTTCTTTAGATCAGAATTTCACATTTATTACTGGATCTCAAGTTGTGGATTTTTAGTATTTTGCCGAAGGAATGTGGTCTGAGAAAATGTAATTGATTCTTTGCTGAATATCGATGTTTCGATCTTGAAGAACCCACCAAGCTATAAATTCTTGAGAACCTAAAACTAGATTTGTTTCTGAGTCTCAACTTCAAATCCCAAGGGAGAAGCCTGTTTCCGTCAGGCTAGTTGAAAGCTCCAGTCGGGTCCGTAGCAAGGAACACAGCGGGCCCAACAAAAAAATGTTCGCTCCCTCCCCTTAAAGAAAAGGGGCAGAGCCGGGCCCGGGGATAAAATCCATAACTGCCCCCTCTCTTGTCAGCACCCCTTGAACCTGGATGAAAGTAAACAAAAAATTTTCAAAACGGATGAAACAGATTTTGAACTCAGTCCGGGTAAGAGTAGATCAATGCTTTTTTGAACGCCTGTTATAAGCTATAAAACCTAGTTCGTAAAATTAATCACCTATTTGAAGTAATTTATGATGTTTTTGGTAAAAGGCTATTTGTAACATCAATTTTTGCATGCCGATAAATTTTTAACAGCTTTACTTAGATTTATAGCGTTATGCTTAGAAAACTTTTTGATTCACCTCTTCAACGATTGTCTCGCGAGTGTCATCAATTTCGTTGTTTACATTTCTGTTACAGTTGAAGACCATTGTCATCAGAATAGAGATACCAAAGTAGATAAATCCGCTCGTAGAAAATTGATAATAGCCAGTATATTATGTCTGCTATTCATGATCGCCGAAGTTGTCGGTGAGTACGGATAGTTACCCTTACACTAAATGAAATTATTGTAATTTGAATTCTATTTTAGATTCTTAATTTAGACAAATACGCTCCCTGACATTTTTGGACTTTTTCGTTTTAAAAGTTTGACTCTGAAACTCAGCTGACCATCAGACTGCATTATAAATTCTAAAATTGGAGTACGTCATAGACGCTGGAATCAAGCGTTCCTTATTTGGGTAGTCACCTAATCCAAGTCTAAAATTTATGTTTGGAATTCCCTTCGAAAATATGAGAACAATTCAATTAACACTAAGGTGGAATAACAAATTGCAAACCAATGAAGAATTGGCCAACAAATTTTTCGGATTTCTCCTCCTAGAGAGGATATATTCCACCACCCACGCTTGCCTTGGAATTGAAGTACTACCCACCTGTCCAAAGGATGTCACTCATCTACAAATGTGATATCCTATGCTACGATCAATTATTTGTTCTGAAAAGTTTTCTTGAGTGACTTGCAATAATTCTAGAGAAAAATGTTTCAAAATGGTATTTTATAAAGTCCGAAAACAGCATTTAAAAAGTTAATAACATTTATTTTCTTCATATTGATGGTCTCGAAGTTTCTCGTTTTTAAATCATCCATCTCACGATTTCCATCAGACATCAGGGCAAAGATCTTTTATCCGAGGTCTTAATAAAATATCTTCATGTCGAACGCTGGGCGGGTTCATCAATATTACCTCGAGACGATCGACAAAGGTCATTAATTGTGCAACACGTAATAAATGAAAAGAATCGACCCGTCTGTCTTCCTTTCGAGGATCTAAATATGAAAGTCACGTTTTAAATTTGTCTCTCGTTCATTTCCGCGTGCGTCGCAGCACGTAGGCGTAGGGCCCTTCTTTCGGCTCCAATCAACTTGGGTGTGAGGTTGCACGTATGAGGTGTAGTCTGCTTATTAATTTCCGTTATCATGAAAAGTAAATGAAAAATTTTGATTTCAGGCGGTGTGCTTTCGAGCAGTTTAGCTATCGCCACGGATGCCGCTCATTTGATGACCGATTTCGGTAGCTTTATGATATCTTTATTCGCAATATGGGTTGGATCAAGACCAGCGACTCGGAGTATGCCTTTTGGATGGTACCGAGCCGAGGTTATAGGCGCTTTAACTTCCGTTTTAATGATATGGGTTGTGACGGGAGTACTTTTCTATATGGCCGTTGAGCGTATTATCAATGGAGGGTACGACATCGACTCGAAATTTATGCTTATTACGTCGATCTTTGGAGTTATTGTGAATATCACGTGAGTAATCTTCTATTTATTTCAACGATTCTTGAGAAAACTTGATAGAATTTTCGTAGTGCTCCTAACACAGACTGACTAGAAAAAAGGTACTCTCGACAAATTCCAAGGTATGGTTCTTGAAGTATCAAAGCACGCTTGAAAATTTTCGGGGAAATGTGAACAATCCGTGAAGTTTCCTAAAGAGTGTCGAGAATACATTCGATGAAGGATGTGACCAAGACAAGACATAGAATTTTGGGCAAGTTCTTGGGGTCAGAATTTATGAGTGAAAATATAAGAGCCACAAGGAAGAGATACAACGTGCTTGAGAGGTCATGGTTGGATCGAGTGGTTCAATGGCAAACAACTTTCGCAGGCAATCAAGAGTTACTTGAATAGAACATGGAGAAGAGTGAAGTGCAATTTTTGTTCACCTGCTGTGGCGTTGAAAAATCAATACATTTTTATTTTTCAGAATGGCTTGCGCATTGCATCAACACAGCCACCATCACCATCATAACCATAGCCACAATTCTACAAACGCTGAGCTTGGAGGAAAAGTACAGCGAGATCAGAATATCAATGTCAGAGCCGCATACATTCATGTAATCGGAGATTTCCTCCAGAGTTTCGGAGTTCTAGTCGCTTCTGTGATCATCTACTTCAAGGTTAGTCTTGGCTCGGAGTCAAATTTTTGAGAGGGCTTTTTACCCCTTCTTATCTGCAGTCCAAAGGTTGAACCTCTTTCAAATCTTATTGCTGGAAAGTAAACATTTTCCCACGTTGTGATCATGTATAGCTCGATTGTCGGCATTTTTCTCAAAACTTCTCCCTTCCTCCTTCTCATGTATAGTGTGAAATTCGAAATTCTTCCAAGTCGCCGTTCTGATCTTTGTAACTCGTGCAAATGAGTGAAAGTCATGTCAGTGCGATGAGTGATGACGGTCTCATACCCCTCTGGCCAATCTAAAAGTCCCTCTAAGATGTTGGCTGTTGTACCCTTGTGGTTCGAGTTCAAAGAATCTTTTGCCATCGAAGATTTCTGAGGAGTATTTCCGGTGTTCTATGATTGCCTTAAATATGGGTTACGGTCATACAGGCGCCGACGATTAGGCGCAACAATCATCCAGACGCCGCATTCATTTGGACGCCGTGACGTATTTTTTGTAACTTGGTTCGCCTAAATCCTGTTCCTTCTGCGATAAAAAATTTAAAAAATGAAATTTATACGTGATATTAAACTTAATGAATAAAAGGAAACAAATTTTGGCTCTAAATATCACTATATTTTTATTTTTACGAACGAGAAACCGACGTTTCGTTGCTCACGCAACCCTGATGATGTTGCGTGAGCAACAAAACGTCGGTTTCTCGTTCGTAAAAATAAAAATATAGTGATATTTAGAGCCAAAATTTGTTTCCTTTTATTCATAAAAAATTTATTTATAAAATATTATTTAAATAAAATATATTAATTTAATAAAGAAAATTTATTTATGTCATTATAAATATTTTAAATTTAATTAAATTATAATTGTAATAATTTATTTGAAAAAAATTTAAAAAAAAAATTAATAAAATTTTCAAAACTATATCCAAACAAAATATAAAAATAAATAATTCTAAAAAATATAAATATTAATATTAAATTTTTATTGATAAAAAAAATTAAACCAATATTTTATTATTATTCAACTTGAATTAAATTGATTAATTAACTTTATTATTGATATAAATATTAATAATCTATCAATTAATTGAAATATATATTCTTTTTTAAAGCTTAAATTCAAAGTATTAATTTTTTTAATTAATTATGAATTAATTTCCTTAAAAATTTTATTAATAAATAATATTATTATTTTACTAAAATTTTTAATTTCATTAGTTTCTTGATTCATAACTTGTGATATAATTCCAAATCCTGGTAAAATTGAAATATAAACTTCAGGATGACCAAAAAATCAGAATTACTGTTGGAATATGATAGGGTTTCCATTACCTCTAGGGTTGAAAAATTTATTGTTTTAAAATTAATATCAGTTAGAGTTGTTGTGGTTCCCCTTGCTAATACTGGTAATGATAAGATAGCTCAATTAATTTTTAAAAATTGCTTCATTTTAATTAAAAAAATTTATTCGCGCCTAAGCGTCCAATTGTTCTTGCGTCTACTTGAATGGGCGCCTAATTGTCCGCGCCTAAATGATACCAACTCCTTAAATATATATGAGCCGCCTGCATGTACATTACAGTCTGTAGACACCACATCGCCGGGGAGGGAGCACGATGTCCTTGAGGTTTTAAAGCTGGTTGCTGGGTATCAGGACATAGAACGCTACTTGGTGATCATAGCGAGCGAGGATATGATGAGAGTGTCAGCAGACAGTAGCAGAAGAGTGACCTGAATTCTTCTCTTTTATTGTGTGTGGCGAATGACCTTCTAGATATCCTTGGATAAGGAGTTGAAATGTGCAAGGTACTCAGGAGTGTAAGGCGATGTATCAAAGACTAGAGGGCAGGTGAGTGTGAGGATGGTAAGAAAGCCGTGAATTATGACACTGTCTGCCATAAAGCTTGAAGGAAAAAGTCAGACACTTATTGTCAGGTAAGAAGTAGACAGACATATAAAGATTAACAGAAGGCGTGCCTTTTTAGATGGTTAAAGATGAGGATGGGTAGGCCTAGATCGTGAGGCATCGAAAGAGTAGTGAGTTTTGTTGGAGCCTGCCTCCCCTCACTATGTAGCGAAAATTTTGAATTTTTCCGATAGCCCCCTTCTGATCTATCTATTTGAATTCCTGAAAAATTTTCAAGTTCACATTTTGATCGATGTAGGTTGAAAGTCAAAATTCTTGCTAGTCCAATCCTTCTCTTACGTGTTGATGAATGATCAAATTTTCTTCAATTTACTTGAAAAATTTTTCCAAGTCCTTCCTCCGCACTCTTATATTTGAAGCTCAAAAGTCAAAATTTTTCCTAGTCTCTCCTCTCATGTCCAGCAAGATGATCGAAATTCTTTCAAGCCCCTTTCTAAAGCAACGAAGTCTAAATTTACTCGAGTCTCTTTCCTCCCTTACGTAGATACATGACTAAATGGTCTCATTTCTACCCCTTTCTTCTACTTTGTACCTAATACCTACTGGAAAAATAGTTTAAAGATCGGAACTCTTTTCGGTTTTCCTTCTCGTCTCCGTAGGCGCAAGGGGAATGGTCTAAGTTTTGCCAAGCTAGGTCAGAGCCTCCGTTATCTGGGAAGCTACAATTTTTTCCAGTAGAATGGTAGGCGGCAGACATGATTACCTCCGTAAGAACTGGTTACATCTTGAAGACGGTTTTTAGTTTTGGTAAGTCATCCTGATAGTTGATGATTATCACCTGACTGCACTTCTATCAGTATTTTCGATAAATTTTCCCCACTTTTTCTGTCAATAATTTGTTTCCATAGCTCAATGAGTCCTTTCTTGTCTTTGATATTGATTCTGATGTTATTCTAAATTTTTAGTTCATCTGTAATTTTAGCTTTCCAAAATGAATTTAGGCAATTTAATGCAGTAATTTAGAGTAAATTCCCAATCGCGGTATTATTTTGAGTATTTATTCTTAAAATCGAATGAACAATATTATTCACGCTTCAGTGTGTGCTTGTATGTTTCGCAGCCTGAATGGAAAGTTGTCGATCCCATATGCACGTTCTTGTTTTCATTTTTAGTATTAATGACGACTTTTGCAATTCTTCGGGATACCGTTGTTGTGCTTATGGAAGGTAAGAACAATTTCGAGTTCTATGAAGTTATTTGATAACATAGGTTCATTAAAAAAAGAATCTATGTTTCAAATTTTCCGGGTTTTAATAACCCCGTGGAATCTTCTTTTGATAAAATTGACGTTGTATAATTCTTTTCCCATACTATTAGATTTCACTAGTAATTTTCTTCCGCAAATGCATGTATCTCCCAGGAACCATACTGTTTTACTTGAAGTATTATCTTGAGGAGATCTCAAACTTTTAAAATATCGGCATCGTTGTTAGAAATTTTGTTGTAAATCTATTCGCTTATCAGAAACTTCATTTGTTCAATCACTGAATTGATATAGAATCAGTTGAGAAAGAATGAACAAAAAATTAGTTGATGATCCTATTTTTTTTTTTTTTTCTCAAAGACAAAAACGTTAGTTGCATTGAATTATTAACAATAATTCTGTTAATTTCAGGTATACCTAAGGGTATAGATTATAGCGACGTATTGAGTACATTTATGAGTATAGAAGGCGTGGTCAAAGTTCATAATCTACGAATATGGGCATTAAGTTTGGATAAAACTGCGTTAGCAGCGCATCTGGCAGTTCGTAAGTAGCTCATAATATCACTATGATGAAGAATGAGTACTAGTATACCCTGTTGAAAAAAAAAAAAAAACATTTAATTGTTCTTATACTCTGATCTGCTTTGTTTCAGATCCGGGTTCGAATACTAGCGGTATATTGAAGAGTGCGTCTCAGAAAATTCATAGTAAATTCAATTTCTTCGAGATGACTTTGCAAATTGAAGATTTTCAGCAACAAATGGACTTATGCGAGCAGTGCCAAGATCCGATATCTTAAATTTTACTTCGCGTGCTTTCAATCAAGTGGTCTCGAGTTCTTCGAGTATTCGATAGAACGATTTTCTGATACTCGGTTTCTGCAACGAAAGCGAATTGAATGGCTGGACAAATCCCTTCGAATGCGTGCGCAAGGTTTTGGTATGGAATTTTGCTCATCCGTTTATTAAAGAATCTGTGATTTAAATTAATTTTGAAATCCTTCCACGAGAAATTCTATGATAAAAAAAAGAAAACTTCTTTTGGCGTTTTCTCTCGGACAATCGTTGCCTTCCACATCGTAGGGAAGCAGTGTTGAAAATGAGATTACATCAATACCAGTTTTACGAGTTCGTTGTCACCGTTTAAAATTATAATGTAATTTTTTTTACTAAATTATTACTAACTTTTAGCGAGTATTATTTTGTTAACAATGTAATTTTATCATTTTTACTTCGTGCGAAAGATGTGCATGTATATTGTATAGATTCGTGTTCATATATTTGTATTGCAAGAACATAATTACCTTGAATTTTTCCGTGAATTTTTATACTTTTACTCATATTCATACGAATGCGGATAGTTATTTTTCAACGAACTACGTTGTTGTTACCATTTATTATATCTATCCTGATCGATAGAGTTCTTTTGTTATTCAATCATCAAAATACAATAAATAAATACCATGAATCCATTCGTTGTTTCTCGGGAAGAAGATCGACGATCGGAACAAAACAAATGAATTTAATGATGAGGAATGTTTTTTATATGATACACAGGTAAAAATATCTAATTTACTCCATGGTAACAAAAATAAGCTTATAATTCAACAAGGATTACATAAATAATCCATTTGCGCGGAAAAATGAATTTTAGTACACAAATATTTACACATCATAGCTTGATCGTTGACCAGTTAAATCGAAAGAATGACTTTGAAATTCAGCTAAGGATAATTTAAAAACTTGACTACTATTTACTGCGATCACAATCGATCAACTAACGATCTTCAATTTACACGTTTCTACAAGAAAATTCTTAGAATAGTAGGAATTCAATTATGTATTCGCATAAGTACACGCGACCTGCAGCGTCAATGCAAGGAAGATATCTAAATCGAACTACAAGAACGTTCGTCGAACTAATCACTTAAATCCAGACTTGAACCATTCAGAGAGAAATACTTAATTATCTTTCTTCATTCGCGTGCTGGTCATACGATAAATGATGGAATCTCGACCCGGGTCCATGTTTCCAATAACCACTGAAACGTACAATTTTCAAGTATTAACACCAGAACACCTTGGATACCGAAAATTATTCGTGATACTTACAACAAATAGCAATCACAGCGAACAACATCGCCAGACTAAACCAGAAAACGATATTGAAAATTACAGGAAAATCTTCATCGTAATCTTCGGCTACATTTAAAGATACCTGCAATTAAAACGAAGATTCATTTAATTCCATGTTTGATAAATATAATGATATGGGTGTCATTTATTTGCCCGATGAAAATGAGAGTACAAACAATTTAAAAATGAAACACGCGTCAAAAGTGTAATGAATCACAATAGAATGAAAACCACAAAATAAAAGTGTGGAGCTCTTTTTGAAAAATATACGAATTGGGTAGTAATGAACAGCGCGCGTCAGAAAAAAGGAAACTTGAGCGTCTACATTCATCATCGTTTTTACCTGCACTCTGTTTTCCTAACGTACAAATAGAGTTTTTCCATTTAATATACCTACCAAAGTTGGCTCAGTATCGGAGTTCGTTTCACGCTTCGATCGCTTCTTCAGCTCTTCTCCATCAGTCATTGCAACAACCAATACCTAGAATAATGTCAAGTCATGAAATAACGAACTAACAATCAAAAGTTCTTCATAAATTACTCACTTTATCATTGTAGTGTTCGTTGACTTTCTGACTTATGGTGCTCAACGCATTAAGTAGAATGTCATTCGAATCGCCATCACGTAGAGCCATAATTTGACCCATTTTAGGAGCAGTTACCCAGAATACATCGGGTTTACTATCTTCATTAGACTGACTGAGTAACTAAAAAAATTAATACTTCATTAGAAACCAGATTTTGTACGAAAAAAAAAAAACAAAAGTAGGTGGTGACTTTACCTCGTCCGTGACCGAATGAAGTCTATTCAATTCCTTGATGAACATATTATCGTTTTCATTTTTCGGACGAGAGCTACTGCTGATTGACTCAATAGGTCCGTTACTAGACACATCCATTTCGTATGGCATATCTTGGTGCGGGTACACCTTTCAAACATTGAAAATTATATCATGTCATTAACAAACTTCCCAACCATCCTTTCATCGATCGGAAAATATTTCTCACTTTTGATTTATCGCCGAGAACAACTTTCTTCAAGTCTAACCGTTGATCTGGGTTCCTTTTTTCAATGCTCTCCACCAAAAAGTTATAAGTTTCTTCCACGTTTTCATCGGGTATGACAGGGTAAATATTGCCACTGGAATTGAAAGTCTCGATACCGGGGAGATGAATGATGAACAGAGCTTTTGCTAAGCCGAATGGATTTTCCACTTTCATATTGTTCCATTCGTTATCCTACAACAGAAAGGCATCCTTTAAACAAAGATGAATGACTTCCGGATAGATGGATCGCGTTTGAAAATTTACCGTGTCGACAGTATATCCCAGAGCAGTAGATAAGACGTGTTTCAAATAACTGCGATCAAGTTCGTTGGACCCTTCGAAAGTGAGCGCACGCGGAGAATGTAGAATCATCATTTCATCATGACAACGGGCTGTAATTGTATCAGAATGGAAAAAGTCAGAAACTTGAATAAAGTGATCATTCATTCGATGGGCGTGGACTGCTAAATTATCAATATTCGCAATATATTTGTGAGTGAGGAGTTATATAATTTCTTACCAATAAACACTACACAGTGGAGAGAAATTAAAAACAACAAAAATTTCTTCATTTTGGAATGATTTCTGGAAAAAATTATAGAAATTATCGAAGTTCAGAAAGCACTGTCAGTCAGTACCACACAAACCGTGCTATCAATCGATTGCAACCTCGAAATATTTGTTATCAATAAAGTTTTGTTTTTCTACAGTGCTGCCATATCGTGTTTGGTTTGGAAGCTAGGAATTGCGCTGGCTGGCTGCTGGTCTGCTGTTTTTTGAAATTGGGCCGGTCATCCACGAGGAGCGCTAGTATTATATCTGAGTTGTTCAAAGTGGCCTCTCGCCTCCTTCGGGTTGGGGCATCCTCTTTCTTTGTGAAGCACTAAAATAGGGTTGAGAAACTATTTTCTTTTGAAACATTTTCCGAACTCTGAAGCACTTTCAAGACTTCAGAGTCCCCGAAGTCCCACTCGCAAAGCTACGTTCTGTTCTAACAATCGGATCCCTGCTCCTTGCTCTGCTGATCCTTGAATCTGCATTCTCGCTTCTGTGGGGTCCATTGCTTTCTTGCTTCGTGCTGACTCTTCCCTCCGCGCATGGTGATTCCATCTACTACAGAAATTTGTTCGTTAGTCAAACTGCCGAACTTTTCGATTTTGAATTTGGAAATTCGCGTGATCATTACTGCATTTTGCCCAAATACAGAAGAAATTCACTAGGACTTCGAGTACGTGTCGCAATTTAGTATTTAACATTATTTTTCATCGATTTATAATTGAGGAGCTATCGCGTGGGCTAAAGCACGTGTTCGTTAAACTTCGTAAAGGCGATCTACCGAAGTCATGATATTTGGGCAAATGTACGAAATAAGAAAATTTTGTCTACCGAAGAATAATGTCCGAGTCCGACATGAAGAAGCCGGGAGCGAGCCACGAGATCGTGAAAGATTTATTACGTTAACTTCCATATCGAAGTTGTCGGAAGTACGAAGAACATGCGGACATGGAGGTTTACTGCAAGTAAGTACTTCAACTGGATATTAACTGCCTGCTAACGGAATTCATTAATTTATCATCGTGTTCTATCGCAAGAGCGAAAGTGAACAAACAGCGAAAGTCTACACAAGAACTGAGATAGAGTGGCGTCAGATAACTGGGATTCTCCGTTATGCAGTGATTTCGTAATTTTGTTAGCGTGGTATTCATTTATTGTATCCATCTGACTGGGCACATATTGCAGAAATTTTGGGCTTAATTTTTGCAGTACCGATGCGTGACATAAATACGATGGAATGAATGATAGCAATGAAGGGATAGCCTTGAAAAGGTATCGAAAACGTGTTCATGTTCATGTGAATACCACAAAATTGATTCGGTTATGTTGAATCCGCCTGAAATTCTTGCGCCGATGATAGGAACCAATTTTTGAGACGTAATTCTACATGAGCAGGTGGCAGGTGTGCTGTCTTCGAAATGAAAATTATTCAAAGTTCAAGTCAACAATTTAGTGCGGCGCTACGAAACTGAGCACAGTCTGTGTGAAAGTGAACGTTTTCTTTCTACGCTACATTAGTGGCATCTTCTTAATTATTAGCCTCGGCTTGTAACTGTAATATTTGAGTTCGAGGTCGTCATTCGTGACTAAAAATACAAGGAAACGTCTTCCTTTTTCCGAAAATTGAACGTCGCTATTGTTTGAAAAAACGTTGAGACAGTTATCTTGGGGACGACAGGTCGGTCGGTTTTTGATAATCGGGGAGTTCTCGAGCTTTGTGGCTGTCGATTAAACGTACAAGGATTCTCTTACGATCGTTCGTGTTAGATTTTATTGGAAAATCGAAGTGAAGTTTCGCTCGAATCACGCTGAAGAAATGCGAAGAATTGATGAAAGAAAACTTTTGGAATAGGAGTGAGCATCTTTTATTGTTGTTTCGGTTTGTATATTATCTTGAATTTTCAACGGAAGAAGGTGATAGAAATTGTTGGTCGGGTATTACATGCTTATTTTTCGCTGCAAATACTAAAATATGAGTTTCATTTATTGAAGTTCACGCTACACAGTACACATAAGAGAGAACGACGATAAGGCGGATAATTTTTTTTCGTTTCTGTTTGTTGAACGTGTTTTACGATTCCCATATTCTGATTGAAACCGATAGATAACGATTAAAGTTCTGTTCTTGAGATCGAATACCAGCGATTCGAACGTATAGCAGACTTGAATGCAACATGTGGCCAGGAATTGTCCTTACAGAGAGGGGGGAAGGACAGTACTCGAATAATACCGCGCATCCCAACGTGTTTTCTTATCACGAAGTATCTCCTGAAAAGATTTCATAGAATTCTCTTCGAAACAGTTACGATGGAACATTTTTCATCATTTTGTAATTCGGAATGTTTCTATCAACTTTCTTTTTCATTGAGATAGGAGATAATGTGTGATTTTCATTCCAGATGCTTAACGTGCTCTCTATTGATGAAAGTTATTACTTAATACGGTTGGAGATGAGGCCGCGGGATGCGGGAACGTTGAAAGTTCGTGAGACTGGAGGGCTTTTCGTCAGGGACATACTCTGTTATCCAACTCGTGAATCTTTTTAAATTTTCGAAGTTAGGACTTTGAAGGGGTTGATTATTGTCAGAAAATTAGTATTAAGAATCTGGATATGTAAGTAAATGCTGAGACGGTCCCTCCAAGAGACAACTATTTTATGTAATTTCATCGTGGCTGAAACCTCTTTACCTATTGCCAGTATCCTCAGCACAGTCTAATCATGTTTTTTGATTTCCTTCTTCGTAGAAGATTTACGAAAAATGCCAAATTATTCGAACCGGTTTACCGAATCAATCATCAATGGACTGTTGGTATTTTGAGTTTCACTGCTCTGAGAACTCATTCTCTTTCTATTATTTTTGTGGACTTACGTAATATTAATTTGATGTTCCAATGAGAATGACAAATAATATTCCTGAAGTGATACGAGCCGTTTTATATACCGTTAGTGGAGCGTTTAAATCTTCTCGTTTTTTATAATTTCCCATACGGTGAAAATAGTTACAATAATGAGATTAACAGAAGTCATTAAAATAGTTGAATTCCAAGAATATTATGCTTTATGCGCTTCAACATGCTAACGAAGAACACCTGATGTATGAACGATGAGAAATATGATAATCCGCTCGTATCTTTCTATTTTTTTGTTGTCTGCTGTGGGTTTTTTCGTTAGTTTTCACGATCACCGCAGATAAAAGAAATTGGGAGTGTTTAAACAGTTTATTGTTTGCACCTATTTGCACCTGAAGAGTTTTATGAACTTGACAAAAGAACGATGCGACGTCTGTACGAAGGCGTGCGTGTTCAAGAAGGTTGGTACACACTTCCATGAGAGAAAGCGAATTTTAAATAACGGCGACGAATAATAATATTTGGTAATTATTTTCAGCTCTTCTCAGTTGGTAACCATCGAGCAATTGAAAGCTTGATATTGTATTTTTGAATTTTCATGTCGTTCGTCTGTATTGTTTTGCTTGTAAAATCATGAATCGTGACCAAATAGATGGATCATCGTGACCTTCAACATTGTGTAATTTACGTGTAATACTTCAATTATTTTGGCTGTTCAATTATAGAGCAATAATTGCCTTCGGATCTGTCATACTTGCGTCGATACTCACTCGCTTTGGATGCATGTCGATTGTCGACGCTTACAGGAAGGTGGGAGGAAATCGAAAATGCTGTTATTCGCGATTTGATTTTGTAAAAGAGAGGGAAATGTCGGAAACATTCTGAGTTACATCTCGTCCAAATGATCGAAGATTTCTTTATCGGGTAATTTAGCCGAGGAAACAATCCAAAATTAATTCAATTTTTCTCTTTAGACTTGAATCATTTATGGGCGTTGAATGTACTGTAGCAAATTTTTGCCTCACTGAACTAGAGCAAACACTGTTGTCTCATAATCCTCCTCTTTATGAATTATATTTCTGCCAGTTGTTTTAATTGAAGTGTTTTTAGTCGTCAAACGAAAATCCGTCTTTCTAATTGAACTATCATCGTGACTACATTATTTATTTTGTATCTCTCTGGTTATAGATAAAACCCTCTTTCTCCTATTCTATGAAAATTTTGATCCGTTGCCTTACTAGAAAGTGCAGTTCTTTGTGGCCGACTTGTTCAGCTTTTTGATGAAATCTGACTGATGGAGTCGACAATCACCCGCAGCTCATAACATTTATATCTACTTCTTCTTTACTCCTGAAAATTTGACGTTCGTAAAAGGTTACAATAAAGCGATTCGCACCTATTTGTAATGTATTTAAGAGGATATTCATCAAGAGAATTAGAGAGATGCTTACGTCAATGCTGGTCTTGAAACTGAGGGCGAGAAGAAGGTTTGACGAGACCTCTCTCCTCGTCAACGATAAATTCAATATTTCACTAGCTTATAATTAATATTTAATCATGTTTTTTCTATATATTTGTAATTTTTTGTGCTATTTTGAGATCGCTGGGAATCCAGACTCAGAGAGCATGATAGCAGAGCTTGAAAAAACCTAGGTCAGGATACTTTCTACTTTCGCTTGAATAGGCTTTCATCCTCGATCACTGTGCAATAAGAGGTGAGTTGCCAGAAAGCCAATAATGGTTGATGAATCGCGAAAGGAGGAAAATATTATGAAAAAGTTTTTTGAATTTAGTTACTTCAACTCAAAAATTGTAAAATTAATGCTGAGAACAGGTGGAAAAGTGGACTGGTGATAGATGGGTGTAAGAAGTCTCTCCATTCTCGTCAGCAAAATTAACACATATCTCATGAAGTTACTTCAGTATTTCGTGAGATCGGACTGTGACAGACGAAGGCGACTCCGATGAAGTAACCTAGACGGTCATACACCTCATCTCCAGTTTGCTTTCAACACTCCTCTATCCTCAATTATAGTGCAAATGGTAATAAAGTTACAGAAAACTGTTGCTACAACTCATAATTCTCCAATATTGTGAAAGTAACTGTGAGGAAAATTCTCACATCTTATTTGTGTGAAGAGATCATTTAGGTGTCCTTTCATCGTTGTGGTAACATGAGTGTGTCCAGAATAAAATTGAGACTTCGGAAATTCGATTAAAATTGAATTCTTGGTAACGATGTTTCCCTTTTTCCTTTTGTAAAAAAGAAAATTAAACTTCCTGCGTTTGAAAAATTTATCTACTAATCGACCACTCTCTGTCAATGTTGACGGGTGTGATTATCAGAATTTGAGTACATTGCATATCTTCCAACTCTATCAAATTGATTTCTACGATTTTTTTTTGCGCATTTTCGATTTCTACATTTTGTATTGGCTTTATATTTTCGCCTGAAAGTACGAATAAATACGATCAGTTTAAAATCTCGTGATTCAAAGTTGAATCGAACTTTCTAATTCTTACCTACGCTCAGCATTATCGAGTGGTGAACTTCAACCTATTATTCAAGGCTTTGTCCGACGTATTTCCTTGGGTAATTGACGGTAAACCAGTTCTGCTTGGCGTAGTGGAGCCGATATTTTTCGCGAAGGAAATGTAAAACAGGCTCAACATTAATATTGCGCTCAGGCTTACCAGTTACATCTCTGCGGTATATCCTTACGTCACTTTCTTTCTCGATTAAAACACACCTACTCGTTCGCGATCATCTGTTCTTTATTCGAAAATTATCATTCGAATTATCCGCTGGATTATTGTCGGGATATTGTTTTTTTAGTGCTGTCAGTAAAAATACTTTTTTTGGAGCAGCCGTGGTCAATTCTTGATATCTAGATGGAAGAATTTTTTGATTATAGTTGGTTAACGTTCTCGAGTAGAATATGGGTTGAAATTTTTGGAGCCTGCCCCTGGTCACATATATATATATAAGGGCAAAAACTCCGATATTTTGCCGTGTCCTCTTCCTAATCTGTACAACAACTCGCCTCCTCCTCTAATTTATAGCTCAATGGTCGAAATTTTCAAAGTTTCGCTCCTGACATATTATGAGGGCTGGATGGTCAAATTTTTTCGTATTTCTCCTTTCTCGAACTAGAATCAAATTCCCTGAGGTCTTCCACGTGAATTATATAAGGCTTGAAAGATCAAAAGGCACCTCTTCTGGAGTCCATCTGATCTACGTATTTAGCTGGATGGTTGAACTCTGTTGAAGTCCCTCTCCCCCCTTGAATTACGTAGCTTGATGGTCGGAAAGTTTTGAAACTTCCTCCCCTCCCCCTCTCATGTCTAGCTTGAAAGTCGACATTTTTCTTCCCTCGTCTGCGTTTGTCTTGCTAGATGTTGGAATTTTTCGTCTCTCTTTTCGCCCATTCGTCGAAATTTCTCGGATATTATGGAAAAATTCTTGGTAGTGGTACAAGATTTTCTAAAAGCTCATCGTCCATCATTAATACTCCCTAATCCTCGGTTCCTTCTTCTCTAGCTGCTGACATTGACAAAAATGACGTTCACGTTTATCACGAGAGCTATTCTGGTGCTAGGCAGACTAACTTTTATTCTGAAAGTACTTATCAACTTGAGTATTCAAATGAATTAGCACGAGTTCTACACAACCATCAGCAGAAAATCTTACAACAATAGATGCGATATTACCACGAATAACTACGCGATATCAGCAAATTTATTATGTTAGAGAGTTACGAAGCGTAATATTTCAAAATTGTACGGGTCCGTGAGTAATGTTTAATTTTTTTTTGCTGAAGTGCAAATCGAATTATACCGAGCGCGATTATCAACATTTTCCTCCGTACGTGTATCCCGTTCATATTTTCCAAGGACCAAAGCGTTTATCACTCTCCGATAATCATCCTATTTCGAAACGAATTTTTCTAATCGACGACCGTACACAATGTAAAGTACATGTGGGTACATTTTGGCAACATGCACGCGGCATCAATAATGCAAAGCGATTCGCGTCCAATAAAATGAAATAATATGAAGTTAGAATAAAATTAGAAATGTTGCATAACTTCTGCAGAAGGATTAACGATGTCAAAATGAGTTCAATAGTTCGAATTGAAGCGATTGTACGTCTCGGACGATTCGCCAATCGTGGACGTACGAAACAATTGAAATGAGATTATGCTGTCGCAGATAGCCAAAATTAAACCCATATGACAGACTAATTCTTGGCCTTTCTTTTTCAAAGCTTGTCCTCTTGCTCGAGACATCAACTCCCTCCAAATTGTCCATTGAGCGTATGCAGATTGGCGTATTGTAGGAGAAGAATTCCTGTCTTCTCGCTCAGATGTATTTTCCTTACACGATAATAAATCTTTTAAACAAAATACGCATCAAGTAGCAGTAGAGTACACCTTACGACCCTGATGTGAAACTTTGCAATCCTTCATACAGGAAAATGTATCAGAATGAAGAACGTGAAACCAGAAATTTGCTAACCAGTGAAAAATTTCAGGAAACAAGTCGAAAACTCGGGTGAACGCTTGAGTAGCAAATTTTTCATTCTAAAGCCCTCAGTGTGTAATGCATAACATTCCTTACGCATATTATGTCAGCACATAACGAAGTATTTCCCGTTGAATTTTGCTGCGATATCATGTATAGAATCAGTCTTAAGAAATACAAATATGTCCATGAAATCATGAGTTGAAAATCTCAATCGTTAGGCTCCTTCTCGAAGTACTTATGATGAGAGGGGGGAGAAGTGGAAACTTATTGGAATGAATGTTCTAGAGCAACCAAATAAATGAAGATCATTTTTACTGTCTTTCTACAACTGCTCGATCTAGCTACCAGTTGAGACGAAATAATTTTCGATGGCGGATAGAAGTGCAGTACAGGCATCAACCAGCTTAAACCTCTTTGTGACGTCACTGGTTCCTGACGTCATCAGCTTGGACTTGGTTGTACCGTTTGACGAAGTACTATATAGTCAAAGCCTGTACCACGGTCGTGCCTGTACTCGACTTGATTATTTTTTCTTCCTCTCTCGGTTTCGTAAATTTCTGGTTCAGGTGAAGGATTCTGAGTCCATCAATTCAACGAGAAAGAGGTAGAAGCCTGGTACAGTCTGGTAAATTGTATGCTAAGCCTTGTTTAGGCCGAGTATCTATAGCCTGGTATACTGAGTGAACCAGAGAGATGGTACCAGTTGAATGGGAGCTCGCACTAAATCTGTTATAGCGTTAAAACACTATGCGATGGGTTAGACGTACACTTGAAATCTACGAAATTTGTCACTCAATTTTATTTTCAAGTTGCGCCTCTGCTCAACTTTTTACGACTTTTTTGAGCCGAGTTAGGGATCAAAATGTACCAAGAATTGATCAATTTGCGAAGATTTCCGATGTAAAAAATAGGAAATTTACCCTCTTTCAAGCTCCATAGATTTAGGTATTTTTTTCGGAATTGGCGTTAAATTTCACTCTCGAATGAAGTAAAATTTGGAAGTTCGAACCATTTTTCATTTTTGAGAATTTTGGTAAATATTGATCATTTTGATCCATGACTCGATTCTAAAAAGAAGCGCAAATCGAAGCTAAAATTTAGGTACAAATTTCGTAGATTTCGAGTAATGTCGAACGTTTTGCGTTTTTTCGCTGGAGTTGATGTAGCGCAAACTCCCATTCAACTTGTAACATATTTGTGACTTGTCTGTCACGAGAAAACACGCGTTAACTCTCTGATCCAATCAAAGGAAGTGGGAAAAGTGTTGGCTTGTGGTGCAGGCTTGCACCAACGCCCTTCCCCTGATTGAATCAGAGAGTTAACGCGTGTTTTCTCGTGACAGGTCACATTTCTGGTGATATATGCTAGGCTTAGTTTGAAGCTGAAAAAATGTATTTCTCTGCTCAATAGAGAACCATTGATCCATGTTGGGCTTTTCATCAATACATCGATTTTGTTTGTATTGATGTATCAATTGTATTCTAAGATACTTCCGCTCGTTCGTCCCCATTCTTAATTGACCTCAAGTCTAGCATACTGTTAATGTTTTTTTCTCCTCGCCCTACAGTAGCTCGAGGCTTGAAGCGGTGATACCTACTCGCCACCCCTTGGCGACGGCCTTGTTGAGCTAACTATCTTTTGGGGACTCATTCGTGGTCTAGTATAATGAACCAACTATTCTTGATCAATTCAAGAATTCCTTACCAAGGCATAGTAGAGACATCAACCAGTTGAATGTGCTTGTGACGACACCACAATGCATGATGACGTCATTGGTTGGTGACGTCATCAGCTTGAACTCGTCTGCGACGTCATTAACATTTCTCTCTTTTGACAAAAGCATGGTAGGTGGGATAGAGAGTAGTGGGTTAACCAGGGCTGGAAACCGGAACCAAATACCGCTACAGGAAGCGGTTCTACTCCCGTATTTCCAAGCCTCTGGAACCGGAACCGAAAGGAACCGAATCCCAGATTTAGGTCCTGGAACCGGAACCAAAAAGAACCGGGTCCCGGATTCAGGTTCTGAAACCGGAACCAAAAGGAACCGGATCCCGGACTCGAAGATCTGGAACTGGAACTAGAAGGAACCGGATCTCGGATTTGGCTTCTAGAACCGGAACTAAAAGGAGCCGGGTCGTGGATTTGGTTTGTGGGAACCAGAACCAAGAGGAACCGGATCTTGAGCTTTGCTTTCTGGAACCGGAACCAAAAGGAACCGGATCTCAGATGTGGGTGCTAGAATTAACTAAATAAAGCAAGAAGTAGGTAGTGTAAAACTTGGTGCACTTGTGCTAGAAATATTATAAGTAGAAAAATTCTCACTTTAATTCCTTGTATTAGGAAGATATTTTTTCAAAAAATGATGGTAGAGATTGCCAACCGTGGGTAAAATCAATGGCTGAGAACCGGAACCCATTACCGCTACAGGGAGCGATTCCTCCCCCCTCCCGTATTTCCAGGCCTCCGGGAGTGGAACCAAAAGGAACCAGATCCCAGATTTAGGTCCTGGAACCGGATCCCGGGTTTGGCTTCTAGAACCAGAATCAAAAAGAACCGGATCCCGGATTGAGGTTCTGGAACCGGAACCAAAAGGAACCAGATCCTGGATTTGGCTTGTGGAACCGGAATTGAAAGGAATCGGATCCTGGCTTTGCCTTCTGGAACCAGAACCAAAAAGAACCGGATCCCAGCTTTGGCTTCCGGAACCGGATCTCACAATTCAGTCCAAGAACCTTTATAAACGGATCCGCCAAAAAAAAACAACTGTTCTCGGCCCTGGGGTTGACTCGCCTCCTGACGAAAAGTAGGGGCAAAAGTCTTGAAGTGTCTCAAGTCTTTTGGATTCTCTTGTGTTGATGTGTGTGTAGTCTCTCCTATCGTATACACAGGGTCCGGCAAAATGATGTGAACAGTTGAACGAAAAACTCCGGGAGGACTCCGCGACAATGTCGTGAAGTTCCCCGGTTGACTGTTCACATCATTTTACCGGACCCTGTATACCTCGGAGGTCAAAATTTCTTCAAGTCACTAATATAGCTCAAAAGTCGAAATTTTTCCAAGTCTTCTCCCTAGTCTCAAGTTAGGTTAGGTCGACGGTCGACAGGCGGCGAACATCCGACATTTTCCGCAAAATCCCCCCCCACTCCCCTCCCCGTAAAACATTCTTTTTAATGAGAGAAAACTCTAAAAGTCGGGTGTACTTGAAAAAATGCGGGCAAGCTTATGTCATTGATTGGTTCTTCGACGTCGGGAGTTCCTTCTCGCAAAAAAAGAAGGGTCTAGTACAGGGTGTGAATCCTGTCTAGAACGTGCTTCCCTCTCCCAATCAATTATTCAGAAGAGGGATTTGAGATTTTGAGCTCGGATTGTGAGTAGGAAGAATTTTTGCTCAAATTCCTGAAATGAGCTGTAAATTTTTTGTGAAAAGAGGAAAGTTATTTGGAGCAATTCGATAAAAATGAACCTTGCGTAAAAAAACTGAACACCATCAGTCCTACAGAAAAAACCCTGTCTTCTTTGGGGACTTGAACGTAAACAGTTGATATAATTTTTCGATGAAGGATATTAAATTATAATCAAAATATCAACTATTTTTCATCGGCTAAGAATACGCTACGACTGCATGAGACTTATTAACGTTTGAAAGTGTGAAGATTGGAAGGTCGAAAAACAAGATCGCGGCTGTGCCATACTATTTAAGAGCAACTTGATAAATTAATATCGAAATGTTATCTGGCGCGATCTTTACAAAATGGTGCTACTAAACGGAATATTTCATATTAATTTGAATATCGTATGATTTCCAACAAATTTAACGTCAATAGTGACTAGGCACGGTTTTTTTTTTTTTTTCATTTTGTCAATGTTTCCGAAAATTTTTAATCGGAATCAGGTTTTCTTGAGGCCTCATTTTTGAAGATGGAATGCTGATATGACTGTATTCTCTTCTTCCTCTCATGTATGTACATGTACTAGTTTTGATTCGTTTCATATGATGATGTGCAGAGTATAATTCATCTCAGTATTGGTAACCTTGTAAGATGGTTATTTATTACAGCGAAAATGGTGTTGAAAAATCAGTGATGACGCTTAGGTTGAGCGTTTACGAGACGTGTCATCAGTGCTCGATTGAGTTAAAATTATCAGTGATTATTATTGTATGAGTTGACATTAAAATAGTGTGGGATGTACTGCATTTTTTACTCTTATAATTTGACGATAATTCGTTCTCAATATTCTCGTATTGTGCAAAAAGTTCATTCTTTTTGTTTTCAAAGACGTTTTAAAAAAGTATTGATGAATTTGATTAGTCGATAGAAAGAAGGAGGAAGAAGAGATGGAACAAATCTTAGTTCATGCAATGTTACTCGTATTTCTCTCTCCTAGCTCTCTCTTAATACTTATAGTTTTAAAGAGAGGGTGTGGTTATTGCTGGAGTATCAAAATAATGATGATTAATGCACTGCATAAGCGTCTCGCGAGGAGGGGCCGGGACCAAATTTTTCTCACGACGACTAAAAAATGAGAATCGATGGAAGCATACCACAGATTGAAATCGTTCCTTGTGTGCATAATTTTTGTGATGCAGATAAAATCATTAGAATTTTACTCCCTCTCCTCGCTAACTTATTAGGATTCCTGCGCTTCAAAGAAGCTCTTGATTGATTTTGATGATCGTTATGACTCACAAAAAAGGCTATTTTAGCGCTAAGCGCTACTTTCTTTTCAATTTTCATCTGGAAACTACTAATTAATGGAAAATTTATTCATCTATTTTGCTAGCAGTGAGTAGTAAAATTGACAGTATTCAGATCCGTGTACTGATATTTTTTATTTTATTTATTTTTACGAGCGATAAAGCTGCAATAAGGGCTATTTGCATGATAAATATGCTATAGAAAATGAATTTGCAAAATAGTTGAATTATACATCTTGAAATGAATAGATGTATGAGTAGGATTGAAGAAGGTGTTAGTTTGTAAGTGAAGAATTTGGAGATGAGAGAATGGCAGTGTTAATAGTGCCATGCCACTGTGCGAATTATTATAATTTGTTTTCTGATGAAAGAATAGAATTGGGTGAGGTGTATGTATTGGAGGGACGAGGATGTCGTATCCGAATTATTTGTTCGTGCTTGAGAGTGAGAGAAAGCAACATTTAGGAAAGAGCGGAGAGGTGTGAGTAGAGGACAAGAGAAGGAATGTCCGACTGTTAGAGTTTCTTTTTCGCGGTAAGGACAGGACATGAAAGGTCGAAAATCAGGGTTGATCCAACCTCTTCCCGCCTAGGACTTCTAAGAGAGAGTACAGGGGTTGTTCAATGCTGAAAAGTTTGTTAGAAGTTTGATTTTTCTGAAGAATGAGAGAACGGTAGTGTTTTTCTAATCAGAGACGGTGCATTTTTGGCGGCTCTATCTACTGCATCATGTTCAGTTAGATTGATATGACCAGGGATCCATATGAATGTGATTTAGATGCTTTTACTCGAGAGCTTCCCTTAATACTCGTAATAATATACCACATTTTAGATCAGTGATTTTCACCTCTAAACCCATTCTCACTTCTGTGAAACGTCTTAGTGTTGCCTGGATATTTTAATTATATAGTATTCACGGTGTCAACAAAGACGTATAGTAAAGTTCTTCGCGATACTTTTCTATTAATCTTTTTATATGAAAAAGTATTGTTTGAGAATACAGTTGATCATTTGTTCAACAGTTAGTTGAAATATTTTGTATGTTTTATATATTTGTGTGGAAATATTGTTTCCTTAATGTTGTTCCTACTTGTAAAGAGTTTTGATAATTTGTGCGGACCGATCATCCGTTCATAACTTTATAACGTGCGTTTCTGTCATATCTTCACTGAGAACATGTGTCTTGTGCGACTTCTTGGCCCTGCTTGGCCTCATCAATGACCTTGATTTTATTTGGAGACTTATTGTTCCAAATAGGGAGTTGGAGAAATTTGAAGCCACGGAAGGAGTCGAACCTAAGAATTGGGTCGAGCAGTAAAGGTACACGTAGAAATGAAAGCAACAGTGAAAATCTCTGGGATTAGAGAACATTGAGTTAGTTGGATTTACAGCTATATAGGAAATATACTAAGCTTGAAGAAGTTCAGCTTACAGTTTAGTCCAAGAAGAAAGTCTAGCGTGAAATATGAGTATGGACTGTTGGTTTGGGAGATAACTTGGGATGATCTGTGTAGTTCACTCTCACCTGTATCAGATAGTTAGTTGGAGATGAGCATTAACTTGAGTCCAAAGAAGAAGTTAAGTTCAAGAGTAAAGACTAGGAGACCAGGAGAGTGAGCACTGAGATTTGATCAACATTTGAGTTGGCTATATGTTACAATAGAGCCTAAGACAAAGGACAGATGTCAAGAAGTAAATGCACTAGTTCGAGTTTATGCCAAGATTATTGTAGGCATAGGTACAAGAAATCAGAAGAGGGTAGGAGCACCATCTACGTTAGTTTGTGAGGACCAAAAGCAGTTTTGAACTGGAAAAAAGCTGTGTATATGTAGATTCTACCGGGACTCTATGGATGACTGTAGTTTTCTCCTGAAGTTTGATATGTACCCACCTAATGTTAGCTACTCTGTTATCCTATGTTGCCAAGTCTGATTTGACCCATGATCTTGATTAGACCACGGCCTACTTCATGTGAGGCTGAGCGATGTCATTACGTTGTTTACATGGACGCTTGTAGAAAATGATGAAGAAATCTAAATCAAGGTGGGTTTTTGGAGAGAATGAAAAAAATGTATGTAATTGAATGAGCCAACAATCTTCCAATTTTTTAGTCTTATTTCAGTGAAATTATTGTTGTAAAGAGAAAATACAAACAGTTGAAAATTGAAAATTAGATTACAGACAAAGCGTGGCTCAGTCACAACCCAAAAGATCCATCACTAGCCCATCCACTGCGCTGTTGCCATTTTCCACGTTCAGGGTCACATGAAAACATTTCATGTTGCCACTAGCAGCACATCCTTTGATTTTACCTACAGTTTGTCCATAGATTTACTATACTTCATTAAATTCATCAAAGTTCTATCGTCTTAGTGTTGCCTGGATATCAAATGAAAGATATTTATGGTGTCAACAAAGACGTAAAATAAAGTTCTTTGCGATGAATTTTCACTGAATCATTAGTGAAAAATGAATGGCTCAAGAACACAGTACACCCGTGCTCAGAAAGCAGAGTAAAGTGAATCATAATTCTTTGTTATGTGTGTGGTAATTTTCTGCTTACTCATATTGATAATTACCTTCTATGATGAAAATTGAAAAATTGGAAAGATTCAAAGTTTGGAGAAATAAAATGACTCCATCAAATATTGTCTCAAATTGACAGTTCAGGGTGTCTACCGGTCATACAAGTCATACAATTGAGGCGGTGGTCATACAAGTCATACAAAAGTTACACAATTGCCTTCAATATTGTCAATATTGCCCAATTTGTTTGTTTTCATACAATTACATATCTATTTTTTTTCAAATAAAAGTTCTTGTTTGAGAGGATTTCATGTTTTTTTTTTTTTTTTTTTTTTTTTTTTTTCGCTTATTCATGGATGTAAATGGTTCACAAAAAGATTATAAAGTCGTACAATGCTCTTCCAGTGGTCATACAAAAGTCATACAATTGGAAAATTTGTATTTGGTGGACACCCTGCAGTTGAAGTGAAAGATGAGTTCATGTGTGTTGGACATCTTTATTTGCAATTTCATCAATGGAGAATTATTTTACAAAAATGTCTTCATTATGCATTTGTCTGTATTGCGTTTAAGTGGACAAATCTTGCACTAGCTAATAGTAAGCATTCCCTTTTGCCACGCTTCTTATTCTCTATTATATTGGAATAAGCAAGTGCCAGAATCGTACTGATCTAAGGGAACAGAAAGATTTTTCAATAGGAAGCATCGTTGGTCAATTTCATTTCCAACGATGTGCTGACAAGTTGATGAACACTATCTGGACATAAACTGAAATTTCTGCTCACAAAACTGTTCTGGCGGTGCCAGATAAATAAAGATTATGTTTTGATATTGATGGTTTTTGCAATGAGCTTTCACTAAATCATTGTAAAAAATGCATGGTTAAAAACCCAGTAAGCCCATGCTCAGGAAAACAAATAATGTGGATCATGGTTTTCTGTAATGTCTCCAATTTGAAATTTGGTATGAATTCCCTGCGGTGGATTTAAAACTCATACTGCTGTTTACCTTTGATGGTACATATTGAAAAATTCGACAGATTTTGTGTTTGGAAAAAAGGAATATCTCGAGACAAATCTTGCACTAGCTTATTGTGGACTTGAAAGGCAGAATAAATTGCAATTGGTGTACAAAATGCACTAGAGAGTGTAATTGTGCATGATCATGGTACTTGGCTCAAGTGGGCAATATTTCTGCTGCCACAATGTCTGGAAAACCCATAGAAATTCCTCCTCTTTCATTTCTTCGAGAACTTAACAATAATTAACACGTAAATTGAGTTTCTTCTACAAGAATGAGATATGAGATGAAACAAGTTCAATAAACTTATCACTCTTCAAAATTCTGACAGTCAAATAAAACATCAATTCACACATAAAGTTGTGATAGTAGAAAGCCATTCTATACATTTTTGTAATTAATTAGTTATCACGGATAAAAGAAAGATGTCACGTTTGAAGAAATGAAACGTCTCCATCAATTCTTGTCTCGAGTAGAATGTTGAGGCAAAGGATAAGTTGAAGGATATCTTCATTTGCAATTTTATCAATAAGAAAATTGTTTTTACATGAGTTTCTTTATTATACATATTTGTACATTGTATTACATTAAAGTAGACAAATCTTGCACTAGCTACGTGAAGTGAACATTCCCTTTTGCCACGCTTCTTATTCTCTATTATATTGGAATAAGCAAGTGCCAGAATCATATTGATCTGAGGGAACAGAAAAATTTTTCAATAGGAAGCATTGCTGGTTGATTTCGTTTCCAACAATGTGCTGACAAGTTGATGAACACTACCTGGATATAAACTAGAATTTTGCTTATTAAACTGTTCTGGCACTGCCAAATAAATAAGGATCATATTTTGATATTGATGGTTTTTGCAATGAGCTTTCACTAAATTGTTGTCAAAAATGATTGGCTGAAGAACATAGTAAGCCTATACTCAGGAAAGAGGATGAAGTGGATCATGATTTTCAGTAATATCTCCAGTTTGAAATTTGGGGTGAATTCCCTGCAGTGGGTTTGAAACTCATATTGCTGTTTACCTTTGGTGGTACATATTGAAAAATTGGACAGATTTTGTGTTTGGAAAAAAGGAATATCTCGAAACAGATCTTGCACTAGCTTACTGTGAACTATGAATTGCAATTGGTGTACAAAATGCACTGGGGAGTGTATGTGTGCATGATCATGGTACTTGGCATAAGAACATGAATGAAAATAAATTGAATCTACTTTCATTTTACATGAAAATGATCTGTTTGCTGGTGAGCATTCCCTTTGTCACGCTTCTAACTCTCTTTTATATTGGAATAAGCAAGTGCCAGAATGCTACTGATCCAAGGGAACAGAAAGTTTTTTCAATCCGGAGCATTGTTGGTTGACTCCATTTCCAACAATGTGCAAGGTTGAAGAACATTATCTAGAAAAAACTTGAATATTTGCTCATGAAAATGTTCTGGCGCTGCCAAATAAATAGAGATCATGTTTCAATTTGAATGGTGTCCACAAAAATGTAGAATCAAGTTCTTTGCAATTAGTTTTCCTTGAATCGTTAGTAGAAAATTAATGAATGGCTCATGAACACAGTACACCAATCATGCTCAGAGAAAGAATGAAGTGGATCCTAATTTTCTGTATTATCTGAGGCATTGAAATTTTTTTATGACTTCCCTACCCTGGATTTGAAACCCATATTTGTGATTGCCTTCCATGGTAAAATATAGGATGTCTACTGTCCTTAGAAATCCATTAAACTCCATTTGAACCGAGCAGCTCAAGCATTGCAGAGGTTGTAAGAGGTATCATGGAATTTTTGTAAAATTGAGTCGCTGAACTGGTTTTTAATTGACAGAAATAATCACATGTACAAAGAGGAAACGATCAATTTACAAACGTTCTTCTGAAAAATTGAAATTTCATTACATCATTGACCACACACATATCAGACAATTACTCACATTATTGAAAAAATAGCCGGTTCGTTACTACCACCATAGTGCGCTGCGTGCTGACCAGCCGAGTAAAAGAGATAGAGTATTGGTTACTCCTATATGTCTTAACACACAGCGCAATCTGGTGGTAGTATCCAACAAATTGTCTACTTTTTTGAACAATGCAAGTATTGATATGTCTGGAACGTGTATGGACAATGATTATACATACTCTTGGAAAAAAACCTCCTTGATACTCTTTTTGTGTATTATCATTTTTATTGATTGCAGCGATCCTAGCGGATGCCTGGATCAAATGTATGTCCAATATTTGAAAAATGGTTCAATAAGCCAAACAAAATCCCAATAATTTCATTTCTGACCCAATGAAAAAATTGAAATTAGAATCCTTAAGTTGAGTATTTTTTTTTTTTCTTGTAATTTTTGATGATATTTCATATCAAATTTTCAAGTTCAAAGGAGGTCTGAACTCTGATACCACCCCCTGCTACACCACTGGGACTCTAGTTTTGAAGAACACCCTTCAAGAGTTGTATAAATGTCCAGTATTTGCAATTTTTACATTTGTGTCGACAGCCTAAAATTGAAAAATTGGAAAGATTTCAAGTTTGAAGAAATGAAATGTCTTTATCAATTATAGTCTCAAGTTAAATGTTGAGGCAAAGGATAAGTTCAAGGATATCTTTATTTGCAATTTTATCAATAAGGAAATTGTTTTTACAAAAGTTTCTTTAATATACATATTTGTACATTGTGTTACATTAAAGTGGATAAATCTTGCACTAGCTACGTGTAGTGAACATTCCCTTTTGCCACGCTTCTTATTCTCTATTATATTGGAATAAGCAAGTGCCAGAATCATATTGATTTGAGGGAACAGAAAAATTTTTCAATAGGAAGCATTGCTGGTTAATTTCATTTCCAACAATGTGCTGACAGATTGATGAACATAATCTAGATAGAAACTCTTATCTTTGCTTCCAAAAAAGCTGGATATTCATAATTTTTTACTGTGCGTTTTTTACTGAATTGTTGGTGGAGAATGAATGGCTCAAGAACACAGTGCATCCATGCTCAGAAAAAGAATCTAATGGATCATAATTTCCTGTGATATGTGTATGGTATTGAAATTCTGTATCAATTTCCTCTTGTGGACTTGGTAGTCTGATTGTTTATTACCTTCTATAGTACAAATTGGAAAATTGGAATGATATGAAGTTTGGAGAAATGGAATATCTATAGAGGGTCCAGCAAAGTGATGTGAACAGTCAAACGAAAAACTTTGAGAGCACTCCGCGTTAATTTTGTGTAGTTCCCCGGTTGACTGATTGCATCACTTTGCCGGACCCTGTATAATTTAGCTTACTGTGGATTTGAAATTTTGAAAGAAATTGTTATTTGCATGAGGACACAAATGTAGGTAGCACTAGCGTTATACCTGAAAAGGGGATGCGGCAAAAATTCCATGAGCATGTATGAAACTAAAATGGGCTGTATCCTTGTCAATATTGAAAAATACAGAAAAGTGGTAACAGCATTTTTCCATCATTTTCATTAGCTTGAAAGAAGGAATAATTGGGATTTCAACAATTTTCTGAAACATCCCCTTTTCATGCAGCTTCCAAAAATAGCCACCGCAGTTTCTATTATAGAGGGCGCCTACTTTGTGTCCTCATGCAAATTGGCGCGCAACATGCATTGTAGGAGCGTGAGTGTGCATTTGAAAACCTGGATAATATGAATGAATGGAATTCACTCAATCAGGTAGTTATCATTTTATATGAAGAGAAAAACTTGTTACTAGTAAGCATTCCCTTTTGCCACGCTTCTTATTCTCTATTATATTGGAATAAGCAAGTGCCAAAGTTGTACTGATCTAAGGGAACAAAAAGATTTTTCAATAGGAAGCATCGCTGGTTGATTTTATTTCCAACGATGTGCTGACAAATTGATGAACATTATCTAGGTAGAAATTCTGATCTTTGCTTAGAAGAATGTTCTGGCGCTGCCAATCATTTTTTGATGTTCATAGTTTTTGCAATGCGTTTTCATTGAATCATTTGTTAATGAATATCTCAAGAAGACGGTACATCCATGCTCAGAAAGAGAATCAAGTGAAACATAATTTTCTGTAGTATCTTTGAATTTCTTGCATTAGATTTGAAACTCCTATTAATGGTTATCTCCTATGGTGAAAATTGGAAAATTAGAAAGGCCGATTGTAACGCTCCTCGCGGATGGCCGGACCAAATCAAATATGGTCTCAATTTGACAGTTGAGGGTAAGGATGACTGGTGGTCATTTTTATTTGCAATTTCATCAATTGGGAAACTGTTTGTACAAAAGTTTCTTCATTATACATAATTATTTGTATGTTGTATTACATTGAAGTAGACAAATCTTGCATTCCCTTTTGCCACGCTTCTTATTCTCTATTATATTGGAATAAGCGAGTGCCAGAATCGTATTGATCTGAGGGAACAGAAAATGTTTTCAATAGGAAGCATTGCTGGTTAATTTCATTTCCAACAATGTGCTGACAAATTGATGAACATTATCTCAAAAGAAACTGTAATCTTTGCTTACTAAAATAATCCGATGTAACCAAATAAATAAAGATCATTATTTTGATGTTCATGGTGTCAACAAAGATATAAGATGAACTTCATTGCAAAGCGCTTTTGTCAAAATTATGGTGAAAAATTGTGTAGCCTAAGGACGGGGTACACCCATGCTCAAAAAGAGAATGAAGTGTACTGTAATTTTCTGTGATATTTATGTTATTGCAATTTTGTGTGAAGTCCCTACATTGAATATGAAACTCATCGATGATCACCTTCTATCGCCTTTGAAAAGAAATGGGAGCGTATGAGCGTGCACGCAAGCCCAAAGTGGTCGCACTTCAGGCACCGGTATCCACCCTTTAAGGCATTGCATAGGTAGTCCTGAGGGCTCAAATTGGAAAGAGGCCTGGCTCCATTTTCTCTGCGAGTTTCCCACGCTGTGCAATGTCCGTCAATGAGGCCACTACAGAGGTCTACACTACTGACCAAGGTAGGGCTCAGCACTCGACCTGAAATTCAGGTAGTCCTGTACCATGGACACGCGCGTATCTATTCCTCCACCAAAGTGTTCAGTCACCACTGGGAGCTCACGAAGAGCTCACCAACAGTGCTTTGCGACTCTAGCTTCTCAGGCTGAGGTTCTTCTTTCACCTCTTTTATTGTTTTGTACTTAACCTCTTTTTCTTCTGTTAGTGCTCTCTCCCAAGCGCCCTGTATCTCGTGCTGCTGGTGCTGACGAGAAGAGATGTGGCAGCAGCAGCAGCATGGGGGATGGCACACATAGATGAGAGAGGCCAAAACGTGACTCTACATCTGCCGCTTCCATTCCGCGTTCATTTTCTTCTTCAATTATCACCTTCTATGGTACTATTTGAAAAATTGCAATGATTCCAAGTTAGGACAAATGGAATGTCTTAGAAATCTTGTCCTAAGTTGATAGTTGAGGTGACGGAGTTCTCATCTTTATTTTGTTTGTTCATTGTATTACGTTAAACTGCACAACCGTTGCACAAGCTACTAGTGAGCACTCCCTTTTGCCACGCTTCTTATTCTCTATTACATTGGAATAAGCAAGTGCCAGAATCATACTGATCTAAGGGAACAGAAATTTTCATCAATAGGAAGCATCGTTGGTCAATTTAATTTTCAACGATGTGCTGACAAGTTGATAAACATCTTCTCCAAAGAAAGTGTAATCTTTGTTCACAAAAATGGTCTGGTTGGTGTAGCCAAATGAATAAAGCTGATACGTTGATGTTCATGGTGTCAACAAAGATGTAAGATAATTTTCATTGCGAAGCGCTTTTGTCAAATGATGATGAAAAATTGTGTGGCTCACGGACGGGGTACACCCATGCTCAAAAAGAGAATGAAGTGTACTGTAATTTTCTCTAAGATCTATGTTATTGCATTTTTGTATGAAGTCCCTACATTGAATTTGAAACTCATTGATGATTACCTTCTAAAAGGTACAAGTCGAAAAATTGCAATGATTTCATGTTTGGAGGAATGGAATATCTAAGAAATCTTGTCCTAAGGTTGATAGTTAAGATGAAGGAGGAGTTCTCATCAATAAGGGAATTATTTTACAAAAATTTCTTCATTATATTCATCCGTTGTATTGCATTAACGTCGACAAATCTTGTACTAACTAATAGTAAGCACTCCCTTTTGCCACGCTTCTTATTCTCTATTGCATTGGAATAAGCAAGTGCCAGAATCATAATGATCTAAGGGAACAGAAATTCTTATCAATAGGAAGCATCGTTGGTCAATTTCATTTTCAACGATGTGCTGACAAATTGATGAACATCATCTTGATAAAAACTAGAAGTTCTGTTTGGAAAAATGTTCTGGCATGGCCAAATAAATAAAGATTGTAATATGTTCGCCTTCAATCTCAGTATAGTCTGAGTGTAGTAGAATGAACATTGAGTTAACTAGTTTGCTCTCCTACTTTTAGGTTTTTTTTGTATGCCAAGCTGACTGGCTCTCAGGGGCCCAATCTTGGTGTAATATAAGTCTAATATACTGCTTGAGGTTCAATTTCAATGAGACAATCTTCCCAGAAATATTACTCAGTTTGTTAATTCTATGTGGGATAAGGAAGTACCTACAGATTCTCAGATTGTGGTGAATACATGAAACTTGTCAAAACTATCTGGAGCCTAAGTGTCAGTCTTGTAATTATGTTGGGAATGATACACATTTTGGATTTTGTGGAAAAAATTTGTTTTTCCGATTGAACTCCTCTGTGTTCACCTCAAAAAGAAACCTAACTTTCAGATTTGGCAATTAGTTGTTTGCGCTACCCAAGTACGTACTAATACTTTGTCAACCCTCACACACCCGTGCTCAGATAAAGAATGAAGCGGATTGCAGTTTTCTGTCATGTACCCGTTGAACATTTGATGTCTCCGTGGCATTAACACCCGTATTATGTCCCCATTAAGTACGTACGTGATATTTCACCAAAATGTCTCCATGGGGAAATTTTGGGGAAGTTTTTGCAATCAAATATTCGACGGGGATTATGAGATCGTAATCTCGAAAATTCATTTTGGTTACTGCCTTCTGTTTTCGAGTTTGAAGTGATGGAACATTCTGCCGAAAATTGGCCCAGTTGACGGTCGAGGAAGAGGATGAGTTCAAATGTGTTGGTTGTCCCTTTTTGCAACCTCATCAACGTGGGAAGTATTTTTACAGAAATTTCTTCATTATCATCGTGCGTTGTATTACGTTGAACCAGAAGAATCTCGTACCGAAGATAGCTTTCTCTGGTATGTGGAAATAGAATCGGTTTGATCATTAGCATTCTACGTAACAGTGTGTAATCTGTACTCACTTAGTCGTTAGTTCCTTTTTGCAGATTGCATATTAAAAACAAGCATTAAATATCCAATCCCATTCTCGATTATGTCGTTTTAACGCGTTTTTCTTTTGTTTATTTTTATTATTTTTTTTTCTCCTTCTTAATAATGCACGACTCTTCTTTGTTTCCTTTGAAAATTATTCCAACGGCTTATTTTGTTGATGATTTAATTGAACTGGGAGTGTAAGAGAAAGAGAGAGTGTTGCAAAGAGAGTGTGAGAGCGAACGCTGCATTACGAACATTTTTATATCACTGGACTAACTTGGATGACGTTTTGTGTTAGGAGAGAAATAAAGTGAAAGGCAATCGTCATGCAGGTTGTATTACGCGTACGTGTGTGTGAGTGTGAGTAACATGCGTCTGTGAGTGTGTATACATATAAAGTTATTAAAACAGGTCTCTTTTCAGTCTTAATACACCTTTCCGTAACGGAATATTTAATAGAGTGAAACTATACTCTCTGCTGGGCAGAGTTGGTGACTCTCATCCGGTTGTAGGACGTATTTTGCGCGAATAAATTCATCTCTTGTGTTCAATAATATTTTGAAAAAGCCAAAAAAAAAAAAAAAAAAAAAGAGACTGTTTGTATTCATTTTCTCGAATAAAAGTAAATTTCGTCATCGAGCAACGATATTCATCTATTTACATATTCTTTTAATCAAATTTTTTGGTGTCTTCGCTTGAAAATTGTGAGTCGGCTTCTAAAGTTCTGGTTTCGTCCGTTGGAAAAGCTCAAATTGAACTCGGAATCTCGGAATGTTCGAAAGGTAATTATGGTTACAATACGTTTCATTTCGGTGGATGGTTCCTGTTTTTTTTTAGTTATAAGAAAGAGAGATACGAAATTCATTTAGGTAAATGATTGTATATTTTGATAGATTTCTTCAAGGTTAGTGTGAATTCATCGAATTCGTCGTTCACGATTACGTGTTTTCGGTATGAAGGGAAAAAAAATTGTTTTTTCAACGTTCAAAGGTGGTTTTCTTGACGTCATAAAACTTCCTATGTTTTTTCGATGGTTTCCAGCGATCATACTTACAATCGACTTCATTTCTTTTCTTAGTATTTGTGGTCGGGGACTCAATCTCAGATACGATTCGCTGGTTGAGATAGAGATCGGTAAGAAGTTCGCAAGCAGTGCGAATGAACACGAACGTATGAGAAAGTTTTGAAATTCATCGGTCAGTGGTTTTTAAAATTCAAATTATTCTCTGCGTCGTAGACCACTGAAGCTTAATATTAATATCCCGTGTGTTCGGTCGATGCGCGTCGACGAAAATTCTTTTCTACGGCGAAAGAACGTGTCCCGAACAAAGAGTTAGAAAGTTCGAATCCACTGCGACGGAGAAATTTGAATATTTTTCATCAATGGCTATGAGTAATAGAGAGATGCTGGTAAGATTGAAAAAAGTTAGACGTCTCCAAATATGGTACAGGATGCTGTCACCATACAGAGTATGAAAAAATGACCGTGCACTTCTCGACGTGTACAAGCTTACGTCATGTCATCCTTTTGTCGATCGAACGACGCTCTTGGAATTAAATGACCTCTCGGCAGATTCCAGTTGTGTCATTTCGTTTCTCTCCGAACGTTTACCCGTTTGCGTTAGAAGCTTTCACTTTCATCGAACGTCAGAGTCTCGTTTTTTTCGCTGTCATTTGCACAATGCTGGGAATGGTTGGAACGGGTATTGGTAGTCACAATAGATGTCACGCTATTATATCATCCAGTATTATTGAATCGAGTACCGCTGGGTATTGCCTGAGAGTCGAAGTGTCGGTTGGAGAAGTTAATTCTTGTTTCCTGATTAGAAGCTGCCCAAAATCAATATTGCTGTAGAAGTGGCGCGTTCGCATCAATTAAAGGAGGATGGAAAAGACCATAAGATGACAGACGTAAAACCTGGAAGATTGCTATCGTTCTTACTAGCAGCTTCCCTGTTGAGGAAATCTTTGAAAGAACCTAATTATGAACCCAGCGGAGCCAACCTATAGTATCGAGACGTCCACTTACGACAAATGGTACAATTAAGTTCTCTAGATCACTAAAGACGCGTTCTTCAAACAGTACTCGTCATTCTGGTACCTTGATTCGAGAAGTTTTATAGTTATTAAGTTGAAAACATGAGACAGTAATTCGGTAGAAAAGTCGTCAAGTTTCAAAATACCTGGTATATGTTCTTTAGAGCATTGTTCAAGCTACAAATTCTTTCCTGTCGTGGGAAGGTTTTATTTTTCGGTCATGTCAAAAATTTACGACCAACTGAACCATGACTGTCGCAAATTTTGAAATCCTAATTTAGGAAGGTAGCCTATTAAAGTACCGAGTAAGAAAAGCTCTTATCGAAAAATTAGCGGAAACGAAACTTATCGTGTCGAATAAATAAAATTGCTTTCATTTTTGTTTGAGCTTTCCGGTGCTGGTTCAATCTTCAATCATAGAGCATGACCACTCAGTCTAACCCGGTCTGCGTATAAGTGATTCTTCAACATGCTAAATGCTGTTTAAAATTGGTCTTTTGTACTCAAATATTCTGTCTCGAGTTCGCTAAATGTCAATTCCATAATATTTCCCACCAACGTGACTCAATTATGTAGATTTTATCGCGGTAAAAGCGAGAAGAAGTCCAATATAGGCGCATTTCTAATAGCCGACACGGTGTAGACTGCATTTTGAAATAAAATTAGCTGAACTAGTTAGGCTGCGATCGCTGGAAACCGGTTCCAATTTTTTTTTTTTTTTTCCGAGTCCTGTTTTTTCGGCATCCAACAGATCGACTTCGATGCTACATATTTCCTTTATTTAAAAGCGCGGAGACTGACAGGGGCGACCACCGTTACCTCGGCGGAGTGGAGATACTGCGTACCACTAGCAAGAATGTATGAAATGTTGCAAAAGAAGAAATCATGCTCGCTGGAAACCAGTTTATGTCGAAGTTTTAGCGGATTGCTGTGCCATTACGTAATCGCTTGTAGCACGTCGGATGTATAATTTTGAAAGAAGGCGGTCGCCGCGCTGTTGAGTGAATGTGTGTACTATGTACGCTTCTTGCGACTGGTTGGCGATTGTTGGTTTTCCCTTGTCGCCTTTTTCAATCTCATAGATGTCTGAAACATTTTCCGTTTCTTTCATTTTCTCTTTCGTTCTTGTACTTATGAATGTTGGTGTATCGTAGGACATGGTCAACGCGAATGAAAGTGAGAATACGAGGTATTACTGTCCATCGACTTGTCTGTACGATGGATGCCTCGTTACGTAGGTAGGCTTATTGGTAATACCTACTGCGTGTAATATGTTTTTTTTTCCAACATAGAAAAGGAGGACAATACGCTACATTGTGTTGTAATTTCATTCTTGCGTAAACTGGTTTGTGGACTGGAGAGAAGGCCGAGAGAGGGAGAGTGAAATGGTAATAACTCGAATTAATTATTCGAAATTATCTGAAGTACATTGCAGATGCATTATCGTATGACCACACGCCAATACCTATCACCTCGTAGGTAATTCGCGGCGAAAGTTAGCCTCATCCATATGGTTACCCGTGCGATATACGGTACCATCATCAGCTGGTGCGTTGTCATTGAAATAGAAAGTTGGTGATGTTGAAACCGGATCGATGTGAGAGTTGTACGCCCACAGATTCACCTAGCACTTCCTTCCTCTGTGATGACGTGGAGGCTCGCGGCCTCATTATTTAACGTAGACGGTTTCCGTAATTATGCCATTAGAGAGAGGCATCGGGTGTAGTAACGATGATAAAACAGGCCAGGGCGATAGCGGTGTATAACGAAATTATAATTACGTATTCGTCTTCTTGAAACGATGTCAGGCGCCACAGATGCACGACTCTTGCTTTTTAGACCGCCAGCTACGCAAATATCGTTTCGTTTGTATTATAGTGACTTGATTGATTGCCAAAGGTCGATACTGAAGGGGAGAAAATCGCTGAGTATTGTTGTTTCAGCTGCTTCCATCTGCTCTAAGAGGACCAGAACCAGCTGAAATCTGCAACACGTGTATTCAGTGTATTTGCTGATTTGTAGTTGGTCTAAGGCCCACATTTAGGGAATTACAATTTGTATTGCTTATTGATGGCAGCTTCGATGTCGCTAGCATTTTCGCCTGCTACACCTGCAATTCTTGCCTTTGGTGGTTAGATTTCTCCTAGTGAAGTCTGATCCCAAGGAAAAGAAGGTATCGATTTGAGAACGGAGTTCGCATACATCGACGCTTTTTAGAAAGCCAAGGAATAATTCAACTGTGAGGCCTGTCCTGCTCAGTCCGACCCTTGACAAAATCCGTGCCGTTTGTCGAGTCGAGGATTTTGATGTTGCCAGTTAGACTTTGCGAATTTCGCAAGTGTATGGAAAGAGCGAAAAATGGGATGTCTTTAGGTTGATGAAGCTCTGTCTGATGGAATACTGTCTGCAAAGCTTGCGTTTTTCTAAATTATTGCTTCTGACGTGCTTTCAATTCTTGTACCGTATGAAACACTAATAAGCCTCTAATGTGCAATGATGACCCGTGGTCGTATTTCATTAATAGCAACCCCTGGACTCCAAAATTAGGAGATGTGTAAAGAATGAATTTATCGATCAATCCTTTAGCATTCGTCGTTGGACGATGACATCCCTGCCACCTATTGTGACGAGCAATTCCAACTTATGGAATTCGCTCCTAATATCAACGTCCACAGCAAGTGGCTCTTTCGGATCATAGAATGGTTTCGGAGAGATGAAGAAACTCGATTGTATGAATAATTTCACTTAATCGATCTAAAATTCAAGACGCTCTCATATATGGATGATGCCTTCGTCCGGAAGATGATCAACGAGTGAGACTAACGAAAGTTGAATAGAGGATTGACAAATTTCCTGTGACGTCGTAAAGTAAATCGCTGTTGAAGAAACTGGTTAACGCAAACTGAATAGGACTCAGTAATTTCATTTTTGTTTGATCTTCTACTTTCTCCATGAAATTGAATAGAGTGGGTGCGAGTGTCATTGTGTATTTTGTTTGTGTAATCATATTTCAATTTCTCTTCCCACTAACTCCTCTTCGAAAGCATTCTTTCGAAATTCTAGTATCATTTTGCTTACCGTTTCCTTGCATCTTAGATGGAATTCAAATCATTATCAGACCTTCATACCCGACTTTTGGATTAAAGTTTTGTAGCCGTGGCGGGTGTGCGAGATTTTTACGTGTCGCTGAGTATCTTCCAGTATTTCAATGGAGTTTGTGTGTTGTAAGTTACTCCAAAAGTTGGAAATTTTCACTCATTACTGCAACTCTGAGGACGGTTTTTTGTTGTGATTGTACAGTTAAGAAGGCTCGAGGCTGTGTTTATTCCGTCTGGTCGAGAAAATTCGTGTGATTGCACGTTCTACCATTATTTCATTCCCGTCCCCGTAGAAGAACTAGCCTTGGAAAGGTGTCTAAAAAAGAATTCTTTCAAGGCAATTCTTATGGAGTCGTGGCCTTGCTACCAAATACCTTTGAAATTCTTCAAGAAACCGTAGAGCAATTCTTTGATTGCTTATATTGCGATGAAAATAATGAGGCAATCGTTTGTATGGTAATGTTTTGCGTTTATAGCCTGGTCAATTCTCATCCAACAAAAAATCATTTGATTGCTCCCGACTCAGATGTACCTTTGATTGACGTATTTTTTTGCTTCTGTGAGCTCAAGTTTCCATTTCAGATATTACTCAAGAAATTTCGATAGCTATTCTTTCTCTTGATCGTTGTGTCCATACAAAAGGTGTTGTAGAATAAGAATATTGATTGATACGCCCTCGTGCATCTTCTTTGTACCTTTTTTTTCAGCATTTTTTTGAGTGTTGCGTCGTGAGCAAAATTGGGGTTCTACGTACAGTTCTCTCCTGTGCACCGTAACGGAACAACGCGAATGCAACTCGCGTTGCTCTCTTACAGTGCCCGAGAGAAAACTGTACATGGAAGTATCATTCTGTCCATGGCGCGCACGGCTCGAAAAATTTTGTTCTTCGACGTCGCAAGTTTGGTAGATGCTTTTCTCAAGGGCATATTGCCCGTTCTTATCCTACTACATACCGAGTGTTTTCATTGTAGAATCCTACCGGTCAAGTAGGTCGAGTAAATCAGAAAAAGAGTCAAGTAAATCAAGTAAAAGTTGAGTAGTTGATAAAAAGGCCGAGTAATCAAAGTAAAAGTCAAGTATCTTCAGCCACGATTGAGTTAAAATGACAAGAGATTTAAAAAAAAAAAAGTTTTTGTGGGTTGATTGATTCACTTACTTCGGATAGGAGTGTTGAGTAAAGGTCATGTATTTTCAGATTTCAAATTTGGTAGATACCCTGTTCTACAAATTCCTCATTTAGGCTTGTATTGTTCAGATACAGAGAAGGAATAATCCAAGTTTGGGCTTCAAAATTCATACTTTTTCTCATTGTTTATAGTTTTTGAGTGTGTTCCTTCTGTTCTCTTCCCATCGAATTGAATTCCAATGATCGACAACCACATGGACATAAAGTATCAGATCGAGAGATAAGCCACAGTGCAATTTCTTGAAGTTCTCGTTATTACGGTATTTTTTTTTCTGTATGGATTTCCTGTTTCAAATTTGCGAGTAGATTCTTCCTCTTGCGTAATGAGGCAACTTTCACTTACGATAGGGAAATCGAAATAGCGGCGTATCTAGGTTAGCGTGCGCGGAATTTTTTAACTTGAGCGCGGCGACGTATATGGAGAGGCGAAACACAATGACGAAATAATCACCGTATGTCTCTCTCTCTCGTGTGTTTTAATGACGGTGTTTGAGATTGGGCTCTCGTCTTCCAAACGCATAACAAGCTGTATATTGTCGGGGGCACCGCAGATTACTTTGTAATATACGCTGTGCACATATTTCGAATGATTGATCACGAAATATTTGTTTTGCGTGGCGCTTACGCGTATACGAGCACCTCGATTACAGATGCATAAATTGCGGGAAATCTTGTCCGAGGGGGAAATTATCATGGTTATCGCGCTGATCGAAGCGTAGAATTGTGCAGTCGTATACGTATATCGAGAGATGGCAATTATATATTTCGCGTGTATGCAACCTTGGTTTCGAATTTGATCATTAATAGCATCCCTGTTGGTGCGTACGTTCACTTGTGTCTTCATTTATCGTGTGACAAAATAACAGACTACGATAAGCGAGTTGTTAAATGCGAGTATCGAATACTTTACCTGTGTGACATCTTCCACGTTCTTGAATGGAACGTGCGAAGACATAATGTCGAGTAAATGCGTGTACATTTTTAAAGGATTTATTCGTTCGTTACACTGTTGACCCCGATATTTGAACGCGTAAGCTGCACTTCACCCGCGTCGTTGAAATCGTTTCTTGGCTGCATGAAAATATAAGTTCTAGAACTTGGAACTGTTTGATTGATCTTGACCCTTGTAAGAATGACTGAAATAGGGTTCCTTCAGACTCAACTGTGACTCAGAGGTAGTCAACTCTTAGAATTTTCGAGTCACGGTGGGGGGGGTGGTAGCTGGCCACATGGACTTCAATACGCTTACAAAAGATGCCATAACTTTGAAAATTTACATGGTGTAGAGGGTGACAATTCTAGAATTGATGGTAAAAAGTAGACCTCATATTTCGAGACTACTTTTAGGTTGAAACCCGAACTGGGAAGGGTTAGTGGTATCCTAAGTTTAATTGTTCCATAGGGAATAGGGCGGGGCGCAAATTGAGCTCATATATTTGGAGCTATTTCCTTCTCCTTGAGTCTGCATCCCCCAAAAACCAGTTTTTTTTCTTCTCATGCTCATCAAGTTTACTTGATTCTACTGCATGATAGACTGGAAAAATTGCGACCTTCAAGTCTACATATGAGGAGGACGTAGAAAGTTTGCGAAATTGACCAATGAGAGAAAATTCGAAGTTGACTGGGAAGTGGGAAATTAACGTAATAAAATGGAAGAACTTGTGTCTCAGATCTGGTAGTGGATGACGTCATCAATGTTGTGTTCTTGAAGTAATCCGAGGTCGCTCCTGTCTTATGAAGTCATCGGTGGGTTGAAGCTTGTAAGTTCGTAAGAGAGCTCTATGTACTGGTGAGGTTTACATACAAGACCATAATTATATTGACTCGGAGCGCGAAATTTATCGAAGTCCCTGAAGTAGGTCATGGCGTGACTAGCTGACCGGCTCACTCTTTATCTTCTTTCGTTTGCCATTCACACTCGAACTCCACCAATATGTATTGGCTTCGTTTAAGCCTAGTGTACTGCATGGTAGGCAATCTATCATGTATCCGAAACGTTTGATGTACTTGGTTTGGAAGTATCATCAAGTTTTCCAAGTCTCAGAAATAGTTACTATTTCCTCTCTTATGGTATGCCGTCGGCCTTCCCCCTTCCACCCCAGCCGTCATTCAGTCAACATTTTTCTGAAAAGACTACGTTTCACTCCTTGCCCTCCTTCCACCCTACAATTGCTGAAAGCCGACTCCTTTCAGTCAACCATCTCTCCAGGTTCTATAGTTGACTAAAGTCTCCTAATGACGTCACATCTTTCTTCTATAGGAACACTTGGACCAAACATTTTCCCAATGCTAAATCGATGAATCTGTCTATTGAATAAAAATAAGTCCTTCAATTGTCTTGGAAGGTACTTCGAGTTCTTTCCCATGCAGTGGGAAGAGATCAACTCGTTTTTTAAAATGAAGCTTTTAATACTCGCGAGGTCGTACTTACTAGAGAGAGCGTCTAAAAATGTCAGGAAAAAGTTCAGCGTTCGATTTCTTCATCATTCTTCCGGAAACGAAGTATAAGTTATCGAATTCGTGATGCGTAGGAGTGTATAATGCGCTTTCAAAATCTATTGTTGTGCATTTTTTGAACTTCTCTCTCGCATAATTAACTCCAGCCCGAAATGATCTTGGTTGCACGCTCGAATGTTGTTCGTTGATCCGAGATTCTTACTAAGGTATGTACGAGTAGGTAGGCTTGAACGTGACACCTTACTAAGGTTCGTATCACACTTGTTGTAAGTCCTCGATGTTGTGAACGGTTGTCCAGTCGTATGTAACCAGAATATTACGACAATTTCGTTCACCTTTTGATATCGCTGGGGCTACCTCTCGTACGTTACGCGATTTTAAACGACGCGCTCATCGACGACGTCGACACCAGTTCATTTGAAAAAGTAGGTTGGCTAAGCCGATGCGAATGATAGCAAAATTGAATTATGTAACGGCTGTGCGAGCAGTAGAGTGATGGTTTTGTTTGTGAGAGAAGTCGTAAAACAATGATCTCGTTCGACGAGAATATATTTCGAATGGAGATTTTGCAACCTCTACGACGTAGTTTTATCGAGTCTAATCTTGTAGGGGTGCCTATCCAGAAATTGTGAAGGGAAGGCTAAGATCAAGTTCAGAGTGAAGAGGGAAGGTGAGTGAAAATGCAAGTATCGCAAGAGTCTTCATTAAGCTTGGTTAGATGTAACGGTATACTCTGGAGACTAATTCACTCGTCGTTGGTAAAAGAAAAGGTTTCCCTAAGAGTGGCAGGAGGAGGTATGTATAAGAAAGTCTCAGCCAATGGCCAAGATTGTCCTAATTACAACTGACTTTCCAATCTCCATCACAAAAGCCAATGATAATGGTTTCAACAGCAGTAGAAGTCATGAGTGATTGGCTAAAAAGCTGAGCCAATAGGTAGCTTTCAGAATCTAATGAAGCCAATAGCTCAGCGAATATCCCGTTGTATCAAATAGTCTCAGCCAATTGCTAAGTTCATGCTAATGAGGTAATAATGTTTGGCTTTCCATCTCTGGTTGTGAGAGGACATACCGAAATTCAGACTGTAGTTCTATTTAAAGATCCGTGACACAATTGATGATTGTGAATATCAATATATTATCCATTTCGGGCGCTCATGATTCGTTCTCATGATAGTTGAAAGAGGAATCTCCTCCGAAACAAACGATCTAGAGAAATGGTTCTTTCTCAGAAGTACAAACGATCCAATTATCCAGATCGTTTATTTCAGGCACATGGTCGAAAAAATGCCAGAAAAATTATACTTCATCATTTTTACAATTCAACATGTCTCCATTACCCAAAAAATGAACGATTTTTATTCTTCTGACAAGAATAAGAAATCAGTGTGAATATCTCAGTAACGTACTCTTCTCCAGTGGCGCGTTGTTATTGAATGCAGGTAATGGATAATGTTTCACCCTCTTTCACCCCACGCCCTACTTTTTACATCCTTTCTTGATATCTTGATCGTTGGAACAGGAACCTAGAAGATCTCAGATATGATAAAAACAATTTCAGATTAGTAGTTTGGTTTTCAACTCAAATTCACAAATTCTTTGTACAATTGTATAGTAAAACTTTGTAGCTACAGCTTACAGCGTTTCAAATCCGATTATAATTGCTATGTACTTTTTATTAATTGTCAAGTTTGAAACCCCGCAGACACCGAAACTGCATCTTGCATTCATACTTTTCTCATGTAGCAAACTTTTTCTTGATTTCAGGAATTCCCGGATGGTACTTTTCATTTTATGGATAGCCTTCACTTTTGCCTACGTTAGTACCGACGCGCCATTTTCTTTTGGTGGAGACTTCTCCAGCGAGTGCGCCCTTCTTTTAGATGGACCTGGCCGCACGAGTCCGTTCGATTTCAATACCAACACGATTCGCGGAGGACCTCAGTGAGTAATTTCACCTCCTACGTTTTCTCTAGAATAATCATTTTTAACGAGAGAAAACAGGATTTAGATCAGAAAGATATGGCGGCTCACCTGTTCTAAAGTTGCACATCATCCTAAGTAACCTCTTTATGATTCTCGTTTTGTTTGAAGCTTATACCGTTACGCCATATCTAGCTTCCTAACCTAGAAATTTTTAAATCGAGATTTGTAAGTGCTCCCAAATGTTACCCATCGTGAGCTCTCTGCGCATTACAAAGTAGATTGAATTGTACTGAATTTCATAATCGGGTTATATTCTAACGTGACCTATCTCTCGCCAATGTAAACATTCATTTGGTATTCAATGAATTCTACCTCGATTTGGATCTCGGTGTCCCCCTCGGTTCGTGTTGTATATGATTGCATCGAACATTTTATAACGGTACTGTGAAGCATTGCTAGCTAATGTTTATCGTGCACGTGGAAACGTTTCGATACGTAAACGTATATACTAGTTCGAGATTATATAGAAATATTACCGACTACGATTGTCGAGTCAAGTATGTAGTAGCGGTTATCATCAGCCAGTCAACAATTTAGCAGTGTGTGCGCCTTTTAACATTTTCATTGCTGAGAGACGTATAACTTGACATACTCGTATTTTGGTACAGTGTGACAGAATTCCTTGACCCACTGTTGCGAGTATAATTTATTTGAGATTATTCCTTCGATGTCGTCATCTTTTAATGATGATGAAAAGAGATAATCACGCGCAGAGTGGATTCGAGCTTCGTTCTTTCTCAAATGATGTACTCACGTTGGGTATGTGCGTGCTGTTAACTAATTAGAAAGAAAACATTTCATTCTTCCATTGAGTTCGTTTATTGATTTGATCGGAGCGCTGGAGAAACTCCATATGAGGTATAATAGTTGTCGACCCGTGGCGCTTTAATCATCTCGAAAATCTTGAACAACACCTTCGAGTACAGTAGCTTTTTGCGTTATTGAGCTTCCTTTGAATTTATGGTAAGTCTTCCGAGGTACCAGTATGTTCGACTTAGTGAAATGGAAAGCGACCATCGCCATAAATAGAGTAGAATGCCGTATGTGTACCAACATAATGCCGTAGAGACGAAAGTTTGCTCGACTGCCTCTCCGTGTCCGTGGGTTTTCAGAAATTATAACGTTTTGAGATTTCTGTACAAAAATGACTGCGCGTTTATAGTGGAACAATGAAATTAATTTCTCTCGGTGATCATTGTTGATGGGAGAAGCATTGCGTGGTATGCTTGTTGATACCCTGTCATGTCACTTATTGTGGGTAGTAATTTGGCATTGTGTAAGTTTCCTATGTATGAGATTCCTGGTAATGTCAATCAAGTTCTACTTGAAGAAAGGTCAGGAACTTAACTCTCTACAAACGGGGTGTAGGCATCAGGACTGGGTTATGAAGCTCCGTCTGATTTTTAAACTATTGCGTTATATATTATTTCGAATCAATAAGAATAGTAATGTTCAAATAGTTACTTCCTCACCCAGGGCTGCTTAGCTTTAATTAAGAAAATAGGTCATGAGTTGAAGCGAATTTGGTCTACAGTATTCCACTGCCTTTGGATTTATATTACCGGTCTTCTCATTAGTCTTCATGTTCCCTCCTCTTTTTTTGTGCTGTTTTGTGAATTTTCCCGGTGTTTCTTCTTCTCCTTCTGGAGTAAATTTAAAGAATTTCTGATATAAATATTGTTCCATCCTGAAGAATCTCCTGACTTTTCTTAAATTCTCTAACCTTTTTCTTGACTGAATTCCGTCACCTTCGTTGCAGTGGGTAGTCAAGCCTAGTATTTGGTCTACGTACTTTCATGTTTGATGGGACGTGTCACCTAATTTTGTTTAGTATAGAAGTATAAGAGCAGTCACATCAATAATCTTCTGAAATCTTGGAATTAGTGCAATAAAGGTCCTTCTTATCGGTCGATTTTTGTAACCAAATTGTTAGTTGAAGTCAGGTACAGGAAGAGAAGGGGAATGTCCAGAAGGAACAATTCAAGCTTCGGGATCTTTGACGCTGCTTGGAGAAAACTATTTCTCCAGATCGTTTCTTTTGAGCATTCCTCCAGTTTTCCTGTATTCTTCAGATGGCTATGGCCATCGACTGAGTAAAAACTGTGTCAATAGAAGCTCTTAGCCACCAATTTTTTTGTGTAGTTTTGTTGGTAAAAGACAATAATTTTTGAAAAATGGAAGAAATTAGTTTGTATGTTCCGGCGCATGGCAGGAGGTGTCTAGTCAGGATGTTGCTACTTTGTGGGGAACCTGGAAAGGTCAGTTGAAAAAGTCATGATTAAAAATTCTGGAATTTTGATTTTTTGAATGACAACTCGCTATAGAAAGTTGTTGTTGTTCTTGAGAAGAATAGAAAATAGGACTGGAAAGTCTAAAGTCGAAAAAATTCATTCTCTAGAAAGAAATGGGCCCCCCTGTATTATTTTGCCGCAACTTCTTCGAGTCCTCGAACTGTTACAATTTTTGACCCACCAATGATTACTTTTGAAATTGTTTCTATTGGCCAGTGCTGCCAAATGGACCCTTTTTAGCCAAACCCAGCCAAGCGACATGATAACAATCTGGAGAACAGGAGAAATGTTCCTTCACTACAGGTGGAGATTTTCCTATTCCCCAGATCGTTATCATGTCGCTTGGTTGGGTTTGGCTAAAAAGGGTTCAAATGTCACTATCTGTATTTGCCATTAGAGAACTTCTGCACACTTTTACCAATTTATCAATAACAATCAGGAGGAAGGTATCTCTTGTACAAGAAACAAAGGTACTTTTTCCTTGATCGCCTCAATCTTACAGAAGACTTCACTGTCATATTGTAACAATTAGGAGAAAAGTATCTCTCATATTTGTGACTGAGATACTTTTCCCTCGAGCACATGAAATCCATATTTTACGCAAAATTTTTTTTTTTAGGAGTAAAAATCCATGGATCTGGCAGCACTGGTGTTGGCCAATCTTTGTAGCAAAGTGTTTTATGACATGCACGGGGGGGGGGGGCAGAAGGAAATATTTGGACTACAGGATCTTTGACAGCGGTCAGAAAAAACCATTTCCCCAGATTGTTACCCTTGAAACATTCTTTCTTCTCCCCACTACCCTTCAAATAGCTGTCCTATCGATAGACTATCGATAGTTTTGTGAAAAACCATTGTCAATAGTTCAAAAAATTTTCTATTTCTCATCAAAATCACAAAATTTGGTGGGAATTTACTGATAACACTTTTGAAAGAAAGAGAGGGGAGGGGAATTGGAATGTCAAATAGTCAACTGTTCACCGTTTGCTTTTGGTCAGTGCTTTTTGGGTGTGGGACCACGTTTTTGAGGTATTTCCATCATCTGGTAACACTAGAATACATTCCTTGACAGGATTTTCCAAAAGAAATAACAATCAGGAGATCGACGTTTTTCATTCAAACTATCAATAGTATCGATTGTTTCAGGAAAAACTATCAGGACTATCAATAGCATGAGACTATCGACTATCGCCCATTACTAATTCAAACGATACTTTCATTGTTAGAACCATGTGAAAACGTTAGTCTCTATGCACATACTTTGTAGAGTGCAACCACAAGAGTGCGTTGCATGTTAAGCCGAGTGAAAGAGTCAGTCTTGACGCGCAGCACGCGCGCTCTTGTGGTTATACCCAACAATTTAACAACTCTTGACAATGGGAATATTTGTCTAGTACGTGACTCTTCAATGCTTTGTGAAATGCGAGATAGGCTTCAATCAGAAGAATGTTTTGAAACCTCTCTGCTATACCCACATTGTACGCGCAGTGCCCTTATGTTGTTGTATCCAACCAAGTCACCAATTTTTAACAATGTGAGTATTTGTTTGGTATGTTGGTTTCTGCCGTTGTAAATCTGTTAAATGTGAGATACAGCTGAACAAACAATGTTTGAATGATGAAAAAAAATATGTATGCGTTTGTTTACTCAATGTTCTGTGGGAGCGCTAGTGTGATGTTTGCTATTCTTTTCTGCGTGAGACCATAAATATGAATAGAGTGTTTTCACCATCTTGTGTACCATATTTCATGAGAAATTGAATGGGCATAAGCGTTCAATTTTGATAAATACAAAAGAATACTGCAAAACTGCACTATTTTAAAACATACTGAGTAGAAAATTTACTTCTTCTTGTTGGTGTTCGGTTCAGTTGCTTTCTATATCTTGAGAATGGCTGTCTAGTCAGAAGTGCTCCGTGTTTAGAAATTGTGCTGTTTAGTATCTTTATTTTGCTTTTACTCTTTCGAGGATTTATCAATATGGATAACTGTAAATTGCATTCTGTTTAGTTTTTTTCCCCAAAGACTCATATTTCAAACTTTCTGAAAAATATTTGCCTAACTTTTGAGTGAGGATCATGTTCTCTCACGCAGCTTTTTCAATTAGCGACTAAATTTTATGTTGTTAGTTACCAAAAAGCGTAATCTTCCGCTTCTGTGGGTAGCTCTTGGTATCGTCTTAGTGTTGCCTGAATATCAAACTTGTGATATTTGTGGTGTCAGCAAAGACGTATAGTAATGTTCTTGACACTGAGTTTTCACTGAATCATTAGTGAAAAATGGATTGTTTTAGAATACAGTGCACGTGCTGAAACAGAGAAGACTGGCTATTACTTCATTCTTGTCTGAGAGATGGTGCCCTGTTAGTATTTCCAAATATTCTCTAGTACACGGGTGAATAGTAGCTCTTGGCTATTGCCTGTCAGGATGTCACCAAGAGTGAATGTAGCAATCAGGCGGTTGCATGTGGAATTAAGATTTTCACTTTGTGGCAGGAACGTTGATGAATGAATAATCTTTGAGCTGAATTAGAGAATTAGCTATATCATCAAAGGAAGCTTTTGTTGAGGAAAGCTTACATACTCAATTCCTGTAAAAGAGGTGATGCCCCATCAGGATACATCTTCAATACTCTTGAATGACCAAGTGGAGAGAAGCTCTTGGCTATCAACTTTCTCTGACCCTGAAAAATACGAGATGGTTCGTTTGACAGGATGTGCCCAGCTAGAATGTATGCTTCAAACCTATTTGACAGAAGATTATTGGGTAATTTTCAACATCTTATGGTATAGCCTTGCTTCCTATCGATGGAATTTTCTCTATAAGTTGTTTTTGCATTTCCAAACCTACAAAATGTGAACTACGTAAACTACCGGTTGACAGATGATGCACAGTGAGTGTTCCGAAATTTTCCTGCGTACAAAAGTGAGTTAGAACTCTGGCTATTGATTTTCTTCTTCGATTTCGTCAGGTTATTTTTTTCGTCTCTGTCCTTAGCATGAATTATGTGATAGTACACGCGAACGACTTCATTTTTGAATAATACGAGAAATTTGTACACCGTATTTTTGCATGACAGGTGGTGCGCAGGATATCCGCCAAGTGGATATCGCGTGGTGTGTAAGCGCGGAGATAGGAGAAAAAAAAATTAGGAAAAAGAGGAGGGTCAGTTTGTGTACCATGTTTTTATAATGTTCATTATCGAGCAATTAATTGAAGTAATGTTTGGCGTATAACAGAATCGTAAACTTTATTTTTATTGATATTTTACGTAAGTTTGAAAAAAAAAAGAATGTAAGTAGGCCTAAACACGTTATACAATGACGTTGAGGGACCCAAATAGGCTCGTTGCTAACAGTTTCGACATTCTAGGACCGACGGCGGCGGTTCTTACGTAATAAGCATAATATTACCAAATAATCGCGTTATATGTTGTTCTGTATATACTACGTCCACGGTGGAGATTCTTTAATCATTTACCTGCGAGCTTAGTGAAAGTTTTCATGTCGCGGTTTCCCTTTCTCCTAATTTGTCTGCCCCCTTTTCATTTTTTTTTTTTTCTTGACTGGCTGTTGGCCGTCGTAATCGTCGTCAGCGTGCACATAATACAGGTAATACGAAATATTATACCAGTTCTGTATGCACCGCACCGTCGATTTACCAACGGTCTGCGTGTGCTGTGACGCGGTGGTGCTCCGAAGTACTACTCAGGTATTCGTCATGAACGTCAGTAGTTCGTACCTACCCATAGTCTTGTGTACTTTCTGTACAAGTACGGTTTACTTGTACATTAACCCGAATTTTTTTATTCTGCAATAATTAGCCTCTCTCTCATCGTTTTCTCTCGTTCAAAATGACGATGATAATGTATTTAATGTTTTAGAAGAACGCGTGCTCTTGAATTCTACACGCAACGTTATTCGCTGTTGTAATGTAATCTTATTAGTTTTTAATTGTTACGTGTGTTTGTGCGCATTTTACATACTAGTGGCTTGGGGAAAACTGGTCAGTGCATAACCTACGATGCGGTGAATCAGGCATACGTCGAGGCGCGGAAACGAATACGTGAGTAATTTGAATAATGCACATTTTTTATTTCGAGAAGAGTGACTGTTCCAACCTTACTTTACCTTGTTTCGTATGAAAATAACGTTCCCTTAAACGCTCGTCGAAAGTAAAACGTATTAAAACTGTTTTTTCTTGTATCGTGTCGGTGATTAACTTGTGAGCGTGTTTTCTCTTCATTAATCTCTCCGCCCCTCGTGATTGCCCGAACGGTCGTGAGTGTATTTTTGGATAAAAGAATCTGCATTGTGCTGCTCCGCGAACGAATGAAGTCATCAAGGCCATCCCGGATTACCAGAAATTCAGCCATGCAATCCTATTCGATTTCAAGGAATTCGGACTTGAGAATTTTTTCCTCTCTCAAGATAGTTATGTATGACGTTTAGTTTGGTACGAGTATGCTGTGAGTAGCGTGTACACGCCATTTGTGGATGTAGTAAGACTATGATGTAGAAACTGTGAGAGGCACCTGTTAGTAATCGGTTTGTCTCGACCTTCAGCTTGCATGCAGGTATTATATTATTTTTTTGTATGGGTAGAAAGGTAGGTAGGTGTCTGGTTACTTGGTAGGGTTTTTCTGGGTATCATTCGCTAACGTCTTCGCACGCTCGTGCACGCTAAAAGAAGAAAAACTGCTTCCAACTGGTTGACGAGGGCGACGGTGGCGGTGTGCCGAACCGCGAGAAATAAAGAGATGCCCATAATGGTGAAGTTGACATTTCTGGTGTGGTGTAAAGTAAAAAAATTTAATTTTCTTCCCTCCTTTACTGCGCGCCCCTCTCTCAATCCGGTGGTGCGCGTGCGGTGCAATTTTTTTTCTCGTCGCGGGATGAGTATCTTTTTTCTGTCCTTGCAGTTTTTCGCGCGTAAAAAGTGTTACACGAGTGCGTCTCTAACATTGTTGTCTGGTATTAACTTCTAGATATACCACAGCCGCCGACTAGTGGAGAATGGTACGCTCATCAGCTCGCTCCTATCGCAGAATTGCTGCTGGATATTTCTATTCAGCTGGCCAAGAAGTAAGAACAAACGATTTTTTTATATTGTAGGGGTTTATACGTAGATCATCTGATTGAGGAAGTCTGCTGAATTAAGAAGTCACAATATTTCAGATTTGAGATGATTACCCTCGTATTGAATACTAAATTGACAGTGTCACTCGCGTAAAACGCGTGAATGATGCTGGTTCCCTCGTTCTCAAATGATTTTCCATTACAATCATCAAAGTTTGGTCTCGACTGGCTACCTTTAGAAGTTTCAGCTTGCCTCATCCGCCGTCACATTTCTGAATAATTTTCATGGAAAGTGTGCATTTTCATCGATAGTTGAGGGTGGGTTTTTTGAAGGAAATTTTACGTACATGAAATTCTTACCAATTTTCTATGACAAGGGTGTACGAAAATTAATGCTCCGTGATAGCCTCACCAAGTATTGAGGAACTGTTTGGTCTAGGCTTATCTTTCAGAGACGAAAGAACTAATTTTTTCCTCAATTGCGTCATTTTTATCTTGTGCAATTGAAATTGACTGGTGGGGAATTGATCTCTTTTCTTGGTCCTCCTTTTCTCTCAATTCCAAATGAAAATCTAAGGAAATGGAGTGTTTTAGGAAAGACAAGAAGAAGTACAAACTAGCACATCGTTGTTTTTCTTAAAGTTAATTTGAGCTGGTCATTCGCTGGGAGCGCTATGATCGAAAAACATTGAAAACAGGATTGGGATAATTTTACAATTTTAGTGTTGATTTGTGACCTGTTCCAAGATAAGGGCAACTAGCAGCAACCCGCAAATATCTTGGGAGAGCGAAAACGTTCAATTACTACCCCTCAGTGCTGCCTTTTAGTCCTTAAAAGTAAGGATTTTGCATGAAATACAAATTTCTTGTGCACAAGGAAAAAGTACTTTAGACACTGGTATGAGAGATACTTTTCTCGTGGTCGTTGAAGACTGATATCGCAATCTTCCATAACATTGAGTCGATCAAGGGAAAGGTTCTTAGTTGCCTGTATGAGAGATACCTTTCTCCTGATCGGTATGGATAAATGGGTCGAAGTCTGTCAGAATCTGTTTCTAGATCGAAACATGACGGATACGGATTTTGGAAAGTACTGTCACTTCCCTGGAATAGGTACTTGATGCTAATAGCCCTTATCTTGGAACAGGTCACATTTAGTCATCTCGAAGCCATTCAGCGACAAAATTGGGAGAACAAATTGTGTTGAGCGTGAAATTTTAATCTTGGAAGTCACTTTCACATGAGATGGACCGCCATGTTGTCTAGAATTAAGTCTTCAGCTTCTTGATGGCTGTTTCACCTGCTGTTTTTTCTGTTGTTTAATGACGCACTTTGCAGCACTCAAATTCATGTTGACAATGTGGCAATCCATTTTTTACTAAGTTTTCCCCTCACAGCACTGATCATAAATTTTGCTCAACGGCTTTGAAACTGAGTTTTTTTGGTATTGGTAGTACGATGCATTTGAGAATAATGCCTCGGTCTATTTATGTATGAATTGTGACACACTAATCTGTGTACTTATCATCATAATAATTACGTGTAAATTAATGTCTAATTATCTGCTTATTGTATTGTGTATGTAACGCCAATTAACTGTGAAGAACGCTTTCTAGATGTACAAGGTGATTGTTATATAAGGAAATTCTAAAGTTGGAACCGCATTGTTTTGTACTTCCATTTACTTTATCGGGTGTGTGCCTAGTTGCATAGCCTCCATCTACTGGTTTCTTCATCTGAGAATAGTCACTATTTTTGTTGTCCTGGTTTGCTTCAAGATCTTGATTTAATTGACCACGTTTGTTGTCTTAAGTAGGTCTGCACAGTTACAATTTGACAAGGCAGGCTGTCACCAAGTTTTTGATAACCTTGATGTGGGAATTTAACGTTCCTTATGTTTTGATTTGGTTTTGAAGTAATCAACGCTGTATCAAATGACCTTCCATAGTTTTTGTGATTGGAAAAATTTTGCTTATCAAGCTGTCAAGTGAAAAGAATCTATTCTGGGCAAAATTGAAGAAGAACTTTTAAAAATTGGCTATTAGAGGTAATGTTTGAAGAGTTTATCACCTGCATGAATTCAGATGGATTTACAGGAAGATGCGGTTTGTATACAGTAAAAATTTCTCGATTAACGTTTGATGAAAAACAGAATATTTTGCTAGTCATGAGGCAGTATCTTGAATTTTCAATTTCTTTGTTTTTTTTTTTTTGTTATATTCTATTTTTTTTTTTTTCCATTTTTCAGAAGAAAATCTTGAATTTTCCAAGAATATCAAACTTACGCATTTAATCTGTAGCTAATGTTCGCACTTCTTTTGATAGGGGCTTAGCTCAAACTTTTGATACCAGGTTCTCATTGATTGTATGGAACACAGATGACTTCCAAGGCTAGAACAGCCGTTGGCTAGCAAGTTGCAAAACTCGCAAATTGTTGGTTGTAACCTCGCTTCTAAACAGTTTTTCTTTCTAGGTCAAGAAGCGTAAATCTTTCATAGATTGTCTCACAATCGAAAATGAATTGTACTCTAGTATCACTTCTGGTTTTCTCGTGTTTATTACAAGAAATCTTCTTATAATCGAACGTCGATGAAGTGGAATTTTTCATATTTAGTGAATCGTGAAGGACTGCGTTGCCTTTTTGGACCGCTCAAATATTTCAAAAGAAGATGTAAGAGGGAATACTAGGAAATCGAATTCTTACAGACGATTGCTTCTACGAGTAACATTCTGTTTTACTAATACTCGGATGTTCGCGTATCGATACGATGTACATAATAACCAATATTATCTATTCAACGAGACAGTGTTGTAAGAGTATAGTATTGTTCTAGTTAATTGATATATTTTCAGCGTATATAGATCGAAATCTGCCGCAGCTCTCTCGGGTAATGTCTGTTTCTGTTGGATGCACGCGCACGGGGCAATACTGGAAACGGTATTTTATGAACCTCAACTGAAAGTTTCACTAGCTTGCTGCGATGAATTGAATTAGCGAGCTTTTGGGACTTTTTGTTGTGTGATTTGATCTTTGGCAATGATTGCCATTCCTCATGTTCCGGATGTACGCAAAAATAATCTTAAGGATATTTATTGTCTGTAGGGATGATGAGCAGTGGAAGTCTGGTAGGCGCTCCGAAGGTTGCTCGAAATACCTTCTTCCTACTCGAGTTAATTTTATCGTAGTACTAGGTTTGTACATCGTAAACTAAGTGGTTAAGATTAGTATTAATCAGTGTCTTCCGTGTGTACCTTGAGAATTCATAGTTTTGGAGAAATTACATTCATATGGATACTGTGAATTCTCAAGTGTTCGTTCATTTTCTGTAATGTAGTTTGTAATCGCGTTGATTATATTTCGCTAATTAAGCTAATTTTATGTCGACACGATGTAACATCATCCCTATAAATAATCGCGCTATAATGCTGTTTTGGTAATTTGACGATGAGGATTTCGAAAAATTATCGTAATTTACTAATTTTCCAGTATAAACCGAACGAAAATTTAACAGCTACAGACATTGCTTGAAGAACGTCTTTAGAATGTAATCTTTTCTACTTTCGTGCTTTATCTATTTCTTGGGTTTCTTTCATGTATTCTCGGTTCATTGATTGAGTAATCTTTTACAGAGATCTCTTGTCTACCAAAACAGTATTAGTCGCGATTATTGTTTATAATTAAGAAAAAATGTGATCGCGGTAATGTCTACCGAATTGTTTGTTAATTTTTTGATTAATAAGCCAGAATTCTAGCAATTTCGAAAGGTCTGTTGTCGACCTGCAGTCTATGAGTTTTAGTCAATTTTTATTTTTTCTATTTAATCGTGATTTAATTACGGTTCGCTATTTTATGAAGTCACTTTATGTACTTATTTGAATTGTTTTAGTTACGACCTGAGCTACGAAGAAGTAGAAAAAGGATTACCTCGTATCGATACGTCACGAACGCTTATTCGCGAAGTTTGTCCTGCCTTTTTGGCCAAAGTGGAATGTCGTCCTGGAAAATACAGGCGTTACGACGGTTTGTGTACGAATGTGAAGCATCCTACCTGGGGTGCTACAAATACTCCTTTTCAAAGGTGATAACACATTTATTTCGGGTTTGATGAGCAATTTATATCGCATAGTTGTGGCAAATTAATTCATTTTATGTGACGTAGGCTGGTCGGACCTCTATTCGCCGACGGTATGAATGCACCGAGAATAAGTATCCGTGGTTCTCCTTTACCGCCAGCCAGAATTGTATCGCGCACTATGCATCCCGACGAGGGTTTTCACGAACACGCGGCCACGCTAATGATAATCGCGTTTGGCCAATTTATGGATCACGATTTCACTCTTATGGGGACTCCATTAGGTAATTTCATTTCCCTCTTGAATCAGTTTTTTGCTTGCTCTCCTAATTGGAGTCTACTTATATTAATGATGAATTTTAGGGTTATATTCAAGGCGTTTTAAATTGTAATGGAACTTATTTGGGATGTTACTCGTACTTGAATCAGTGCGAGGGTATTGAATTAGGAAACCCCTGAAAATCTTCGTGTTCTTATTCTATGTAAGGTTTTTGAGGAGTTCCGACCATAGTGGAGAAGAACTAGACCCTTGAAACTACGCTTTCGATGCCCTTCTCTTATGTTTTGTAATCTCTCTTAGTATGTTAAATACTGCACAAGTTCTATTTTAATTTTAAACTGCTTATGGCTTTTGATGACCAATGTTTTATGAGAATCCACTTCGCGTTGGAGTTCTTTTAGCTACAAAAAAATGACCCTATATTTCCCAGTTTCAATATTCTCTCACAATACATGAAAAAGCTGCTATACAGATTATTATCTAGATCATCCGAAAGTGAGGACAATTCAAATAAGTTTTCCGTCTGTGGTCAAAAGACAATTTAACCTTCTTTACAAAGTTCTTGAATATACTGTTTGTAAAATTGATTGAAAATTCTTGCTTGTAACATCTTGTGTACCAATCTTGAAAAATTGACTGGTTGGCTTGATTCATTGATGAAAAAACTAGTTCAAGTTACACCTTGTGAATGTATTACGTCCGTGTACAGATCCAGTCAACAAAAACGAACCCGAAGAATGCTGTAACCGACCACCGCATCTGAAGAATCCATACTGTATGGAGATTCCTGTTCCAGAAGAGGATTATTTCTTCCGCAAGTACAATGTTCGATGTCTGGACTTCGTGAGAGCGTTTCCTAGCGTAAGACCAGGATGTAGATTAGGTTCACGATTACCTTTCAACACCCTGACTGGTGTTCTTGATGCGAACACTGTTTATGGTGCAAAAGAAACTTTTGCCAGGTATAGTTTTGGGACGCTATATTTTCAGCTCTGTAAGTGACTTTTCAGCAATAACAAAAATATTTTCTATCAGGCATTTACGCAGTGGATTTGGTGGTTTACTGCGTATGAATCCGGCATTTGCAGAATACGGTTTGAAGGACTTATTACCTCTTAAATTGGATGTACCCGATGAAGGCTGTACCCGAAGTAATCGATCTCAGTATTGTTTTGATGCAGGTGAATATTGTCATTAGTGAGAAATATGCTGAAAGTAACCAAATACCCTTGTTTCATCGTCATTGTGGTTGTATTTACGTCGCTAAAAATTCATTTCTTATCAAAAACAAGGTGTTCAAAAAATCAAAGAAAGCATAATCTTGTGGAAGGAATATTCTACACCAGGGTGTCTGTATTGATTAATGAAGTCAATTGAAGTCAATTTTTCCATAAAATGTGACCGGCTAAGCGTGGCACCTTACGGGTCGAAAAAGACAGAATGAGTTGAGCATTGATTCTTCTATAAAAAGCATCGCTGAATCCAAAAATAGTAATCGTTCAACCCAAAGAAGTTTCCTAAGGCTAGTTCTCATTGCCAATATTAGCTTTTATGTATGAATGAGAATCAATGTTGATTTTTTTTTGTTTTCCTGAAGAATTTTGTTTCAGCCCAAAAGATACCTTTATGCTTAGCCGGTTAGGGAGAGAAAAAAATAGGTCAACTGATCTTAAAAGTCCAGTTGATTAGTCATTGCCCTAGATTCTTAGTGAAGAGAATTTACATCTGTGGGAGCAAAAGACGCTAGTAGAGCTGTTACATTGATAACTAAGAATCACTCTAAGATAAATCTCAAGATGTTACCTTGAGCGCTCTTAACACTTTTGCTGGTAGCGCTTGCACAAATGTTGAATCTTATAGCAATCAAAAAGACATGATCATCTTTTTGTAAGATTATGTTGATGCGGCTAATTCAGGTGTGAATACTCTTATCTGAGATGATTTCTTGAAGAACAATTCAATTTATTATACTAGTTTATTGATGCAACATTCTCTCATCTGAGTTCTTCAAAAGTTGGCGTTTTTGGATAAATTCGGTATATCAAAATTTTACAGTTGGAATTTGGCTTATTCTTCAATGTTTATTTCAACTCAATTTGAATTGGGCAGCGTTAGCATTGCGTTGCAGCTGGGAGAAAATGTAAGAGGTAACAAAACTGGGGCTATATTTAGGAGAAAAGTGAAAAAATTGAAATACTTGACACAAGAATGAAGCAAATTTGGCTTCTCAACAACCCATAAAAGATGTCCACAAACACTCATTCTACAAATCAGATAGGATGACGAAACGTTCAATGCCACTTCATTCAAGAGATGATGCCAATTTTTCATTCTCCCATGTACAGCCATAGTTTTGATAGGTACCTCATACAATTCCGGTAGAAGTACCATTACTGTTGAACAAATTGCCTGCGTTGTAAGCCATCCTGACAGATGCCCAGCTTGAGTTTAGAGTGGGATATCACGCTATGGGAATATTCATCACACTAGGAACTGAGCTCCAATTTCTTGGATTAGAATTTTCTCCTGTCATTTCATTTATGAACAGGGCTTGAAGAACAGAACAGGAACAAGATCAGTATTTTTGAGTTCTAAGAACGAAAATGTTATCTTTGATATCAACCGGGAATGGAACAAGAATGAGAACAGAGCCTTGAGCAAATGTGAACAGAACAGAAACAGGAATGGGGATGCTTCCACATTGGACTTTGAGAATTGTTTGCAAGCGGAAACTGAATCAATACCTACTAGGAACAGAAAGAAAATGGTATTTTTGAGGGAATGAGATAGCGGAACAAAGCATTATCATTTTTTGAAATCAACCAGGAAAAGAACAAGAACAGAACCTTGAGCAAGTGAGAATGGAACAGGAATGCTTCCACTTTGAACTTTAGGAACTGTGTACAAAAGGAAGCCGCATATTAATATCTACTGGGAACAGGAACAGAATGGTAAGTTGGGAACTGAAACAAAATAACCTTCAAGTCCTGTTTATAAAGCAGTAGTAGTTTGTTATCACAATCATACACTTGCATGAATTGTGCAAAAGAGACAGTTTGTCTAATTTGAACACCTAATTTGGCTAGCCTCATTCAACTTTGTACTGCTAGCAGTAGTATATGAATGTTCACAAAAGTACATTTTGATGAAATCAGTTTGTAATGTGAACAGACTGTACAAAGTTGAATTGATGTGTTTCCAAATAATTTTCTAGTGGCATCAAGCAGAGTCGGAAAGCTAGCTGGAAGTCAAGAGCCAAAGCCAGATAACTTTGGAAAACAAGTTGAAAAATTCATTCATTCATAAAGATACCTGCAAGTGATTGTTCTGTTGCTGGTGATTAAAAATTATGAGGACGTCCCTGGAGTACAAAGTTCATCAATTTATATGATATCCAAATCAACCATCTGAACAAAACATTCTTTTTTAATTGTCCAAATGGTACAGTTTGTTATAAAAGATCACTCAAATGAATCGATGATATTATGTTCATTTTTATCAATGTTGGGCACAATAGACAATAGTATTGCCTATTGGTGTTTTGAAACTATCAAAATCCTGTGCTTTCTTAGACAATCCATCGATTGTTTTGATAGTGCTATTGATATATCGCCCAACACTAATTTTTTGAGCAAATTTCATTGTGATTTGCCCAGATTTTGTGATCAACAACCTGAAAAATTCAGATCTGTGTCTAACTTGAATGGATCAATTTTATGAAGAAGGAAAAACCATTCTTGAATGCGAATAATCACCTTGGACGATGAAACAAGTTTATATTTACTCTAAGCATGCTTTGTGTAAGCATTTTCTAGTTGAAAAAAAAAGTAATTTGATCGTATTTCAAAGGTGAAGTAAGAGTTAACGAACAATTGATCCTGACGACAATGCATACACTATGGGCTAGAGAACACAACAGACTGGCCAGGGGGCTAGCAGAGATAAACCCACATTGGGACGATGAAACGTTGTATCAAGTAATGATTTTTGCAGAATAATCTTGGTAACATGTACAAGATAATTTTCTTCATTCATTGGTGATACTGATTTTAGGAAGCAAGACGTATCGTTATCGCTGAAATACAACACATATCCTATAATGAGTTCTTACCTATTCTACTAGGTAAAGAAGTGATGGATAAATTCGGTCTAGTACTGCAAAAAGAGGTAAACTTACTGAGATATATGACTGATATGAATCACTAACAAATTCTCTTACTTGTTGTTCATTTTTGCCAGTAAATAACGAAGATCATTTTGTACGTCCCTCTGCCAGAATCCCTCTTATTTGTCGAACGAACTCAAGTCGCTCTCAGCCTACTGCAAAGAGGTCCTTAGATGTCAGGAAAGTACCCTGATGTAAGTCAAGGTCGTTTGAGATTAGGAGCGCGACGTCAGGATCCTTCAGATGCAGCCTTCTCTCTCCCCTGACCATATCTCGAACGATTTCCACTCACGGTCCATTATGGCTTTATATAATCGCAAGGTACAGACGAAAATCTTAAGAATTTCCCCCTCAGGTTTCAAGTCCATGTTGGTAAAGAAATAAATTGGGAGATGAATAATGAACTATCAATATTTTCTGAAGCAAACATAGATTTTCTTTCTTCTGATATTTTATTTTAGCAATGTTTGAGAGTGCAAATCTGAAATTGATGTTCAAAGTTCGTATTTTAAATTTTTCCAATAGGGTTACTGGGACGGTTACGACTCCGAAGTAAATCCGTCAGTGATAGATGCTTTTTCGGCAGCTGCTTTTCGCGTTGGTCATACTCTCTTACCCACGACTGTTGAACGTTGGAGCAAAGCACATAAATTCATAGGTACTGTAGTCGATCAAATGTTTTCCGATTCTTGATTGAACGGTTGAAATAAAAATTTTTTCCTACATTCAGCTTCAAAACGACTCTCCGACCTTATTCGAAGGCCGTACGATCTCTATCGAGCTGGTGTTCTGGATGAATATATCATGGGTTTGTTGAATCAAGTTGCTCAAGCCGTTGATGATTCTGTTACTCAGGAGGTAAACCAAGATCGGGTCTTGAGAACTTGATTTTTTTTACGGAGAAGTTAATTTCATGTCACCGTCTTTCAATCTCTAGGTTACGAACACTTTATTCAAGAAAGTCGGTCAACAACATGGTTTAGATTTAGTCGCCTTCAATATGCAGAGAGGTCGCGACTTTGGACTTCCAGGGTACATGGAATTTAGGTAATTTTCGTAGATAGATATCCATCCATCGAACAATTTCGTTGTACTTATTCTGAATGTTGAATCCGCTTTCGTTCAGGAAATTCTGCGGTTTGTCCGAGGCGCAAAACTTCGAAGATATGTTCGGTGCCATGCCAAATTCAACAGTCCACAGATATTCTTCTATATACACGTCAGTATTCTAATTTTTCTTGGTCTATTTTTTTGATTACGATGATCGAAATTGAAGAACTTGTAATTCCTGTCCTTAGATCTACCTGGGATATCGATTTGTGGTCCGGTGGTGTATCCGAACGTCCATTACCTGGTAGTATGTTAGGCCCCACGTTCTCCTGTATTATCGCTACTCAATTCAGTTACGCCAGACGAGGCGATCGTTTCTGGTACGAATTACCCAATCAACCTTCATCCTTCTCGTTAGGTTGGTAAAATGAATTTCTTTGTTTCAAAAAAGTATAAAAGGAACTACGATCTAAAAATGAATTGTATTGCGCAGATCAACTTCAAGAAATCCGTAAAGCTCGTTTAGCAAGAGTCATGTGCGAAAATACAGATTTGATAGATACGATACAGTTGTGGCCGATGGTGTTGCCAGATCATGAAATGTAAGTCCGTCTTCTAATTATACCCCTGAAAAACAAACAAAAATTGAATATTGTCCGATTAATAATTTACCGACCTGTTCATGTTTGAAGTCTAATGGTCAATTATTCCTCCCGTTGCTCCCCGAATTTCTCGTAAAATTTCTTTTTCGTATCTCCCTAAATCATTGGCTCTCAATCGTATATTTTGAAAGTCAGTCACAGAAATAGATAATTTTTCGTTTATTTTCATCATTAACTCGGATACTCATTTTCTTTTCACACAGTAATCCACGTGTTCCTTGCAAGAGCGCCATCATTCCTTCGCTGGATTTAACGAAATGGGCCGATTTCAGCGGTGCTCCATCTGGAGCAGCATCTTTTAATTCTCACACCATTGCTAAGAAGTAGCGCTAATGAATTTCAATGTTCAATAATTTAACATAAAGTATGTCCATGCCGAGCCATAAGTTTCAATCGTGCCAAGCGAACGTCCGAAAAGGGTACCGCTATAGTATTTCCTTGTCTTGTTTTTCCTCCCTCAGATCGTTAAGTTTTTCTAATCAAATTTCCTAATAATTCTCGTATTTGTTGCAAGTTGATTTGTTTGTAAAAAATTATTCAGCATTTTCGTGTCTTTTTTTTTTATATTTTCCTCTTTCTCGTTCAATCGAATGTGTTACGCTCGTGATTTATTTATTTAGAGCCTGTATTGTATTTATTGTTTATTGTTTTTTTTTATTTATTTAATATTGATCATTCCAATTCAGTGAGCTTATTGTTATTATTTTTCTATTGTTTTTAAGGATGTGTATAATTGTATATGTTCGGTGCCTCTGAAAGACGACCTGTGACCTCACTACCTATTGTTAATTTTTATTTAAGTCGTTTGAAACTTCATGTGCGTTTGAAGAAGTTCGATTGTAGGAACTTGAAATGATTATTGCCTCGATTACAAATTGATTTTACTTCTTTATCGAGAGTCTCGGAAGAAGAAGGTTGTGAAGATTTTGATCGCTAGCTGAGATTAGTTCAGTTTTAAAATCTGTTTCCTCTATAATTATCGTAGCGTTTGTTTGTTTGGAATATTACGTACTACGTACATGTGTTGTTATATTATTGAATAAGTTTGTTAATCTATCATCTTCGTTTCATGTTATGAATTATATTGTGACACATAATATTGTTAACTTTTCGGAATCGTTTAGTCCTCATTGAGCCAATTTCTTATCTTCTACAGACAAGTATTTCTTGATGAGGATATCAAGACTCATTGTAGGAGTGTAGAAATTCTTCAGCTTTTTTATTGTTACATTTTAATATAAAATCTGAAAGAAGACATGCAATGAAGTATTTTCTGAAAAGTTGTTGAGTCTTGTATGTTCATTACTCAGCCCGGGTCTCTGCCACTCTAGCTAACATTTCTATTTTGAGTCATATACTCGAGTGACGACCTTATGGAAGCGTATGTCAGTAAAACTAAGATACAGAGACATTGCGTTGCTATCGCTCCCAAATTCTTATTGAAATGCAGAATTCATATCAGAAGGCAGTCTTTCACTAAAAACAATTTGGAATAACTTCGTTCTGTAATAATCAAATTTGATATCTCTGCAGCGTTACACTTACCAACATTTTTCTCCTTAGAGAATGGTAAATGAAAAATCACCCACTCTTTGTTTAAAAACGCTAGAAAGAGTCAAGCCGGGAGTAGACTTCTAATGCCCGAAGTAATGTACTGTTGAAAAATCCTCACTCTTATAATTAGAAACATCGATACATTCGAATAATTCTTCCAAAATTTTCATAATGACACCACGCCGTTAACTTGATGTTTACATCACCTAAGCTATTTGTCGTCTGCCGAAGTCATAATTGTAGTTCATGGAACATATTCAGTAAAAATACAAAATAATGCAACATTCAATATTTTCGATGAAAACACCAATCAGAAAGCTAATATATTTGGAAACGAGTAACACACGGATAACCAGTAATGAGTGTTCGAAGAGATTCTTCGACGTCACGTATTTTTCACTGAAAAACCAATCTGTTTCTATCATACGTCTCTTCTTCGATAATTCTCCCAATCAACACTACAGACAGTTCCGTCGCATATAATTCAGTCATCATCCACAGGTGACAGTTTCGGACATCGTAGTAACTGAATAATTTCACGAGGCCGGCACAGGAAAACTGAATCTTCAAAATCTTCCTCAATTTCGTACGATAAAAGGCGATCAAGCTTGAATAGTAGTCGCATGGCAGTTGAGGAATGACACATAAAACAATAATATCTGAATAGATTCGTTCTAGAACGATCTTTTCTATTTCACATGTTCCTGAAGTCACCGGTACCATCTAGCATAAATATGTTCGGATTTTCTTTTTCGAATTCAGTGGGCGCTCTTTCCCGCTCGTCTTCGCCCCATTCACCCAGCGTTTTCATCACATCTGGTAGCTGTTTCCGTTCCTCTTCTTCTTTCTAAATGGCGAATAATAAATTCTCACATTAGTAAATAATTATATTTTTAAAGGGGAGGTAAAAAAATTGAAGTGAGTTCTCCAACTGATAAGGAGATTGTTAAAAATTCGCAAACGCTCACATCGCAATTCAACTTCGAAAAAAAACCTGTAATGTAAGACAGATTTTCTTGTCTCCGGTCTCCTATTTTTCCCTTCTTTGGGCTGCATGACACCGAAAATTTTCCAAGATTTAAAATTTTAAAGATTTTGAAGAAGGGTAAAATAGAATAACTTACTTCAGTATCTTGTCGCGCAAATTTTTCGAACATATGAGCATAGATTTTCTTTTCTTGCGATTTTTGATTCTTCAACATTTCATCGCATCGATGGATATTCTTAATGGCGGACCCATTTTTTGGATCGATTTTCAGAACATGCTCAAAATCACGTTTTGCTAGCTCAGGTTCAGCCAAATTTATGAAACTCTGTTGAAAAACAAAAACTTTGAATACCTCATTTGAGAAAATATGGAATGTGGATCAAGAATAATTTTGAAATAGAGCACTGGGATGAAGAACAGAAGAAGAATTTTAAAATAGCGAAATCCCAAGAGACAAAGCGAAATTATCCCGTTTAGAGTAGGAGTTCAGTAAAGTGAGATACATGAGTATCTTGTACTTGAGAGTAAAATGTTCGACTAATAGAGACGAGTAAAATGACTCCAGCATCAAATGGATTCAGTACACAAAAAAAATTGAGAAAGAGGACATGGTAAAATAGGATGATAAATACCAGAGAAACGATTAACTCATCACATTAACGCTTAACGAGTACTCACTTGACCTCGTCGGAAGAGAGCTTTTTCGTTATCAGGCTCCTTTTCCAAAACACTATCACATTGATGTCTAGCTTCTACATTTTTATGCAATTTCAAGTAACACAGCGCTATATTCAAATGCATTGCTTTATTGAGTTCGATCTGTTTTTTCTCCTCCATTTCATTGAATCCTGAACCATAAATAACGCATCAATAAAGGTAAGCTCAAATAATAATGCCACAAGGCGATTTTACCCACCTTAACCATCATTTTTCGATAAGATACAAGGAATTCGAATGTAAAATTCTTCGAACCGAGTCAAAATCAGGGAGAGTGAATGCATGAGTAGAAAATTCTCTCTTCAATTTTCTTCAAATGTAAATAACTTCATACTTACCAATATTATATCTCACGTAATCATCCATCTTTTTATAAATTTTCACAGCCAGCGAATATTTTCCTTCACTGAAATATTTGGTGCCTTTTTCTTTGAAAAATTCAGCTTGTTCGATTTTTTGTTGCGGCGTCAGGTTCCAGAATTCTTTCAACTGCGAACAATCAAAAATGATACAGGCGGGAGAAAACGGATGTTGAAAATCTACAGATACGAGTAATTTTTCACATCATCATTTGTTTTAGTATGCTATGATATGGCAATAAAGTCGAAACTATCGTATTTCCAGAAAAGTATGATTCCAACAGCAAGAAAATAATGCAGGATCGAAACAAAAACAAGTTGGTAGAAGAATGTCGACTTTCAATTCGAAAACATAATAAATTTCTCAAGATTTCAATTTTACACTCACTTTTCGGAAATTATTGAGCGTCACCGTATACTCGACTTTGGCATTGGGGGGAATATTAAATTCGCGTTTACCGTGAGCACCGAAAGCGTACCTTGGTTTCAATTCCAATCTAGACTTCTCTCGAATCTTGAACTTCTCCAGAGCCCTTTCAATACCTTCACAAATACCATGTTCGCTACCTGTAACATCGATTCAAAGATTTGAACACATCGCGTCGTGGAAAGTTCCTCTAATGAAATCTAAAGCTGATGTCGGTACTGAACCTTCGCCCAGAGGAAAAATGACGTCCCGATCCTCGAAGATTTCGCCATTATACTCTCCAGTTATATGGATATTTACCGTGGATCCTTCGCTCGGACTCGAAGATCCCTCACCAACGTTAAGAATCGTCCTTAATATTCCGCCATCTTTTTTCGAGGTTAAATCTTCGGCCGTCCAACTGATCATTTCGATTTCAAAAATGAGCGTTGAATTCGGTGGGATTTTCGGATGACTACCAGCGTCTCCATAAGCATACTCTGGTTTACATTGAAAAGAGGCTATTTCACCTTTTTTCATGGTAGTAATTCCAATATCCCATGCTTTGATTATAGCACCTGATCAAAAAGAGAAAGAGTTTCGTAAAAACGTTTTGTTGACTCATTGAGTTTTGCAAGTACGATCTTCCTTTACTTTTGCCCAGCTCGAATTCAAATGCTTCTTTCTTTCTGCTGGTATCGAAAACAGTACCGTCCACAAGTGTACCGGTGTAGTGGACTCTAACTTTGGCTCCAGTTGTAGGAGTGGAAACTCCTTCGCCTTCTCGAATTACGGTTTTCAATACACCTCCATCGAGAGCAGGAGTGATATCATACGGTGTGTCTGGCATGATGAATCTAAAAGGGAATATGAAATAGGGGCTCAGAGAGGTCGCACTAAAGGTAAAATTTAGTATTTATTCGCCTATATTATATATTTACCCTCAGCGAATTCCTGATAACGTAGATAGAATGATCTGCCGATTTCAATCCAAACACACGATCAAAATAAATTGAGATTTCATCAAGTACCTACAGCGAATGACTCGTACTGAATTTCATGGTGATATACGAGACCAAATTGGAGTGGAGAGGATTGAGGAAACTAGAAAATACAAATGCCTTTTTCAGGTTTTAGCCGGTGTTCTCTAAGGAGTGTGGGAAAACCACACGGCACACGGATTCAGACTTGGGACGAGCTTGTGAGGAGCTGAGACTAAGAGCTGAGAGAGAGACAGGATTTCGAAGAAGATGGGCGGATCGCAACTTACAGCTGACAGCCGACCGGGAAAATTATCATGAGGTCTCCCTTCGATCCGCAAAGAGCGCTAGTAATCGAGTACAACAGGGAGCTGCCGTACAAAATAGAATAGTCGTATCTGCATGTCCACAATCTGCGAAAAAAAATTTTTCATTCGTGACATAATTATCTTTTTTCGCTGATCGTCAATATGCAGATACGCCCATTCCATTTTGTACGGCAGAGAGTACAGACGACTTTTAATAAGGGCGTGCTTCACTTGCGAAAACAAACATTAACAAGCAGCCCGTAGCAGGCAGCAAGAGGTTCGTGCTGTTGTGTGTTATATTCTTTGACTATATAGTCAAAGGTTATATATTTCATATTTTTTATGTTCGTTGATGAACAAGTTTCAAGCTTTCAACTTTCAGCTTGTATCTGACTTTGGCTTCTGACGTTCAGCTAAAAGCTATAGCTTTTCAATTCTGCTTAATAATACTCCTTACATTCCTTTCCAAAATTTTGTTCGCCAACTTATTATGATGGTACTCCTGTACTCATCTTCCTCCTCAGAAAGTTTACTTAGTTTTTTTTAGAGGAAAAAAGATTCTCATTCTTGATGCGTCTACTGATCACTGCCTAGTTTCATACTGTTAAGTAGGTCTAGGATAATCAATAAAGTGAGACGAACATCCAATAACCATGATACCTGATACCTAACTTCATTATCCAAACTTTCTTCTCAATTTAATTCGCCATTTTGACAATTAATTCAATCAAATTTATTGATAAATAAATATACGTCGAACTTTGCAAATACCTACGTAGATTCAATTCCAACCATAATTGACGATTAATTCATTAGGAATGAGTGTACCTAAACCTTAATTAATTAATCAAATATGCCTGATATCTCACTCAGTGACTCATTATTCGTTCTTAATTTTTGTAACACTTTACTCCATCTTCTTTTCAACCACCTATCCTCATTGTAATAATACTGTCGCATTTGCTTTCAATTACGCTCGCCAATTGATAAATCATCAACATCCAGACCAATAGCCTCAGAACTAAGTACCTTTTTCCTCGAAGTTAATACTTTCATATTCACATCCTATTGAATAGAAGAACTCAAATTAGGAGCCAAATGGAAACATGAGGTACGCTACAGCCGCAGGTACCTACACTGAGCTGAATACAATCATCAATCATAGCTCAATATCGATTCGATTTCATGATAAGGATTAACTCATTCCGGATTACACCGGGATTGTGTACGGATTAAGTGACTGTCATTGATAGTAGGCGCACAAAGTTCTGTAATGTCAACATCCCCTCCCGCAGGAATGAGAGAAGTTCTCTCGACTGAAATCATGCGAATAGGATTCGAGGATAGGATAACGTCTATAAATTCTCTAAATTTTAATATTTGTCTTTTCATTTTACAATTCTCCATACAAATAAGGAAGGATAGCAGATGCTTACAAAGAACTTGCTCAGCTTTTCATACAATACTCAAATTAGTCGGCAGTTCATACAAATAAAAACTGAGTTGGCGGTATTTGATAAACAATAATCTACTCGATACACAAACAATCAACAAATTTTACAATGGCAAACCTCTTGTTTTTTTTTTGTTTTTTTTTAATGCAAATCCAAGTCAAAGTGAATAAAATGGAAAATGAGATTCAATAATACCTCATAAAAACTTATCTCTAACAAAATATATTAAATTAATGTACACAGACACATAGAGAAGTTTGTGTCTGTCAGAATCAACTATTTCTCAATATTTTGCTTAGTCGCGCCGCGATCTTTCTTCGTCCGCTCAGTCTGATTTTGCTTCATTGTACCACTTTTGTCTCTCTTCACCCATCGACGTTTGTAAACAATGCGATTTGCCTCCACTGCTTTCCTCTGCGAAATAAACGTACCTAATTGAATAGGCGTTAGCTAGACTTCGTGATGGAGAGAGAAAAAGAAGGGAAGAAAATTCTTAAATACCAACCGAAGATTATTGAGAATATTTCAGTGTGATGGATCCACTCAATGTAAAACATTTCAGCTTCACGCAATATTTCACTTGCGGGTGATCCTCATCGCATCCTTTATCAGCAGGTCTTATAATAGGTATAGCCTAGTTGAAAAATTATTTTTGATAGCGACGGTACAGCAAAAATTTGTTTTTCTCAATACAGATCATTTATTCGACTAACCGCGTTAATCTGTGAACACAATATAAATACAGAATTGCGAGCAGATATAGCGGCAAATGTGAAAACATTTCAGAAAGAAGTACCACTTACAAATTGTTCTCGCAACTTAGCATCGTAGGAGTCATTGGAAGGTGTCTGCAGTTCTGACCACGTATATTTTGGCAGCAACAATGAACGAATTTTTTATAACTGCTAGGGTAATCACAGTTGGTACAACGATCTGATAATGTTGTCGACGTTGCGACGCTAGTCCTAAATTGTGAAATGAAGAAGTGCAAACGGGAGAATGGAGAGTCAAAGTCGACGACTATTGATGAGGAGTACCAGAGAGAGTTGAATTGTCCGTTGTTGAGGACGACAATTGAAGTAGATTGACATTGGAGGTAGGAGTCTGAAAATATAACCAGGTTAGTGAGGTACGCACGCAATTAAAGTAGAAGAGCAGAGAACCAACAGTAATAGAAAAATACTTAACCACTATTATTTTGGTCCCATCTCCAATGACAATGGTCCCTTTCATTAAGAGAATGAAAGCGGCGTTTTTATCATCATTACATGCACTCGCTGCGTCAAATTTGTGTCTGAAATTATAATTCAGTTGCAATATTATGTAGGTATACATCAACAGGAAAGAATGCATACTTACATAACATTATTGTCATCATTAGTGACCACAATTTGTTCGTTGTCTTCAGTTTCGCCTCCAACAGGCAACGTGGACGCCAATTCGGCAGAGCTTTGGGTTACTTTTTTGCACAGTCCATACACTGGGTATTTGGTTCAGGCAACGTAGATATTTCAAGCAGTGTTGCTTCGTATGACTCGATTTATTCTGTCATTTCATTGAACAATTCTATTGTTGAAAACAGAACACTTGAGGGAAGAAATATTGACACAGTGGAAAGAACATAAGAGTTCATACGTCATGAAATTACTCACAAAAATTCTTTAACATCGCGTTGAGAAGATACAATTTTGGATTATTATCATTCGACGGCACGCCAAAATCCACTCGACTTTCAAGTACGTACTTTGTCACCCTTTCAATTTCACCATCGATTGCAAAGGTTTTGAAATTCTTTAACATCGCGTTGAGAAGATACAATTTCGGATTATTATCATTCCACGACACGCCAAAATCCACTTGACTTTCAAATACCGGTACGTACTTTGTCACCCTTTCAATTTCACCATTGATTGCAAAGGTTTTGTTGTAAACGGATGGTAACAATTTGAAGCGGCGTCTTCACTATCATTACATGCACTCGCTGCGTCAAATTTGTATCTGAAAATATAATTCAGGTGAAATATTATGTAGGCTAGGTATACTATCAACAGGAAAGAATGCATACTTACATAACATTATGGTCATCATTAGTGACCACAATTTATTCATTGTCTTCACTTTCGCCCCCAACAGGCAACGTGGACACCAATTTGACAGAGCTTTGGGTTACTTTCTCGCACAGTCCATACACTGGGTATTTGGTTCAGGCAACGTAGATATTTCAAGAAGTTTTGCTTCGTGTGACTTGATTTATTCTGACATTTCTCTGTCATTTCATTGAACAATTCTATTGTTGAAAACAGAACACGTGAGGGAAGAAATATTGACACAGAGGAAAGAACATAAGAGTTCATACATCATGAAATTACTCACAAAAATTCTTTAACATCGCGTTGAGGAGATACAATTTGGGATTATTATCATTCCACGGCACGCCAAAATCCACTCGACTTTCAAGTATACTTTGTCACCCTTTCAATTTCACCATTGATTGCAAAGGTTTTATCGTAAACGGATTGTAACAATTTGAACAAGCTATAAGATGGGCTCTATGCGCATTCACAGGACAGAAAACAATACTGGGCGTTGACCAAAAAATTTGAGTAGGTATTCATCAACCCAACCTTGGATCAATAATAAGGCGACCTGAAATTAATATTGTACATTCAGAAACTGCTATAGGCAAAACAATTCATATACAACAAAAAACCAAATACTATACTCACTTAATCCATCACTTTGTCAACTGAAAGTTCTGTAAAACGTTTCTTGATATTTTAATGGACTGAACTGAATAGGTATATTACAGACATTCACCAACATTGAAAAATAATTTACTGCTTTAACACAAGACCTAGAATCACACTTGTCTACTCAAACACTTCTATTGAAAACACTGTTCATATATACAACCTAAATACAATACTACTGTACTCACTTGTGCCAAAACACCATCAACTACATATTCAATCTTGAAATGGTTCTTCATACTTCAAGAGACTGAACTGAACATAGTACATATTCTGATGCATACTCCATGGAACATTTGGAAACTATATTCAATTACTATCTATTAGGAACTGTGTCTCATTAACTAATAAAATATAAGTCTTTAAAAATTATTTGACAAAACTGATTACAGCATCCATTTTAAAAATAGAGGAAGTTATAAATAGAAATCATAATAGTCATCAGTAATATACCTATATGGAAAATAGTTATAAAACAAATAAAAGATATTAAAACCTACATTTCAATTAGTCACTTATTATTAGGTAATGACGGCTAATCTCATTAAATATAATACATCATACATTATGTACCAACTTGATACACATCATATATTAATACACGGCAACCAGAATATTCAACACTTATTTTACATATTGCCACTCTCCCATACAGGTGGCATAACAAAGATTATAGTTTATTGAAAACATTTTCAAAAATAATAAAGTAAAAATTCTGTTCTAGTTTATTTTCACAAAGTTCTATTCCACTTTATTTTCACTACCCACTTCCTCCCCTGCAAACCCTTCTGTCTACACCTGTAACCTATACCCAGGGATGGCAAACATGAAAACACCATAACATTGACAAATAAATTTTCTGAATAATGTAACAAAACAATAAAAGAATACACATTTCACATTTACTAAAATAGGAACAAAATAAAATTTCTGAGCAACCAATGCAAATATTATAACATAAATAATACTGATAGTCAAATAAATCATATAGTATGAAAATATAATAAAACAATGACAACTCAACCTAGCTTTACAACCTGTACAAACTAAAATGAGCAAAAATAAAATCCAACTATTTGTATGCCATCCCTGCCCATCCCACAATTGTTGTAGATCCTGTCTGACAAACCACGGCAGTATTTTAGCAATGGCAAGATTTGCTCCCAGCGGCACAGTTTTGGCAAGAGTCCGGCAAAAGCTCCTACCAATGAAAACAGAACATTCTATCATGATCCAACAACATTCTAGCAAAAAAACAACAGTCAAGTTGTTACCGAGGTGATAACTCATTGAAACTAATAGCGCTTTGAACAAATTGGCCACTTATTCTTTAATAAAGATGAGGCATAAAATACTAAAATAGTATACTGTATAGTGACATTCAACCCCAACCACAGCTGGTTTTTCAAACAATTTCTCTACATTTTCTTATCAAGAAAATTTTTAAATCATATTGAAAACATTTAAAAAATCATTTTACTTTAAAAATTATTTCTTTTGAAAGTGGGCAACCATAAAAATGAGAGAACCGTGTTGAGACGCCGCCGCGCATTGTCAGACAGGTAGCCTTTTAGGATTGTAGACTGTAAGGATTGAACTTCCAATGATTCAACTTCCAAGGATTCAAGATTCCAGGATTCAACTTCCAAGGATTCATTTTTCCAGGATTCAACTTTCCAGGATGCAACTTCCAAGGATTCAACTTACAAGGATTCAATTTCCAAGGATTCAAGTTCCAAGGATTCAAGTTCCAAAGATTCAACTTTCAAGGATTGAACTTACAGGAATTAAACTTCAAAGGAATTGTAAGCTTCAAGATTGTACTAAACAGTTTTATAAATTTATAATTCTCTAGTGTAGTCTATATATCATATTCTTTCATATACTAATAAATATAATGTTGCCAAAGAATTGCTATATTTACATCTATAAATAGAATTATTAGGCCATGAACATACTTCAAGATGTGTGTCATTACATTCAATAAAACCATCTTCTGTTTTTAATATAGAAATATAATGTCCATTATGTATTGAATGTCCAATATGAAAAATAGCACTATTAAATCTATATCTTTGCTCTTCAATGACTATTTCCTCATTAGGGATATTTATCAATTTTATATCATCAACCTTTACGGATTGTTGAGTTCTACTATTATACTGAAATGCATTACAATAGATTATTAAAAGGTTATTTGTTTGAGAAATAGTATACTGTACAGATGCAGATGTTATTTCATTGCATTGAGGACATAAAAAATCTTCAATTAACTCTGGAGGACTCTTATACAATTCAAGTAACGTATTAATATCTAGATTATCATAATTTCCAAATGCATGAGTATTTATTGTGAGATAATTCAATTCATCAACAGCATGTAGCAAGGCATTACAAGACGTACATTTCCTTTGACTTATATGATCACATTGAATAATATGTTTGAATAACTCACTTCTTTCTTGTAGTCTATAAATGAAATCATGTACATCTTGTTGTTCTGTCAGTATAAAAGGATCACCAGCATAACGTCTCAATGGTAATGTTGAAATAGGCACATTTACTTTTTTGTAGAAACTAGACATAATTGACTTGAATTGTACATCATTTGCATTATTACCATGATCACTATTTTGTATTTGACTACAGAAACTTTCACAATTTAATAAACATTGTATAACAGAATTTGCATAACAACTTACTCCATCACTATTTAATAACTTATTGATACTTGAAATATTACGTACTTCAACTTGTTTACCTTGTTCAACTTGATGTTCAACTTGAATACTATTGACAATATTATTTAAATCGCTATTTATTAAAGCTGTTTTGTCCAATATATTAAATCGTGGAATAATATTATTAATACTACTACATTGATTATCATTATTGCATTCTGAAATAGTAACACTACTGTCTCGAACTTTATTCAGTACTCCAGTGATGGCTTCATGATAACCAAAATAATTTTCATAATATCGACAATCAATATCAACAGACTTGGCAAAACATAATTCTATTTGAGTATCAACATTTGTAGAGCTTGATTTTTGAGGTACTTGTAAAGAAAACCCTTCACGTTCAAAGAGAGATAAGAAATGTTTGTTACTTTGTTTCTGTATATCAATATTAAAATCACCAATAATTATAAATTTTGTACTTGGTAACAGTCTCATTGATAATATGTTCATCATCTCGGAAAATTTTGATTGAAAAACTTTAAATGATTCAGAAGGACTACAATAGACAATACAAAAAGAATAATCATGAACAGTGAATGCTACAATATTATGTGATATATAATTATTTTGTCTCAAATTATGAACATTACTTTCATATAGAAATACAGGTGCAATATTATCACTTTGTTTCATATAAATATGAATACCATTAGCATATCGAGTTAAACCAAGACAATCACTTCTATAAATGCAAGTATAATCATCAATCTCATAATAATCTGTAACCAGTGTCCAAGTTTCAACAAAGAACATAAATTTGGCCGATATAAAACATTTGTCAACCTTGATCATATCAACATATTTGTGTAAGGATTGAATATTAGCAAACACAAAAGTATCATAATCTGGATAATCTTGTAAAAATAATAAATCAAATTGTATCGGTTTATTAGTTTCTAAGTATTCAATTTCCATATGAACTTCAACTTTTTTTGGACGTAATTTGTTTATATCAAAACTTTTTTTCTGATCAACAAAATATAAACCACTCAATGATGTAACTCTACTGCAAGCAACATATAACTTTTTAATATCTAATGTTTCTGGTTTATGAACAGCGATTTCAGGAAATGTACCACCTTGAGAAGTATGAATAGTCACAGCCTCCCTTGTAGCACAGTCAACATCGACATTTTTATCGACAACGGCATCGACTTTTCATTTTGCTCATTTATGACGTTAAATGAACTTAAAATCACCATTTTTTGTATTCCAGCAATGTTTGGGAACTTGAAGGTTTATTTGTATAAGATATTTTTCATATTTGTTACAAATTTAAAGAAATAGGTAATTTAGAAATCGACTCAAAATTAATATCGACACAGATATCGTCAATGATATCAATTACTGAATCAATTTTGATGTCGACAAGTGACTGATTGTCAACTCGACAGAAAATGCCGATGAACAAGTTTTACACTGAGTAGATTTCCATATTGACAAATGATTGACTGTCGACTCGACAAAAAATGTAGGTAGCGAGTTTCACACTGGATTGATTTCCATGTCAACAAGTGATTGATTGTCAAGTTGACAAAAAATCTTGATGAGCAAGTTTTACAATGGGTCAATTTCTTCATTGTCAAAGACATTATCGCAGTAGTCTCCGTTTATACAGAAGAAGAGGTCCAAAATCCATCAATTTCCGTCAGAAATTTTTATCAAGTCCGCCCCTTGTATGTACAGCTTTTAAAAATCATAATTTTGTTAAGTTCATCAGCCTCCGTGAGGCATTTCTCCAAGTTTCCTTGTGTGTGTAGCTTAAAAGTCGAAATTTTTCAAGGGTCTCGCCCCCCCCCCCGACAACTCTTATTTTAAATTGCATCCGCGAGAAAAGCTGTTTCTGTAAATTTATCATCTGTAAACCAAGAGTATATTATAAGTTATGAATTTCGACAAATGGTATGAAATATTGATAACTGTGTATGAAATAACTTTTACTGCCATCATTCATTGGGAAATTTGTTTTCTTTCTTTCTGTGAATTTTTGTGATATTTATGCCGACTGGACAAGAAATGTGGTTCAGCGAGAGCTACATTGGATCGATTTTGTTGTTGATCAAATAATAAGTAGTCGA